>CP136060.1:224886630-225604809 GCA_032464435.1 Aegilops umbellulata
TTCATGATAATTAAGTTCATCTAATCAAATTATTTAATGAACTCCCACTTAGATAGACATCCCTCTAGTCATCTAAGTGATACATGATCCGAGTCAACTAGGCCTTGTCCGATCATCATGTGAGACGGACTAGTCATCATCCGTGAACATCTTCATGTTGATCGCATCTACCATACGACTCATCTTCGACCTTTCGGTCTCTCGTGTTCCGGGGCCATCTATGTACATGCTAGGCTCGTCAAGTCAACCTAAGTGTTTCACATGTGTAAATCTGGCTTACACCCGTTGTATGCAAACGTTAGAATCTATCACACCCGATCATCACGTGGTGCTTCGAAAAAACGAACCTTCGCAATGGTGCACAATTAGGGGGAACAATTTCTAGAAATTATTGCGAGGGATCATCTTATTTATGCTACCGTCATTCTAAGCAAATAAGATGTGAACATGACAAACATCACATGCAAATCATAAAGTGACATGATATGGCCAATATCATGTAGCGCCTTTTGATCTCCATCTTCGAGGCGCGGCATGATCACCTTCGTCACCGGCATGACACCATGATCTCCATCATCGTGTTTTCATGAAGTTGTCTCGCCAACTATTACTTCTACTACTATGGCTAACGGTTAGCAATAAAGTAAAGTAATTACATGGCGGTTTTTCATTGACACGCATGTCATATAATAAATTAAGACAACTCATATGGCTCCTGCCGGTTGTCATACTCATCGACATGCAAGTCATGATTCCTATTACAAGAACATGATCAATCTCATACATCACATGTATATAATTCATCACATCCTTTTGGCCATATCACATCACATAGCATACCCTGCAAAAACAAGTTAGACGTCCTCTAATTGTTGTTGCATGTTTTACGTGGCTGCTATGGGTTTCTAGCAAGAACGTTTCTTACCTACGCAAAAGCCAAAACGATGATATGCCAATTGCTATTTACCCTTCATAAGGACCCTCTTCATCGAATCCGATCCGACTAAAGTGGGAGAGACAGACACCCACTAGCCACCTTATGCATCAAATGCATGTCAGTCGGTGGAACCTGTCTCACGTAAGTGTACTGTAAGGTCGGTCCGGGCCACTTCATCCCACAATGCCGCCAAATCAAGATAAAACTAGTAACGACAAGCAAATTGAACAAATCATCGCCCACAACTACTTTGTGTTCTACTCGTGCATAGAATCTACGCATAGACCTAGCTCTGATACCACTGATGGGGAACATAGCAATAATTCAAAATTTTCCTACGTGTCACCAAGATCAATCTAGGAGATACTAGCAACGAGAGAGAGGGAGTGCATCTTCATACCCTTAAAGATCGCTAAGCGGAAGCGTTACAAGAACTCGGTTGGTGGAGTCGTACTCGCGGCGATTCAAATCGCGGAAGATCCGATCTAGCGCCGAACGGACGGCGCCTCCGCGTTCAACACACGTACATCCCGGGGACGTCTCCTTCTTCTTGATCCAGCAATGGGAGAGGAGAAGTTGAGGGAGAAATCCAGCAACACGAAGGCGTGGTGGTGGAGCTTGTGGTATTCCTGCAGGGCTTCGCCAAGCTCTACGGAGGAGAAGGAAGAGTTGGAGGAGGGAGGGGCTGCGCCAGGGAAGGGGTGCGGCTGCCCTCCCACCCCTCCACTATATATAGGGGCAAGGGGAGAGGGGGAGGCGCCCTAGGGTTTCCCCTAGGGGGCGGCGGCCAAGCAGATTGGATTTCCCTAGGGAAAATCCTAGGGAGACTTGCCCCCCAAGCCAAGCAGGTGGAGTCTTGCCTCCCAAGCCAGGTGGAGGCGCCACACCTCCCCAAGTAACGTGGGAAAGGGTGTGGGGGGAGCACCACCCCTTAGTGGGCTGGTTTGCCCCTTCCCCTTTGGCCCATGAGGCCCTCCAACACTTCCCGGGGCTCCCGAAACACCTTTCGGTCATGCTGGCCATAGCCTGGTACCCCCAGAACACTTCCGGACTAGAATACCCTTCGTCCAATATATCAATCTTCACTGCCGGACCATTCCGAAACTCCTCGTGATGTCCGGGGTCTCATCCGGGACTCTGAAGTACCTTCGGTAACCACATACTATTTCCCATAACAACTCTAGCATCACCGAACCTTAAGTGTGTAGACCCTACGGGTTCGGGAACCATGCAGACATGACCGAGACACCTCTCTGAACAATAACCAATAGCGGGATCTGGATACCCATATTGGCTCCCACATGTTTCACAATGACCTCATCGGATGAACCACGGTGTCGGGGATTCGATCAATCCCGTATTCAATTCCCTTTGTCAATCGGTATGTTACTTGCCCAAGATTCGGTCGTCGGTATCCCAATACCTCACTCAATCTCTTTACCGCCAACTCACTTTACTCGTTCAGTAACGCATGATCCCGTGACTAACTGCTTAGTCACATTGAGCTCATTATGATGATGCATTACCGAGTGGGCCCAGAGATACCTCTCCGTCATACGGAGTGACAAATCCCAGTCTCGATTCGTGCCAACCCAACAGACACTTTCGGAGATACCCGTAGTGTACCTTTATAGCCACCCAGTTACGTTGTGACGTTTGGTACACCCAAAGCATTCCTACGGTATCCGGGAGTTGCACAATCTCATGGTCTAAGGAAATGATACTTGACATTAGAAAAGCTTTAGCATACGAATGACACGATCTTGTGCTATGCTTAGGATTAGGTCTTGCCCATCACATCATTCTCCTAATGAGGTGATCCCGTTATCAATGACATCTAGTGTCCATGGTCAGGAAACCATAACCATCTATTGATCAATGAGCTAGTCAACTAGAGGGTCACTAGGGATATGTTGTGGTCTATGTATTCACACATGTATTACGGTTTCCAGTTAATCCCATTGTAGCATGAACAATAGGCAATTATCGTGAACAAGGAAATACAATAATAACCATTTTATTATTGCCTCTAGGGCATATTTCCAACAGTCTCCCACTTGCACTAGAGTCAATAATCTAGTTCACATCACTATGTGATTGTAATGAATCCAACACCCATGGGGTTTGATCATATCTCGCTTGTGAGAGAGGTTATTAGTCAACGGGTCTGAACCTTTCAGATCCGTGTGTGCTTTACAAATCTCTATGTCATCTTGTAGATGCAGCTACCATGCGCTACTTGGAGCTATTCCAAATAACAGCTCTATTATACGAATCCGGTTTACTACTCAGAGTCATCCGGATTAGTGTCAAAGTTTGCATCGACGTAACCCTTTATGACGAACTCTTTTACCACCTCCATAATCGAGAAAATTCATTAGTCCACTAGTTACTAAGGATAAGTTCGACCGCTGTCATGTGATCCATTCCTGGATCACTCTTGTACCCCTTGACTGACTCATGGCAAGGCACACTTCAGGTGCGGTACACAGCATAGCATACTATAGAGCCTACATCTAAAGCATAGGGGATGACCTTCTTCCTTTCTCTCTCTTCTGCCGTGGTCAGTTCTTGAGTCTTACTCAATTCTCACACCTTGTAACACAGCCAAGAACTCCTTCTTTGCTGATCTATTTTGAACTCCTTCAAAATCTTGTCACGGTACATATTCATTTTAAAGTACTATTAAGAATTTTTGATCTATCCTTATAGATCATGATGCTCAATATTCAAGTAGCTTTGTCCAGGTTTAACATTGAAAAACACTTCTCAAATAACCTTGTATGCTTTCCAGAAATTCTACATCATTTCTGATCAACAATATGTTAACAACATATACTCATCAAAAATTCTATAGTGCTCGCACTCACTTCTTTGGAAATACAAGTTTCTCATAAACTTTCTATAAACTCAAAATCTTTGATCATCTCATCAAAGCGTACATTCCAACTCCGAGATGCTTACTCTAGTCCTTAGAAAGATTGCTGGAGCTTTGCATACTTGTTAGCATCTTTCAGGATTGACAAAACTTTCTGGTTGTATCACATACAACCTTTCCTCAAGAAAATTGTCGAGGAAACAATGTTTTGACATCCTATCTGCAAGATTTCATAAATAATGCAGTAACTGCTAATACAATTCCAACAGACTCTTAGCATCGCTACGAGTGAGAAAGTCTCACCGTAGTCAACTCCTTGAACTTGTCGGAAAACATCTTAACGACAAGTCGAGCTTTCTTAATGGTGATACTTACCATCATTGTCCGTCTTCCTTTTAAAATCCATCTGTACCCAATAGCCTTACGACCATCAAGTAGTTCTTCCAAAGTGTATACTTTGTTTTCACATGGATCCTCTCTAGGATATTATGGCCTCGAGCCATTCGTCGGAATCCGGGCCCACCATCGCTTCTCCATAGCTCGTAGGTTCATTGTTGTCTAGCAACATGACTTCCAAGACAGGGTTACGTACCACTCTGAAGTAGTACCCATCCTTGTAGACCTACGAGGTTTGGTAGTGAGTTGATCCGAAGTTTCATGATCACTATCATAAGCTTCCACTTCAACTGGTGTAGGTGCCACAGGAACAACTTCCTGTGCCCTGCTACACACTAGTTGAAGTGACGGTTCAATAACCTCATCAAGTCTCCACCATCCTCCCACTCAATTCTTTCGAGAGAAAATTTTCTTCGAGAAAGGACCCGTTTCTAGAAACAATCACTTTTGCTTCCGGATCTGAAATAGGAGGCATACCCAACTGTTTTTGGGTATTCTATGAAGATGCATTTATCCGCTTTGGGTTCAAGCTTATCAACCTGAAACTTTTTCACATAAGCGTTGCAGCCCCAAAATTTTAACAAATGACAGCTTAGGTTTCTCTAAACCATTGTTCATACGGTGTCATCTCAACGGAATTACGTGGTGCCCTATATAAAGTGAATGTGGTTGTCTCTAATGCCTAACCCATAGACGATAGTGGTAATTCGATAAGAGACATCATGGTACGCACCACATCCAATAGGGTGCAGCTATGATGTTCGGACACACCATCACACTATGGTGTTACAGGCGGTATTAGTCGTGAAACAATTTCCACAATGTCTTAATTGTGTGCCAAACTCGTATCTCAGATATTCATCTCTATGATCATATCATAGACATTTTATCCTCTTGTCACGATGATCTCCAACTTCACTCTGAAATTACTTGAACCTTTCAATAATTCAGACTTGTGTTTCATCAAGTAAATATACTTAGCATCTACTCAAATCATCTATGAAGTAAGAACATATCGATATCCACTGCGTGCCTCAGCACTCATTGGACTGCACACATCAAAATGTATTACTTCCAACAAGTTGCTTTCTTGTTCCATCTTACTGAAAACGAGGACTTTCAGTCATCTTGCCCATGTGTTATGATTTGCATGTCTCAAGTGATTCAAAATCAAGTGAGTCCAAGCGATCCACTTGTATGGAGTTTCTTCATGCATATATACCAATAGACATGGTTCGCATGTCTCAATCTTTTCAAAAACGAGTGAGTCCAAAGATCCATCAACATGGAGCTTCTTCATGCGTTTTATACCAATATGACTCAAATTGCAGTGCCACAAGTATGTGGTACTATCATTACTATCTTATATCTTTTGGCCTGAACATGTGTATCACTACGATCGAGATTCTATAAACCATTCATTTTAGGTGCAAGACCATTGAAGGTATTATTCAAATAAATAGAGCAACCATTATTCTCCTTAAATGAATAACCGTATTGCGATAAACATATTCCAATCATGTCTATGCTCAACGCAGACACCAAATAACAATTATTTAGGTTTAACACCAATCCCGATGGTAGAGGGAGCGTGCGATGTTTGATCACATCAACCTTGCAAACACTTCCAACACATATCGTCGTCACACCTTTGGCTAGTCTCCGTTTATTCTATAGCCTTTTTATTTTGAGTTACTAACACTTAGCAATCGAACTGGTATCTAATACCCTGGTGCTACTAGGAGTACTAGTAAAGTACACATTAATATAATGTATATCCAACATACTTTTGTCGACCTTGCCAGCCTTCTCATCTACCAAGTATCTAGGGTAGTTCTGCTTCAATGACCGTTCCCCTTATTACAGAAGCACTTAGTCTCGGGTTTGGGTTCAACCTTGGGTTTCTTCACTAGAGCAGCAACTGATTTGCCGTTTCATGAAGTATCCCTTTCTTGCCCTTGTCGTTCTTGAAACTAGTGGTTTTACTAATCATCAACAACTGATGCTCCTATTTGATTTCTACTTTCGCGGTGTCGCGAAACTAGTCCGTAACGCATGATCCCGTGACTAACTGCTTAGTCACATTGAGCTCATTATGATGATGCATTACCGAGTGGGCCCAGAGATACCTCTCCGTCATACGGAGTGACAAATCCCAGTCTCGATTCTTGCCAACCCAACAGACACTTTCAGAGATACCCGTAGTGTACCTTTATAGCCACCCAGTTACGTTGTGACATTTGGTACACCCAAAGCATTCCTACGGTATCTGGGAGTTGCACAATCTCATGGTCTAAGGAAATGATACTTGACATTAGAAAATCTTTAGCATACGAACTACACGATTTTGTGCTATGCTTAGGATTGGGACTTGTCCATCACATCATTCTCCTAATGATGTGATCCCGTTTTCAATGACATCTAGTGTCCATGGTCAGGAAACCATAACCATCTATTGATCAACGAGCTAGTCAATTAGAGGCTCACTAGGGACATGTTGTGGTCTATGTATTCACATATGTATTACGGTTTCCAGTTAATACAATTATAGCATGAACAATAGGCAATTATCATGAACAAGGAAATACAATAATAACCATTTTATTATTGCCTCTAGGGCATATTTCCAATAGTTTATGTCATATTGCATGAGTTTATCCCTCTACATCCTGTCATCTTGCTTAAAGCGTTACTCTGTTCTTATGAACTTAATATTCTAGATGCATGCTAGATAGCGGTCGATGTGTGGAGTAACAGTAGTAGATGCAGAATCGTTTCGGTCTACTTGTCACGGACGTGATGCCTATATACATGATCATACTTAGATATTCTCATAACTATGCTCAATTCTATCAATTGGTCGACAGTAATTCATTTACCCACCGTAATACTTATGCTATCTTGAGAGAAGCCACTAGTGAAACCTATGGCCCCCGGGTCTATTTTCCGTCATATTAATCTTCCAACACTTAGCTATTTCTATTGCCATTTATTTTACTTTGCATCTTTATTTCTGTTTATCATAAAAATACCAAAAATATTATCATATCATATCTATCAGATCTCACTCTCGTAAGTGACCATGAACGGATTGACAACCCCTTTATCGCGTTGATCGCGAGGTTCTTATTTGTTTGTGTAGGTGCGTGGGACTCGATCATGGTCTCCTACTGGATTGATACCTTCGTTCTCAAAAACTGAGGGAAATACTTACACTACTTTACTACATCACCCTTTCCTCTTCAAGGGAAAACCAACGCAGTGCTTAAGAGGTAGCAGGTTGCACCTGAATTTCATTCGGAACACTTGTGTTGGCCCTGCGAGATGGTTAGGCAACCTGCGCCGAATGAATCTCCTGAGGTTATCACATGAGAAGGCCAAACACCAACGACCCCAGGAGGTGACGTGAATGGGGCCAGCCCGCCAGACAAAGCTGAGTCGTTGGGTTTATCCACACTGCAGGGACGGACCCGAGTACAGAAGTCGTGCCCAGTCTTCTCATGCGGAAGTCCTGAAGAAAGACAACCGGCCGCGCGGCTCCCATGGTGACGAGGCACCGGGTCGCGCGCTGTAGCTCATCCGCACGCGATTAGCTCATGCGAGAGCAAGGCACCAAGGACCATGGGAGGTGAGGTGCATGGGAGCTGGCCCGCGAGCCAGAGCTCAGCCTCTTGGGTTTAGCGACGCTGCAGGGACGGACCCGAGCACAGATGTCGTGCCCGCCCATAATCATGAGGCGCTCGTGGGTGGGTTTGCAAGGGCGTACGACGTTCATGGCAACGAAGAACCGGGCAGGCAGATGATGATCATAAAGCAACTCATGGAAGGAGGTAAGCCAGCTCTAATAGATGCGAAAAATGATACATGCCACAGGAACAGACCCATGCTGCTTGCGGATGATGCGGCCTGAGGGGCGCCCCCAACTGAACAAATCGAAAGATGCAAGAATGATACATGCCGCAGGGACGGGCCCATGCGATCTGGGGATACTGCAGCCCGGGGGCGCCCCCAACTGAACAAACCATATCACCTGGTACCATTCCTGAAGAAGTGTTCGAGTAGCTGAAGACGCGTGCTGAAGAAGTCGCTCCTCATGAGCCACCTAGGTCTTGATCCTCTTGAGGCTCCGGAGGCCCGGGAGGCTCGTGAAGAACCGTCGCTATTTCCGTCAGGACCGCCTGGTGCCTAGCCTCCTGAGCCGCCAGGACGCTCTGCATGTGGCGCTGGAACGTAACAGCCATGTTTGGCAAGCCAAAAGGCATGTGAATGTAGCTGTGAGATGGACCCTCGCACCGACCGATGCGGGACGGCCAAAAGAGCCGCTGAGAGGCGACCCTGTTGAGTCCTACGATGTTGACGCAGACGCGTAGCTCGCTCTCCTCGCCGGGACAGGGAGCCGTGCCAGGTGGTGGGCGACGGTCGCCCCGTATAGATCTGGCCTCTTGAAACTCCTCGGTTGCCTTGGTGATGAACTCTTGAGCACTTGGCACCCCGTGCCTTGTGCCTTCCTCGTAGAAGCGCGCGCTGAAGCATGCCTCCATGTGGTGCCCGAGCACCTCCCTCGTGATGTTGTCTAGGTCAGAGGCCATCCATAGGAGAACCCCGAGCCCAGCCTGAGAGGGGCGCCAGGCGCGCCTTCCTATGCCAAAGAGAGAGGCACCCCATCCGTGGGCGTAGGTCCTGAGGTGGTGCCGCTGGACACACCACTCCCCTGAGGTTCTTGGTGGAGCAACTGCTTCTTCTTCTTAGGAACAACCTCAGGAGGGTAGAAGGCGCCTTCATCGTCTAGATTCTCGACCGTCGCAGCCTTGTAGGTGCGCTCGAGAGAGCACACTGCGTCCTTCTCCTCGCAGGCGACCGTGATGACGTCATGGCTCCCTGGCATCTTGAGGACATTGTAACCATGATGAGTCACTGCCATGAACTTGGCCAGGGCCGGATACCCTAGGATGGCATTGTATGGAAGACGGATGTGGGCGACGTCAAAGTCGATGAGCTCTGTGCGGTAGTTGTCGCATTGGCCGAAGGTGACAGGGAGGCGGATCGGCCCTATCGGGGTGGTGGAGCCGTCGGTCACCATTGAGAAGGGCTTGGTGGGCTACAGCTGGCCATAGGGAACTTGGGGGCGATCGAACGTCTCGATGGACAGAACATTGAGCCCCGCACCGCCATCAATGAGGGTCTTGCTGACGAGGACGTTGCTGAAGACGGGTGAGCAGAGCATCGGGAGGGCACCGGTAGT
Organism: Aegilops umbellulata; assembly: GCA_032464435.1. Lineage (NCBI taxonomy): Eukaryota > Viridiplantae > Streptophyta > Magnoliopsida > Poales > Poaceae > Aegilops > Aegilops umbellulata. The sequence continues at coordinate 224,896,084 of CP136060.1, forward strand.
CACCGTGCACTTGAGCTGGTCGGACGAATTGAAGGTGATGGTGGACTTGGACCACCTGAGCGGACGTGTGGCCTCGAGCTTAGGGAGGGCCGCTTTCATCTCATGGGCAAACTGCTTGAAGATGCGATGAGAGGCAGGGGCCTGAGTGCCTCCTAGGATGCAGGCGATGGCACGAGGCTCTTGGAAGCCCCCTGCCCCCTCGTCCTGCTGGCGGTCGTCGTTCCTTCTTGGTGGTGGTGGCAGCGGAGGGAGGCCAGCGTTGCTCTAAGGATGGTCCTCGCGAGGCTGATCCCTCCAGGGGGCCTCACGAGGCTGGCCCTGCCAGTGTTCCTCACGAAGCTGATCGCACCACTCCTGGCGGGGGCCGCGATCGTCCCATCGTCCTCCACTTCGGCCTCCTCCGCGGTCGTAGCTTCGATCATTGCGCTCGGGGCAACGACAGAGGCGCCCGTCCCTGATGGCCCTGAGCTCCTGACAGTCGTTGGTGTTGTGGTTGTGCATGTTGTGGAAGATGCAGAACGGGCGGCTGCCCTTGGATGACTCCGGGTGATCGCAGTCGCGCTTCATCTCTGGTTCGGCCACGAGCACGGCTGCCCCCTTGCGCTTCACGTCCTTGGCCTTGGCTCTCTTGTCCTTTGGATCTACCTCCGGGAGCTCGAGGAGGGAGAGGTGTCCTTCCTCAGCTCTCACGCACTTGGTCGCCATGTTGAACATCTCCAAGGCCGTGCACAGGTCCTCGTATATGGCGAGCTCCTCCTTCATCTTGACGTTGCGGACACCATCAGTGAACATGGAGATGATGGCCTCATCCGACACCTTGGGGATCTTGAGACGAACACTGTTGAAGCGCTGGATGTACTTCTGCAAGGTCTCGCCTGGCTGCTACTTGATGCTCCGCAGGTCACCGGCAGCCGGCGGGCGGTCGCGAGTGCCCTGAAAGTTGGCGATGAAACGCTCGCGCATCTCGCCCCACGAGGAGATCGACCCACGGGTAGGTTCAGGAGCCACGAGCACGCGCCAACCTTGAGGGCCATGGGAAACCAGTTCGCCATAAACTTCATGTCATCGCTGGCTGCCTCGATGCTTAGCTCGTAGAGCTGCAGGAACTCAGCAGGGTCGGGGGTGCCATCGTAGCGTGGAGGCAGGTTGGGCTTGAACTTACCTAGCGAGACGAAGCTGCATAGCTCCGGAGTGAAGGCGACAACCCGATGTGGTCATAGGCGCCCGTCATGGAGGTGGAGCTTTGTAGGATCGAAAGTATGTCTAGAGGGGGGGTGATTAGACTACTTGACCAAATAAAAACTTAACCTTTTCCCAATTTTAGTTCTTGGCAGATTTTAGCTACTTTAGGACAAGTCAAGCAATCATCACACAATTCAAGCAAGCATGCAAAGAGTATATAGGCAGCGGAAAGTAAAGCATGCAACTTGCAAGAATGTAAAGGGAAGGGTTTGGAGAATTCAGACGCAATTATAGACACGGATGTTTTTTCCATGGTTCAGATAGGTGGTGCTATCCTACATCCACGTTGATGGAGACTTCAACCCACGAAGGGTAACGGTTGCGCGAGTCCACGGAGGGCTCCACCCACGAAGGGTCCACGAAGAAGCAACCTTGTCTATCCCACCATGGCCATCGCCCACGAAGGACTTGCCTCACTAGCGGTAGAACTTCACGAAGTAGGCGATCTCCTTGCCCTTACAAACTTCTTGGTTCAACTCCACAATCTTGTCGGAGGCTCCCAAGTGACACCTAGCCAATCTAGGAGACACCACTCTCCAAGAAGTAACAAATGGTGTGTTGATGATGAACTCCTTGCTCTTGTGCTTCAAATGATAGTCTCCCCAACACTCAACTCTCTCTCACAGGATTTGGATTTGGTGGAAAGAAGATTTGAGTGGAAAGCAACTTGGGGAAGGCTAGAGATCAAGATTCATGTGGTAGGAATGGAATATCTTGGTCTCAACACATGAGTAGGTGGTTTTTCTCAGAACATACGAGTTGGAAGTGTAGATGTGTTCTGATGGCTCTCTCCACGAGTGAAGAGGATGTGGAGGGGTATATATAGCCTCCACACAAAATCCAACCGTTACACACAATTTACCAATCTCGGTGGGACCGAATCAACAAACTCGGTCGGACCAAAATAGTAAACCTAGTGACCGTTAGAGATTTTCGGTGGGACTGACATGCAACTCGGTAGGACCGATATGGTCAGGGTTAGGGCATAACGTAATCTCGGTGAGACCGATTACACAAACTCGCTGAGACCGATTTGGTAATAAGCTAACCAGAGGGTTGGTCAGGTAAACTCGGTGGGACCGATTTGCTCTTTCGGTGAGACCGAAAAGTTCAGAGAGTTTACATTGCAATCTCGGTGGGACCGATCCGCTCTTTCGGTGAGACCGAAAAGTTACGAAAAGGAAACAGAGAAATTGCAATCCCATCTTAGTGAGACCGAGATCCCTATCGGTAGAACCAATTTGCTTAGGGTTTGGCAGTGGCTATGACAAGTGAAACTCGGTGGCGCCGGGTAGAAAGAATCGGTAGGTCCGAGTTTGGCTTAGGGTTTAGGTCAAATGTGGATATGGGAAAGTAGCTGAGGATTTTGGAGCATATCATTAAGCACATGAAGCAAAAGGCTCATTAAGCAACGCCTCATCCCTCCTTGATAGTATTGGCTTTTCCTATGGACACAATGTGATCTTGGATCACTAAAATGTAAAATGAAGAGTCTTGATCTTTTGAGCTTGAGCCAATCATTTGTCCTTAGCATTTTGAGGGTTCCACTTTCACCATCCATGCCATGCCAATCATTGAGCTTTCCTGAAATAATCATCTTGGAATAGCATTAGCTCAATGAGCTATATGTTGTTATGAATTACCAAAACCACCTAGGGATAGTTGCCCTTTCAATCTCCCCCTTTTTGGTAATTGATGACAACATATAGATCAAAGCTTCGACAAATGATAATAAGAATGAAACATATCATTGCTTTGAGAAGTATGTGAAAAGTAAGAGCTCCCCCTAAATTTGTGCATATTTAAAATTTGCTTTGGACTGCAAATGCACAAAGAGTTAGAATCATGGGTTACTCTTCCATGTCACATACATCTTGGTGGAGCGCTCAAAATGATAAGAATGAAATACATGCACTCATCACCAAGAAAAGTGAATGATCACATAAGATAGATAGGATATATCAAGCATGCATAAGTGTAGCTTATGATCAAACACATGATCATCAATGTCTCACAAGCATATCATAGTATCTCAACCAAAAGCAAACAAAGTTTGAAAAACCACCAAATAAAGCAAGAGAGAATAAAAGCAACACTCTCTCTCGAAGCCTATGATCTATGCATTTTTCTCCCCCTTTGGCAACAAGTTACCAAAAAGTTCCTAGAAAATGCATAGTGCTAGATCGACACTCAGGCTTGATCTTCTGGTGGTGGTGGAGTCTGGATCACTCCAACGACGAAGGCTTCTGTAGAGGTGGTTGGAGCTGGAGCTGAAGTAGATGCTGGAGCTGGTTGGGCTGGTGCTGTGGCTGGAGCTGAAGTGGTGGCTCTGGTGTCAGGTGTTGGGGAACGTAGTAATTTCAAAAAAAATTCCTACGCACACGCAAGATCATGGTGATGCATAGCAACGAGAGGGGAGAGTGTTGTCTACGTACCCTCGTAGACCGAAGCGGAAGCGTTGACACAACGTAGAGGAAGTAGTCGTACGTTCTCCTCGCGATCCAACCGATCACAGCACCGTTACTCCGGCACCTCCGAGTTCTTGGCACACGTTCAGCTCGATGACGATCCCCGGGCTCCGATCCAGCAAAGCGTCGAGGAAGAGTTCCGTCAGCACGATGGCGTTGTGACGATCTTGATGTGTTACCGGCGCAGGGCTTCGCCTAAGCACTGCAACGATATGATCGAGGTGGAATTTGGTGGAAGGGGGCACCGCACACGGCTAAGGAACGATCCGTAGATCAACTTGTGTGTCTTTGGGGTGCCCCCTGCCCCCGTATATAAAGGAGTCAAGGGGGAGGGGCTGGCCGGCCAAGCCTGGCACGCCAGGAGAGTCCTACTCCCTCTGGGAGTAGGATTCCCCCCCCCCCCCCAATCCTAGTTGGACTAGGATTCTCCAAGGGGGAGAGAGAGGGGGGGGGCGCCCACCTCTCCTAGTCCTAATAGGACTAGGGGAAGGGGGGAGGCGCGCAGCCCATGAGGGCAGCCCTCTCACCTCTCCTCCAAGGCCCATGTTGGCCCATTATGCTCCTGGGGGGTTCCGGTAACCCTCCCGGTATTCCGGTAAAATCCTGATTTCACCTGGAATGCATCCGATGTCCAAACACAGGCTTCCAATATATCATTCTTTACGTCTCGACCATTTCGAGACTCCTCGTCATGTTCGTGATCACATCCGGGACTCCAAACTCCTTCGGTACATCAAAATGTATAAACTCATAATAACTGTCATCGTAACGTTAAGCGTGCGGACCCTACGGTTCGAGGACAATGTAGACATGACCGAGACACGTCTCCGGTCAATAACCAATAGCGGGACCTGGATGCCCATATTGGCTCCTACATATTCTACGAAGATCTTTATCGGTCAGACCGCATAACAACATACGTTGTTCCCTTTGTCATCGGTATGTTACTTGCCCGAGATTCGATCGTCGGTATCCAATACCTAGTTCAATCTCGTTACCGGCAAGTCTCTTTACTCATTCCGTAATACATCATCTCGCAACTAACTCATTGGTTGCAATGCTTGCAAGGCTTTATGTGATGTGCATTACCGAGAAGGCCCTGAGATACCTCTCCGACAATCGGAGTGACAAATCCTAATCTCGAAATACACCAACCCAATATGTACCTTCGGAGACACCTGTAGAGCACCTTTATAATCACCCAGTTACGTTGTGACGTTTGGTAGCACACAAAGTGTTCCTACGGTAAATGGGAGTTGCATAATCTCATAGTTAAAGGAACATGTATAAGTCATGGACAAAAGCAATAGCAACATACTAAACGATCGGGTGCTATGCTAATGGAATGGGTCATGTCAATCAGATCATTCAACTAATGATGTGATCTCATTAATCAAATAACAACTCTTTGTTCATGGCTAGGAAACATAACCATCTTTGATTAATGAGCTAGTCAAGTAGAGGCATACTAGTGACACTCTGTTTGTCTATGTATTCACACATGTATTATGTTTCCAGTTAATACAATTCTAGCATGAATAATAAACATTTATCATGATATAAGGAAATAAATAATAACTTTATTATTGCCTCTAGGGCATATTTCCTTCAGTCTCCCACTTGCACTAGAGTCAATAATCTAGATCACATCACCATGTGATTAACATCAATAGTTCACATCATCATGTGATTAACACCCATAGTTCACATCGCTATGTGACCGACACCCAAAGGGTTTACTAGATTCAGTAATCTAGTTTACATCGCTATGTAATTAACACCCAAAGAGTACTAAGGTGTGATCATGTTTTGCTTGTGAGAGAATCTTAGTCAACGGGTCTGCTACATTCAGATCCGCATGTACTTTGCAAATTTCTATGTCAACAATGCTCTGCATGGAGCTACTCTAGCTAATTGCTCCCACTTTCAATATGTATCCAGATTGAGACTTAGAGTCATCTGGATCAGTGTCAAAACTTGCATCGACGTAACTCTTTACGACGAACCTTTTTGTCACCTCCATAATCGAGAAACATATCCTTATTCCACTAAGGATAATTTTGACCGCTGTCCAGTGATCTACTCCTAGATCATTATTGTACTCCCGTGCTTAACTCGGTGTAGGGTATACAATAGATCTGGTAAACAGCATGGCATACTTTATAGAACCTATGGCCAAAGCATAGGGAATGACTTTCATTCTCTTTCTATCTTTTGCCGTGGTCGGGCTTTGAGTCTTACTCAATTTCACACCTTGTGCCACAGGCAAGAACCCTTTCTTTGCCTGATCCATTTTGAACTTTTTCAAAACTTTGTCAAGGTATGTGCTTTGTGAAAGTCCTATTAAGCGTCTTGATCTATCTCTATAGATCTTAATGCCCAATATGTAAGCAGCTTCACCGAGGTCTTTCATTAAAAAACTCTTATTCAAGTATCCCTTTATGCTATCCAGAAATTCTATATTATTTCCGATCAGTAATATGTCATCCACATATAATATCAGAAATGCTACAGAGCTCCCACTCACTTTCTTGTAAATACAGGCTTCACCGCAAGTCTGTATAAAACTATATGCTTTGATCAACTTATCAAAGTGTATATTCCAACTCCGAGATACTTGCACCAGTCCATAAATGGATCACTGGAGCTTGCACACTTTGTTAACACCTTTAGGATCGACAAAACCTTCTAGTTGCATCGTATACAACTCTTCTTTAATAAATCCATTAAGGAATGTAGTTTGTTTATCCATTTGCCGGATTTCATAAAATGCGGCAATTGCTAACATGATTCGGACAAACTTAAGCATAGATACGAGTGAGAAACTCTCATCGTAGTCAACACCTTGAACTTGTCGAAAACCTTTTGCGACAATTCTAGCTTTGTAGATAGTAACACTACTATCAGTGTCCGTTTTCCTCTTCAAGATCCATTTATTTTCTTTGGCTTGCCGATCATCGGGCAAATCCATCAAAGTCCATACTTTGTTCTCATACATGGATCATGTCTCAGATTTCATGGCCTCTAACCATTTCGCGGAATCTGGGCTCATCATCGCTTCCTCATAGTTCGCAAGTTCATCATGGTCTAGTAACATGACTTCCAGAATAGGATTACCGTACCACTCTGGTGCGGATCTCACTCTGGTTTACCTACGAGATTCGGTAGTAACTTGATCTGAAGTTACATGATCATCATCATTAGCTTCCTCACTAATTGGTGTAGTAGTCACAGGAACAGATTTCTGTGATGAACTACTTTCCAATAAGGGAGAAGGTACAATTACCTTATCAAGTTTTACTTTCCTCCCACTCACTTCTTTCGAGAGAAACTCCTTCTCTAGAAAGGATCCATTCTTAGCAACAAATGTCTTGCCTTGGGATCTGTGATAGAAGGTGTACCCAACAATTTCCTTTGGGTATCCTATGAAGACATATTTCTCCGATTTGGGTTTGAGCTTATTAGGATGAAACTTTTTCATATAAGCATCACAACCCCAAACTTTAAGAAACGACAACTTTGGTTTCTTGCTAAACCACAGTTCATATTGTGTCGTCTCAACGGACTTAGATGGTGCCCTTTTTAACGTGATTGCAGCTGTCTTTAATGCATAACCCCAAAAACGATAGTGGTAGATCGGTAAGAGACATCATAGATTGTACTATATCCAATAAAGTACGGTTATGACGTTCGGACGCACCATTATGCTGTGGTGTTCCAGGTGGCGTGAGTAGTGAAACTATTTCACATTGTTTTAACTGAAGACCAAACTCGTAACTCAAATATTCGTCTCCGCGATCAGATCGTAGAAACTTTATTTTCTTGTCACGATGATTTTCCACTTCACTCTGAAATTCTTTGAACTTTTCAAACATTTCAGACTTATGTTTCATCAAGTAGATATACCCATATCTGCTCAAAACATCTGTGAAGGTCAAAAAATAATGATACTTGTCGCGAGCCTTAATTTTCATCGGACCATATACATCAGTATGTATGATTTCCAACAAATCTGTTGCTTGCTCCATTGTTCCGGAGAACGGCGTTTTAGTCATCTTGCCCAAGAGGCATGGTTCGCAAGCATCAAGTGATTCATAATCAAGTGATTCCAAAATCCCATCAGCATGCGCTTTACACCAATATGACCTAAACGGCAGTGCCACAAATAGGTTGCACTATCATTATTAACTTCGCATCTTTTGGTTTCAATATTATGAATATGTGTATCACTACGATCGAGATCCAATGAACTATTTTCATTGGTGTGTATGACCATAGAAGGTTTTATTCATGTAAACAGAACAACAATTGTTCTCTAACTTAAATGAATAACTGTATTGCAATTAACATGATCAAATCATATTCATGCTCAACGCAAACACCAAATAACACTTATTTAGTTTCAACACTAATCCCGAAAGTATAGGGAGTGTGTGATGATGATCATATCAATCTTGGAACCACTTCCAACACACATCGTCACCTTGCCCTTTAACTAGTCTTTGTTCATTCTGCAACTCCCGTTTCGAGTTACTAATCTTAGCAACTGAACTAGTACCAAATACTGAGGGGTTGCTATGAACACTAGTAAAGTACACATCAATAACATGTATATCAAATATACTTATGTTCATTTTGCCATCCTTCTTATCCACCAATCACTTGGGGTAGTTCCTGCTTCCAGTGACCAGTCCCTTTGCAGTAGAAGCACTTAGTCTCAGGCTTAGGACCAGACTTGGGCTTTTTCACTTGAGCAGCAACTTGCTTGCTATTCTTCTTGAAGTTCCCCTTCTTTCCCTTTGCCCTTTTCTTGAAACTCGTGATCTTGTCAACCATCAACACTTGATGTTTTTCTTTGATTTCTACCTTCGCCGATTTTAGCATCGCGAAGAGCTTGGGAATATTTTCCGTTATCCCTTGCATATTATAGTTCATCACGAAGTTCTACTAACTTGGTGATGGTGACTAGAGAATTCTGTCAATCACTATTTTATCTGGAAGATTAACTCCCACTTGATTCAAGCGATTGTAGTACTCAGACTATCTGAGCACATGCTCACTAGTTGAGCGATTCTCCTCCATCTTTTAGCTATAGAACTTGTTGGAGACTTCATATCTCTCAACTCGGGTATTTGCTTGAAATATTAACTTCAACTCCTAGAACATCTCATATGGTCCATGACGTTCAAAACGTCTTTGAAGTCCCGATTCTAAGCCGTTTAAGCATGGTGCACTAAACTATTAAGTAGTTATCATATTGAGCTAGCAAAACGTTCATAACGTCTGCATCTGCTCCTGCAAAAGGTCAGTTACCTAGCGGTGCATCAAGGAAAAAATTCTTCTGTGCAGCAATGAGGATAAACCTCTGATTACGGATCCAATCCGCATCATTGCTACTAACATCTTTCAACACAATTTTCTCTAGGAGCATATCAAAATAAACACATGAAAGCAACAACGCGAGCTATTGATCTACAACATAGATATGCTAATACTACCAGGACTAAGTTCATGATAAATTTAAGTTCAATTAATCATATTACTTAAGAACTCCCACTTAGATAGATATCTCTCTAATCCTCTAAGTGATCACGTGATCCAAATCAACTAAACCATGTCCGATCATCACGTGAGATGGAGTAGTTTCAATGGTGAACATCACTATGTTGATCATATCTACTATATGATTCACGCTCGACCTTTCGGTCTCTGTGTTCCGAGGTCATATCTTATATGCATAGCTCGTCAAGTATAACCTGAGTATTCCGCGTGTGCAACTGTTTTGCACCCGTTGTATTTGAACGTAGAGCCTATCACACCCGATCATCACGTGGTGTCTCAGCACGAAGAACTTTCGCAACGGTGCATACTCAGGGAGAACACTTCTTGATAATTTAGTGAGAGATCATCTTATAATGCTACCGTCAATCAAAGCAAGATAAGATGCATAAAAGATAAACATCACATGCAATCAATATAAGTGATATGATATGGCCATCATCATCTCGTGCTTGTGATCTCCATCTTCGAAGCACCGTCATGATCACCATCGTCACCGGCGCAACACCTTGATCTCCATCGTAGCATCGTTGTCGTCTCGCCAATCTTATGCTTCCACGACTATCACTACCGCTTAGTAATAAATTAAAGCATTACATCGCGATTGCATTGCATACAATAAAGCGACAACCATATGGCTCCTGCCAGTTGCCGATAACTCGGTTACAAAACATGATCATCTCATACAATAAAATTTAGCATCATGTCTTGACCATATCACATCACAACATGCCCTGCAAAAACAAGTTAGACGTCCTCTACTTTGTTGTTGCAAGTTTTACGTGGCTGCTACGGGCTTAAGCAAGAACTCATCTTACCTACGCATCAAAACCACAACGATAGTTTGTCAAATAGACTCCGTTTTAACCTTCTCAAGGACCGGGCGTAGCCACACTCGGTTCAACTAAAGTTGGAGAGACAGTCTTCCGCAAGCCATCTATGTGCAAAGCACGTCGAGGGAACCGGTCTCGCGGAAGCGTACGCGTAAGGTTGGTCCGGATCGTCTCGTCCAACAATACCGCTGAACCAAAGTATGACATGCTGGTAGGCAGTATGACTTGTATCGTCCACAACTCACTTGTGTTCTACTCGTGCAAATAACATCAAACCATAAAAACCTAGGCTCGGATGCCACTGTTGGGGAACGTAGTAATTTCAAAAAAAATTCCTACGCACACGCAAGATCATGGTGATGCATAGCAACGAGAGGGGAGAGTGTTGTCTACGTACCCTCGTAGACCGAAGCGGAAGCGTTGACACAACGTAGAGGAAGTAGTCGTACGTTCTCCTTGCGATCCAACCGATCACAGCACCGTTACTCCAGCACCTCCGAGTTCTTGGCACACGTTCAGCTCGATGACGATCCCCGGGATCCGATCCAGCAAAGCGTCGAGGAAGAGTTCCGTCAGCACGACGGCATGGTGACGATCTTGATGTGTTACCGGCGCAGGGCTTCGCCTAAGCACTGCAACGATATGATCGAGGTGGAATTTGGTGGAAGGGGGCACCGCACACGGCTAAGGAACGATCCGTAGATCAACTTGTGTGTCTTTGGGGTGCCTCCTGCCCCCGTATATAAAGGAGTCAAGGGGGAGGGGCTGGCCGGCCAAGCCTGGCGCGCCAGGAGAGTCCTACTCCCTCTGGGAGTAGGATTCCCCCCCCCCCCCGCAATCCTAGCTGGACTAGGATTCTCCAAGGGGGAGAGAGAGAGGGGGGGGGCGCCCACCTCTCCTAGTCCTAATAGGACTAGGGGAAGGGGGGGAGGCGCGCAGCCCATGAGGGCAGCCCTCTCACCTCTCCTCCAAGGCCCATGTTGGCCCATTATGCTCCTGGGGGGTTCCGGTAACCCTCCCGGTATTCCGGTAAAATCCTGATTTCACCTGGAATGCATCCGATGTCCAAACACAGGCTTCCAATATATCATTCTTTACGTCTCGACCATTTCGAGACTCCTCTTCATGTTTGTGATCACATCCGGGACTCCGAACTCCTTCGGTACATCAAAATGTATAAACTCATAATAACTGTCATCGTAACGTTAAGCGTGCGGACCCTACGGTTCGAGAACAATGTAGACATGACCGAGACACGTCTACGGTCAATAACCAATAGCGGGACCTGGATGCCCATATTGGCTCCTACATATTCTACGAAGATCTTTATCGGTCAGACCGCATAACAACATACGTTGTTCCCTTTGTCATCGGTATGTTACTTGCCTGAGATTCGATCGTCGGTATCCAATACCTAGTTCAATCTCGTTACCGGCAAGTCTCTTTACTCATTCCGTAATACATCATCTGGCAACTAACTCATTGGTTGCAATGCTTGCAAGGCTTTATGTGATGTGCATTACCGAGAAGGCCCTGAGATACCTCTCCGACAATCGGAGTGACAAATCCTAATCTCGAAATACGCCAACCCAATATGTACCTTCGGAGACACCTGTAGAGCACCTTTATAATCACCCAGTTACGTTGTGATGTTTGGTAGCACACAAAGTGTTCCTACGGTAAACGGGAGTTGCATAATCTCATAGTTAAAGGAACATGTATAAGTCATGGACAAAAGCAATAGCAACATACTAAACGATCGGGTGCTATGCTAATGGAATGGGTCATGTCAATCAGATCATTCAACTAATGATGTGATCTCGTTAATCAAATAACAACTCTTTGTTCATGGCTAGGAAACATAACCATCTTTGATTAATGAGCTAGTCAAGTAGAGGCATACTAGTGACACTCTGTTTGTCTATGTATTCACACATGTATTATGTTTCCAGTTAATACAATTCTAGCATGAATAATAAACATTTATCATGATATAAGGAAATAAATAATAACTTTATTATTGCCTCTAGGGCATATTTCCTTCATCAGGAACTGGCACTGCAGTCGACCTCTGATCTCGTGGCACTCTGGCAAATGCATCAGTTGTAGTCTTCCCTTTCCTCTCCTACATGTCAACTTGAAGTTGCTCCACTGCAGACTGAATCTCTGTTACTTTGACGTCCAAGTCATAGAACTTTTGTTCTATGATTCTCTCTAAGCTCTCCTGATTCTGATTGAGGGTGGCCAGTCCTTTGTCAGTCCTCGGTGCGGATGCAATCAAGTAACTAAGCTGCTATTGCTTGGTTTTCAAGAAATACTCAGATGCCTCCTCTTGAGTTGGCATCTTGGCAGCTTTCTCCTTCCTTGCCTTCTCCTTCTGTGCTTGAGCATGAGCTGAAGATGGTTCATCCTTGTTCATCACAACTTGATTGTCCTTGAAATCTGGATGAATAGGCAAATGTTCCTTGTCCAATAAGTATATGCCTTTGCCCATCTTGGAGTTAATCAGCTCTTGGATCTGAGGGGCATATCCACAGCTCCTCTTCTGATCTGTTGTAGTCCTCTTGATTGTTTCTATCATGAGGCTCATGACTTTGAATTTTTTTGGCACATCAAAGATATGAAGCAAGTTGATTGCATGGCCTCTGATCATCTTGTGATCACCTGACTTGGGCAACAGAGTGTGCCTCAGAATCCAATTGATGGTTGGCAACCCTGACAGAAGATAATGTACTGACCCAAACTTGAAAGTATCAAGTGCCTTGTTTGGGATCTCCTTGTACATGTTGGACATAGAGTTGTGGTCCATCTTCTTCTTGGCATATATGTCTAAGTCATCCTCATGCTCCTCTGGGGCATTGATGAGCTGTGCCCACTCAGCAACTGTTGATTGATACCTTGTGCCTTCTGACATCCACACAATCCTTCCATCTGGGTAGAAGTGTGTTGTGGAGTAGAACTGCATGATCAGCTCTTCATTCCACTTTGTGAGCTTCTGCCCCACAAAGTCAGCTACTCCACAAGCCTTGAAGCTGTCTTGCACTCCAGGATAGTGCTCTTCATTGTCCTTGATGTACTCCCAATCAACCCATCTCATGTCACAAACAATGGGCTTCTTGTCAAGCAACACTGTCTCATAGAAGTCCTGTTGTTCCTTTGTGTGGAACCTATAGTCAACAGCAGTTCTTCTTCTGGTAGCATATGGATCTTCTGCTCTCCACTTTCTTAGCCCTGAGTCTCTTCTGATTTTCATGTCCTCAGCCACAGGATGAGCATCATTGTGGTCTGGGATCTTGGGCTTTAACTTTCTGAGCACTTGACCTTCTTCTTCTTCTGCAGTGTCAGGCACTGTGGCCTTGTTCTTCTCAGCAGCTGGTATGCTCCTTGTGTTCCTCTTTGGTGCTGTCTTGGCCTTTGATGCAGCCTTGGGTGCTTCCTTGGGCTTGGATGTAGTAGCCCATGATCTTATAGCATCACCCATCAGCTTTGGCATCTTAGGTGCTGGTGCAGCAACCTCTTCTTCTTCTTCATCTTCTTCTTCAGAAGAATGTTGTTCAAACTCAGCCATTGGATCAACTTTCTTGCACCATCTGCCCCTTTTTCTTTCCTTCTTTCCTTCAGCAGCAACTGGCCCTTTGGGTGCAGGCTTTTTAGGAATCTGAGTTGAGACTCTGGCCTTTGGCATAGACTGCCTACCTACTGACCTTTTGATTTTTATCCCTGGCTTGATGGCTGCAGCTGAGCCATACTCCTTCTTGAGCACAACTTTCTTGGAAGTGGCTTCCTCTTCTGCCACATAGTCCTCATCCTTTGATTCTGAGGTTCTCTTCTTCCTTTGTCTGGTGGCAGCTTTTGGCAAGTTGTTAGGGGTGCTCCTGTTGCCTTCATCTGAAGAACTGGAGGGACTAGTGCCCTCATTCATGTGCACTTGTTGTTCTGACACATTCTGGCTGTCACTCTGATCTGACATGATGAACAAGCTGACTGCTGACCCTGTGAATAGTTTATAGATGAGGTAGAGTAGATGAGCATCACAAAATGCAGAGATTTTTGCAAAAGAATGATTCAAAATCTTAGTTTTAGTTTCCCACAGAAATCATTTCGGATCTACCAATTTTTAAACTCGGTGATACCGAAGCAGTTTTGGAACCTAAACTAGTGAACTCGGTCAGACCGAGTCACAGTTCGGTGGCACCGAGACAGCTAGGGTTTCACAAGGTTCCAAAATCGGTCACACCGATCAGTAATTCCCGGTCAGACCGAGTCTCACTTGTGCAATGGCATGAGCCAAATCGGTGGGACCGAGTTTTTCAACTCAGTGGGTCCGAGATGGTTTCGGCGGAAACCTAACCCTAAAATTCTCGAATCAGGCCTATTCTACGAAAGCATTGATTGGATAGGAGTGTTTCAATAGTGGCTAGAAACAATAAGATCACAATGTGCTAGGAATCAGATTGGGAATAGCACAAAGATCGAGTCCATACCCTAGTTCGGCGGAGACTCGCTACGGCGGCAACGGCGGGGTTGAATCCCGTTGACGGCGACGGAGACCAGTGACTGGAGGCGGCTGGCGGCAAGGAGACGATCCGGAGACCACGTTGGCAGAGCGAGCTATCGCGCGGGCGAAAGAGTTCGGAGAAATTTCCAAATTTTTGCCCGTGTCTATATATAGACCGACCCTGTCGGTGTGACCGAGTGGAACAACTCGGTGGCACCGAGATGCAAAACTGTATACAGTTATTGCAACTCGGTGTGACCGAATGGTTCAAGTCGGTTGCACCGAGATCGAAAACATAGATCGACTTAATGATCTCGGTAGGACCGAAAGTAGGGTATCGGTCAGACCGAGAATCACAAAGAAGTTTTGGAAGTTTAAGTCTATGACGAATCGGGGACTCCGAGTGCTCCTCACACAGAGTGGTTCGAATCTGACTTGATCAATTTTGTGATGTAGCATGAATAGAGTTTGAGACGAGAAAAGCATAGATAGCTAGAGAAGGTTCTTAGGCATTCTTGTCCATCCACTTGGCAAAGGAAAACAAAACCAAACAGTCAAAGCAACAAGTGGATGTCCTCGAATGAGTAAACTGTGCAACCAACATGCTCACACAATAAAATGGCAATTTAAATATGTGACAAAGCATGCACAACCAATTCTAGCATCTATCAAGCAATTGACGATGACTAGGTCATCTATATATGAGTATATTGACTTAGGAGTCAAATGAGAACACTTGATCATAGGTCATACTCATCGTTTAAGCTCAAGTGAAGTTACAACTTTTACATAAAGCATAGTTGTGTTCACATCATTAGAGTTGCTTTAGCTCAAGTCTTAGAGTAAAGCTCCCCCTAGATGTGATATCCCCCCTAAGAGGGATGAACTAACCTTGGGTTTTGTCGATGATGACTTCATGTAGATGTTGAAGATGTGGATGCTCAATGTTGATGTAGATCACTTGGAGCTGTCCTTTTGAGTGAATTGCACTTTCCATACCTACATGGGTTAGTCCCACAAGGAACAAACAAGGATATCCGTAGACATAGAGTGATGCACACACAAGATGATGTCCATGAAGGCTTTTAGGTTACCTTGTCCCTTGACTTACCAACAAGAGGGTTTATGACTCCTTGAACTAGTGCAAGATGTGGAAGTTGATTGCACTTGTTCTTGCCAAAATGATAAGAGTGAAGTATGTTGGCGGAGTCACCCTCAAGAACTTCCTAGTTCTTCTTCTTCTGGATCCACACCATCTTGATGGGAATCCTTGGAGTTGTAGTCGTACTTGATGAAGTGGAACTTGAAGTAGTCTTGGGAATCCACTTGACTAAAGTCTTAGGAGCTTCTTCAAATGCATCAATTTCCTCTTAAAGCTTGTCCTTGCCTTTTTGCTTGTAGTCTTGTGGTGGAAGATCATCTTGAGTTTGTGTCCCCTTGAAAGAAGTAGGATCATACTTCTCTTGTTGTGGAACAAACTTTGTCTTGGGGTATTGATCTTCTTCCCACTCAACTCCATTGGCATTGAACCTCCGTTCAAAACCAACACCTTGATTCTTCCGGTGCCTTCCTTGCTTGCGCACAATTTCCTCGAATTGCTTACTCCCGGCAAGACTTTTGTACACTCCTTTCTCTATAATTCCCTTCAATAAGCTATTTTCTTGCTCAAGTGTAACTTGTCTAAGAGAATCATTAGTGGAATCAAGAGAACTACTAGAAGCAACAATATTGGATTTAACATGATCATTGTTACTACTAGAGGAAGAATCTTTCTTGTTCTTGTTACTAGACTTGACTTGAGGCATGTAAGTGGATAAGAGTAAACGCTTGGCAATGTAAGAAGAACTTTTCTTGCAGAAATCATCATTGATTGCCTTTAAAAACTCATGCTCTTGCTCAAGATTGAGCTTTCCAAAGCGTAACTTCTCATGAGCTCTTAAAAGTTCTCGGTGATCTTCGAAGATAGTTTCATGAGCTAACTTAAGAGTGTTTAGTTCTTTAGTTAGAGCCTCAATTTTCTCCTTATCATTGTCATTCGTTTTATCTTGATTAGCATGATTTATTGACGTTTCGTCACAGTATTCATCACTAGAGTTGTCAACAAGTAAATCATCATCACCTAACAAGTCATCTTCATCACTATTAAAATCAACATACTCGGGATGTGTTACCTTAGGACCTTTGGCCATGAAGCATCTTCTAATTCCTTCATTTGGTGAGTCAAATATGTCGTAGGAGTTGGTTGACACAAGTGCTAGACCGGCAACACCTTCATCTTGAGTATATTTGGAATCGGAGTGATAACTTCTCTCAGAGTGGTTGTCGGAGTCGGAGCCGGATACCCATTCACCAACATGAGCTTGATGTCTTCGTTTTGTGTAGCTCCTTGATGATTTTTCCTTTCTTTCTGAATCCTTGCTTCTCCGTGAGTATCTTCGTTCATAATGATCATCTCTACTCCTTCTCTCTCTTGGTGGTGATTCTTCTCTTTTGCTTCTTCTTTTTGGAGAATCCTCTCTTCTTTTGTAGGGATCCGTACACTCATTGGAATAGTGTCCGGGTCTTCCACAATTGTAGCAGTTTCGCTCTCGACTAGAAGATCTTTTGTTATTGTAGGACCTTGACTTGGAGCTTCTATCTTTGCTTCTACTCTTGTAGAACTTGTTGAAGTTTTTCACCATTAAGCTCAATTCTTCATTGAAGTTTTGTTTCTCACTTGATGATGTGGGGGCTTCACATGAGGCTTTGTAGGCACCACTTGATTTGTTGTGAAGTTCCTCTTTATCCTTGAGTGACATCTCATGAGCAACAATTCTTCCAATGACCTCCGTTGGCTTGAGATCTTTGTAATTGGGCATCATTTGGATCAATGTGCACACGGTATCATATTTTCCATCCAAGGCTCTTAGGATCTTCTTGATGATGAATCTATCGGTCATCTCTTCACTCCCTAAGCCGGCAATGTCATTTGTGATGAGAGCAAGCCTAGAGTACATTTTAGCGACGCCTTCACCATCCTTCATTTTGAACTTGTCAAGTTGACTTTGAAGCACATCCAATTTGGATTCCTTGACGGAGTCGGTACCTTCGTGCATATCAATCGAAGTATCCCAAATTTCCTTTGCATTCTCAAGACGGCTAATTTTGTTGAATTCTTCGGGGCACAATCCGTCGAAGAGAATATCACAAGCTTGAGCGTTGTATTGCATCATCTTCAACTCATCCGCGGTAGCTTCACGGTTTGGTTCCTTCCCATCGAAGAAGTCACCTTGCAAACCAACACACACAATAGCCCTAACGGCGGGGTTATGTCCAAGAATATGCATTTTCATTTTATGCTTCCAACTAGCAAAATTAGTGCCATCAAAGTAAGGACCTCTACGGTGATAATTTCCCTCGCTAGACGCCATACTCTCCTAGGTTGTGAAACCAAGGCTATGACCACCAAAAGCTATGGAACTCAAAGCAAATGGAGACCAAAGCTCTGATACCACTTGTAGGATCAAAAGTATGTCTAGAGGGGGGTGATTAGACTACTTGACCAAATAAAAACTTAACCTTTTACCAATTTTAGTTCTTGGCAGATTTTAGCTACTTTAGGACAAGTCAAGGAATCATCACACAATTCAAGCAAGCATGCAAAGAGTATATAGGCAGCGGAAAGTAAAGCATGCAACTTGCAAGAATGTAAAGGGAAGGGTTTGGAGAATTCAAACGCAATTATAGACACGGATGTTTTTCCCGTGGTTCAGATAGGTGGTGCTATCCTACATCCACGTTGATGGAGACTTCAACCCACGAAGGGTAACGGTTGCGCGAGTCCACGGAGGGCTCCACCCACGAAGGGTCCACGAAGAAGCAACCTTGTCTATCCCACCATGGCCATCGCCCACGAAGGACCTGCCTCACTAGCCGTAGATCTTCACGAAGTAGGCGTTCTCCTTGCCCTTACATACTTCTTGGTTCAACTCCACAATCTTGTCGGAGGCTCCCAAGTGACACCTAGCCAATCTAGGAGACACCACTCTCCAAGAAGTAACAAATGGTGTGTTGATGATGAACTCCTTGCTCTTGTGCTTCAAATGATAGTCGCCCCAACACTCAACTCTCTCTCACAGGATTTGGATTTGGTGGAAAGAAGATTTGAGTGGAAAGCAACTTGGGGAAGGCTAGAGATCAAGATTCATATGGTAGGAATGGAATATCTTGGTCTCAACACATGAGTAGGTGGTTCTTTCTCAGAAAATATGAGTTGGAAGTGTAGATGTGTTCTGATGGCTCTCTCCACGAGTGAAGAGGAGGTGGAGGGGTATATATAGCCTCCACACAAAATCCAACCGTTACACATAATTTACCAATCTCGGTGGGACCGAATCAACAAACTCGGTCGGATCGAAATAGTAAACCTAGTGACCGTTAGAGATTTTCGGTGGGACTGACATGCAACTCGGTAGGACCGATATGGTTAGGGTTAGGGCATAACGTAATCTCGATGAGACCGATTACACAAACTCGGTGAGACCGATTTGGTAATAAGCTAACCAGAGGGTTGGTCAGGTAAACTCGGTGGGACCGATTTGCTCTTTCGGTGAGACCGAAAAGTTACAAAAAGGAAACAGAGAGTTTACATTGCTATCTCAGTGGGACCGATCCGCTCTTTCGGTGAGACTGAAAAGTTGCGAAAAGGAAACAGAGAAATTGCAATCCCATCTCGGTGAGACCGAGATCCTTATCGGTAGAACCGATTTGCTTAGGGTTTGGCAGTGGCTACGACAAGTGAAACTCGGTGGCGCCGGGTAGAAAGAATCGGTAGGTCCGAGTTTGGCTTAGGGTTAGGTCAAATGTGGATATGGGAAAGTAGCTGAGGATTGTGGAGCATATCATTAAGCACATGAAGCAAAAGGCTCATTAAGCAACACCTCATCCCTCCTTGATAGTATTGGCTTTTCCTATGGACTCAATGTGATCTTGGATCGCTAAAATGTAAAATGAAGAGTCTTGATCTTTTGAGCTTGAGCCAATCCTTTGTCCTTGGCGTGGAAGGCAAGCTAGGCGATGCGGATACTCAAGATCTCCTACCATTGTAACCGACTCTGTGTAACCCTAACCCTATCCGGTGTCTATATAAACCGGAGCGTTCTAGTCCGTAGGACAACCATCTTCATACACGATCATACCATAGGCTAGATTCTAGGGTTTAGCCTCCTTGATCTCGTGGTAGATCTATTCTTGTATTACCCATATCATCAATATTAATCAAGCAGGAGTAGGGTATTACCTCCATCGAGAGGGCCCGAACCTGGGTAAAAACATCGTGTCCCTTGTCTCCTGTTACCATCCGGCCTTGACGCACAGTTCGGGACCCCCTACCCGAGATCCGCCGGTTTTGACACCGACATTGGTTCTTTCATTGAGAGTTCCTCTGTGTCGTCGCCTTTAAGCCTGATGGCTCCTTCGATCATCAACAACGATGAGGTCCAGGGTGAGACTTTCCTCCCCAGGCAGATCTTCGTCTTCGGCGGCTTCGCTCTGCGGGCCAATTGGCTTGGTCATCTGGAGTAGACCGAAAGCTACGCCCCTGGCCATCAAGTCAGGTTTGGAAGCTTAAACTACACGGCTGATGTCCGCGGAGACTTGATCTTCGATGGGTTCGAGCCACAGCAAGCGCGCCACACTACCTCGAGGGGCATGATCTAGCTCTGCCTCCGAACAGTGTCCTGGAGGCCGCATACGCACCAGTTTCGATCCTTAACTCGGAGCCTATTGCACCAAGCGAGGATGGACGGTTGGACATCACCTCGGGGGCTGCGATCTCAAAGGCGATTGAGCCGAACGCGAGCCCCACACTCTGCGTGACCCGTGACCCCGAGGGTCCGGACTCCTCCCCGGACTCCGAACCCCCCGCGCCCCTGCCGGTCGAATCCGATTAGGCGCCGATAATGGAGTTCACCGCCGCGGACATCTTTCAGCACTCGCCTTTTGGTGACATCCTGAATTCTTTCAAGTCTCTCTCTTTATCAGGAGAGCCCTGGCCGGATTACGGTCAGTGAGGATGGGGTATGGACGATGAAGATATTCAAAGCCCACCCACCACCCACTTGGTAGCCACTGTCGACGATTTAAACGACGTCCTCAACTTCGACTCCGCAGACATCGACAGCATGGATGACGATGCAGGAGATACCGACGAACCAACGCCCATAGGGCATTGGACAGCCACCTCACCTCACGATCTGTACATGGTGGATACCCCTAAAGGAAGTGACAACGAGGAAAAAGGGGACGGAACGGGAGATCGACACCCCAGAAAGCAATCAAAGCGTCGACGTAAACGCCGACCCAAGCCCCGCCTCGATGAAAACCCAGCCATAGAGCAGGACGAGCCGGCAGATGACGAGCAGGCCTCAGAGCAGCCGTCTGAACAGGGTAACACGGACAGAGCAACCGAACATCCCTCCACCGGCGAAAACGGCATTCCGGACGTCCTTACGCCGGATAAATCCATGGAGCAGAAGAGTCTCCACAAGAGGCTCGCCGCAACTGCACGTAGCCTGAAAAAGCAGAAGCGGAAGCTAAAGACAGCGGAAGATGCACTCCGGATTAGATGGAATAAAGTAATCAACACCATAGATAAATATGGCGATGGTCGCCGTACTAAAAGCTATCCGGAGAGAAAGCTACTGCCCGAATTCGACGAAGAGGCCCTAGAGCCCTCGCATTCAAAAAAAAAAGAAAGCCACACGGTCGGATAGACGACCCCGTAAGGCGGCAAGTGGCACCGCACTTAAATCGGTATGCGACCCACCTAAGGATTCGCATCATGGCCCAGCCAGGTCCATTTACGGGCCAAGAAAGCAAGCTCTTGTAAGCAATGCAAAAAAGCCATCATTAGAATCCGGCACACCCAAATACAGGGGCGCCGCACATCCCCTATGCTTCACCGATGAGGTTCTGGACTATGAATTTCCAGAGGGATTCTAACCCATCAACATAGAGGCGTATGATGGAACAACAGATCCTGGAGTCTGGATCGAGGACTATATCCTCCACATACATATGGCTAGAGGAGATGATCTCCACACCATTAAATATTTACCCCTTAAGCTTAAAGGGCCAGCACGGCACTGGCTTAAAAGCCTTCCCGAAAACACAATTGGAAGTTGGGAAGAGCTCGAAGATGCTTTCCGAGCAAATTTTCAAGGGACCTATGTCCGCCCTCTGGAATAGATTCCTCACTAAAAAGAATCAGATAGTCGATTGTCCGGACGCCGAAGCCTTAGCAGCTTTCAGGCATAATGTCCGAGACGAATGGCTCGCCAGACACCTCGACCAGGAAAAGCCAAGAACAATGGCCGCACTCACAAGCCTCATGACCCGCTTTTGCGCAGGAGAGGACAGCTGGTTGGCAAGATGCAGCCCCAGCGACCCAATTACATCCGAAACTAGGGATGGAAACGGAAAACCGTGACGCAACAAGGATCATCGCCGAACTAAAGAAAAAAGTCCGAAGAGCACGGCAGTCAATGCCGGATTCAAAGGATCGCAAGAAAATCAGACAAAACCACCCCTCCAGGATAAAAGGGATGATCCGTCCAACTTAAATAGAATCCTGGACAGGATATGTCAGATACACAGTACTCCTGGGAAGCCTGCTAACCATATCCACAGAGATTGTTGGGTTTTCAAACAATCCGGCAGACTCAATGCCGAACACAAGGGGCTCGACACACCAAGCGAAGACGAGGACGAACCCCAGAAGCAGAGCACCAGGAAACAAAAGAACTTCCCACAAGAAGTAAAAACAGTGAACTTACTCCACGTAACAAAACGTGTGGAACCCATAAAGGTACGCACCATACGACCTATCCCCAAGGGGTCCCGCCACTGGTTATTAAAACCAATCACCTTCGATCAGCTAGACTATTCTAGAAATATCAAGAACGCAGGCTGGACTGCCCTGATACTCAATCCAATAATTGGCGGATTCCAGTTTGCAAATGTCCTTATGGACGGCGACAGTGGACTAAACCTGATATATCAGGATACAATCCATCACATGGGGATAAACCCAGCAAGAATCCGCCGCAGCAAAACCTACTTTCAAGGGGTAGCACCTGGTCCGGACACCCATTGTATGGGTTTTCTCCGGCTCGAAGTTATATTCGGCTCTGCCGATAACTTCCGTCGCGAAAAGATGACCTTCCATGTCATCCTGTTCTCAAGTCGCTATCAAGAACTACTGGGACGCGAAGCTTTCGCTCGCTTTAATGCAATACCGTATTATGCATCTCTCACGCTTAAGATGCCCGGTCCACGAGGCATCATCTCTTTGAAGGTGAAGCACTAAAGTGCACCTCCCCCAAGCGGAGGATTGTGCGGCCGCTTAGACAGCCCCCCAGCGAAATGGCCTCGCCGGCCAAAAAAACTTTGAAATAGGTCGTTAAAGACCACGAACGCGGATAGACGAGTTCGGTATAAAATCATCATTAATGCAGGCTTAATGGCCATACACCCCCGCACTAGGGGCTACACGCAGAGACAATAAAGCTCAATTTTATATTTTACTTTATACTTCATTTATTTTAAAACCTTTTGTTCGGCACGACCCGTTTTCAATTTAGTGCCTCTCTTTTACAAATGAATGTCGTGCGGCGCCCGTCCAGGATATGGCACAACGGAGACACAGGCGCAGACGTGCAGTAGGGACCCGTCCTAAAGGATTCTTTTCAGATTAAGACCCTGTGTAAACCTTTTTTACTGTCTCTTATTGCAACACATCCCCTGGTTTTTTTCGATATAACCAAGGAGGAGGCTGGCGTCTTGGCATGTGGCCACGTCAGAATTTTTTGCACGTACCTGGACACTAGGGGCTTTTTTAGCAAAGAGAGTTGCTTCGCCCGCACTCATAAAGACCTAACACCTTAGGGAGTGTTCGGCGTCGCGAGTTTTGGCATTATATGCATCAGCTCCGAATCATGTCTTTGGTCAAATGTTGGGTTGCCCGGCTCCTGAGTTCGGCTACCTTACGTTTCGCTCTATCGGCTAAGGTAGCACCAGGAGAACTACTGCGATTGTGCCCGGGTTCGGCCGGGCGAGCACCTCAGTAGAGAAAGCCGAAAACTGACTGTCATGATGTAGCGTGAGACTGGTCAGCCACTCGATGACCTATTGGAATCTATCGGATACCTCCACTTTAACGAAGGGCCGCTTCCCGGTCAGGCACATACGCGCCCCGAACTAGGGCGAGCGCAGTCGCCACTAATGGGCTACCTAAATAGTCCCACTGTCAAGCTCCTATGGCTAAGTGAAAGTGTTAAAGCATTATAGTCCGGTTGCCTGGCCCACTGCGCAATCACCTCCTTTGTAGGACCAAGACATTGGGTTAAGTGTGAAAATGTGTCTTCTGCGAGCACCCCCGCGGGTTGAAGCCAACGACTGCAATCTTCCAGATTATATATATATATTTTTTAAACGGCCGCACAGGAGGTGTTCACAATACTTGAAGGCACAAGTATAAAAAGGCCACTACAGTTTATCAAAATATTACTTCATGATTACATATGCTATAATAACATAGCATCCTTCAAGCACTGCGTCTCTATTACACGAGCGCCTTCAAGGACTTCCTGAAAATAGTGCTCGGAGGACACTCGGCTTTTATCCGAATCTCGGGACGCAATAACGGTGGTCTCCATCTCTGCCCAGTATGTCTTGACACGGGCAAGAGCCATCCTTGCACCCTCTATACACGCTGACCTCTTCATTGCATTAATGCGCGGCACTGCGTCAAGGAGTTGCTGCACCAAGCTAAAATAACTCTTCTGCTCCGACCTCCCCAGCCACAGATGACCCATGACATACTTCATGGCGAGTCCGGAAAACCTATTAAGTTCGGCGCATTGAGCCAAACGATCGTCCACTGCCAGTGGACGCTCTGGATTGTGAAATTGCGACCAGAACAGTTTTTCCACTTCACGATCTTTCAGATCTCGAAAGTGTTCGATCGCATCAGCAGCACTCGCTGCCAAATCCAGATAGGTGTCCTCCACACTCCACATCCGGTCCAACGGAGCAAACGTCGGATCGCAAAATTTTCTTCACAGCATGAAGGGCTTTCAAGCCGCAATCTGTTCGGCCTGACGCAGCTCTCCTTCACAGCTCTCATCGCAGAGCGCGTGTCCTTGGCATCAGCAACGGCCTTCTCTAGGACCACCTATCTCGCCTGGTCTTCTTTCTCAAGAAGTCTGCAACGGTCTGCAGTGCTCTTTAACTTTTCGGCCATACTGGCCATCTCTTCCTTGCTTCGGCAATGAGCAGCCTGTTCGGCTCTCAGCTCTTCAAGGGCCTTCTTGGCAGCCGCATCACTTTTCCTGGCTTGATCTTTAGCTCGGGCAAGTTCTGCCCTAAGACTCTCCACGGCAGCCGCACCATCTGCGTCAAGCACACACATCGTAAGACACTGGCATAAAACTCTTCTTACCTCATGCTGCCTGAGGAATCACATACCTCGAGCCTCATCCAGCAGCTTGTTGACAAGCGCGATGTCGGCATCTGCCACGTCCAGTTGCTGCTTTAGTTCGGTAAAACCAGCAGTTCGGCTTGATTCCGGACACCCTGCAGCCTACATTAATAGGCGACATTTTAGACCTGGGATTATGATCCTCCGCGTGCCGTCATTTCTTGACGACACGCAAAGTCTCAGGGGCTACTATCTACATAGGGCGCATCTTATTTAAGTGCAACTGACGGAAGTACACATTATCTAATGTACCTCAAAACCCGTCAATAAACTTTCGACGGCCACACGCAATCCGCTCTCTGCGGACAAAATCCTTTCAATCACCGTGCCCATTAATGCATGGTGCTCCTCTGAAATAGAAGCTCGCACTAGCAGAACCTTTAGCTCGTCCGGCCGAGCACCAGAAGGTGTCGGACTCGTCCCATGACCTCTTTCGAAGGCCGGACGCGGAGAACCTCGGGGGGGCCCATAGCTATCTTCCGCCCCTGCCAGACTCGGAGAAACCCTCCATGACGACACCTCAGGGTCGCCCGCCTCGTTAGGCGACACAGCAGAAGGAGGCGTCCCGCTCTCCATCATCTCCGGAAGAAGATCCCCCGAAGACGAGCTCTGCTGAGAAGGGCTGAGGTCCGAACTACAAGGTAAAAAATCGGTTAAATTTCTCAGATATAAATCACGGATTGCTCTCATCCCTTGAAAGGAAAATCTGTCTCTACTCACGGCTCGCTGGAGGGCTGATCTCCTTGAGTACGTAGTCCGGCCGAGGAACTCCCCGGCGTCGGACCCTCTGACGAGGATCTTTTCCCCCGCTTCGAGACCATGGTCTTCGGGTCGTCACAGGCTGCTCTCTTCTTTCCCTTAGGAGAGGAATCGTCGGTTCCTCCCTTCGGAGCAGCCTCCCTCGAGGAGGCCATAGTTTCCTTGTCCTCCCCCTTACTTCCCTCCAAAGGCACTACCTCCAGCATCCTGACTAGCACGGGATCCGGCCTAGTTTCGGGAAGGGGAGCCGGACACCTGATCAGCTTCGCCTTCGCTATCCACTCCTGTTTAAAAGGACAGCTCTTTTAAGGGCAAGTTCATGATAATTATATGGATAGAAGGTCCGGGCACAAGGTTACTTACTTGAGTATCCGGGCGATTGCGGCTTAGGCCTGCGTCCTCGGTCAAATCCGGACACACTTGTTGTGATCCGAAGAACAGTTTATACATCTCCGCGGGCGTCGCGCTCATAAAATCCCGGAGAGCTTGTGGTCCCTCTGGATTGAACTCCCACCGGCAAAGGGGGCGACGTTTGCCGGGCAGTGTCCGGCGAATCAGCATGACCTGTGTCACCTTGACCAGGTTGAGGTCTCCTTCCAAGAGATCCTTAGTGCGGCCCTGCAGCAAGGGTACGTCTTTGGGCAAACCCCAATCTAACCCTCTGTTGACCCACGACGCTAGCCGTGGTGGGGGACCCGAGCGAAAGGCAGGAGGCGCCACCCACGTGGTGCCCCGGGGAGCGGTGGTATAAAACCACTCTCGTTGCCACAAGCCTAGCTCCTCTTGAAAAGAGCTCTCGGGCCATGGAGCATTGGCATTTTTGCTTATAACAGCGCCTCCGCACTCTGCGTGCCGTCCCTCGATCATCTTCGGCTCCACTTTGAAGGTCTTGAGCCATAATCCGAAGTGAGGGGTAACACGGAGGAACGCTTCACACACGACGATAAACGAGGAGATATGGAGGATGGACTCCGGAGCTAAATCATGAAATTCCAGCCCGTAATAAAACAACAGTCCGCTCACAAAGGGATCCATGGGGAAGCCTAACCCTCGGAGGAAGTGAGACATGAACACCACGCTCTCGCCGGGCTGGGGACTGGGAATAACCTGCCCTTGAGCAGGCAATCTATGTGAAATTTCACCGGTCAGGAACTTAGCCTCCCTCAACTTTAGCACGTCCTCCTCCGTGACGGAGGAGGGCGTCCACCGGCCGTGAAGGTCAGAACCGGACATTATCAAAGGTCCGAAGTACTTGGAATCTGGAGCCTGGGGTGTTGGAACTCGAGGCGACGGGCGAACACGCTTGAGATTGAGAAAAGAAGTAAGGCCTTGGTCTCTTTATAAGAGGTCAGATACTAAGAGCCCTCCCCGTAATCGTTTGGGACTCGCCCTTAATCAAGGGAAACGTGCTAACGGGCACGATTGGGTTACCCACGTCCATATTGATGAGAATCCCGTAAAAAGGGGCACACGATCTCTGCTTTGACAAGACGTGCCAAGGAAACCGCCTCGCAAAACGTGCTGAGGGTGAAAAAGTAAAGATGATTCGTAAAAGGACTTGGCCGTAGTGTGATGACACACTGCGGAATACGTCAGCAGATTTGATTTGTGTTAATATTATTCTCTCTATGGCGATATTTGGAAACTTATTTTGCAGAGCCGGACACTATTCTTGGTGTCTACAATCTTCTATGAAGGACTTGGAGGAGGAACGCCTTGCAATGCCGAAGACAATCTGTGCGCCGGACTCGTCGTCCTTGAAGCCTGGTTCAGGGGCTACTGAGGGAGTCCTGGATTAGGGGGTGTTCGGGTAGCCGAACTATACCTTCGCCGGACTCCTGGACTATGAAGATACAAGATTGGAGACTTCGTCCCGTGTCTGGATGGGACTTTCCTTGGCGTGGAAGGCAAGCTAGGCGATGCGGATACTCAAGATCTCCTACCATTGTAACCGACTCTGTGTAACCCTAACCCTATCCGGTGTCTATATAAACCGGAGGGTTCTAGTCCGTAGGACAACCATCTTCATACACGATCATACCATAGGCTAGCTTCTAGGGTTTAGCCTCCTTGATCTCGTGGTAGATCTACTCTTGTATTACACATATCATCAATATTAATCAAGCAGGAGTAGGGTATTACCTCCATCGAGAGGGCCCGAACCTGGGTAAAAACATCGTGTCCCTTGTCTCCCGTTACCATCCGGCCTTGACGCACAGTTCGGGACCCCCTATCTGAGATCCGCCGGTTTTGACACCGACAAGGCTCATTAAGCAACACCTCATCCCTCCTTGATAGTATTGGCTTTTCCTATGGACTCAATGTGATCTTGGATCACTAAAATGTAAAATGAAGAGTCTTGATGTTTTGAGCTTGAGCCAATCCTTTGTCCTTAGCAGTTTGAGGGTTCCACTTTCACCCTCCATGCCGTGCCAATCATTGAGCTTTCCTGAAATAATCATCTTGGAATAGCATTAGCTCAATGAGCTATATGTTATTATGAATTACCAAAACCACCTAGGGATAGTTGCACTTTCAAGCTTGATCTTGGAGCTCCCACGCCGCCACAACAGGCGGCGCGTAGTCTTGAGACGGCGGTGCTAGAAGGGCACGCGCCTCTCCTTGCGGCCGTTGGACCACCTGGCAGCTTTCTTACTCATGCGACGGCGCCCTGCACGGCGGGTCGTGCCGCGCAGCCTCGCGCCTTGGCCCAAGGGCGACGTCTTGACGGGGAGGTGGAGGAGGTGCTCCGTGGGCTACGTCACCCGCAGCAGGCGGCGGGCGAGGCAGCGAGAGAGACGGTGCAGGAGAGCCCCCGACGGCACTAACGAGCTCGGCGATGCGGTCCAGCCAGTCTTCGTAGAGGTCGTCGACTGGGAGATAGCACAGGAGCTCGCGCGCCATGAGCAGCGCAGCCTGCGCAGCCGCCGGGCCGGGACGAGCATGGGGAGATGAACCAGCCGGAGTCAGCGACGGGGTGGCGGTGCGCCCATCACACCGCACAGAGGGGTGCAGCAACGAACCTTGTTGTTCGTGCCCCGCCGGACCGGTAGCGGCGTTGGCTGTAGGTGATGGAGAACAGCGGGGAGGCCCGCCCGCAGGCGCTGTCTGGGCGACATGAGCGGTGAGGGTGGCCTGACGCTCAGCACGGGCTCAACAGGTGTCAGCCATGGACGCGATGGAGTGGCGGCGGGTCGACCGGCAGAAGAGAGGCTCCGATGCACCCCTACCTGGCGCGCCAAATGTCAGATTTCGGGTTCCGTAGACCCTTGAGAGGTTCGAACTCCGGGGTGCACGCGAAGAACTCGTCTTCCCCAGTCTGCCTGCTTGCTAATCTCACGGCCTAGCTCGACGAACTGGATGGAAAAGAGACACAACAGTTTACCCAGGTTCGGGCCACCTTGCGGTGTAAAACACTACTCCTGCTTTGTGGTGGATTCGCCTCGAGTGGTTGAGGATGAACTAGTAAAGTGGGAGAACAACCTTAGTAGGAGGAGAGTTCTTGTGCTCAATGAGCTGGTGGGTGTGAAAGTGATCTGAATGATATGTCCCCTACTATGGTGGTGGTGATGCTCTATTTATAGGGGCCTTGGTCCTTTTCCCAAATGTAGGCGGGAAGGGATCCCACAACGGCCAAATTCAAAGGGAGACAACTATTACATGCTATCTTGAAAAAATTAGTCTTCGCCTGCAAAAGCCTCTGGTGGTGACGCAGTGGTGGGCTCGGCGATGACCTTCGTCCTGCCGTCCTGGCGGTCTTGGTCTGGTTGCATGGGAATGGAAACCTTTGTACGATTCCTCGGGACTCCGCGCTAGCGCTTGCCTCTTTAGCACCAAAGAGGAAACTGGTACGCTGCGCCCACTGGCGCCCGCCTGGCCTTGGTCGTCATGCCCCATGTCACCTGAACCTCTCGAGGTGAGCCTCGCATAGAAATCTTCGATCCTTGGGAGCCAGCCTGGGGAGCCCCCCCCCCCCGTGGAGGTCTTGGTGTCGTCCGCCTCGCGAAGCTTGGCCCCTCGCGAGGGTCTTGAGTTATTGATGTTGAAGCTGGGCCGTACCATGCCGTCAATAGAGCCACGCCATGGGCGGCAGGCAGGCAAGTCTGGGTACCCCTGTTCCTAGAACGCCGACAGATACGTTGGAGACGTAGCTCCGGGGTGAAGGCGCGGCAACCCACTGTGGTCATGGGCGCCCGTCATGAGGCGGAGCTTGGTCTTGAAGCTCGCACGCCGCCACAACAGGCGACCCGCGGTCTTGACACGGCGGTACTGGAAGCGCACACGCCTCTCCTTGCAGCCGCTGGACCACCTGGCAGCTTTCTTCCTCATGCGATGGCGCCCTGCGCGGCGGGTCGTGCCGCGGGGCCTCACGCCTTGGCCCAAGGGCGACGTCTTGACGGGGAGGTGGAGGAGGTGCTTTGTGGGCTACGTCACCCGCAGCAGGCGGCGGGCGAGGCAGCGAGAGAGACGGTGCAGGAGAGCCCCCGGCAGCACTAACGATCTCGGCGATGCGGTCCAGCCAGCCTTTGTAGAGGTCATCGACGGGGCGAAAGCACAGGAGCTCGCGCGCCATGAGCAGCCCAGCCTCCGCGTCCGCCGGGCCGGGACGAGCATGGGGAGATGAACCAGCCAGAGTCAGCGACGGGGTGGCGGTGTGCCCATGACGCTGCATAGAGGGGTGCAGCAATGGACCTTGTTGTCTGTGCCCCGCCGGGCCGGTAGCGGCATTGGCGGCATGCGATGGAGAACAGCGGGGAGACCTGCCCGCAGGCGCCATTTGGGCGAGACGAGCGGCGTGGGCGGCCTGATGCTCAGCACGGGCTCAACAGGTGTCAGCCATGGAAGCGATGGAGCGGTGGCGGGTCGACCGGCGAAAGAGAGGCTCCGACGCACCCCTACCAGGCGCGCCAAATGTCAGATTTCGGGTTCTGCAGACCCTTCATAGGTTCGAACTCTGGGGTGCGCGCGAAGAACTCATCCTCCCCAGTCTGCCTGCTCACTAATCTCACAGCTAGCTCGACGAACTA
Source organism: Aegilops umbellulata (assembly GCA_032464435.1). Classification (NCBI taxonomy): domain Eukaryota; kingdom Viridiplantae; phylum Streptophyta; class Magnoliopsida; order Poales; family Poaceae; genus Aegilops; species Aegilops umbellulata. The sequence continues at coordinate 224,926,989 of CP136060.1, forward strand.
AATGGAAAAGAGATACAATAGTTTACCCAGGTTCGGGCCACCTTGCGGTGTAAAACCCTACTCCTGCTTTGTGGTGGATTCGCCTCGAGGGATGAGGATGAACTAGTACAGTGGGAGAACAACCTTAGTAGGAGGAGAGTTCTTGTTCTCAATGAGCTGGTGGGTGTGAAGGTGATCTGAATGATCTGTCCCCTACCATTGTGGTGGTGATGCTCTATTTATAGGGGCCTTGGTCCTCTTCCCAAATGCAGGCGGGAAGGGATCCCACAATGGCCAAATTCGAAGGGAGACAACTAGTACATGTTATCCGGACAAAATTAGTCTTTGCCTGCAAAAGCCTCTGGTGGTGACGCCGTAGTGGGCTCGGCGATGACCTCCGTCCTGCCGTCCTGACGGTCTTGGTCTTGTTGCATGGGAATGGAAACCTTTATCTGATTCCTCGGGACTCCGCGCCTGCGCTTGCCTCTTTAGCACCTAAGAGGAAAGTGGTACGCTGCACCCAATGGCGCCTGCCTGGCCTTGGTCGTCTTGCCTCATGTCACCTGAACCTCGCGAGGTGATCCTTGCATAGAAATCTCCGCTCCTTGGGAGCCAGCCTGGGGAGCCCCCACCCCCCCATGGAGGTCTTGGTGTCGTCCGCCTCGCGAGGCTTGGCCCCTCGCGAGGGTCTTGAGTTGTTGATGTTGAAGCTGGGCCATACCATGCCGTCAATGGAGCCAGGCCGTGGGCCGCAGGCAGGCAAGTCTGGGTACCCCCGTTCCCAGAACGCTGACGGATATGTTGGAGACGTAGCTCCGGAGTGAAGGCGCGGCAACCCGCTGTGGTCATGGGCGCCCGTCATGGAGGTGCAGCTTGATCTTGGAGCTCGCGCGCCGCCATGCTACCTCTTGAGCATTGCGTTGGTTTTCCCTTGAAGAGGAAAGGGTGATGCAGCAAAGTAGCGTAAGTATTTCCCTCAGTTTTTGAGAACGAAGGTATCAATCCAGTAGGAGGCTACGCGCGAGTCCCTCGCACCTACACAAAACAAATAAATCCTCGCAACCAATGTGATAAGGGGTTGTCAATCCCTACACGGTCACTTACAAGAGTGAGATCTGATAGATACGATAGGATAATATTTTTGGTATTTATGTTAAAGATGCAAGGTAAAATAAAAGCAAAGTAAAAAAGCAAAGGAAATAACTAAGTGTTGGAAGATTAATATGATAAAGATAGACCCGGGGGCCATAGGTTTCACTAGTGGCTTCTCTCAAGAGCATAAGTATTTTACGGTGGGTGAACAAATTACTATTGAGCAATTGACAGAATTGAGCATAGTTTTGAGAATATCTAGGTATGATCATGTATATAGGCATCACGTCTGAGACAACTAGACCGACACCTGCGTGCATCTACTACTATTACTCCACTCATTGACCACTATCCAGCATGCATCTAGAGTATTAAGTTCATGAAAACAGAGTAACGCCTTAAGCAAGATGACATGATGTAGAGGGATAAATTCATGCAATATGATAACAAACCCATATTGTTATCCTCGATGGCAACAATACAATACGTGCCTTGCTACCCCTACTGTCACTGGGAAAGGACACCGCAAGATTGAACCCAAAGCTAAGCACTTCTCCCATTGCAAGAAAGATCAATCTAGTAGGCCAAACCAAACTGATAATTCGAAGAGGCTTGCAAAGATAACCAATCATACATAAAAGAATTCAAAAGATTCAAATATTGTTCATAGATAAACTTGATCATAAACCCACAATTCATCGTTCTCAACAAACACACTTTACATCGAATAGATCTCCACGAGAGAGGGGGAGAACATTGTATTGAGATCCAAAAAGTGAGAAGAAGCCATCTAGCTAATAACTATGGACCCGAATGTCTGAGGTAAACTACTCACACTTCATTGGAGGGGCTATGGTGATGGTATAGAAGCCCTCCGTGATCGATGCCCCCTCCGGCGGAGCTCCAGAACAGGCCCCAAGATGGGATCTCGTGGGTACAGAAGGTTGCGGCGGTGGAATTAGGTTTTTGGCTCCATATCTGATCATTTGGGGGTACGTAGGTATATATAGGAGGAAGGAGTACGTCGGTGGAGCAACAGGGGGCCCACGAGGGTGGAGGGCGCGCCTAGGGGGGAGGGGCGCTCCCTACCTCGTGGCCTCCTCTTTTATTTGTTGACGTAGGGTCCAAGTCTCCTGGATCTTGTTCGTTCCAAAAATCACGTTCCCGAAGGTTTCTTCCGTTTGGACTCCGTTTGATATTCTTTTTCTGCGGAACTCTGAAATAGGCAAAAAACAACAATTCTAGGCTGGGCCTCCGGTTAATAGGTTAGTCCCAAAAATGATATAAAAGTGAATAATAAATCCCAATAATGTCCAAAACAGAAGATAATATAGCATGGAGCAATCAAAAATTATAGATACATTGGAGACGTATCAAGCATCCCCAAGCTTAATTCCTGCTCGTCCTCGAGTAGGTAAATGAAAAAAACTGAATTTTTGATGCGGAATGCTACTTGGCATAATTTCAATGTAATTCTTCTCATTGTGGCATGAATTTTCAGATTTGATATGATTCAAGATAAAAGTTTAATCTTGACATAAAAACAAAAATATTTCAAGCATACTAACTAAGAAATTATGTCTTATCAAAATAACATAGCCAAAGCAAGTTATCCCTACAAAATCATATAGTCTGGCTATGCTCCATCTTCCCCACACAAAATATTCATATCATGTACGACCCCGGTTTTAGCCAAGCAATTGGTTCATACTTTTAAAGCGCTTCAGCCTTTTCAAATCTTACGCAATACATGAGCGCAAGCCATGGATATAGCACTATGGTGGAATAAGATATAATGGTAGGGGTTATGTGGGAAGACAAAAAAGGAGAAAGTCTCACATCAATGAGGCTAATCAACGGGCTATGGAGATGCCCATCGATTGATGTTAATGCGAGGAGTAGGGATTGCCATGCAACGGATGCACTAGAGCTATAAGTGTATGAAAGCTCAAAAAGAAACTAAGTGGGTGTGCATCCAACTTGCTTGCTCGCGAAGACCTCGGGCATTTGAGGAAGCCCAACATTGGAATATACAAGCCAAGTTCTATAATTAAATTTCCCACTAGTATATGAAAGTGACAAAATGAAAGACTCTCTATCATGAAGATCACGGTGCTACTTTGAAGCACAAGTGTGGTAAAAGGATAGTAACATTGTCCCTTCTCTCTTTTTCTCTCATTTTTTTATTTGGGCCTTTCTCTCTTTTTTATGGCCTCTTTTTTTTAGTCCGGAGTCTCATCCCGACTTGTGGCGGAATCATAGTCTCCATCATCCTTTGCTCACTTGGGACAATGCTCTAATAATGATGATCATCACACTTTTATTTACTTACAACTCATGAATTAAACTCAATACTTAGAACAAAATATGACTCTATATGAATGCCTCCGGCGGTGTACCGAGATATGCAATGAATCAGGAGTGACATGTATGAAAGAATTATGAATGGTGGCTTTGCCATAAATACTATGTCAACTACATGATCATGCAAAGCAATATGACAATGATGGAGCATGTCATGATAAATGAAACGGTGGAAAGTTGCATGGCAATATATCTCGGAATGGCTATGGAAATGCCATGATAGGTAGGTATGGTGGCTGTTTTGAGGAAGATATAAGGAGGTTTATGTGTGAAAGAGCGTATCATATCACGGGGTTTGGATGCACCGGCGAAGTTTGCACCAACTCTCAAGGTGAGAAAGGGCAATGCGCGGTACCGAAGAGGCTAGAAAATTGCGGAAAGGTAAGTGTGCGTATAATCCATGGACTCACATTAGTCCTAAAGAACTCATATACTTATTGCAAAAATTTATTAGCCCTCGAAGCAAAGTACTACTACGCATGCTCCTAGGGGAAGGGTTGGTAGGAGTTAACCATCGCGCGATCCCGACCGCCACACAAAGGAAGACAATCAACAAATACTTCATGCTCCAACTTCATTACATAACGGTTCACCATACGTGCATGCTACGGGAATCACAAACTCCAACACATGTATTTTTCAATTCCACAATTACTCAACTAGCACAACTATGATATTACCACCTTTATATCTCAAAACAATTATGAAGCATCAATTTTCTCATGATATTAATTAAAGAAAATTGCCATGCTATTTCAAGACTCCCAAAATAATCTAAGTGAAGCATGAGAGTATTCTAAAAGATTGAGTGAAGCACTAGAGCAAAACTATATAGCTCAAAAGATATAAGTGAAGCACATAGAGTATTCTAATAATTTCTGAATCATGTGTGTCTGTCTCAAAAGGTGTGTATAGCAAGGATGATTGTGGTAAACTAACAAATAAAGACTCAAATAATACAAGACGCTCCAAGCAAAACACATATCATGTGGTGAATAAAAATATAGCTCCAATTAAGTTACCGATGGAAGTAGACGAAAGAGGGGATGCCTTCCGGGGCATCCCCAAGCTTTGGCTTTATGGTGTCCTTAGATTATCTTGGGGGTGCCATGGGCATCCCCAAGCTTAGGCTCTTGCCACTACTTGTTCCATAATCCATCAAATCTTTCACCCAAAACTTGAAAACTTCACAACACAAAACATAGCAGAAAATCTCGTGAGCTCCGTTAGCGAAAGAAAACAAAGACCACTTCAAGGTACTGTAATGAACTCATTATTTATTTATATTGGTTTTAAACCTACTGTATTCCAACTTCACTATGGTTTATAAACTATTTTACTAGACATAGATTCATCAAAATAAGCAAACAACACATGAAAAACAGAATTTGTCAAAAACAGAACAGTCTGTAGTAATCTGTAACTAACGCAAACTTCTAGAAATCCAAAAAATCAGCCAAAATAGGACGACCTAGAAAATTTGTTTATTGATCAGCAACAATTGGAATCAATATGTTATCACGTTCTGGTGATTTTAAAACAATTATTTCTATGAATAGAAAGTTTCTGGAAATTTCTGCAAGATCAAATAACTATCATCCAAGAAGATCCTATAGGTTTAACTTGGCACAAACACTAATTAAAACATAAAAACACATCTAACCAGAGCCTAGATCAAATATTTCTTCCTAAACAGAAGCAAAAAGCAAAAAAACTAAAAATAAAATTGGGTTGCCACCCAAGAAGCGCTATCGTTTAACGCCCCTAGCTAGGCATAAAAGCAAGGATAGATCTAGGTAGTACCATCTTTGGTGGGCAATTTCTTAATGGAGTTATGCTCGGTGATCCTTTGATCCAAAGTATCCATCCGCTTATTGCAAAGCGTAATCAAATTATTCATGCGGTTGATATTCCCACCAATACTTTTAAGAGGTTCAACAATTTTTTGCAATTCACATAATTTCTCTAGGATTTGAGTTTCTTCTTGGGTAGGGGAAGATCCTTTTTGTAGGGTGAGTACTCCCACTATCCCCTCTATAATTTCATAAGCGAAGCTACGATCAATATCAATAAAACTACTCTTGGCAGCAAAATCGAGGAGTTGTCTATGGGGCAAAGTTAGCCCAACATAAAAATTGCGAAGCAAGATTTTAAAATCTCCCTCGAAATTGCAACTATGATAAGATTCGAGCATCCCAAACCAAGCATCTTTTAAATTTTCCCCTTGTCTTTGCTTGAAGTGGAGAACTTCAAAGTCTGGAGACGAAGGGATGAAGACTGAGCTAGCCATAACGACAAGCAGACGGAAAAGAGAGGGCGAATAAAACGGCAAGGGTGAAGTGGGGGAGAGGAAAATGAGAGGCAAATGGAAAATAATGTAATGCGGGAGATAAGGGTTTGTGATGGGTACTTGGTATGTTGACTTTTGCGTAGACCTCCCCGGCAACGGCGCCAGAAATCCTTCTTGCTACCTCTTGAGCACTGTGTTGGTTTTCCCTTGAAGAGGAAAGGGTGATGCAGCAAAGTAGCGTAAGTATTTCCCTCCGTTTTTTAGAACCAAGGTATCAATCCAGTAGGAGGCTACACGCGAGTCCTTTGCACCTACACAAAACAAATAAATCCTCACAACCAACATGATAAGGGTTTGTCAATCCCTACACGGTCACTTACGAGAGTGAGATCTGATAGATATGATAGGATAATATTTTTGGTATTTTTATGATAAAGATGCAAGGTAAAATAAAAGCAAAGTAAAAAAACAAAGGAAATAACTAAGTGTTGGAAGATTAATATGATAAAGCTAGACCCGGGGGCCATAGGTTTCACTAGTGGCTTCTCTCAAGAGCATAAGTATTTTACGGTGGGTGAACAAATTACTGTTGAGCAATTGACAGAATTGAGCATAGTTATGAGAATGTCTAGGTATGATCATGTATATAGGCATCACGTCCGAGACAAGTAGACCGACTCCTGCCTGCATCTACTACTATTACTCCACTCATCGACCGCTATCCAGCACGCATCTAGAGTATTAAGTTCATAAAAACAGAGTAACACCTTAAGCAAGATGACATGATGTAGAGGGATAAATTCATGCAATATGATAAAAACCCCATCTTGTTATCCTCGATGGCAACAATACAATACGTGCCTTGCTGCCCCTACTGTCACTGGGAAAGGACACCGCAAGATTGAACGCAAAGCTAAGCACTTCTCCCATTGCAAGAAAGATCAATCTAGTAGGCCAAACCAAACTAATAATTCAAAGAGACTTGCCAAGATAACCAATCATACATAAAGGAATTCAGAAGATTCAAATATTGTTCATAGATAAAGTTGATCATAAACCCACAATTCATCGGTCTCAACAAACACACAGCAAAAGGAGATTACATCGAATGGATCTCCACGAGAGAGGGGGAGAACATTGTATTGAGATCTAAAAAGAGATAAGAAGCCATCTAGCTAATAACTATGGACCCGAAGGTCTAAGTAAACTACTCACACTTCATCGGAGGGGCTATGGTGATGATGTAGAAGCCCTCCGTGATCGATGCCCCGTCCGGCGGAGCTCCGGAACAGGCCCCAAGATGGGATCTCGTGGGTACAGAAGGTTGCGGCGGTGGAATTAGGTTTTGGCTCCGTATCTGATCGTTTGGGGGTACGTAGGTATATATAGAAGGAAGGAGTACGTCGGTGGAGCAACAGGGGTCCACGAGGGGGTAGGCGCGCCCCCCTACCTCGTGGCCTCCTCTTTTGTTTCTTAACATAGGGTCCAAGTCTCCTAGATCTTGTTCGTTCCAAAAATCACGTTCCCGAAGGTTTCATTCCGTTTGGACTCCGTTTGATATTCTTTTTCTGCGAAACTCTGAAATAGGCAAAAACAACAATTCTGGGCTGGGCCTCCGGTTAATAGGTTAGTCCCAAAAATAATATAAAAGTGAATAATAAAGCCCAATAATGTCCAAAACAGAAGATAATATAGCATGGAGCAATCAAAAATTATAGATTCGTTGGAGACGTATCACGCCAGAATAGGTGGTGCACGGTCTTGATGCGGCGGTGCTGGAAGCGCACGCGCCTCTCCTTGCGGCCACTTGACCACCTGGCTGCTTTCTTCCTCATGCGACGGCGCCCTGCGCGGCGGGTCGTGCCGCGGGGCCTCACGCCTTGGCCCAAGGGCGACGTCTTGACGGGGAGGTGGAGGAGGTGCTCCGTGGGCTACGTCACCCGCAGCAGGCGGTGGGCGAGGAAGCAAGAGAGAAGGTGCAGGAGAGCCGCCGGCGGCACTAACGAGTAGGGCGATGCGGTCCAGCCAGTCTTCGTAGAGGTCGTCGACGGGGTGAGGGCACAGGAGCTCACGCGCCATGAGCAGCGCAGCCTACGCGTCCGCCGGGCCGGGACGAGCATGGGGAGATGAACCAGCCGGAGTCAGCGACGGGGTGGCGGTGCGCCCATCATGTCGCACAAAGGGGTGCAGCAACGAACTTTGCTGTCCGTGCCCCGCCGGGCCGGTAGCGGCGTTGGCGGCAGGCGATGGAGAACAGCGGGGAGGCCCGCCCGCAGGCGCCGTCTGGGCGACACGAGCGGCGAGGGCGGCCTGACGCTTAGCACGGGCTCAATAGGTGTCAGCCATGGAAGCGATGGAGCGGCGGCGGGTCGACCAGCGGAAGAGAGGCTCCGACGCACCCCCAACCTTGCGCCCCAAACGTCGGATTTCGTGTTCCGCAAACCCTTGAGAGGTTCGAACTCTGGGGTGCGTGCGAAGAACTCGTCCTCCCCAGTCTTCCTGTTCGCTAATCTCACGGCCTAGCTCGACGAACTGAATGGAAAAGAGACACAACATTTTACCCAGGTTCGGGCCACCTTGCGGTGTAAAACCCTACTCCTACTTTGTGGTGGATTCTCCTCGAGGGGTTGAGGATGAACTAGTATAGTGGGAGAACAACCTTAGTAGGAGGGGAGTTCTTATGCTCAATGAGCTGGTGGGTGTGAAGGTGATCTGAATGATCCGTCGCCTACTATGGTGGTGGTGATGCTCTATTTATAGGGGCTTTGGTCCTCTTCCCAAATGTAGGCGGGAATGGATCCCACGATGGCCAAATTCGAAGGGAGACAACTAGTACATGCTATCCTGACAAAAGTAGTCTTCGCCTGCAAAAGCCTCTGGTGGTGATTCCGTGGTGGGCTCGGCGATGACCTCTGTCCTGCCGTCCTAGCGGTCTTGGTCTTGTTGCATGGGAATGGAAACCTTTGTTTGATTCCTCGAGACTCCGCGCCTGTGCTTGCCTCTCTAGCACCAAAGAGGAAACTGGTACGCTGCGCCCATTGGCGCCCGCCTGGCCTTGGTCGTCATGCCCCATGTCACCTAAACCTCGCGGGGTGAGCCTTGCATAGAAATCTCCGATCCTTGGGAGCCAGCCTGGGGAGCCCCCCCCCCCCCCCCCCCCCCGTGGAGGTCTTGGTGTCATCCGCCTCGCGAGGCTTGGCCCCTCGCGAGGGTCTTGAGTTATTGATGTTGAAGCTGGGCCATACCATGCCGTCAATGGAGCCACGCCGTGGGCCGTAGGAAGGCAAGTCTGGGTACCCCCATTCCTAGAACGCCGACAGATACGTTGGAGACGTATCAGTTAGTCGTTTCATGAAGCTTTCCTTCGATACAAGCACTACAAGCACGATCTTTGGCAAAACTCACATTTGTTAGTCCATCAATATGATCCCCTTTGAGGAGACTTTGCAAAGATCTCATGTTGACATGGGCTAGTCGGTGATGCCAAAGCCATCCCACATCAACTTTAGTCATTAGGCACGTCGCGGTCTTAGTGGGTCGCTCCAAAAAGTTAACCACATAAAGACCATTCTCGACATGCCCAATAAAGTCTACTTTAAGAGTTTGGCTCCACAAAAGGGCCATGATATGAAGATCAAAGAATGTTGCAAAGCCCATGAGTGCAAGTTGACGAACGGAAAGTAAATTGTATGCAAGGGACTCAACAAGCGTGACCTTCTCAACAGATAAATCTTGAGAGATGACCACCTTGCCAAGACCCAATACCTTAGATGTTGAAGTATCACCGAATTGGACATGGGTGGGCATAGATGGAATTGGACACACATCCACCATCAAGTCCTTTCTCCTCGTCATATGATTTGTCGCCCCACTATCGAGCAACCATGACACCCCACCGGAAGCAAACACCTACAAGAGATTAATGCTTGGATTTAGGTACCCATTTTCGAATGGGACGTTTGATGTTAGTAACAAGGGTCTTACGAACCCAAATAGACCATTCAATGTACTCATAAGAAGAACCAACAAATTTGGCATAAGCATGCCCATCACTAGCACGACACAAAACATAAGAGGGGTTAAAGTCACCGACATTGTTGGTAGGGACGGTTTTGCCCTTCTTGGCATTACCACCCACTTCCTTGTTCTTCTTCTTATCATGAGTACCCTCACCCGCCTTGACAAAGGCTTCCTTGAGCGGGAGAGGTTGCTTGGTCTTGTTCTTCTTCTTCTTTGACCTGGGTACAAACCCAAGTCCTTCCTTTCCCACAACTTCCTTTTCATGAGTCAAAAGGTCATTTAGGTTCTTCTCTCCTTGTATGCATGTCACAAGGCCCTTCTCAAGCTGCTCTTTCAACTTGGCATTTTCCTCCACAAGATGCACATGCTCACAACAAGGGTTAGTAGCATGGGGATTATCAATTAGAACAAAAGGAGGACACGTGGATATCTCTTTGGTTAGCTTCACTTGGAGTTGATCATGAGACTCCTTGAGAGAGGCATGAACACCCTTCAAGACCTTGTGAGCCTTGTCAAGTGTGTCAAACTCTTCCTTGAGTCTATCATGGCCAACCCCAAGTGCAATTTTCTCAGATTTAAGCACACGAGTAAGAACAATAGCGTGATCAAGATCTTTTTGTAATTTAGCGTGATCAATGTTGTGTGACTCCTCAAGAGCAAAACGAAGACCTCGCTCCTCCTCAAGAGCAATGGAAAGATCTACAATCTCATCGGCATAGTCATGACTGTGTCCCTCCAACTTGGAGATAGTATCCTCATGAGACTCAATGATATCATTGGCCTCACCAAGTTCTTCCAGAAGAGCAACAATGTGCTTCTTGGGTTCACCCTTGAGCTTACTCAATAATTTGTTAAACTCATTCTCATCAACATTAACCACCTTACTGTCATCTACACAGTCTAACAAGGAAGGAGTAGTAGTGATGGTGATTTTGATGTTTGGGGTTACCTTATAGATACCTTTGGACATGAGGTTCTCGTTAGGGGCGCCAAAGAGAGACACCTTGGAGGGGGAGAGATGGCAATGGCCAAGGTTGTGGTTGCCATTCCTTCACCATGTGTATCTGCATCATCATCATCATCGGAGGTGTACTCTTCATGTGCCACCAAGCCCTTTGGAGGTATCTTCTTGGTGAAGTTGTTCTTGTTCGGGAAGGACTTGGCTTTGTCTTTGCGAATGAGTTTGCCACCATTGTCTTCCCTCTTCTCATAAGGACAATCCACCACAAAGTGACTCACATTGATGCAATTGTAGCAAGTCCTCACTCGTTGCTTGATTTTGAACCACTTGAGTTATTCTTGGTGAAGTTGGACCTTGAGTTCCTCTTATTGCCCCAATATTGCCTTGATGCAAGAGCCATGTGCTTATTGTAAGCATACTTGGTGTCTTCGGGGCAACGCTCCTCTTCTTCCTACTCTTCTTCTTCCGGATGGCCTTGGCCTTCAAGGCAAGGGAGGGTGAGCTTTTTTTTGACTAGGCACGGGTTAGAGCATTGTCGGTGCTCATGTTCATGATGCTCATGGCAACAAACTCATCCAACACTTCACTTGAGGACAAGGTGTGGAAGTCCAGTCTTTGACGAATAACGGAGGACATGGCCTTTTTGAATAACATGATGGCCTTGAGAAACTTGCACTTCATCCAATTGTCATATGTATCCTTCCTCCCATGGTCTTGTAGAGCAACTGCAAGAGTTTTCACCCTCCGGTAGAGATCACGAGGATCCTCATCTTCTAGCATCACAAATTCATCAGCCTCATCAAGACCACTTCAAAGTTAGACCATTGGATACTTGAGATCCCCTTGTACAAAGATATGATGTGTTCCCAACAATCCTTTGCACGAGTGAAGGGACGCAAGTGAGATAGATCTCTGGGAGGAATCGCGGCTTGACGAATGAACAAAGTAGAGTGGTTGCATTGATTGTCCGCCTCTTCTCTTGGGGTGAAATTGTTTGGATCATGTGGGTAGAAGCCTTGATCGATGATTCTCCAAATATTTGTTGAGCTGTGATTCAAATGAGACTTGATGCAAAAAACCCAATTAGCAAAATCACCCTTATCAAGTTTAGGAGGAGGACTAAGGTGGTTAATATGTGGCATAGGGACCGGCCCTCCATAGACCGGGGGAGGGGGAACCAAGGAAAAGGTTCCCATCCCATTCTTGTTTTGAGGGGAAGATGCTTGAGTACCTTTAGCCGCTTTTTTATCGAAATTGGCCTCCGACTCCGAAGCGGTGGGGTTAACCACAAGAAATGGGTCGGGAGAAGTTTTCAACCCCTCAAGTAATTCTTTAAGCATGGACTTGACCTCGATCATCATAGACATCTTAAGTGAAGTCATAGCTTCATTTAAGCCGTCTTGTGTGATCGAAGTCAACTCCACGGCTCGGGCACTTCCTCCTCCGTGTCAACCATACTCTTTGGGTGGTGAAACCCTTAAAAATAGACAAGGCTCTGATACCAATTGAAAGGATCGATATGGTTGACTAGAGGGGGGTGCATAGGCAACTACCAAATTTTAACTTTTCTTATCAAATTAGGGTTAGCAACAAATAGGTTGTCTAGATATGCAACTAGGTGAGCAACCTATATGATGCTAAAAATACAAGCAACACAAGCAAGCAAAGTATACAACACAATAATAACTTGCACAAAGTAAAGGTAAGAAATAACCACAAGTGGAGTCGGTGGAGACGAGGATGTGTTACCGAAGTTCCTTCCCTTTGAGGGGAAGTATGTCTCCGTTGGAGCGGTGTGGAGGCACAATGCTCTCCAAGAAGCCACTGTATTCTCCTCATGCCCTCACACAATGCGAGATGCCATGATTCCACTAGTGGTGCCCTTGAAGGCGCGACCAAACCTTTACAAAGAACATAAAGTCAATCTCCACAACTTAATTGGAGGCTCCCAACAACACCACGAAGCTTCACCACAATGGAATGTGGCTCCCAGGTGACCTCAACCGTCTAGGGTGATCAAACACCAAAGAGTAACAAGATCCAGAAGGGATTAGTGGGGGAAATCAAATTTATCTTGGTGGAAGTGTAGATCGGGGTCTTCTCAACAAATCCCTAGAAAAACAACAAGTTTGATTGGATGGGGAGAGAGATCGGGAGAAAATTAGTTTTGGAGCAACAATGGAGTTTGGGGGAGGAACAGGTGAGTCTTCTTGAGGAAGAAGACCCCCCTTTTATAGTGGGGAACAAATCCAACTGTTACGCTCTTCTCAGCCTGCACAGAAGCGATACTATCGCTTCCTACAGAATGCCAAGGAGAAAGAGGAAAGACGGGAGAAAGGAGCGCCGAGCTGTAGTAGCAGCGGTGGTAGGGGTGGTACTACCACCTCTACTGCCGCTCCCAATTCCGCCCGTCCTGCAGGGTCTAACGAGGTTGCACGGTAGAGACCCAGAGGTACTACCATAGAACCCGACATGAAAAGTTGAGACCACAACAGTGAGCGGTTGTACAAGTGGAACTAGCAGCGCTACTACCCCTGCCGCCTGCGGTACTACCTCTTGCAGCTCTCCACCGGCTCTTGAGCAAAATAGATGGACTACTCCAAAGAGATGGAAAGTTTAGATGGGTGCAATATGAGTTTGTACGTGATGATTCCACCCAAACCTTTCTGAAGAGGACCCCCTCTTGATAGTACGATTTTCCCTACAACACAAGTCGACCGAAAAAGAAACGCAGGAAAGAAAACCTTCTTCACTCTGAAACTCTGAGGGGCTCGAATTGTCTAGTGCCATATGTTTGATAATCTGAAATGCCCAATGCACACGATTAGTCTGCGAACACATTGTCATCAATCACCAAAACCACTTAGGGAGAAATATATCCCTAACTATGAGTTCATGATTTTCTTAATATGTAGCAAGCACTGGATCTTCGTATTCATTGTTCCAAACAAGAACATATTTTACTACATGGATTCTCTCGGAGAGTTAGTAAAGCCTCTGGATCTGGTGCATCTTCAACAATTCATGGATATGTATTGCATTCTATGATGTTGAAATTAATTTGCATTCGTGGTTCAAGAATTGATGTTGTGAAAATTCATCGTCATTTGTAGTGTGTTCGCATTGTGGAAAACTAACCAGGGAACCTGTTCAAGAGGGAACTACATCAGCAACACGAGATCATTTCTCAGGTAACCGAAATCCGTTATTTTTGGAAAATGTATCCAATAGTTTGCAAATCCTTTTCTTACGCTAGTAAAATGTCCAAGCTTCTAAATAAACCTCTTTCTATTTCTGCCCAAAGAGAAAAATACATCTAACGCCAGTTAGGTTGTTCCTAACAAGGCAAATACATGACTAATTCTGTACAAAAAATTCAGTGTCCTCAACAACAAGCAGGGACCAACCTTTGTGGATACTATGTTTGCACACACATGATCTCCATTTGCAAATCTGCTGATAGTTGTGAAGATGCTCGCGAATTAGTACCAGTAAGTCTATCTTAATTAATATCTTTTAATCCACTCATATGCACATTCTATTCTTAAAAATATTGCTGCTCATCTTTGAAGCGAGGACCCCCGAACCTCTCCCCGTTGGAGAATTCCTGATGTTTAGGAGATTTATCAGCAACTTCTTCCTGAATCACTACATCAACACCACTGGTGATATTGAAGATTTCAGCATGCGTTGTCCTCAAACATTGAGTAAGAGTTAGCCACTAAACATATATGCATGGATCCACTATTTTACATGTGATGAGGTCTTCGTATTTCATACACTGATTAATTATGTAATGCATTTATATGTCGACAAATCATTGGAATTTAGCTACCATTTGTTCAATTGCAATTTTTGTGAAATATGATGAATGTTCTTCCCGTGGAAACTATTTATTCAATTGCATATTGTTGCGAATTTGCTTTTTGCATGACGATTCAAATGGGATATTTTTTCTTTAACCTAGCCATTGCTGCGCACACGGTTCAACTAAATGAGTGTGTGTGATCCACATTGGAAAGCATACATCAATAATAGCGGAACTATCGGGGATACACAGCAGATCAAAGACGATTTGCAGCACTTCTACGTGTGCATAGGGGCTCCAGAACCATTTGTCATACCACTTTATCGCACACAAGATCTCAGAGTAAATCGGGCCCAATGTAAAAAAACAGTCCCACTCGTAAATTGTTTAGGAAACGTGTGGGATCCCAAATGGAAAGCGCACATCGCTCATAACGCAACCATCGGTGACACACAACAAATCACAAATGATCTGTAGTACTTGTATGTGTGCAAAGGGGCTCTTGAACCGTTTCTGATAACACATTCTCGCACATGGTAATTTTTTTGCCAAACGTGCGTGATAGTGTCATGCATGGCAGACGAGTTCCGCAGGAAACTCGTGTACGATGGGGCACATATCACACACAGTTCATAAGTTGGCCCGTGTGCCTTAGATACTGTTTCCCAAACGGTTTAGTGCGAAGCACCGTTTGGTTTCACTGCGTCGTTAGAAACCTATGGTCACCAATCTCACATGTGTGCCAGAAAGTGTTGTGTGTGATATGTTGTTGCATCACATACGATTACATTCGGCAACACGTCTGCATCATGGCTCCTTATCCCCGACGGTTTTTGGGTCGTGTGGGAAGTAACCCCCTATCGCCCACACTCACTAGCCGACGGTTTAAAATGTCATCACAGAAAGGGGTTAAAAACCGTTTGTATAGCAGCTCGTTGTACCAGTGGGTGCTTCTTCTTGACCAATTATAGGTTGGAACGTAATTCATTGCTTGTTAACTGTGGCAAGTTCCTCCATCGATGATGACCTTGACAAAACGTCCTTGGGTGCCTGCTTTTGTGTGGAATATGTGGCAACATTGGTCTTTGTCTTGTTGTTGTTGAAGTGTCAAGATCTTGGGGACACTAAGAGTGGGGCTCGGATTGTTGTCACAAAAGATTTGTTCATCTTCATCTTCATTCACTTGGCGATGCATGGCCACATGTTCTAGTGCTTCCATTTTTCGTCGCTCATGGAGTCATAGGTGTCATCATCATTGGTAGTCATGGTGCGCCGTGTTGGGCACTGGAATGTCTTGTGGCCACGGTCTTGGCAAATGAAACATTGGATCGAAATTGTCTTGGTGGTCTCATCCGTTGGAGTAATTGATGATGAAGCTCTTTGCTTATAGTTGTTTGTAGTAGGACGACTCGATGATGACGTAGGTTTCTTGTAGCTTGGTTTTTCATCAGTGTTTGGTGAAGCTCGAGTAGTAGTTGGAGGCGTCGTTGTTGTGGAAGCTTGGGAGTACGAGACATTGGTCTTGGAGAGTACTTGGCATACTTGAAGTCATCTTGTACTTTTCGTTTCGCCTTGGTCACTTGGCACACTAGCTCGAGGAGGTTGGAGTAGGGTTGGAAATCGGCAATTTTCTTGATTGGGTGGTTGAGGCCATTCAAGAAACATGCCATTGTTTGTTCGCCATCTTCCTTGACGTTGGCTCATATCATGGCAATCTCCATCTCTTGGTAGTAGTCTTCAACCGACTCTGTGCCTTGCTTGAGAAGTTGTAACTTCTTAAAGTGATCACAGCTATAGTTTGCAGGCATGAAACAGCCTCTCGCGACATTCTTCATTTGGTTCCAAGTGGTGATGGGTGGGTCGCCTTTCTCCCTTCCCCGCTCAGTTACTTGCTCCCACCAAATGAGGACATAGTATTAAAACTCGAGGGAGACCATGGCGATTTTCTTCTCCTCTTCATAGTTGTGGAGATGGAATATTTTGTCGACCTTCAGTGCCCATTAGGGGTACTCTTCTGGATCAGTGCTTCCGAAGAACTTGGGCATGGTGAACTTGATCTTTTCATAGAGTTGTTCTTCATCATAGTGGATGGTGATGTCGCTCTTGGCATGGAGGAGGGTCCTCAATCTCTTCCTCTGCTTGATTGGCTTGACGTTGAGGGTTAGGGATCCTTGCCCAGTTCCTCCTTTCTTGGTGCTCCTCAAGAAGAGCTGCTTCATCTTGTTTATCTTGCTGGAGCACTTCCTCATGCTCACGCACTCGACGGTTGTTCTCTTCGATGGTGTGTGTGCCTTCTCAGAGAGCACGTTGTGCCTCAAGTACTCGTTCCTCATGGTGTTGTTGCTCTTGCCGTAATGCATCACTGTCTTTGCTTTCTTGGCGTTGGTGTTGTCGAGATTGCTATTGGTCTATGGTATCTTGTTCTTCATGACGATGTCGTTCACACTCTCCAAGATGGTCTTGCAAACAATTGCCATGGAATGGATTTTGTGGAGCTTGAAGATCTTGATGGTTGTCACAACGATGACAACGAACTCGTGGAAGACTTGCGTCGGAAGATGAGTCCAAAGAGTGTCAACTCGAGTGGCGCCGTCTTGATGAAGATGATGTGGATGATGTGCGGTTGACCATCATTTTACGAAATTGTTCCAATTGTGTGGATTGCTTGGCATCAAGATAGTACCAGTTCCTTTCTTTCCATTGATGTAAGTCGGTGGTGAGTTGCTTGATGCGATCGCCCAAAGCTTCACTTTCTTCATGTAGAGCTTATTGAGCGCTGAATAGATGACCACTGGTGACATAGTCATGCGCTTCATCTTGTTCCTCAAAGAGCGGGTTTGATGTGCTTTGCCTCTATCATAGTCAAGTGGTGGTGAGTAGGAAAATGAGAGAACAATACCAAAGTTACCTTTTTCAAAGATTGAGGATGTATCAAGTATCACTCAATGTAATGCTATAATAGTAGAATTGGTACCGGGTATGTTTCTTACACGTAAAAAAAATAAAGGCTTGTCGAGGAGATTAGTTAGGATGAGTGGAACAAAATTCAAGCAAGTGTTAGTCAAGATATTGATAATGTTGAAAATATTCACAAATTGCAAGTAAAGCAAATAGATCAAAACCTAGGATATCACTTGGAACACACACACATGAAGATAATTAAGTGGGATCTGTGCAACCAAGGAGTGAGCACAAAATGTGTTACCACGGAATAAGCTCTTGTTGCATGAATACTAAGAGAGATGCTAGCACGATTGCTCAAATGGGCGTGATACGGGCTTGTGCACAACCTATTAGAGACAAAATGTGTCGTTCTTCTATCCGAAGGATGCTATGTATGTATGATCCGAGATTAGCTATGATATGCAATGTGGCTCAATGCTATTACTTAGAAGCTCTTTGCTTTCTTTTATTTTTCATAAAAGCTTCTCTCTCTCTCTCTCTCTCTCTCTCTCTCTCTCTCTCTCTCTCTCTCTCTCTCTCCCTCCCCCTCTCTTTGTATGAAGCTTTGGCCACTTGTGCGAAAGGCTTGATCCAATATAGCAATTATGTATGCACGGGAGACTTATGACACAAAGATAATAACAAGATATGAGCACGCTATGAAGCTATGTGGCGTACGTAACACTAAAGTGTACAAGTCACGTAGCCTTACAATGCTGAACGGCTAGTCCTGGTTGGAAGTAACACAATAGGCTCGAAGGTGAACAATGCAATGGCAAGGAAATGAACAATTACGTTGTCGAGGTTACCGTCCTTACTTATGGGCATGGTGTTAAAAGATGAAGTGGTGGTTGTCGATGTCGAGTACGTAGGCGGTGAATGGTTGATGTTGTGGTGCACGATCTCCAGTACGTTGGCGAAGATGCCGCAGAACCTAGGGCGATGCCCTTCTTGTAGAAGCATCGATGTTGCGGAAGTTGTCAGGTGGAGGCAGTTGTACTGCAGTGGTGGTGCGGTACAACCGGTATTCACGGGAAAAATTTCCAGATCTTGAATTAGGGCGGAAAACACGATTTCCAACTCAAAAATAATGGTGAAAACAAAAATTGTGGGGAATTTTGTGGTGGGGGAAAGGAGGGGAGGCTGGAGGGAGGCTATATCCACTTGCAAAACAAGAAATTCGTGGATCCAAATCAACAAAATCTCACAAGATCCAACAATTTTCAAATTTTTTGGTAGGACTATTTTTGTGGGGATTTTCGAATTGGGATAAAAAGCAACAAAATTGGGCTAGAATATGGGGGTAGGGACTCCAAGATGTGTCCCAACCTTGCTCTTGATTCCAAGATGTTGTATGGAGGAACCCTAATTAATGATACTTTCACACTTGGAGGAAAGAAATGAAGAACAATAAGAGGAATCACTCAACAAAACTCAAATCGCACATCCACTAGAATAGCATACAAGAGATCCACAAGTATAACATGAACAATCAAGGAAAAATAGCACAAAGGTAAGGTTATTTTCAAATCCAAAGGAGATGAGGTATTAATGATCCAGAGAGATCCTTCTCCCTTAGGAGGTCTTGATGATCCTATGATGGGGATCCTTGTCCCTTGAGAGGTCTTGATCCCCAAGATGAAGGTGCAAGGAGCAAAGGTTTCTCTAGTAATCTGAAATACTTTGCGAACCCTAATTCGGAGCTAGGAGGTGAGTACTTATAGTCTACGGGGTAAGTTGGGGATACATGGGTTGAGGCCCCTTTCTCTGCGCAGACGCAAGCCGGTTGTACCGGTCAACCAGGCAGTTGTATCGCCAGGAGTGGTTGTACCATTTTCCTAGAGGATGTGCTGAAGTGGAAACCGGTAGTACCGATAGGAGGACCGGTTGTACCAGTCGAGCTATGGTTGTAGGAACAACCAGGGTGGTATCGGCCTTAAACTACTCAAAAACAGTAGGTTTGCCAGGAGGAGCAGTAGTTGGACCGGTAGTGGACCAGTTTTATCGATTTTTCTAGGCTGAGCACAAATCCTCTCCATGTTCTTGGGGTCCCTCTTGCTCCTTTCCTTCTCCTTGGCTGATTACTTGGTACATAAGGACACAAAGTGTCTCCATTTGAGGTAGTAGTCATGTCTCAAGTGGGTCAAAGGGAAGTTCGACAAGGAGGGAGTTAACCTTAGTTCTGGAAGCTCTTGCACGGGCCGTTGTCATCGATGCACTTCGTGCTTGACGAATTGGTGTGGTGTCCATGGGGATGACCGAAGGATGCTTTGCATCGAGGTGTCTCGCGAAAATAAATCCGTGCCTCCACGACAAGTAAATCTGTGGCTCTCACAGAAGGAAAAAACATGTTTTTTCCTTTTCGGAGAGGTACAACTGTGCCTCTCGCAGAAGCAAATCCGTGACTCAAAGAGAAGTAAATCTATGCCTCTCGCAGAAGAAAAAAACATGTTTTGTTCCTTTTCTAAGAGGCGCAGTGGAGAAAAAAATGTGTTTTTCATGACAATTTTCTCTCTCTATTTTGTCCAAAACCTAAGGAAAACCTGGGAAAACTGAAAAGCCAAAAGAATAAAAAATAATCTAAAAGCTGAAAATGCGTACACAAAAATTTTAAAATCTGGAGGAAGCGCCCGGCACATGACTCGTGGCAGCCACTGAGAGTGCGCCACTGGCTCGCTCCCAACCTACCAAAAGTGACCCTTGCAGGGGCTCCCCAAGGAGTACTCCTTGTTTAGTTCCGGTCCCATACTACGTCCGGTTATAAGCGACATATAGCCCTCATTTCGCACAACATCAATCGCACCTAGCAAGTTAGCCGACCAATTTAGCAGTAGGAAAAAAATTCTGTTTCTGGTTTCAGAACCTACTAGAATGCTCCTAGGCGGGTTTTCGCTTGTTTTTAGAATCTTTCTGAACTAGTTTTTTATTTTAGATTTTTTATTTTCAATTTTCTTTATTTATACTTTTTAGTTTTTTTTAAGAAATGTTGGGGAATTTCAAGTATTTTTTTGAAATTAAACTATCACATTTACAAAAAAATACGAAATTCAAAATATTGGCGCGTTTGTGAAAAATGTTCACCTTTTCAAATATTGTTCATAAATTCAACAAACAATTTGTGTCTTTAAAAAATTGTACAGAATTTCAAAAAGTGTTCCCATTTTCAAATTTTATTCACAAATAAAAATTGTTCACATTTTAGAGTATATGCACAATTTCAAATAATGATCACAAATTTGAAAAAAAAATGGGTTAAAAAATGTTTGTGTTTCCAAAAAAATGGTCATAAATTTGAAAACACACATATTCAAGAAAATGTTCACACTTTAAAAAACATGTGTTTCTAGAAAATGTTCACAACTTCTGGAACAAAATCCACATTCAAAAAATGATTGTTGTTTCCATACTATTTTGACAATTTTTGAAAAATGTTCATATCTTTAGAAAAATCTCTGCTACAAAAAATCGATTTTACAACGTTTGGGATTTCTCCTATCCCTGAATAAGACAAAAACACTAAAAAATCCGAACTACCCTAGTTCTAAACCGATATAGTTGGCCACTCGTATTTTTTGCCATGATCAATGCTACTTGTGAGCTGCGTTGGGATTACATTTAAGAGGAGAGGGTGATGTAGTACAGTAGAGATAAGTATTTCCCTCAGTTAAGAACCGAGGTTATCAATCCAGTAGGAGAACCACACAACACCTCATGAACAGTACCTACACACAGAATAACAAATACTTGCACCCAATGCAAACAAGGAGTTGTCAATCCCTTGGCGGTTAATTGCAAGGATCAAATCTCGTAGTGATACATAGAAAAAACAAAAAAAAGTAAGTAAAATTGCAGCCATGTATTTTTGGATATATATATATATATATATATATATATATATATATATATATATATATATATATATATATATATATGATTAAGATAAACTCGGGGGGCATAGTTTTCACTAGAGGCTTCTCTCTTGAAAATAGCATACGGTGGGTAAACAAATTACTGTTGGGCAATTGATAGAAAAACGAATAATCATGACAATATCCAAGGCAATGATCATGTATATAGGCATCACGTCCGAGACAAGTAGGCTGACTCCTGCATGTATCTACTACTATTACTCCACACATTGATCGCTATCCAGCATGCATCTAGAGTATTGATTTCATAAAGAACAGAGTAAACCCTTAAGCAAGATAACATGATGTAGACAAAGTAAACTCAATAGCTATGAATAAACCCCATTATTTAACCCTTAATGGCAACAATACAAATACGTGCCTTGTCTCATTCTGTCGCTGGAATATAGATCATCGCAAGATTGAACCCATCACAAAGCACCTCTCTCATTGCAAGACAAATCAATCTAGTTGGCCAAACCAAATCAATAGATCGGAGAGAAATACAAAGCTATAATAACCATGCATAAAAGAGTTCAGAGAAGACTCAAATAATATTGATGGATAATCCGATCATAAACTCACAATTCATCGGATCCCAACAAACACACCGCAGAAAGTGATTACTTTTAATAGATCTCCAAGAACATCGAGGAGAACATTGTATTGAAGATCAAAGAGACAGAAAAGGCCATCTAGCTACTAGCTATGGACCCGTTGGTCTGTGCTAAACTACTCACACATCATCGCAAGGGCAACAAGGTTGATGTAGAGCCCCTCCATGGTCGATTCCCCCTCTGGTAGAGTGTCGGGGAAGGACTCTAGAACAGAAACTTGCAACGGCAAAGCATTTAGGGTGGCTCTCTGATGTATGGGGAATATATGAGAATTTATAGTCAGAATTAGATCAAGAGGTGCCACGAGGTGCCCACAAGCCTGGGGGGTGCGCCTCATGAGCTTGTCGCTCCCTCGCGGCTCGTCAGGTCTTCTCCCGAACCTTTTAGGGTCTCTTCTGGTCCAGAAAAAATTAATCCAAAGTTTTTTCTCCGTTTTGACTCTGTTTGATATTGATTTCCTGAAAAGCCAAAAACAAGCAAAAAAATAGCAACTAGCACTAGGCACTAGGTTAATAGGTTAGTCCCAAAAAATGATATATAATTGCATAAGAGATATTCAAGATTGATACTATAATAGCATGGAAGAATAAAAAATTATAGATACATTGGAGACGTATCAAGCATCCCCAAGCTTAATTCCTGCTCGTCCTCGAGTAGGTAAATGGTAAAAACAAAATTTTTTATGTGGAATGCTGCCTATCATATTCATCATGTAATCTCTCTTTTGTGGCATGAATATTATGATCCGAATAATTCAAAGCAATAGTCTATAATTTGACATAAAGACATAAATACTCAGGCATCCCAACAAACAATCATCTCTTTCAAAATATCAATGCTAACGAACGTTATCCCTACAAAATCATATAGCCTTGCCATGCTCCATCTTCTTAAGAGAAAGTATTTATCATGCACAACCCCGATGATAAGACGAGCAATTGTTCATACTTTTTAACGCACTTCAGCTTCTTCAACCCCATGCAATACATGAGAGCAAGATGAGCAATATGGGTGGAATAGAGTATGATGATAGAGAAAATATGGAGAAGGCAAAAAAGAAAAAAGTCTCACATCGACGAGGCTAATCAATGTGCTATGAAGATGCCCATCAATTGATGTCAATGCAAGGAGTAGGGATTGCCATGCAACAGATGCACAAAGAGCTATAAGTGTATGAAAACTCAAAAAGAAAACTAAGTGGGTGCGCTTCCAACTTGCTTGCTCATGAAGACCTTGGGCATTTGAGGAAGGCCATCATTAGAATATACAAGCCAAGTTCTAAAATGAATAATTCCCCCTAATATATATGAAAGTGAAAGTATAGGAGACTCTCTATATGCAAAACATGGTGCTACTTTGAAGCACAAGTGTGGATAGGATAGTAACATTGCTCCTTCTCTCTTTCTCTCTCATTTTTTATTTTTCTTTTTTTCCCATTTTATTTTCTCTTTTTTCTTGGGCTCTTTTTGGCCTATTTTTTCTTTTCTTTTTCTTTCGGAGTCTCATCCCGACTTGTGGGGGAATCAAAGTCTCCATCATCCGTTCCTCACTTGTGACAATACTCTAATAATGAATAATGATGATCGTCACACTTCTGTTTACTTACAACTCAAAGATTACAACTCGATACTAGAACACAATATGACTCTATATGAATGCCTCTGGCGGTGTACCAGGATCTACTATGATCTAGTGTAGCTTGTATAAAAAACAATAAACGGTAGTTGTGCCACCAATACTATGTCCGCTATATAACTGGTAGCGTTACGTGCTATACAAACGGTTTTTAACCCCTTTCCACGATCGCCTAGTGAGTGTGGGCAATAGGGGGGTCCTTCCCACACGATCCAGAATCCGTTGGGGATGGGCGAGCGGCTACTAACGACCCATAGAATAAACGTATGAGAAGTCGCGTCTGTCCCACACATTACATCTCGACATTACGTTTCTGATTCGAGACACATGCGAAACGATTACCCTGCTATAGCCGTGTGGAAAAGGTGGATATCACAAACATTTAATCTACCGATGTGTTTGCGATAGGTGCGTTATCGTACATAGTTCAAAAATATAAAATATGTGTGGCGCCTCTACTATCGCCAACATGTCCATTTTCATAACTGTGTTCGATAGGTATTCCTATGACACACGTAAACAGGTTTGAAACGTTTGTCGTATTACCATGAATCGCACACGCATATGAGACGAAACCGTGTGTGCGCCCGTCGGGCATCGCAAATGTTTCACGTCAAAAACTGTCTGTTCTATATTTTTCCATCGCACACGCTATTTTGTTTCTAACCGTGTGTACATTATTTTATTCGCTCTTGCTTAATTTTTTCCCTGTAATTTATTATTTGAATTGGAAATTTTGAAATATGAAACGCGAAATTCAAATTCTCAGCACAATGGTTCAACAACCAATCCATATATAAAATTCTCAGTACAATATGTTCTGTAATTACAGGGTTAGGCAGCTAATTACGATGAACCACAATATGTCTACATGCTTCTCGAACCCATATGGTCCGCACGCTTAACGTTCGGTGACGCTAGAGTAATATTGGGATATGCATGTTGGTGACCGAATGTTGTTCGGAGTCCCATATGAGATCCCGAACATCAAAAGGAACTCCGGAATGGCCGGGAGGTAAAGATTTATATGCAGAAAGTTCCTTTCAGGGTTCCGGAAAAAGTTTCAGTTTTTTCGATACTGTACCAGGAAGCTTTCAGAAGGTTCTGGAACTTCGGGAGGAGTCCGAAAGTCCGCCAAGGGTTCCACCACATTCCAAGGCCAGCATGGGCTGAGGGAGGCACCCTGGCCTTATTGGGCTAGGCGCACAAGTCCCTCAAGGCCCATCTGGCTTGGGAGAGGTGGAAAGTCCACCTGCGTATGGAAAAGGAGGGAATTGGACTAGGAGTCCAACTCCTCGCCTTTGGTGCGCCACTAAGGCTTGGAGGGCTGGCCACCACGCCCCTCCACCTATATATAGAGGGGAGGGGCCTCCCCCAAGAGGACACACAAGCCCTGGCCCCCCTCTATCTCCCGTTACTTCGTAACTCGTGCGTCTTCGTTGTTTCGGTATAACGCTCAGCGTAGCACTGCCGTAATCACTCCACCACCATCACCATCACGTCGTCGTGTTGCCGGGGATCCCATCTAGTTCTTCTCCCTCGCTTGCTGGATCAAGGAGCACGAGACGTCATCGAGCCGTATGTGCGTTGAACGCAGAGGTGTCGTCTATTTGGTACTTCATCGGTTTGGATCGTGGTTGGATTGTGACGAGTACGACTACATCAACCGTGTGATATACGCTTCCGCTTAACGGTCTACAAGGGTACGTAGACACAATCTTCCCTCTCATTGCTATGCTTCTTCTAGATAGATCTTGGGTGTTCGTAGGAATTTTTTTAATTTTCATGCTTTGTTCCCCAACACCATAACCGCATACATTTTCACAACAGTTCAAACCAACCAAACAAAATTAATGCAAACAAGGCCGGGACATCATATAAACATGACGGATTTTCATAAAAAAGTATGATGGATTTTATTACATTTACATCAACTAAGCGGTGCTAGTCCGGCTCCGGAGGTATAATTAATACCTAATATAAATGGTCGCCCACGAATCCCTTTGTCTTTCTTATGTCCGGCAGCCCGAACCGGACTTCCGAGAGCCCCCGAGGCATATGCTTCAGCGCAAATGATGGCTTGCTTCCTCACTGCTCATCTGAGTGGAACCCTTGGTTGATGCTTCAGCAGGAGGGGAAGGGGGTGCCTCCGCTTTCGTGGAGCCCATGCGGGCTCGACGATGGTCTGCGCCGAAGAAGAACCGGGCAAGACACCGGTTGTGTACGCCGGCGTTGCCTCAGCATTGGCCTTCATGGGACCCAAGTGGTGTCGGCCTCATGTGTTCTACCTCTCCTTGATGATGGCGACGGAGGCGGGCGCGCTGGCCACCAACTCATTGATCTCCGCGTACCCGACTTCTGTCTCTGCCTGCATGGCGCGGCCGCAGGCACGGGAGGCGCGGTCCCAGACGCGGGAGGCGGAGGACGACGCGTCATCGTCGACGGCAGCGGTGATGCACGTGTCACCGGCACGGCGGGGAGCAACTTGCCACTCCTCCTCGAGCTGGCCTGGAGCGACAAGTTACTGAACCACATGCCGGTTTGGAGCGGCAACTGGCTCTGTCAGGCTAGGCGAGGGAGGTAGAGCTGCGAGCTTCCTCGCTCGTATCCGGCCGGCTCGGCGGGCCACCCAGTCAACTTTTATGCTAGAGAACTGATCTTCCTGCTTGTCGGATGCCATCTAAAGAGTGGATAAAATGGTGGAAGGAGGCGATGGGGAGCAACAGAGTGGTGCGATTCTTGCCCTGTGTCTGGCCTCACTTAAATAGAGGGCGGATGGGAGGAGTTCGGGCGGCGTTGCGTTTTATGTCGGCCCGCTCTTGAACGGATGTGTGGCCGAAGTAGGTTTCTCGGCTTCCACTCGGCGTTTAATGGAGGCGTTTGAATGTGGCGAGGAGGCGCGTTCAGCCGGGCGTGCAGCGGGCGGCACCCTCGGCCGACGCGCCACTTCAGTGGCATGGAGAGGTCGGGTCCGCCCTGAGCCGCCTTCAATATGAAGCGGTGCGCTCTACAGCAACATGAATGCGAGCAGCTGGCGCCGGGCGGGAAGCGCGCGCGGAAGAGTGGAGGGGTTTTTGGTGGGCAGGGCGGTCAGAAGCGGGCTTGGGATCGGTCCGGACTCCCACAAACACCCCCCCCCCCCACACACACACACACAGACATGTTTGTCTTCGGTTTGCGGGAGAAAACGCATCGGACCCTGTCGCGAATCGATACAGAACCGTGTTGGATGGCTTCCGCGGTCCGGACAACACGGTCCAGACGGTTGCGGGAGGTTTGAGGGTCGGCGTCGGAGATGCCCTTATGCTGTGTGAGCAGCATCCTATGTTTTGAAACCTAAGGGCTAAAATACATGGGATGGGTGAGGATTTAGGGGTTGTTTGGTTGCTAGCCACATCTTGCCACACCTCACTTTAGACAAGTTTGACCAAGTTATGTGGATGTTTGGTTCTAGACGCATCTACGGTAAGATTTTTTTATAGTAAACCGTACATGTTATAAAAAAAATTTGACCGGTAGGGGGAGAAGCCCCTACTGATTTTTATTAAAGAAGAAGATGTGAGACCCGAAGTTTGACCAAGTTATGTGGATGTTTGGTTCTAGACGCATCTACGGTAAGATTTTTTTATAGTAAACCGTACATGTTATAAAAAAATTTTGACCGGTAGGGGGAGAAGCCCCTACTGATTTTTATTGAAGAAGAAGATGTGAGACCCGGTGTAAGAACCGAGGTTCGAACCCGTGCCGGCTGGGTGGCAATACTACACCCTGACCATTGAGCTGAGAGCTCATCCACAAACCATACATGTTATAGACTAAAAAGTATGGCAAAATTCCTTAGCCAAGTCAAAATATGGCTAATAATTTAAGCAACTCAAGTAAAGCAAGTGTCAAAAAATAATATGACAATATACGATAAATATAATCGGAGTCCAAACGGCCCCTTGCATAACTTGGCGACTGTTTTTCTTGCCCCGTCTCGTCCGTGGTGCAGCCCATGCAACGCGCACATACGCTCCAATAATTTGAGAATGATGACCTTATGATGGCCCGCACCTTGACGGTAGCTCTGCCCAGCTACAATCAGGGCGTTACCCTACACCTACACAACGCTGCCGAGGACAGAAGAGATATGGGGCGCTCTGCATGCAGCTCCAGCAAAGCTACGGGAGGAAGGCAGGGTAAAGAGGGGCACTGTTGATCGATGAGGTGACCCATCACGCATTCATTCATCGCTAGCTAATTTCCTTCCCTCGCTTTCATCGCTCCTTTCTCTCTCCTCTCCGTGTCGTCATCCTGCTGCCTGTTGCTGGTCTGTGGTCTCTGCTCCTTCCCCATGCAATGCAGTTGGACGTAAAGCTCCTTCTTGATTGCTGTCATCATTTACTTCTGAGTGCATGTTACCACCAGTACTCCTCCTGTCCTAGCACCTCTCTCTCTCTCTCGCCACGTAGCAATAAGTCGGCACCCAAAAGGAGCTGACCGCGGTCAGCGTTCACTTCTCCCTAGATTGACTCGAGGTGGCCATCAGCTGGCAGCTCGACCCGCTCTCTCTTCGGTCTTTGCTTCACGTCTCCGTCGATGGTTTCGACACGCAGTTGCAGCCTTGCAGGCCTCCGCCTTGTGAACTGTTCGTAACCAGGCTTTTAAATTTAGGCGGATACAAGCAATAGGGCGACATCTCATTTTTGAGACTCTACCGATATGAACATAACATATCAGTCTTATAAAATCATTTTTAAACATATCATCCGATATGACCGATATCTAGCCCAATATGTAGAACAATACGTAGAAGACAATAATTACTTATTAGAATACAGTAGAATAAGATTATGCATTTACAACTTCATTATATATTATCAAAGTCATGCACAATGTTTCGTACAAATGCATATATATTGTATTGGTTTTAATCATTGAGTAAGGATTTTGTGAATCTTTCCTTCATAGTTTTTTAATCAACAAGTTAATAAACTAAAAAACTAAAAATGTCATGTTAAAGCATTGATATCATACATTTGTTTTACTAAAAATAAATCTTTTGAACAAACTAGTGAAAAAAAATATCTACATATCGTCCGGTATATCACCCGATATCGGACATCAGATATATCAAAGCCAAACCGATACGAACTTTATATCTAATACTTTGAAGCTTGTTCGTAACGCTGAATTTTCGCTAAACTTCTGCAAGAATGTTATTCCTTTGTTCCATATTAGTTGTTGCTCGTTTAATACAATGTGCATACTATCTGGATTTCATCATTTAAAGTGCATGTAGGATTTACTTCAAATAGTAATAGTATAGTCTCAACATACTGAGATACTACTGTATATCAAGATTCTTTGGATTCTTTCAACGATAGTACTATATGCTTTGGGTTTTGTTTGCTACGTATGGTGGCGTGTGTCAGCCGCTCGTGGTGTTTTCCCCCGGTCCGGCCGGCCGGTCAGCAACAGAATATGGCCTTGTTGTCATTTGTCAAACATATAGTACCACCGCATGCTTCCGTCCCAGCAGTCGTAGTAGTATATTGAATAAACTGAAAGCAGGTGTTCTGTACTCGACTGAACTACAAGTCCACTGCCACACACATCCTTCGTGTCAACGTCTCTTCAGTTTTAATGCCCATCCATCGCCATTTCTTCGCAAGATAACTTTGGTCCATCCTCCGGTCAAAAAAGCAGTACTGCCTGCGTTTTTTATTTACTCCGTACAATAGGCTTGTGTTACGTCAAACATTGTCGATTTTGAAGAAATTTATAAACGATTTTTTGGGAGGTTATAAGTGAAACTATTAACATCGGCAAATATTCTTGAATTTTGTCCTAAGCTCCAACAATTCTAAATCTTGTTTTAGTTGTACTCCCAGGTGTTATGACTCAAGACCATCTGCAAATATTCTTGAATTTTGTCCTAAGCTCCAACAATTCTAAATCTTGTTTTAGTTGTACTCCCAGGTGTTATGACTCAAGACTTTTCTTCTAAAAACCTTGCCATTTCTCTGTGTCCAAATATTCCAGTATCCAAGAATGATGATGTCTAGCGCTACAGGCTTCGGCAGTTTCTGACATCCAAGCAAAATTTCATCAAAAGGAGAGATGCATCTCTATCTGTTAAGGAAAAATATATATTTCCTAGCAGTCTTTGTGCAAATGAGCAATCCCAAAACAAATGTAATAAGGTTTCTTCCGTGCATTAAAACAAACTCATAACTTTCCAAGTGCATAGCTTCCCTTCTAAGTAGATTTTTTATGTTTACCCTATCATGCACAAGAAACCAGAAGAAAATGTTTTGCGTGGCCCTCCCCTCCAAGAACTTCTCCAAAGCCATTTAAAATGATCTATGCATCTCACCCTGTCTTTAAGCTATTGTACACTAATTGAGGATACTTTCTGCTGGTGCTTGGACACACCCATGCGCCAAGTGCAAGTTTGTTGGATTGATGTTGCAAAAGATTCTGGAGCTCATTTAGTTGAGCAAATTCTTCAACTGAAAGAGGGGTGTGAAAGTGGTCAAAGATATCCTGAGAGTTGATCATCATGTTCAGTGAAACTTTGTCATTGTTTGCAAATGAATGTAGCTCAGGGAAAAGATGGATCAAAGGCCTGTCCATCCAAGTATCACACTACAGTTTGACTGTTCTTCCATTACCAGCATTGCATGTTGCTAACTATGTGTAATATGGCAATAACTTAAGATGGGATTTCCACTATTTTGATCATACCATTCTACCCCCTTGTAGTTCAGAAGCATAATATTTATTCCAAATCAAATTGACCCATAGAAGGTCTTCCCTGTTGAAAAATTTGTGAATGTTCTTCATAAGCAAAGCTTTTTTGTGAAGAGCAATATCGAAAATTCCAAGACCGCCTTGAATCTTGGTCTTGCAAACCTTGTCCAAAGCAATTAAGGCAGGAGTAGAGTTCTCATGCCCATACTAACTCCAAAGGAAATGTATGATGTATTTTTTTAATCTGCTCAATAATACCTCCAGGTAAAGCAAGGGCAAACATGAGAATGATTGGAAGAGTAGAGAGAGCATATTTGGTTAGATGTAACCTTCCATCGTAGTCCATTAAAGTGGAAACACTAGCGAGTCTTCTTTCAATTACCTGACAAACTAGAACGAAATCGTCATTTCTGTGTCTGTGATCACTCAGTGGGAGGCCTAGATAAGTGAAGGGGAAATGGCCCAATTTGCAACCCCAGGAGATGGAGCAATTTGTTCAGATTTTCCTCTCAAACATTAAGAGGTACCAGGATAGACTTGTTGTAGTTTATATGAAACCCAGTTTGAGAAGCAAAGTGTGCTAAAAAATTATCGACTTGTTGAATTTGGATCTCTTTAGCACGGAGCACTAAAATTGGCTCATCTGCATATTAAATAACAGGAAAGTCTAGAGCCGTTGGAGCTAATAGGGGTTTGAATAAGATAATCTTGCAAATATGCATTGCGTATAGATTGGAGTAGGTTAGCAGCCAGGACACGGAATGAGGGGTGAAAAATGATCTCCTTGAGTGACCCCTATCTTGCATTGGAATTGTTTTCTAGGAACTCTATTAAGAAGGACCAAGGAAAACCTAGAGTTGAAAGCATCCATATCCAGGAAATCCCTCTAGGGCCAAAGCCTCTGGCTTCCAAAATTTGAATGACGACCTCATGTTTAATCACGTCAAAAGCTTTAGCAAAGTTTAGCTTTAAAATAACTATTTCCTTCTTAGATTGGTGACATTGATGAATATACTCATATGCCCAATCCAGACAATCTTGAAGGGATCCGGTTATCAAGAAACCATATTGATTGGTATGAACTAGCTAGAGAATAACTTTTTGAGGTCTATTTGCCAGAAGCTTGGCTATAATCTTAATTGTGCTATTGAGCAAATAGATGGGTTGAAAACATCTGGAGTTTGAGGGTTGTCCCTTTGAGGATTAAAGTGATGAATGATCCATTGGTTGATTGAGGCTTATTTTCCCATGGTAGAACAATACATATGCTAATGTGTACGCATGTAAGATTTTAGGATGAAATACCTTGAATTGCCAGTTACACAATAAAATGATGAACTTCAAGGATGAACAATACATATGCTAAAATGCCACATATTTGTTTTTGCGTAGCTCTCATTCTAGCGTATTTCGACTTGGAAATTTACATATATGTACATTACGTCTCTAGGTATATGTGTATTTCTGTTCAAAAAAACTGAAACAGGAAAGTTTAAATTTTGAAGTCTTCCAATTCAACCTCCGTGGAGTTCGCCTCCATTTGGCATTTTCGAAGAGTGTAGGCATATATTCCTATTTTTGCGGTTGTGCCTTGTTTATATGTCCCTTTTAACTTCAAATAATGTTTGTGTGCATCATAATGATGCAGTGGCCGAGTTATCCTCATTTATAAAAAATATCTTCTCATGTAGATACCAGAATGATAGGGAAGTAGCAGGGTTCGATCTAATCTCTCCCACAATCACGAGTGTTTAGGTCTTGATTACAACTCAGGTATGCAAGAATTGGATGAACAGAGAGGAGACAGGGGAATAGGGTTCATAGCCACCGCCATCCGTTGATCCACTAGATGCCTTCTTCATTAGGAGAAAGGGGTTAAGTAGGTGTGCGTCTTGATGGGTTCACTGGGCCCAGTTCAACCCAGTCACCTTGGGGGTTGACCTTGGCCTCGCGTCGTGGGCAACCCTCTCTCGGCCCAGGGTCACTAACAAGCGGGGCCGACATGTTAGGCATGCTGATGTCCCCCCTTCTTGTGACGAGGCTTTCCCCAAGCCTCAGCGTGCAGGAATCGGGCCAAGAGCGCGGCCTGGCTCTCCCTAGGTGATGCCAAGCACGCCGCTCAGCGACCATCGCACCATGACCTACTCGATCATTGAGCCCACCACCTGGCGCCAACGTGTTTGGAGGATTTCCATGGGTGCTGCCATATCCGTGTCAACAGGCAAAGTTGGGGGTTCATTGGTACCTGGAAGGAGGTCGCCGAAGCAAAGACACATGAAAGACATGATGAATCATGGCTTTTGGCAGTAGTTGCAACTTGTACGCGACTATGTTTATCTTAGCGATGATCGGGAAGGGCCTGAAGAACTTGAAGGATAATTTGTGGTTCGCACGTGGGGCCACTAACAACTGGATGTATGGCTAGAGCTTGAGGAAGAACTTGTAGCCCACTTCGAATTGCCGCCACGATCTTTTCTTATCGGATTGGGTCTCAATGTATTACCACGCACGGTTTAGGTGCTGATGAAGGATGTCATGAATCATCGTGATCGTGCGCTCCTCCAACATGAGTGTAGAGACAGTACCATGCACGACGAGGCTACCGTGATGCCCTAGTGCCACAGCTCATGACCGTAGAGAGCTTTCAAGGGATACATACCGATCGCGGAGTGGTGGGTGGAGTTGTACCAAAATTGCGCCAAGGGCCAGTTGCTCCGGTGCCTGGGGTAGGTGTGGGTAATTAAGTAGCATAGGTACGTCTCGAGGCACTGGTTAAGCCGCTCGGTCTGTCCGTCCATCTCGGGGTGGTTGGTTGTGTTCAAGCACAAATCTAAGCCGGCGTACCTGAAGAGCTCCTGCTGGAGGTGGCTGGTGGAGACTGGGTCACGGTCAGAGTCGATGTCATCGGGAAAGCCATGTTGTTTGTATATTTGGTTCATGTAGAGGAGATCCACCATGGACACGGTATACGGGTGTGCCACAGGCAAGAAGTGTGCAAACTTGGTTTGTTTGTCGAGATAACTAGGAGGC
The DNA here is from genome assembly GCA_032464435.1 of Aegilops umbellulata. Lineage (NCBI taxonomy): Eukaryota > Viridiplantae > Streptophyta > Magnoliopsida > Poales > Poaceae > Aegilops > Aegilops umbellulata. The sequence goes on from CP136060.1 coordinate 224,960,374, forward strand.
AATTAAACTTGCCTGATTGGGGCACGCCATGGACCAAGTCCATCATGATTGTCTCCCACGACACGTATGGTATTGATAGTGATTGAAGCAACCCTGGTTTGGCAGCTCGATCCAGCTTCACATGCTGACAGGTTTGACATTAGCATATGTAGTTGTGGATATGGATCTTCATATTTGGCCAAGCGAACAGATGATGAATGTGGCAATAAGGCGATGGGGTCCCAGAATGCCCCCCATTGGGCTATCCTGGAATGTTGCTATGATGCGTTGTTACCGCAATGTTGACCCCCCAAGCAAATGCGATAGCGAAACCGAAGCAGGGCCTGGGTGATAGTGAAGCGTCATTTTGGGTCAGGTCGGATGGCCAGTTGTCCAAGTAATTTTTGTGCCTGGGGATTCGAGTTGTAGCTGGGCAGGATATCGTCCAGCCTGCAGTAGGTGATCGCAGTGAGCACTTCCTCTGGTTTAGCGCGCGATAGTACATCGGCTGTGGTATTTTCAGCCCTTCCTTTTATTTGATCGAATATTGTAGATCCGGAAGTTTCGTGAACGCCTTCTACTACCACAGTGTTCATAGCCTTTGCTCTTCCAGGTGGACCAGGCTCTTTTGATCATTGTGGATGACGAACTCTACGTGATGCGGGTATGGTCGCCACTGGTCCACGGCAACGATCACTACGAGATACTACTTCTCATAGGTTGACAAGTGAAAGAGCATGGTGCCCGCATGTTTGGTTTTGGTAATTGATGACAATCCCTATGGACTAATGGTTGCTTTGAGTTATAATTTAAGGTTTGTCCATAGGCATTGCTTTAATACCATATTTTGGTTTCAAGGTTATAAGACAGAGATTATGTGTCGACCAAGGTGCTATTCAAGGAGTTATTCAAAGATTCGTCTTGTGAGAGTTTGAACCCATTGCAAGCATGTCTTGAAAAATAAGTTTGTGTGAACATTCATGGTTACCTTCAAGTCATCGTGTCAATGAAGAGATTAGGAAAGATACGAGGTTGATCAAGACAAAGTGCTAAGAGTGGAATGTTTATCAATAGATAAAGCATAGAATATGTACCAAATGGGATAGTGTGATCTCACGGTATGGTACACATTGTCAATTATGCTTTGTGAACTAACCCATGATCTATGTGTTTGGTGTTTCTATGCAGGGTTAGGTATCTTTCCATGGGATTGCATCAAAAGGAAGATTTTGTATAACCCAAGATAGGATGGCATCAAGTGGTGATTGTCATCAAGGTTGCGGTGTGCTAGTTCAAGAGGAGCATCACGAAGATATCACATGCTTGAACTTTGCCGACCATTTTGTGATAATGGTCTTGTGAAGATGTGCCTAAGAGTGGCTCTCCCATAGTGGAGTATGGGGAGAAAATTGTGAGTCTTCACCAAGCCTGCGCTAACAAAAAAGGTGTTCCAACTTGAGGTGGTTAAGATCGTCATCATCTAGCTCAAGTGGATTATGCACAAGGCAAAGGTCTGACCTTGATATATTTTCTATTTTATAGGTCTCATGCTATTAGTTGGGAGACCGGTTATAACATTAATTGTCGTACTATCAAGGGGGGCTCTTGAGTGATTAGCTTGATCGTATCATTCGTAGAGAACTCAAACCATTGCATACTTGGCATCATCATATTTCTTGGTTCTTGTTTGGTTTTTCTCTATCTGAGTTTTAGAGCTTGTGGTTATCATCATGACAAGCTCAAGTTCAATGAAAACGGATTTCATATGCATCTTCTATTTTGTTTTTGATGTTGGAGTTTTTGCTGGTTCTTCTCTTATGGAGGTAGTACTACTTGTTGGCATACTCTTTCTTGTTTTGAAGATTCTCAATCATGTTTTGACAGCTCTTGTCGTTAGCTTTCTACCAAGCTTGAGTTCGTCAAAATCGGAGTTCGTTTGCAGAAGTTATGGTTGTTCTGGCTCTGCTGCTATCTAATTAGAGGTAGTACCATTCCCTTAAGAGGTAGTACTGCTTGTGCATAATTAGAGGTAGTACCGCTTATTCTTAGGAGGTAGTACCGCTTGTGTGGCACTTCAGCTGTTGTGCCACGCGTACTACCGTGGGGGTCTCTGTTTCCCATCGATAATTAGCGGTAGTATCGCTTACACCTTAAGAAGTTGTACCACTTATACTTAAAGGAGTACCACTTGTGCGGTACTTCTGCTATTGTGCTGCGCGTGCTACTGTGCTTGTGCGGTACCAATATGTGGAGGTAGTGCCTCTCCCTTATGTGTTAGTACCGGTAGAGTATTTCTAGAACATAACGGTTAGCTTCGTGGGGTCTGATAAAAAGGGGGTCTTCTTCCACAAAGCAACAAAGTTTTTGGAGCACAGTTTTCTCCTTCATTGTTGGCCTCTAAAAGCTTTACCTTCTCCCCATTCCTCCCATGAATCTTGAATCTTTTTAAGTGAAAAGAGAGAGGAGATTTAGATCTACACTCTCCACCAATCCATCTATCCTCTTAGTGAGGGGAACCTTGTGGATCTAGATCTTGGAGTACTTATGTGTTCTCCTTGTTCTTCCTCATATTCCTCCATAGCTTTCATTGCTTTGGTGGGATTTGAGGGTGAGGGACTTGATCACTTCGTGTGTTCTTGCCATTGCATTAGTTGCATCGGTTTCAGTTATCCATGGTGATATGTGGGAGTGAAAGTTGAGAGGCTTATTACTCTTGGGTGTTTGTGTTGGAAATATGCCCTAGAGCCAATAATATTTATATTACTATATTTCCGTATTCATAATTATTGAGTTTATATTCTATGCTATAACTGCTATGATCCTGGAATATGCGATTCACTTGAAAACTTATATGCACATGTGGAATGATAAACGGTTAAATAAAAAGGTTCCTAGTCTTGCCTCTGGGAATAGCTCAAGTGTTGTTGGTGATCACGTTTTTCAGATCTTAGGATATCGTTAAGTGTAACGATATTCCTAAAACAACATTGATATTATGACCTTAGAAGAACGATCATATTGAATCGACCCAATGTTGTCTGTTATGTATTGAGTTAATACCGTCTGTAATCAATTGTAATAACATGGAGCGTTAACGTTTTTTTCTCCTTAGACCATGAGAGTATCGTGGTCACTTCTTACTGTGCGGTGGGATTTGGGGTTGCTCAAACGTCACCTGTAACACGGTGATCATAACGACAACTTACAGGTTCATCAGAAAGTTTGGCAAGTGGCTGCATAACTTGAGAGTGGGATTTGCTCCTCCGACGATGGAGAGATATTCTTAGGGCTCTCTTGGTGTGACGACATCAATCATCTTCTAGCCAGACACAGGTGGCTACATCACGGGGATGCTGGAACACAATGACGAGAAAGAAGAACAAAACCAGTAACGAGGATTTCTGTATAGTGAGCATAGTGATGACTCAGCAGGATACCGATGCATCCCGGGTTTTCTGAAGTATCGAGAAGCAAAGGGAACATCACATGATAACCAAAGGTTCACTCGAATATCATTCATGTGCTCATAGGGATCGATATGGACGTCCATAGTTCTACTGTTAGTCACTGAACAAATGCTATCGTTTATGTTTGTGAGTTACGGAACCTACGGGGTCACAAGCTTAAGGCAATCACTGGTGCACTAACCTGCTATACAAATGGTTTTTACCCCCTTTCCATGATCGAGTTTGAAACCGCCGCCTTGCCTGTGTGTGCGATAGGGGGGGGGGGGGCTTTCCCACATGACCCAGAAACCGTCGGGGATATAGAGTAGGAATGCATATGTTTTGAAGAACTAAGCTTATGCGATGCCCACATCTATCCCAAACGCGATTCATCACACAACTATTTTTGATATATCGAATATCCCAAATGCTCCATCCTGGCTACTCGTGTGTGCTGGCATTACCATTGCACACACTATTCTGTGGTGCAACGTTTATGATGCGCCCCCCATGACAAATAGTTCATGATTGTAAAGTGTGTATGATAAGGATACTATCACACACATTCACTTCTCCTGAACCGTATGCAATATATAATGAAGAAGATAAGTTAATCATCATACGAGTGTCGGATAGGTTTACGAAACGCCAGATTGTCGTACCAGTGTCAGATGGGATAACTGTTCCACACGCTATTTTGTGGTGCAACATTTACAATACCTACGACACCACAAATAGTTCATGATTGTAAAGCGTATACAATAAGGTGACTATCACAAACATTTAGTTTAGTCGCACTGAGGGAGTCCTGGATTAGGGGGTGTGCGGATAGCCAGACTATACCTTCGGCCGGACTCTTGGACTATGAAGATACAAGATTGAAGACTTCTTCCCGTGTCCGGAAGGGACTTTCCTTGGCGTGGAAGGCAAGCTTGGCGATACAGATATGTAGATCTCCTACCATTGTAACCAACTCTGTGTAACCCTAACCCTCTCCGGTGTCTATATAAACCGGAGGGTTTTAGTCCGTAGGACGAACAACAATCATACCATAGGCTAGCTTCTAGGGTTTAGCCTCCTTGATCTCGTGGTAGATCTACTCTTGTACTACCCATATCATCAATATTAATCAAGAAGGAGTAGGGTTTTACCTCCATCGAGAGGGCCCGAACCTGGGTAAAAACATCGTGACCCTTGTCTCCTGTTACCATCTGCCTAGACGCACAGTTCGGGACCCCCTACCTGAGATCTGCCGGTTTTGACACCGACATTGGTGCTTTCATTGAGAGTTCCTCTGTGTCGTCACTTTTAGGCCCGATGGCTCCTCCGATCATCAACAACGATGCAGTCCAGGGTGAGACCTTTCTCCCCGGAAAGATCTACGTATTCAGCGGCTTTGCACTGCAGGCCAATTCGCTTGGTCATCTGGAGCAGATCGAAAGCTACGCCCCTGGCCATCAGGTCAGATTTGGAAGTTTGAACTACACGGCTGACATCCGCGGAGACTTGATCTTCGACGGATTCGAGCCACAGCCGAGCGCGCTGCACTGTCACGAAGGGCATGATTTAGCTCTGCCGTCGAACAGTGCCCTGGAGGCCGCACCCGCATCGGCTCCGATCCTTAATTCAGAGCCAACGGCGCCGATCGAGGATGGGTGGTTGGACGCCACCTCGGAGGCTGCAATCTCTACGGCAGTCGAGCCGAACACCAGCTTTGTCCCCTGCGAAGCCCGTGACTCCAAGGCGCCGGACTCCACTCCGGACTCCAAGCCCCCCACGCCCCTGCCGATCGAATCCGATTGGGCGCCGATTATGGAGTTCACCGCCGCAGACATCTTTCAGCACTCGCCCTTTGGCGATATTCTGAAATCACTAAAGTCTCTCTCTTTATCAGATGAGCCTTGGCCGGACTATGGTCAGCAAGGTTGGGATACGGACGATGAAGAAATTCAAAGCCCACCCACCACCCACTTTGTAGCCACTTTCTATGATTTAACCGACATGCTCGACTTCGACTCCGAAGACATCGACGGTATGGACGCCGATGCAGGAGACAATGAAGAACCAGCGCCTATAGGGCACTGGAAAACCACCTCGTCGTATGACATATATATGGTGGACATCCCAAAAGAAGGAGATGGCGATGGAACAACGGATGATGACCCCTCCAAGAAACAGCCCAAGCGCCAGTGTCAGCGGCGCCGCTCTAAATCCCGCCAAAGCAAAAACGATGATTCTGGCACAGGAGATAATAACACTCCATATAATGCCGAAGAAAACCCCCTCCAGCAAGATTCAGCATAGGAGGATGGAGAGGCCAGCCCTCATGAGAGAGCGGCAGACAGAGAGGTCGAGGACGATAATTACATGCCTCCCTCCGAAGACGAGGCAAGCCTCGACGACGACGAATTCGTCGTGCCGGAGGATCCCGTCGAACAAGAGCGTTTCAAATGCAGGCTTATGGCCACGGCGAGCAGCCTCCAGAAAAAACAGCAACAACTTAGAGCTAATCAAGATTTGCTAGCCGACAGATGGACTGAAGTCCTTGCGGCCGAAGAGTATGAACTCGAACGCCCCTCCAAGAGCTACCCAAAGCGCAGGTTGCTACCCCGATTAGTGGAGGAAGCACCTAAACCTACATCACCAGCGCATGATACGGCTGACCGGCCACCTCGTGGCCGCGACAGAGAAGCCTCTCGGCCCTCCACTCAAGCCGCACCCCGGCGCCGCTCAAAAAATACCAAGGCACGGGAAAATGTGCCCGATCTGCGCGACATATTGGAGGATAAGGCAAGGCAAACAAGATCGATCTACGGATCGCGTGGGCGCCCCACGGCACGTGACGGTAATCGTCACTCCGGATATAGTAAATCCGGCCGGGCCGAACACAATATACAAAGCTCATTTGAGCTACGTCGTGACATAGCCCAGTACAGAGGCGCCGCACACCCACTATGCTTCACAGATGAAGTAATGGATCATCAAATCCCTGAGGGTTTCAAACTCGTAAACATTGAGTCATACGATGGCACAAAAGATCCTGCGGTATGGATCGAGGATTATCTCCTTCATATCCACATGGCCCGCGGCGATGATCTACATGCCATCAAATACCTCCCACTCAAACTTAAAGGACCAGCTCGGCATTGGCTTAACAGCTTGCCAGCAGAATCAATTGGTTGTTGGGAGGACTTGGAAGCCGCATTCCTCGACAATTTCTAGGGCACCTATGTGCGACCACCAGACGCCGATGACCTAAGCCACATAATTCAGCAGCCAGAGGAATCGGCCAGGCAATTCTGGACACGGTTCCTAACAAAGAAAAATCAAATCGTCGACTGTGTGGACGCAGAGGACCTAGCGGCCTTCAAGCATAATATCCGTGACAAATGGCTTGCCCGGCACCTTGGACAGGAAAAGCCGAAATCTATTGCAGCACTCACGACGCTCATGACCCACTTTTGCGTGGGAGAAGATAGCTGGCTGGCTCGTAGCAATAACTTGACCAAGAACCCTGGTAATTCGGATACCAAGGACAATAGTGGCAGGTCGCGTCGCAACAAGCAAAAGCGCCGCATTAACGGCGACAACACTGAGGATACAGCAGTTAATGCCGGATTCAGAGGCTCTAAATCCGGTCAGCGGAAAAAGCCATTCAAAAGAAATACTCCGGGCCCGTCCAGTTTGGACCAAATTCTCGACCGCTTGTGCCAGATACATGGCACCCCCGAAAAGCCAGCCAATCACACCAACAGGGATTGTTGGGTGTTCAAGCAGGCATGCAAGTTAAATGCCGAAAATAGAGACAAGGGGCTGCATAGCGATGACGAGGAGGAGCCCCGGCCGCCGAACAACAGGGGACAGAAGGGTTTTCCCCCACAAGTGCGGACGGTGAACATGATATACGCAACCTACATCCCCAAGAGGGAGCGGAAGCGTGCGCTACGGGACGTATACGCGATGGAGCCAGTCGCCCCAAAGTTCAACCCATGGTCCTCCTGCCCGATCACTTTTGATCAAAGGGACCACCCCACTAGCATCCGTCATGGCGGATTCGCCGCATTGGTTCTAGACACAATTATTGACGGATTTCACCTCACTAGAGTCCTTATGGACGGCGGCAGCAGCCTGAACCTGCTTTACCAGGATACAGTGCGGAAAAATGGGCATCGATCCCTCGAGGATTAAGCCCACTAAAACGACCTTTAAGGCGTCATACTAGGTGTAGAGGCCAACTGTATAGGCTCAGTTACACTTGAAGTGGTCTTCGGATCTCCAGATAATTTCCGAAGCGAGGAGTTAATCTTCGACATAGTCCCGTTCTGCAGTGGCTATCACGCACTGCTCGGGCGAACCGCATTTGCCAAGTTCAATGCGTTACCGCACTACGCATACCTTAAGCTCAAGATGCCAGGCCCTCGAGGAGTCATTACGGTCAATGGAAACACCGAACGCTCTCTCCGAACGGAGGAGCATACGGCGGCCCTCGCAGCGGAAGTACAAAGCAGCCTCTCAAGGCAGTTCTCTAGTTCGGCCATTAAATGTCCGGACACCGTTAAGCGCGCCCGGAGTAACCTACAACATGACCACCTGGCACGTTCCAAGCAGGCGTGGCAATGCGGCCCCAACCCTAGCCCTCGCAAAATTGCGAAACCAGTGCTTCGCGTACATAACTACGCTCTGGAAATACCATGGTCACAGGGGGAGGGGCACCATCATGGCACTCCCGAAACACGGCTTAAACCGCACTAGGGGCTACCGATTTCTTCATTTTCTCTTACTTTCAGGACTCCATTCTTCGGAAGGCCTAACCGGCATTACAATTGCCGAACAAACGATGCAAGAACCAGGGAAGCAGAAAGTTATGCCGCATTATGGAACTCCCAGGTGGTCTCTATAACGAGCAATATACATGTTTTGCATACCATTCCGCAGCCTGCCCCTGGAAAGGACATATTAAATAGTCCCCCTTTTGCTTATCGCACTATTTGTATCATTCTGCTTTGATCACAGCTTTTTTTAATAAACAATGCACAACTTTTGTCTATTATTGCATTAATCTCTTTTATATATGTTCGTTAACGACATGTTGCACCCGTACACTTTGGTACGACCAATACGCCAGGGGCTTAAGTACCCCTCGATATGGTGTGAGAAGTCCGAACACTTTCACAAGTGCGGCACCCCGAACTTATAGCACTATATGCATCGGCTCCGAATCATGTCTTGGGTCAATAGTTGGGTTTGCCCGACTCCTATGTTTTGGTGCCTTACGTTTCGTTATATCGGCTAAGGTAGCACTAGGAGAACTACTGCGATTGTGCCCCAGTTGAGCTGGGCTAAGCACCTCAGTAGAGAAAGCTAAAACTGACTGTCATGATGAAGCGAGAGCTGGTCGCTGTTCGAGAGGTTTTTCAAGTCCCTAAAGACTTATGCCGCTTAGAGCGAGGAGTCGGCTTTGTCCGGCCTAGGCGTGGATAGCGCCCCGAAATCGGTCTTCCGAATACTAGGGGCTTCGCCGAAATTTGAAATTATAGAATTCTATGGCTAAGTGAGAGTGTTAAAGCATTATAGTTCAATTGCCTTGTTCATTGTGTTGAGCGCCTCCCTCGAAGGACCCAAAAATGGGAAAAAGAGCGCTCAGGTTTATCCCGAACACCCCAGCACTAGTGGCATGGGGGAAAAAGCCGAGGACTCGCCATCTCTCAAATTTGATAAACGGCCGCACAGAAGGTAATATTTTAAATTCAAAAAGCATTGCTTAGCACATATGAACAAGTTTTCAGCGCACAGGACAAAACGAGCGAGTTTACTCAAAAATTACATCCCTGGAACATTCATCTGCCATAAGGCGGGCACCCTTCAGAACACCCTCATAATACATCTCGGGCTTGCGATGCTCTTTCCCCGGCGGTGTCCCATCCTTCACAAGCTTCTCAGCATCCAACTTGTCCCAGTGCACCTTAGCGCGGGCAAGGGCCCTACGTGCAGCTTCGATGCAGACGGAGCGCTTGATGACTTCGAGCCTTGGACAGGCCTCCACCAGTCGCCGCACCAGCCAGAAGTAGCTCCCAGGCAGAGCCTCTCCAGGCTACAGCCGAACTATGAGGCCCTTCATGGCCTGTTCGGCCACTTTGTGGAGCTCGACCAGTTGCTTCAGCTGGTCACTCAAGGGCACAGGGTGTCTGGCCTCAGCATACTAAGACCAGAAAACCTTCTCCGCCGAGCTGCCCTCCTCGGCTCGGTAGAATGCGGCGGCATCAGACACGCTACAGGGCAAATCTGCGAATGCTCCTGGAGAGCTCCGGATTCGGGTAAGTAACAAGTAACTCACTTTCACATGTTTGCTTTGCATAAAGAATGCCTTACCCGTCGCTATATTTTTCATCGCTCCCACCTCCTGGAGGGCCTTCTGGGCTTCGGCCTTGGCAGACTTGGCATTTTCAATGGCCGCCGTGAGCTCGGACGCTCGCGTCTTCGAGTCAAGCTCCAAACTCTCATGTTTTTTCATGAGAGCCTGGAGCTCTTGACGCACATCGCCAACCTGCGCCTCATACTTCTCCCGCTCGGTGCGCTCCGTGGCCGCCCTCTTCTCGGCCTCGGACAACGCTTGCTTAAGGGTCGCCACCTTAGTCGTAGCCCCTACAATAGCCACGTTAATCCTGTCATTTTTTGCAATTGCACCATTTATATATTTCAATAAGGTATCTCTTACCTTCCTTCTCCTCGAGCTGCTGCTTGGCAAGGACGAGCTCTTGCTCGGACAGCTCGAGGTCCTGCTTCAGCGTGCCCACCTCCGCAGTCAGTGCGGCGGACATTAGCAGCGAAGCCTGCATACGCATATTGACTCATTTTTTGTTAGATTCCTGCGAATTTCATTAGATCCTCTATTCGGCTTTTCTTTCCGAATGCCAAACAGAGCATCAGGGGCTACTGTCTATGCGGTAATATTTTTACATATTCTTTACTTACCTCAAAGCCTGTTAAAAGGCTGGCACAGGCTTCAGTTAGTCTGCTCTTGGCGGACTGAACCTTCTGGATCACCGTACTCATCACAGTATGGTGCTCCTTGTCGATGGAGGCGCCGTTAAGCACCTCCAGCAGACTGTCCGGTGCCTCCGGTTGGACGGGGGCCACCGGCTCAGTAGGCTTGCTCCTCTTGGAAGGAGGTCACCTGCCGCAGTCCGGAACCGTTGAAGATTCCGGTGCGGTGTCCGGCTCAAGGCCGGACTTGGAGCCCTGAGGGGTTCTATCCCCTTTACTCCTGGAGTCTGGGAGGTCGCCTTGCGGCGCCTCTAGGACCACCTCCTCCTGACTTGGAACCTGTTGGGACAACACTTCGGCGTCGTCCGTATGGCGGGGGGGGGGGGGGGGGTAGCCGTCGTAAGGGAATTCACATCCGACGAGTCCAGGGAACCGCTCGACGACACGTCGAGCCGGTCTTTGGGCGGACTGCATAATTATATTCGACATAAGGAAAGGCTGTGCAATGAAGGAATACTATGAATTACTCTGGTATCCGGATACTTACGATTTCGCCAGGGGCTTGGCCCTGAGCGGCCACTCCTCTACGCCGTTGTCGGCGTTGGTGGAGTAGTCCAGAGGAAGGGTTTTCCCCTTCTTGGACCCTTCGGCCTCCCCAGTTGGGGCGGCCTTCCTTTTCTTTCCTCCCCCCGCTGGAGGGGGAGAGGCTTCTTCTTCCTCCTCCTCGTCTTCATGGGAGGAGTGCGTCTCCGAGTCGTCGGATGATGAATCCGACACCTCCACGCGTCGGGCACTCTTTCGAGTCCCCATGGCCTTCTTTGTGGCCTTCTTCTCCGGCACCACATAGGGTGCCGGAACCAGCAGCTTTGCCAAGCGGGCGTCCGCTGGATCTTCGGGCAAAGGAGTCGGACAGTTGATCCGTCCGGACGTCTCTTGCCAATCCTGTCAAAGGAAGGGGAGCTTAGATCCCGCATAGAGTCAAACTATGAAAAACTAATACCCTATAAAAGGTAAAAATAGCTTACTGCACTAGCGTGACGCTGCGTGCTGAATCCGCGATCCTCGGTAGCGGATGCGGGACCCTCGGCGCCCTTGAAAAGCACCTTCCAGGCATCTTCGTACATCGTGTCGAAGAGCCTGCTCAGAGTTCGGTGCTACGCCGGGTCGAACTCCCACAAGTTGAAAGCCCGTTGTTGACACGGGAGGATCCGGTGGATGAGCATAACCTGGACTACGTTGACAAGTTTGAGCTTCTTGTCCACCAGGGTTTGGATGCATGTTTGCAGTCCGGTCAGCTCTCCTTTGTTAGCCCACGACAGGCCCGTCTCCTTCCAAGAGGTGAGCCGCGTAGGGGGTCCGGATCGGAACTCGGGGGCTGCGACCCATTCAGGGTCGCGCGGCTCAGTGATGTAAAACCACCCCGATTGCCACCCCTTTAGGGTCTCCACGAAGGAGCCTTCGAGCCATAGGACGTTGGGCATCTTGCCCGCCGTGGCACCTCCGCACTCCGCCTGGTTGCCGCGTACCACCTTCGGCTTGACGTTGAAAGTCTTGAGCCATAGGCCGAAATGGGGGCGGATGCAGAGGAAAGCCTCACACATGACGATAAACGCCGAGATGTTGAGGATGAAGCTCGGGGCCAGATCGTGGAACCAGGCCATAGTAGAACATGAGCCCCCGGACGAATGGGTGGAGAGGAAAGCCCAGTCCTTGGAGGAAGTGGGGAAGGAACACTACCCTCTCATGGGGCCTTGGGGTGGGGATGAGCCGCCCCTCTTCGGGAAGCCGGTGCGCGATGTCGTTAGACAAGTATCCGACCTTACTCAGCTTTTTGATGTGTCCCTCCGTGACGGAGGAGACCATCCACTTGCCTCCCGCTCCGGACATGGCTGGAGAAGGTTGAGGTGGGGAGTGCGGACTTGGGCGCTGGAGCTCGAGTGCGCGGAAATGGATGAGCAAAGGAGGAAGAAGGCGTGGATGAAAAAGGTGGATTCTTATCCCCTTATAGGGGCGGACGCAACTACGCGTCCCCACCAGCCTGGTAAAACTCGCTTATTTCCCAAGCGCCACAATCAATGGCGCGGTTGGGTTACCCACGCCCGTATTGATGAGAATCCCGGAATAAGGGGACACGATCTCTGCTTCGACAAGACGTGCCAAGGAAACCGCCTCGCTAAACGCGCTGAGGTGGGACAATAAAACGATTTGAATAAAGGCTTGGCCGTGGTGTGATGTCACGCTACGGAATGCGTCAGTAGATTAGATTTGTGTAAATATTATTCTCTCTATGGCAATATGTGGAAACTTATTTTGCAGTGCCAGACACTATCCCTGTGTTCAAAATCTTCTATGAAGTACTTGGAGGAGGAACCCGCCTTGCAATGCCGAAAACAATCTGCGCGCCGGACTCGTCGTCATTGAAGCCTGGTTCAGGGGCTACTGAGGGAGTTCTGGATTAGGGGGTGTCCGGATAGCCGAACTATACCTTCGGCCGAACTCTTGAACTATGAAGATACAAGATTGAAGAGTTCGTCCCGTGTCCAAAAGGGACTTTCCTTGGCGTGGAAGGCAAGCTTGGAGATACGGATATGTAGATCTCCTACCATTGTAACCGACTCTGTGTAACCCTAACCCTCTCCGATGTCTATATAAACCGGAGGGTTTTAGTACGTAGGATGAACAACAATCATACCATAGGCTAGCTTCTAGGGTTTAGCCTCCTTGATCTCCTGGTATATATACTCTTGTACTACCCATATCATCAATATTAATCAAGCAGGATTAGGGTTTTACCTCCATTGAGAGGGCCCGAACCTGGGTAAAAACATCGTGCCCCTTGTCTCCTGTTACCATCCGCCTCGACGCACAGTTCGGGACCCCCTACCCGAGATCCGCCGGTTTTGACACCGACATGCACCATTTGTGATATTGTCTCACATCACACACGCTTTGCAAACGATAACTCTATGCATGGTCGCACACATTTTCTCTCCTTGAACCATGCCGGATTATGATCTATACCACACATGTTGTGCTTTACAGATTGTGTACACCGTCGCAGAGCCTAAATTCTCCCTAATTTAATTGCCGTAATTTAAAATTGTACAAAATTTGAATTTGAAAGTAGGCAATAACTTTATTCATATCCATCAGGTTCAATAACCAATGCACCATTCGATTCACAGGTACATATGTTCAAGAATTACATAAGGACCAAATAAAGAATGATGAACCAGGGTTGTATACTTATATTAAAGATGATAAATAAAGAGGCGGAAGACATTCTGGTTGCTAAACAAGGTGAAGCGACCCATATTGTACCCTCCTCCATGCTGAATGCATGCATGACTCTAGTCCAACCCCTTGTGATGGTCGAATGCCCATCCTTCACTGTCTTCATGAGGACTTCTAGTTAGTCATTGTAGTCTAGTAGAAGTACTTTAACCTTTGCATGTCCACCAATCATGTAGTTTGAGAGGTAATCTTGAGTAAACTCCTTTGGGAACCACTGCAAAGGAAGAAGATTTAGACATTGTTCTCTAACACTCATTATGGGAGTAAAAAGAAGGCTACAGAGTTCTTACTTACCATCCTACAGTTCACTGTTGTCTTGGATAAAGTGTAAACAAATAGTTTAATTGCCATCTTTTGACCCATTTTACTAACAATCTTTATCAATTTCCTCACTTGATGCTGGTTCATGAATATCTCATTGCCCCATACACAAAAAGGGTCGAAGCGTAGATCTTTACCAATGACATATGTAACTAGAAGCACCATGTTAATATTAGAAGCTAAACTGCAATTGCACAATGATGTAGTACAACAGTCCTCCGTCCCATTATATAAGATTTTATTACATCCAATATACTCACATATTGGATGAATTAACATCTTATATTATGGGGGTGGAGGGAGTATATATAAGCCATGGGATGAAACTAACCTCGACGGAAAATAGCAATCATTCCCAATATTGTCTTGTGTAAGTACATCGGAAGGCATGTTAAGCAGAACATGCTAAACATCAACCAAATATATCCACGGTAGACAACATAATCTCCAAATGATAGCTTAAGTGTGTACGTTTAAGGACGCTAGTTAAGCAAAACAAGAAGTGGAAAGGTGTGTTAACTGCAATAGGCTAACATTTAATGACAAGCAAATATAGTCATTCAAACAGGTATTTTGCAGGTCTAAGTACACTAGTTATTGTTAAATAAAATGGAAAGGTGTGTTAACTACAACATGCTTAATAGCAACCAAATATAGTACTTCATAGTGTTATTCTTGAAATTGAACTGCAAAGTTCATACTTGCACATATAGAACATCACGTTTTGAATAACTGAAATAAACAAGGCATACTATGAACAACGAAAGATAGCAATTGAATTGGACATATGCTAACTACAAACAACCGAACAACCAAAAACCGTTAAAAGAGGCATATGCTCGCTACAACAGACTTAATAGCAACCAAATATAGTCATTCATAGTGGTATTGTTGAAACTGGTATTGATGAAATTGAACTGCACAGTTCATACTTGCACGAGACAATATCAGGTGAAAACCCTATATTCAGTGGAAGCATGGAAACTTTAGCACATGCTGTTTGATCTTGTATGTATGGACTAGATTCATCCATAGCTGCTACATGCAGTTTTGCAGAAAAACGCACACTCCAAGCAATGCTATTCTACACTCAGGCCCCTAATGTTTACAAGTATTACAAATAACTTCCTCGTCACATGTCCCCATGTATTTGTGTTGGCTGCGCCTGTGCTTATCCAGGTATGAGCCCCATGTCACACCTAGATCCATTCGACAGACCACAACAAAGACTGAACTAAGACAAGAAATTTGTAAATCATGTGCTAGCAAATTAGAACCATGTCCAACAGAGTTCTGCCCAAAAATATTGAAGTATGCCCAGTTCCTTGCAAATTTAAGTAGAACACAAACATACAATACAACAGCTATAACCATTGCCCAGATCAATGACCAAAACCATTGCCTAGTTCAAGAACACCTGCACTTCACATAGCACATTCCAGTAATTGAAACCTTTGCCTAGAATAGATTTAAGTAAAGCATCAATCTGATTCAGTCACTTAAAATAATGCCTCACTCCGATACACAGTTACAAAATGGGCGCATCATTAACAGTGATGGAAAACCTACACCTTTATACATCAGTCGTTGAGCACATAGCTCCAGTGCACTACCTAATAACTTGCAGAAGTCCGGCGCCAATAGCTAATAGCTCCAATATACTAGCCAAGAACATACCAATGCAATACTATTAGTCCTAATAACTTGCAGAAGTCCGTAGGGCCACCAAGCAACCTAAAACAAAAAAGTTCAATTGGCCAAGCAGTAGGAAAAAGCGCAACGGGTTTAACATGCTGGAATGAAAGATTTTTTTAGCGGGAAAGAATACAAGAAATTATAAGCATGTACTCCCTCCATTCCCAAATATAAGTCTTTCTAGAGATTCCAACAAATGACTACATACGGAGCAAAATGAGTGAATCTATACTTTAAAATATGTCAACATACATCCGTATGTTGTAGTCCGTTTGAAATATCTTAAAAGACTTATACTCCCTCCGTTCCGAATTACTTGTCGCAGGTATGGATGTATCTAGATGTATTTTAGTTCTAGATACATCTATTTCTGCGACGAGTAATTTGGAACAGAGGGAGTATTTAGGAACGGAGGGAGTACATGTTAGTTAATAGTTATACAAGCACTTACACATATAGGTGCACTACACATTTTTTGTGGTGTGGTAAATACAATTTCTGGACTTGGTCTAATGTGGATGGCTGATTCTGCATCGGACTGGGCGTCGCAAATAGCCAAAGGTGGAGCCTTGCTCACTTCACTTTGGCATTACATGGTTACTACACAAAGAGAAGATATACAGTTTGTAAGTGGAAAGCACACTCTCATAGGGGCCAGTCAATATGTGCCTTCCAGAATAGGATAGAATAGAATAAACGGTTAGAAATAACATTCAAGTGTTATCATTACCTAATATCAGCTCATTTTAGCAATCAATTGCAATATCAATTAAAACTGATGGCTAAACTCATTTATACAATTTTTCTATGCTCAAACAATTTCAACTCCTTCCTTATTCCCACCGTACTACACACAAGTCTACAAGAAGTAATGGTTTCCTTAATTTAACAACTATACACTAATAAATATGCCTAGAACCACCATTGTAGTGTGCAGTATTGTCAAATTAGAATGATAGGATCTCCTAGTTGCTGCATTAATATAAAACTTATTATCAAATGAATTAGACTTTACCAACTTCTTGAAGACCAAAATCTGGACCCTAGACTTAGGGGCAATCAACAGTTGCAGCCATTGAATTTGTGGTCCGCATACCAACTACATCTGCAAACCTGACAGGCCCTAACCAAGATCTCCTCTAGCCGCCTCAGTATTTAGGCCCCATTTGCAAAATGTGAAAACTGGCACAGCTCTGTCCCGGCAGCGAATGGTATCCATCATCCTGTGATTACAGTATTTTAAGACCGATTCGCACACAAGTTCCGTAAGCAAACGGGTGGTGTTTGACCAGACAATAGTGAACAATGTAATAGAAATCTTCATACCTTCATACCTAGATCCAATACCAATCGGGTGGGGAATGCTCAAAGGAGTATTGGCGCGTAGGGCCAGCCGCCGGAGAGGAGAGAAGGCCAGAGAAGAATTAGCCGCACCGGTTGCCGATCGCCCGCCCTGCGCGGAAAGAGGGCGTCGTGCTGGGTTGGCGCGGTGGGCCAGCCGCCGGAGAGGAGAGAAGGATTTAGCTGCGACCGCCGGCCGCCGGGCCTGCGCAGAACGGGCACGTCGTGCTAGGCGAAGCCACCATCTTAACCCTACCCTATTTATTGATGGGGAAAACTGAATCAGGACAGCTCCATGGGGAAAGGCACGGGATGGCTCATCTTCCATAGGGATGTTGTCCCGAGGTACAGGAAGGTTACGAGGTTCTTTTTACAATTCATCCATCTTCTCATCTCACATCGCACACTCCTTATCCAATGGCACATGATCAGGTTTCCACGCTTCCACTGAATATATGGTTTCCATCAGATATGTACTCTACTTGCACATATAGAACATAACATTGTGAATAAATGAAATAAGCAAGGCATACTATGAACAACCAAAGATAGCAATTGCAACTGGACATATGCTAAATATAAATAGTCGAACAACCAAAAACCGTTAAAAGAGGCATATGCTCGCTACAACAGGCTTAACAACAACCAAATATAATCATTCAAAGTGGTATTACTGAAACTGGTATTGACTAAATTGAATTGCACAGTTCATACTTGCACATATAGAACATCACATTGTCAATAAC
Source organism: Aegilops umbellulata (assembly GCA_032464435.1). Lineage (NCBI taxonomy): Eukaryota > Viridiplantae > Streptophyta > Magnoliopsida > Poales > Poaceae > Aegilops > Aegilops umbellulata. The sequence goes on from CP136060.1 coordinate 224,978,180, forward strand.
ATAAATAAACAAGGCATACTACAAACAACTAAAGATAGCAATTGAAATTGGACAATGCTAACTGCAAACAACCGAACAACCAAAAAATGTTAAAATAGGCATATGCTAGCACTACTGCAGGATGCTGCTAACGCGACACTACGATCAGAGACCCTTCGACGAAACTGTGTGCGATGCAATAATCGCAAACGGTGGTGTAAAAAACCGTCAAAAAGGCGCAAAACGTTTGCGATGATGGATGCATCAAACACGGTTCAGATTTTAGTTGCATGTGTAATTCAGGGCATATGGTTCAGTTCAATTAACTGTTTTCGATGAGTAGGAACAAAAGAAACGGGCAGCCAGATGAAGGTGTGTGTGATGTACAACATACAGTTCACTCGGATGAACTATTTGTGATTAGGCAACACAAAAGAAACGGTCAGCCAGATCAAGGTGTGTGCGACGTACAACATACAGTTCACTCGGGTGAACTGCTTGTGATTAGGCAACACAAAAGAAACGGTCAGCCAGATCAAGGTGTGTGCGATGTACGACATGCAGTTCACCCGGATGAACTGTTTGCGTTGAGACAAGAGAAGATAAACGGTTCAATATAACAAATACCATAAATATTGCGAGGTTCAAATTCAAAGATTACAACGCCCAAATTCAAACATTGCAAGTTGCGTCATTTCTGAAAAGGGACCAGCCGCTGACAAGTCATGTATGGGTTTGACACAATGATTTCCAATTGCTTTGCCATATGTTCTTCCGATATGAACTTTGGCATTTTTGGAGGCACTTCCATTCAACAGTACCAGCCGGCTCTGCTAATTATACCATTGATCTTTCCTAATTAAATGCATGTTCAACCTCAGTACACTCAGCACCTTTGCTCTGGCAAGAAAGAACCTGGCGAGTGTAATCTCCGGTGGGGTCCCTTGGTAGGAGTTCAAAGTAATATTTGAGACATGCAGATCCAGGCATTCGATGTGATTGTCATTATAAACATCATCCATCGGGCCTAATATGCACTGCAAAAGAAGAGAACGTGTTAGTGCCTACATGCAGTTTTGAACAATGCTACATGCCCATTTGGTTTGCAGGATTGGTAAAATGCACCAACGTGCCATCTTCGATCTGGCATGATTAACATGGGCATTTGATTACAATCTAGAAACATGTAGCCTTCTTCACAAGAGGTTGGATTGGGTGAAAAATTCCCTAAGAGAACTAGTACAGATGAATCCAAAGGAGAAATTCTTATGGATGATTGTAACCATATGAATGAAGCAACCAGTATGGGGTGGGGGTGTATGTCCTAAAATCCTCCTAAATTCCTTCAGAAATAGTAGTACATTGTCATTGTGAACTTGGGAAAAGGTGCAAGAAATTGAACTCCCTTATGGTTAACATTTAATAGGAAAGGAACATCACCTCGATATACAGCTTCTTCAGGTAAGGAAAGCATCTCAGGCAACTGAAAACTTAGTCCAGGTTGGGGACGACAGATTCTAGTGCCAAGACCTTCACTGTGCCCAGAGTCTGGGTGAAGCTTCGCTGGATGAAAGACGAGCATACATCTTCAAAACTAGTTATAACATTGATATCAAGAAGGAGAGGTATATAAGGCGACTGTTGTACCTGAAAGTTGTAGTATTTGACAGACGAGTAGCCCACAACTTTCAATTTCGACGCAGAAATGACATTTATTCTTGTTGGACCTTGTTGATCAACTACAAGCAATCTCTCAAGTGAAGGTGTGTCCTGGATGACCATATTGTGGTCCACCTTTTGTGATCTCTCGTTGCAGCACCAACAACACGCATAAATAGTGCGGAGAGTCCTGGAGGTGATGTGCAAGGTACTCGACCAATTCATCACCTGAAGACGAAGGAACTGGAGTGCAGTATAGCCCCGGAGCAGGCGCTCCATGTCATCCTTTGGGATGCAGATGGCGATGAGCTCGAGGTGCTTTAGTCGTGGTAGAAAAAGAGCAGACACGTCATTAAGGGGGGGGGGAATGGCAGTTCATGAACTTGGCGAGGCGCAGCGTGGGCGCGAAGTGGAGCGCGGACGTTGGCAACACTCTCATATGCCCATCATTATAACTTAGCTTCTCGAGCTGATCTATGGCGCGGGATCGGAACCACTCATCAATCTTGCCTCGCTCCCTACCATTGGAAAGGAACTTGCCCGTGATAAGGCCTTTGATTGGGCCATGGTGACTACCAAGGATCTGGGAGAACGCATCCAAGCTTTGGCGATAGCCATGGCAGAGCTTGTGGGCGTGGAGGAGGTCGATAGGGGTGCGGAGCTATAGGGTGCGCCACCGCTGGGAAACGGCGGCTGTCCTCACCCGATTTCTGATTGGGAGGAGGGATATGATGACTATCAACATATCATCGGGGAGGTTGTTGATGAAGTCTAGGCCTGCTGGAGTCGCTTGCGATTCTTTCTCGACCCGCCTCCGCTTGTTGGCAGCCTCGTTCTCCACCTCGTCAGCGGGGACGGGAACCTCTGTCTTCATATTCACGCTGTGCTCCGGTGCTTCAGCAGCCCCGGTGTCGGCACTCCCTCCGATGGGGCGCTTCGGCGGCATCCTTGTACATTGACGGCTTTGAGGACTCAGAGCGGCGTCGAGGATGCGGGCGGAGAGAGGAATTGTGTGTGTGGCGAGGATGGGGGGTGCGGCAGCTCGACGGCGCCATTAATATAGACCAGTGGGAGCGAGGCGGGCGGCGGTCCAAGGCTGTCTCGGTTCCCGGTGAGAACGACTGCTTAATCTCTAGTATGAATGAAATATATGCTTAATTACTGAATTTTAGTTGCAAAAAATAGATGGTGATATTGATATTTAGCTGCACAATTTGACAAAGCGCAGTGTCTCTTGGCTTAGCACCGAAGTCTGGCTTTAATTTACATACCGTAATCTGAACCGTTTGCGTTTAAGATATGCACAGATCTTGCGTTGAACAACTTGTACGCTTCCCGGTGAGCCTGCACACCGGACTGCGGTCGCACACCTCCCGTTCAGTCAAGCAGCTGTCCACACGACACCTCCTATAGCCACTAAAACCAAGACACGTGGTGTCACGTGAATGGTTAACCGAACGCACATGGTTTGAATTATACAAACGTTTGAGATATTAAAGTGGCAGCTATTTTTTTTTCAAAATGCCTTTGTTGGCTGTCATTATTCGAGTGCGCCTTTTCTCAAAATGGACACGAAAAATACCACAGCATGTCGGGTGCCGCTCCATGATAGCATGCAAAGTTTCATGAATTTCAGACGAGTTTTGGATTTACTAGAATTTAAAAACCAAGCATCTCAGTGCTTTGCCAGTAATCAACGGTGCCATGGTGTTTGAAATTCATTCCCATTTCTTGCATGGGACCTAAGCATGCACCCAAGGACACATATTTGATTTTTCAACAAATTTATATGCACTGGAGCATGCACATGTAGTTCAAATTTGAATTATGCACATAAATGCATTGAAAACTCAGTTAATGCATAAAAATGTCCAAAGGAACCCCGAAAAATCGCAAAAAATCACACAACACTCCTGTTGTTCTATGTTGACATGAGAAAAAACTTGAAAGCAATAAGAGGCAACGGGTATCGTTTCGTCCCCAAAGGTAGGACGTTCCCAACCGAAAACCATCATGCTTGTTGTGAGAAGCTCCGATTTGTGAGAAGCATACACCCAAACCTGCCGAAAATGGGACAAAATTTGTACCACGGCATGCTGATGCCGCTCCATGATAGCATGCCAAGTTTCATGAATTTCAGATTAGTTTTGGATTTACTAGAATTTAAAAACCAAGCATCTCACTGTTTTGCCGGCAATCAACGATGCCATGGTGTTTGAAATTCATTCCCATTTCTTGCATGGGACCTAATCATGCACCCAAGGACACACATTTGATTTTTCAACGAATTTATATGCACTGGAGCATGCGCACGTAGTTCGAATTTGAATTATGCACATAAATGCATTGAAAACTTAGTTAATGCATAAAAATGTCCAAACGAACCCCGAAAAATCACAAAAAATCACACAACACTCCTGTTGTTCTATGTTGACACGAGAAAAAAACTTGAAAGCAATAAGAGGCAATGGATATCGTTTCGTCCCCAAAGGTGGGACGTTCTCTACCGAAAACCATCATGCTTGTTGTGAGAAGCTCCGATTTGTGAGAAGCATATACCCAAACCTACCCCAAATGGGACAAAATTTGTACCACGGCATGTTCATGCCGCTCCATGATAGCATGCCAAGTTTCATGAATTTCAGACGAGTTTTGGATTTACTAGAATTTAAAAACCAGGCATCTCACTGTTTTGCTGGCAATCAACGGTGACATGGTGTTTGAAATTCATTCCCATTTCTTGCATGGGACCTAAGCATGCATCCAAGGACAAAGATTTGATTTTTAACGAATTTATATGCACTAGAGCATGTGCATGTTGTTCAAATTTGAATTATGCACATAAATGCATTGAAACTCTGTTAATGCATAAAAATGTCCAAACGAACTTTGAATAATTCCAATTCTTTTGTGATCACTTCAGATAAAAGGTCTAGCAATTCAAACACCGTCCATGGCCGCTGTGACCCCATTATGTAATTCAAATCAAGACCAAAAATCAAGTAGATCCCACACAGTTTATTATAACCAACCGTGTGAGATGCAGCACAAAATATCTTTGGACCGTGTCTGAATAAGGGACCGTGTCTGATGACACTTTGCGCGCCAGTTTTTTGGCTGAAGCGATTCCAAATTTTCGGCTTCTGCGGAAATATCTACCTCCTCGCCCCCTCCCCCTTACCAAAAGCCACATTTCCCCTCTTTCCGCCTTCCTTTCCAAGTTGAAACCTTCACTCCTTGCTTACAGTGCTGCCGCCTCCTCACCGGTGACCCTCCTTCACGCTGCTCGGCCTCGCCTATCTAGGCAGGTAATCACCCGACCCCATCCTCCTCCTCCTTCCACATCCCACATGGCCCGACCTCCGGCACGAGCGCGACACTTTCTACCCAAATCACCGACCCCTCCACCAAATAAGTGCCAGCCTAAGCCGTGGTGCACGCAGTATAGCCAGGACCTCAGGGAGTGTCGGGGGATATCGGCCTCCACGAGCACCTATGGGGACGGAGCTCCTTGTCGGTTCGGCGGGGGCGAGGATGCACAAAGAGCAGATCGAGGCGACACACACGCACACAACGATTTTACCCAGCTTCGGGCCGCATGGACGCGTAAAACCCTACTGCTGCATGTCTGGTTGATTCGGGTTCTTGCTCTGGAGCGCAAGAAACTACAGTAAGTTGGAGCTGGACGTAGGCGAGGGCCTGTTGGGTCCAATCCCCCCTCTACGTGCGCATGGGCCTCCTTTTATATGCCAAGGGGTTTCCCACAGGGGGCGACGCAGGTGAGGGTAAAAATGGCAAGGGACTGTGTGAATAGTGGCCGCACAGTGCTATCGCACCTAACTCTGACGGCGGGGGACAAAGGCATTAAATGCCCGTCTGGATCGCCTGAACAGTGCCGAGGCGGACCGTTAGGAGCGCCTCCGCTCGCCACGGGGGCGACTCTGCCAACGTTGCATGCCACCGTGCGTCTCAGGTTGCGCGGCGTCCCGCCACGTGCCTCCGGGGAATCCCCAGAGCGACGCGTGGGCAGGTGAGCTGGAGCGCGGGCCTGATGTGGTGGTTTGTCGCGGCAAGTGGCTTGCCGCACCTGGGAGCTTGCCGCTCGCCAGGCCTTGCCGGGGCGCGCAGCGCGCCGCGGCGGGCTTCTCTTGGGGTGCCTTGGCTTGGCCGTCCCGGCGAGCTCCTCCCGCCGGGGCCTTGGTGCTTCGGCTTAGTCGTCCCGGCAAGCTCCTCTTGCCGGGGCCTTGTCGCCTTGGCCCGGCAAGCTCCTCTTGCCGGACCTCGCCTTCTCGACCCGGCAAGCTCCTCTTGCCGGGGCTTGGTCTTCTAGGCTCGATCACTTGGCCTTCGTACGGCCCGGAGCGGGCCGTGGAGACTCTTGTCGCTCCCCTGGCAGGCCTTGCCGCGGGAGGCTACTACTGCCCGTGCACAAGTTCGGGGTACTAAGGTACCCCTACTTTAGTACACCGACAGGAGCCCCCGGGTCTGGGCCATACACGGTGCCGAGCGTTGTTGGGCCAGGCCCTAACAGTGCACGGGCACGCGTGGCCTGGGTTGCGCTGCTCCTTAGCTCCGTGCTCGTCGCGCCCTCCCCAAGTGGCGCGCGCTTATCGCGGCGTCGTGGGGGGCGAGGCGTGCGAGGCGTGCGTGACGTGGGTGGCGTGCGCGGGGCTTGAGGTCCGCAGGCATGCGTCACGTCGGGCACGATCTCTTTATCTGGGAAGGCAGAGCGTCCGCCCCCGCTCCTTCCCCCCTTTATAAGCGGAGGGGAACAGGGGCAGCTCGCCATTCCGCCGATTGCTGTTCCTTGAAAATCTCCGCCGCCTCCTCCTTGCTAGAGAAAGCAGCGATTCGCTCTCGCAGCCCCCGGCGCCGCCATCGCCGACAACTCCCCCTCCCCGCTTCGGCCATGGCCCCGAAGAGCGACAAGGCGAAGGGGAAGGCCGTGAAGTCAGCCGAGGCGCTGCGGCTGGAAGCGCTTCGGAAGGAGACGGCGACGTTCCCTCCTCAGCTCGACGCGCTGAGGCTGAAGAACGAATACCTCCTCTTCTGGTCGACGGCGACGCGAGCGCATCCGCGCACGCGAGTTCTTCCCGCCATGGCCCAGAAGCTGTACCCGACCGGGTACCCTTTCTTCGCCGTGTTCTTCCTTTGCGGGCTCTGCCCGCCTTTTTCTGAGTTCTTCTGCGACATCATGCACACCTACGACCTCCACCTCCTTGACTTCACCCCCAACGCCGTTCTGACAATGGCGGTTTTCGCACACCTTTGCGAGAACTTTGTCGGAGTCCGCCCCAACGTAGCCCTCTTCCGGCACTTCTTTACTCCCCGGGTGGAGAAAGGAGAGCCACTGTCCGGCGGAGTCGCTTGGGTCTCCAGGACCGGCAAGAAGGAGGCCTACTTGGAGGGGGAACTCCGTGGCAGATGGGAGGAGTGGAGGGCCGAGTGGTGCCTGATCGTCGAGGAGAATCCACCGCCGTTCACCGCCGTGCGGCGAACTCCAGTGGTGCGCGGCCGCGACTGGAGCGACCTGGCCCCGGACGACGCCAAGCTGAAGATTGCCGCCACCCGCATCCTGCGCCTCAGGTTTGCCGGGCTCACCGTCGGCGCCGTCGGCGCGGATTTCCTTCGCCGGCGTATCGCCCCCCTGCAGGAGAGGGGGAAACCGGCTTGGGAATTCCAAAACGCGGCGGACATCATGAGGCTGCGCCCGGGCCTCAACTACAACTTCACCGTGCTGGAGCTCGACGGAGTGTTGAGGGAGTTGTTCAGGCACGACTCTGAGCACCCAGAATGGTTCAGGTTGCCGCCGGGTGTTGTCCCCCTATGCAACAACTCGGCGCTCAGCCGCATCCTCGCAATGATGCCGCTGTGCGACTCGCACGGGATCGACGCGACCTGGCAGGAGCCGGCGGACGACGTCCTGCAGGCCTTCTTCGACAATTTGGAGGAGGTACCGGTCGACCCCGACGAGAAGAGGGGCCTCACACGGGATACCACCCCCGAGGAGCTGGCCTACATCGCCTCCAGGATGGAGGAGGCGGCCGCCGCCGCGGCCGCGGGCGAGTCTGGCTTCACCCTGGCCGAGGCAGACGCGGCGGAGGCGGAGAGCCTTGCCGACCAGATGGAGCTCGCCGGAGCGGAGGAGCCAGCCGGGCACGGTGGTGTGGGCGAGCCCGCCCAGGACGCGGGTGGCTTGCCGGAGGAGGACGCGCCCTCCTCGCAGCTCCCGGGCAGCTCGTCGCAGGTGGAGCCCCCTGCCCAGCCGAGGAGGCGTCTCCGCAGGGCCGGTGAGGTGGTGCGGCAGGCCGACCAGCAACCGCAGCCTCGGGTGACGCGCGCCTCTGAAGCAGCGGGAGCGGGGTCCTCACGGGCCACGGCTTCTGCTCCTGCCGCACCTCGTTCCGCGGCGGCAACGGAGGCGGGGTCGTCCACCGCCCCCGCCAAGCGGTCCCGGGAACCCACTTCCCTGTCTCCTCGCGCCTGGAGCAAGCCGGTTTTTGACTATTCCGCGCTCAGCTCCGACGACGAAGAGGAGGACGGAGAGTAAGTTCCTGGTAGAGCTTGTATCTTCTTGATTTTTGTTGCTTCGTCCTGTTTCGCAGCCCATTCATCCCCCCTCCCCTGAAACCGTTCCCTTTTCAGTACGCTGGCCCAGAGGAGGGCGAAGAGGGCCAAGATCCCGCTGGTCGTCCTTGAGGGCGAATCTCCTCCGGCAACTGGGGAGGTGTCGGAGACGACCTTGCCGGACCTGGCAGCGGGCCCGCAGGGCAGCCCACAGCGCAGCCCCCAGGGTGAGGGCACGGCTAGCTCTTGCAGTTTGGCGCGCGCGCGAGCTTCCCTTCTCTTTGCTAACATGTAGCTGTTGTTGTTGTCGTTGGGTAGGAGCAGAGCAGCCCCAGCAGGCGACCCCGGGGGGCATTCCTGCCGCGCCGTCCGCTTCGACCACCCCGCCTAGGGAGAAATCTCCGGCAAGGGAGGAGCCCCCGGCAGGGAGACCTCCCCGGCAAGGGAGGAGCCCCCGGCAAGGAAAACCTCTCCGGCAAGGGAGGGATCTCCGGCAAGGGACGCGGCCAGCGGTCCCCCGGCAGCGGAGGCCGCGGCCACGGACCCTGTCACCGGTAAGCCCCCCTGCACGGAAAACTTCCCCTGGCTATCTTTTCTTATGAGCCTCTTTGTCGGCTGTTCAGCTGACTCTTCTCCCCTCTTCCGACCATCAGACCCGCCCACCGCGGACCCGATGGAGATCGAGGTCATCGTCGAGGAGGGCGCGCGCGGCGACGGCGACGACGTCGTCGTCATCGAGGAGGCGGAAGGGACCGACGACCCCGTAGGCGGCGAGGAGGCTGAAGCCGCCAAGGCCGCCGCGGCCGCAGGCGGTGATGGGACTGGCGACCATGCCGACAGCCCCGGGGAGGCAGGGGCGTCAAGCACTCCGCAGTCCGGCGACCCCGCCGCTGCTACCGCGTCGGACCCCGAGGAGCCCCCGGCGGGCGCCTACCTGCGAGCCGGCGATGGCGTCTACATCAGGCTCCCCTGGGAGCCTAGCTCCAGGGCGCCGGTCGAGGGGGAGGCCTTGGACGGAGAAGTGCTCGCCTCCGTCGGGCTGACAGTGGTTGACGCGCCAAGCACCGACAGCGGCGAGCCTGAGGAAGAGCGGCTGCTCCGGAAGCTTGTGTCGCTCTACCGCGCCCGACAGGCCAAGATGGAGCGCCAGGAGGCACTCGTCACGAAGGCCGGCGCAGACATGGAGAAGCGCGCCGGGGAGCTCCGGGAGCTCAACCAGGAGGCTCTCTGGTCCTTGGCGGAGGAGCGGAGGTTGTTCGACGAGGCGCGGACGGCCTTCCTCCTCGAGAAGGCAGAGGCTGAAGAGCAGCAGAGGCTTGCCGCTGCGGGGCTATCCGCGCGGGAAAGCGAGCTGGTGCAGCAGAGGGCCAGCCTCACCAGCCACGAAGAGGAGGTTGCCGCGCGCGAGCAGGCGCTTGGCGGGAACCTGCAGAAAGCGCAGGATGCCGCCGCGGCCGCCGAGGTCGCCAAGGGGGAGTTGGCGAGCTGCAGGGCCGCTTCGCCGAGAAGATCCAGGAGCTCAACGCCGCCAAGGACTCCAAGGCTGTCCTCGAGTTGAAGCTGGACACCCTGGCCAAGGCGCTGGAGAGCGCCAAGGAGCAGGATGCGGCCTTGCGGAAGGAGGTTGCTGGCAACGAGGAGCTGTTGAGGAGTGCCGCCGTTACCCAGAACGCCTTCCGAGAGATGGTGGAGCGGTGGACGGAAGGCCTCGTCGACATCGCCTCCACCATCGACCAGGAGCTGAAGCTACTGGGGGTGGAGGGCCACGAGTACCCCTCCGGCGAGGACGTCCCGCCGAGCGCCAAGCTCACTTCCTTCTTCAAGGGCTTGGTGGGGGTGCTCCGGCACCTCCGGGAATCGATCCCAGCACAGCTGGCCGAGGAGACGCGGGAAGCCGTCTCCGGGGCCCTCGAGAGGGTGTTGGTGAAGATCGTCTTCCGCAATCCCACCATCAGGCTCACCAACGTCCTCAGGCACTTGCCGGAAGATGCTGATCTGACGGAGATCAGGGCCCTCGTCACCCCCATCGTGGAAAGGGTGGCGGGGATCAGGCGGGTCGAGGGCGACCGCACGGATTAGGCCGCCCACCTCTTTCTTTTCTTCTCTCGTTGCTGCCGGGTATGCCACAGAAACAGCTGATTAGGGTAGCGGCAAGTTATTTTGTAATATAACTCTTATCTTAGACAGTTCATTGCACTGTTATCTTCCTTGTTCGACCTTGTGCTTCGTACGTTCGTGCCCTACGCTCACAGGAACTTGTCGGCGAAAGTCTCCGTCTTGCCACGGGTGCTGAGTGCGGGACGTCAGCAACCCGCTGACGGGGCTTCCACCGGCAAGAAACCTTGCCGCGGCTGGTGCAACTCACTTAAATGTTGAGCAGGCTCGGGGCGAGGTAGGCGTGGCGACTGCAGTCGCGGCACGCTCAAGCTGCCGAGCGAGCTCGAAACAAGTAAGGACGCTACTCGGGATGTAGCACGCTTAAGTCGTTGAGCGGGGCTCGAAACGAAATAAGGGCGCAACCAGCCACGAGCCGGCCCCTCCGCACACAGGTTTCCCATACGAAGCTCGGTCGTTCGAGGAAGATAACTTAAGAATAAAAAGGAGCTTAGTCGCTCAAACTTTGGCAACTTAGGTTCTCTGTCGTTTGCCGTCCGGCAAGGCGCAGCTTCCTCGGGCGACGCTCAGCCCAGGCTCGGGGCCTGACGGCCTGCCACCGCTTGCCGGAGACGAGTGCTGCACAATCGTGTCGAATGATGCCTGCGCCAAGCGGAGAGGCGCGGAATCGACAGGATGTGTGCCAAGGATTACATGCAACTGCGGCAAGACTTGGACAGAGGGGATGGCCGTCGAAACGGTTCCGACCGCCGCGCGGGCAAGGCCCCTCCCACGGTCGGCGTCGACTCGTTTGGATCTTGGCGGCCTGGAGCGGCGTAGAGTTTGCTGGAGGCGAGAGACTCGCTCAGCGTCCGGAAGGCGGTCCTCCTCAAGGAGCAGCTGCTCTTGCCCGGACTCTGCGTGAGTGGGTACTCGAGGAGGGCCGCGCGCGGGTCAGTGAGGAGGAATGCCTCCGCCCCGCGGGCTAGAGCGGAAAGGTACCTGGCCATACCTGAGCTTGCCTGTGGTCGCCGAATCTGGTTCGCACAACCTCGACGCCCCCCTACCTGGCGCGACAAAGATGTCGGGGGATATCGGCCTCCACGAGCACCTATGGGGATGGAGCCCCTTGTCGGTTAGGCGGGGGCGAGGATGCACAAAGAGCAGATCGAGGCAACACACACGCACACAACGATTTTACCCAGCTTCGGGCCGCATGGACGCGTAAAACCCTACTGCTGCATGTCTGGTTGATTCGGGTTCTTCCTCTGGAGCGCAAGAAACTACAGTAAGTTGGAGCTGGACGTAGGCGAGGGCTTGTTGGGTCCGATCCCCCCTCTACGTGCGCATGGGCCTCCTTTTATATGCCAAGGGGTTTCCCACAGGGGGCGACGCAGGTGAGGGTAAAAATGGCAAGGGACTATGTGAATAGTGGCCGCACAGTGCTATCGCACCTAACTCTGACGGCGGGGGACAAAGGCATTAAATGTCCGTCTGGATCGCCTGAACAGTGCCGAGGCGGACCGTTAGGAGCGCCTCCGCTCGCCACGGGGGTGACTCTGCCAACGTTGCATGCCACCGCGCGTCTCAGGTTGTGCGGCGTCCCGCCACGTGCCTCCGGGGAAGCCCCAGAGCGACGCGTGGGCAGGTGAGCTGGAGCGCGGGCCTGATGTGGTGGTTTGTCGCGGCAAGTGGCTTGCCGCACCTGGGAGCTTGCCGCTCGCCAGGCCTTGCCGGGGCGCGCGGCGCGCCGCGGCGGGCTTCTCTTGGGGTGCCTTGGCTTGGCCGTCCCGGCGAGCTCCTCCCGCCGGGGCCTTGGTGCTTCTGCTTAGTCGTTCCGGCAAGCTCCTCTTGCCGGGGCCTTGTCGCCTTGGCCCGGCAAGCTCCTCTTGCCGGACCTCGCCTTCTCGACCCGGCAAGCTCCTCTTGCCGGGGCTTGGTCTTCTAGGCTCGATCACTTGGCCTTCGTCCGGCCCGGAGCGGGCCGTGGAGACTCTTGTCGCTCCCCTGGCAGGCCTTGCCGCGGGAGGCTACTACTGCCCGTGCACAAGTTCGGGGTACTAAGGTACCCCTACTTTAGTACACCGACAGGGAGCATTTGGCAGCGGAGAAGCAAATCGCGGCCACACACGCGGATGAGGTCGCGATGGCTGCCATTCATGCCGACCCCCAGATCTTGGAGGAGCACCTAGTCATCGAGGCCACCATTGACACCTCGCGCACCGACGCCGCGACGCGGTTGGCTGCTTTAAACGACAGTTCATGGCGTTTTCTCGAGGCCACCATCGATGCCTTTGACGAAGACTACGAGGTGTTTTCTCAGCGTGCACGTGCTTACCTCATCTCGAGAGCGAGCAGGTTGGTGCCCGGAGCGGCTCAGGCAACTCACCACTACAATGAGGGCACCCACGATGCGGAGGCCTCGCCCTCTTCCATGTCCAAGGAGCCAATTGTCATCGATATCTCCGACAGTGAGGAGTAGCTTGTCTTATTAGCTCACTATAAGGACCCATGTTCAATTTTCTAGCTACTGCCTTTCCTTAACAAATTCTAGTGAATTGTGCTATCAACTTTTACCATGCAATCTTCTGCTATATGTATGTTCTATATGTCCTGCAATGTCGTGTTGAATTAACTGCTTGGTTCAATTCTGCAAATGTGATGTTCAATTCTTCAGGGTGCAATATTTCCAAGTTGTTAAGCATGCTTGGTTTGGTTAACTGTCTGATCTTCTATTAGGAGTATGTTATATTGTTCAATTGGTGTTTGCTTAACTGCTTGGTTCATTTGTTGTGACTTGGTTCACTTGTTGTGGTGTTTAGTTAACTGCTTGGTTCAATTCTACAATGCGATGTTCAATTGTTGTGGCTGCATTCTGTTATTGTATACCATGTGAGGAACAAATCAAATTTGGCTGTACTAAATACATGAGAAACAAATACAATTGCTATATTTCCAAGTTGTTAAGCATGCTTTGTTTGGTTAACTGTCTGATCTTCTATTAGGAGTATGTTGTATTGTGCAATGTTGTGATCAGTTAACGTTTGGTTCATTTGTTGTGGTGTTTAGTTAACTGCTTGGTTCAATTCTGCAATGCAATGTTCAATTGTTGTGGCTACATTCTGTTATTGTATACCATGTGAGGAATAAATCTAATTTGGCTGCACTTAATACATGAGAAACATATACAAGTGCTATATTTCCTAGTTCTTAATCATGCTTGGTTTGGATAAATGGGTTTTCCATGTGGCTTGAATTAATCTGATGAATTTGCAATGTGCTTATTTATCATCAACATATTTTACTGATAGCATGTGAACCCTTACTTAACTTGATGACTAACTACCTTATATGTGTTGCAGGGAAACAATGGGAAGCACTGAGGTTTACAAGATGGTACTAACTATTATACCTTGTGTTTCTGTATTCCTTTGCCCCATTTCAAATATAGAGAAGATATTTATGCACATCCTTGTTTTCAGGCTTCACTGATGATTACTGATACGTCTCCAACGTATCTATAATTTTTTATTGCTCCATGCTATATTATGTACTGTTTTGGACAATATTGGACTTTATTTTCCACTTTTATATTATTTTTGGGACTAACCTATTAACCGGAGGCCCAGCCCAGAATTGCCGTTTTTGCCTATTTCAGAGTTTCGAAGAAACGGAATATCAAATGGAGTCCAAACGGAATGAAACCTTCGGGAACGTGATTTTCTCACCGAATATGACCCGGGAGACTTGGACCCTACGCCAAGGAAGCTTCGAGGAGGGCACGAGGTAGGGGGCGCGCCCCCACCCTCGTGGGGCCCATGAACCTCCACCGACGTACTTCTTCCTCCTATATATACCTACGTACCCCCAAACGATCAGGTACGGAGCCAAAAACCTAATTCCACCGCCGCAACCTTTTGTACCCACGAGATCCCATCTTGGGGCATGTTCCGGAGCTCCGCCGGAGGGGGCATCCGCCACGGAGGGCTTCTACATCATCACCATAGCCTCTCTGATGAAGTGTGAGTAGTTTACCTCAGACCTTCGGGTCCATAGTTAGTAGCTAGATGGCTTCCTCTCTCTTTTTGGATCTCAATACAATGTTCTCCCCCTCTCTCGTGGAGATCTATTCGATGTAATCTTCTTTTTGCGGTGTGTTTGTTGAGATCGATGAATTGTGGGTTTATGATCAAGATTATCTATGAACAATATTTGAATCTTCTCTGAATTCTTTTATGTGTGATTGGTTATCTTTGCAAGTCTCTTCGAATTATCAGTTTGGTTTGTCCTACTAGATTGGTTTTTCTTGCAATGGGAGAAGTGCTTAGCTTTGGGTTCAATCTTGCGGTGTCCTTTCGCAGTGACAGTAGGGGCAGCAAGGCACGTATTGTATTGTTTCCATTGAGGATAACTAGATGGGGTTTTTATCATATTGCATGAATTTATCCCTCTACATCATGTCATCTTGCTTAAGGCGTTACTCTATTTTCTTGAACTTAATACTCTAGATGCATGCTGGATAGCGGTCGATGAGTGGAGTAATAGTAGTAGATGCCGGCAGGAGTCGGTCTACTTATCTCGGACGTGATGCCTATATACATGATCATACCTAGATATTCTCATAACTATGCTCAATTATGTCAATTGCTCAACAGTAATTCGTTCACCCACCGTAAAATACTTATGCTCTTGAGAGAAGCCACTAGTGAAATCTATGGCCCCCGGGTCTATCTTCATCATATTAACCTTCCATCACTTTATTATTGCTTTGCTTTTTTACTTTGCCTTTTATTTTACTTTGCATATTTATCACAAAAATACCAAAAAATATTATCTGTCATCTCTATCAGATCTCACTCTCGTTAGTGACAGTGAAGGGATTGACAACCCCTATTTGCGTTGGTTGCGAGGAGTTATTTGCTTTGTGTAGGTACCAGGGACTTGCGCGTAGCCTCCTACTGGATTGATACCTTGGTTCTCAAAAACTGAGGGAAATACTTACGCTACTTTGCTGCATCATCCTTTCCTCTTCAAGGAAATCCAACGCAGTGATCACGAGGTAGCAAGAAGAATTTCTGGCACCGTTGCCGGGGAGTCTACGCAAAAGTCAACATACCAAGTACCCATCACAATTCCTTATCTCTCGCATTACATTATTTTCCATTTGCCTCTCGTTTTCCTCTCCCCCACTTCACCCTTGTCGTTTTATTCGCCCTCACTTTTCCGTTTGCCTTTTTCTCACTTGCCTTTTTGTTTGCTCGTGTGTTGGATTGCTTGTGTGTCACGATGGCTCAAGATAATACCAAATTGTGTGACTTTACCAATACCAACAATAATGATTTCCTTAGCACTCCGATTGCTCCTCTTACCAACACTGAATCTTGTGAAATCAATACTGCTTTGTTGAATCTTGTTATGAAAGATCAATTCGCCGACCTTCCTAGTGAAGATGCCGCTACTCATCTAAATAGCTTCGTGGATTTGTGTCATATGCAAAAGAAGAAAGATGTTGATAATGATATTGTTAAATTGAAGCTATTTCCTTTTTTGCTTAGAGATCGTGCTAAAGCTTGGTTTTCGTCTTTGCCTAAAAATAGTATTGATTCTTGGAACAAGTGCAAAGATGCTTTTATCTCTAAGTATTTTCCTCCCGCTAAGATCATCTCTATTAGAAACAATATTATGAATTTTAAGCAACTTGATCGTGAACATGTTGCACAAGCTTGGGAGAGAATGAAATTGATGATACGTAATTGCCCTACTCATGGTTTGAATTTGTGGATGATTATACAAAACAATTATGCCGGATTGAATTTTGCTTCTAGAAATCTTTTGGATTCGGCCGCGGGAGGCACTTTTATGGAAATCACTTTAGGAGATGCTACTAAACTCCTAGATAATATTATGGTTAATTATTCTGAATGGCACACTGAAAGATCTACTAATAAAAAAGTGCATGAGATAGAAGAAATTAGTGTCTTGAGTGGAAAGATGGATGAATTTATGAAATTATTTGCTACTAAGAGTGTTTCTTCTGATCCTAATGATATGCCTTTGTCTACTTTGATTGAGAATAATAATGAATCTATGGATGTGAATTTTGTTGGTAGGAATAATTTTGGTAACAACGCGTATCGAGGGAACTTTAATCCTAGGCCTTATCCTAGTAACCCTTCTAATAATTATGGTAATTCCTACAAGAACTCTTATGGAAATTTTAATAATATGCCCTGTGAATTTGAGACTAGTGTTAAAGAGTTTATGAATTCACAAAAGAGTTTTAATGCTTTGCTTGAAGAGAAATTGCTTAAAGTTGATGAATAGGCTAGGAACGTTGATAGAATTTCTCTTGATGTTGATTCTTTAAAACTTAGATTTATTCCTCCTAAGCATGATATGAATGAGTCTCTCAAAGCCATGAGAATATCCATTGATGAGTGCAAGGAAAGAACAGCTAGGATGCGTGCTACGAAAGATGGCTTTATTAAAGCGTGTTCTTCCAATTTCCATGAAAATAAAGATGAAGATCTAAAATTTATTGATGTGTACCCTATTAAATCATTGTTTCGCAATATGAATCTTGATAATTATGGTACTGAATATGATCCAACTTTACCTAGAAGGCGTTCCAAAAATTCGGAGTTTTTAGATCTTGATGCTAAAATTGATAAAAGTGGGATTGAAGAAAGCAAAACCCTAGATGTTGCTAAACCCACTATTCTGGATTTCAAGGAATTTAATTATGAAAATTGCTCTTTTTGATTGATTGTATTTCCTTCTTGCAATCCGTGCTAAATTCTCCTCATGCTTATAGTCAAAATAAAGCCTTTACCAAACATATCGTTGATGCTTTGATGCAATCTTATGAAGAAAAACTTGAGTTGGAAGTTTCTATCCCTAGAAAACTTTATGATGAGTGGGAACCAACTATTAAAATCAAGATTAAGGATTATGAATTTTATGCTTTATGTGATTTGGCTGCTAGTGTTTCCACTATTCCTAAAACTTTGTGCGATTTGCTAGATTTCCGTGATTTTGATGATTGCTCTCTAAACTTGCACCTGCGGATTCCACTATTAAGAAACCTATGGGAAGAATCAATGATGTTCTTATTGTTGCAAATAGGAATTATGTGCCCGTAGACTTTATCATTCTTGATATAGATTGCAATCCTTCATGTCTTATTATTCTTGGTAGACCTTTCCTTAGAACGATTGGTGCAATTATTGATATGAAGGAAGGTAATATTAGATTCCAATTTCCATTAAAGAAAGGCATGGAACACTTCCCTAGGAAGAAAATAAAATTACTATATGAATCTATCATGAGAGCCACTTATGGATTGCCTACCAAAGATGGCAATACCTAGGTCCATCCTTGCTTTCATGCCTAGCTAGGGGCGTTAAATGATAGCGCTTGTTGGGAGGCAACCCAATTTTATTTTTAGTTTTATTTGCTTTTGCTTCTGTTAGGAATAAATCTTTGATCTATCCTCTGTTTAGATGTGTCTTTATGTTTTAATTAGTGTTTGTGCCATGTTAAACCTATAGGATCTTCTCGGATGATAGTTATTTGATCTAGCTGTAATTTCCAGAAACTTTCTGTTCACGAATACAATTGTTAAAAATCACCAGAACGTGATAAAATAGTGATTCCAATTGCTTCTGATCAATAAACAAATTGCCTGGGTCTTACTGTTTTGTATGAATTTTTGGAGTTCCATAAGTTTGCGTTAGTTACAGATTACTACAGACTGTTCTGTTTTTGACAGATTCTGTTTTTCGTGAGTTGTTTGCTTATTTTGATGAATCTATGGCTAGTAAAATAGTTTATAAACCATAGATAAGTTGGAATACAGTAGGTTTAACACCAATATAAATAAATAATGAGTTCATTGCAGTACCTTGAAGTGGTCTTTTGTTTTCTTTCGCTAACGGAGCTCATGAGATTTCTGTTGAGTTTTGTGTTGTGAAGTTTTGACGTTTTGGGTGAAATATTTTGATGGATTATGGAACAAGGAGTGGCAAGAGCCTAAGCTTGGGGATGCCCATGGCACCCCCAAGATAATCTAAGGACACCAAAAAGTCAAAGCTTGGGGATGCCCCGGAAGACATCCCCTCTTTCGTCTACTTCCATCGGTAACTTTACTTGGAGCTATACTTTTATTCACCACATGACATGTGTTTTGCTTGGAGCGTCTTGTATGATTTGAGTCTTTGCTTTTTAGTTTACCACAATCATCCTTTCTGTACACACCTTTTGAGAGAACCATACATGAATTGGAATTTATTATAATACTCTATGTGCTTCAATTATATCATTTGAGTTATATAGTTTTGCTCTAGTGCTTGACTTATATCTTTTGGAGCACGGTGGTGGATTTGTTTTATAGAAACTATTGATCTCTCATGCTTCACTTAGATTATTTTGAGAGTCTTAAATAGCATGGTAATTTGCTTAAATAATTTTAATATACTTGCTATTCAAGATTTGTAAAACTTTCTTTTGAGTGTGTTGGATACTAAGAAAACTTTTAATGCTTGATGATTGTTTTGAGATATGGAGGTAATAATATCAAAGTCGTGCTAGTTGAGTAGTTGTGAATTTGAGAAATTCTTGTGTTGAAGTTTGGAAGTCCCGTAGCATGCACGTATGGTAAACGTTATGTAACAAATTTGAAACATGAGGTGTTCTTTGATTGTCCTCCTTATGAGTGGCGGTCGGGGACGAGCGATGATCTTTTCCTACCAATCTATCCCTCTAGGAGCATGCCGCGTAGTGCTTTGGTTTTTGATGGCTTGTAGATTTTTGCAATAAGTATGTGAGTTCTTTATGACTAATGTTTAGTCCATGGATTATACGCACTCTCACCCTTCCATCATTGCTAGCCTCTTCGGTACGTGCATTGCCCTTTCTCACATTGAGAGTTGGTGCAAACTTCGCCGGTGCATCCAAACCCCGTGATATGATACGCTCTTTCACACATAAACCTCCTTATATCTTCCTCAAAACAGGCACTATACCTACCTATTATGGCATTTCCATAGCCATTCTGAGATATATTGCCATGCAACTTTCCACCATTCCGTTCATCATGACACATTCATCATTGTCATATTGCTTAGCATGATCATGTAGTTGACATAGTATTTGTGGCAAAGCCACCATTCATAATTCTTTCATACATGTCACTCTTGATTCATTGCATATCCTAAAATATCTTGTCCACCTAACGGTCATATCATTGAAGGGCATTTATGTCTTATCATGTCGGGCTGCTCCCTAGGCTATAAATAGCCGCCCCCTACAACCACTAGCTGGTTGGCTGCTCCGCGAGAACTTGACACTTGTCATTTGAGAGCAACCCATCCTCCGAGGACTTTGAGCGAAAATCATCAAGTGAGGAAAATCCAAACCCAAACCCAAACACCTACAAACCCAAAGTGATTGTGCATCATTGAAGAGATTGATCCTGTGTGGACCCGACGCTTGTTACCTTTGAAGACTGTGCTTCTTCCAGACAGTTAGGCGTCAAGGTCTAGAGCATCCAAGAGGAATTGTGGATCGCTGAGTGACCAAGTCTGTGAAGGTTTGGAAGTCACCTGAAGACTTACCATGAGTGACTGGGCGAGGACTGTGTGTCCTTAGCTCAAGGAGAATACGGTGAGGACTGTGTGTCCGGGACTAGGTGTCCTCTAGTTTAAATACTCAGCCGCTCCAACCAAATGTACAACTGAGACAGCAGTTAGAACTGGTCTACCAAATCATTGTCTTCACCAAGCTTACTGGTTCTATTTCCTCAACACCTTCATTTCCTCATTACTGTGTTGTGTAATTGTTCATATCTGTGTTTGAAGACTTTGACTGAAGACTTTCTCAATTTCCTCAGTTCAATTTCTTCAGTCTGTTTGTCTTCATATTGTGCTATCCTGTGTTTATGCTTTCTGTACTCTGTCTGTGTCTTCATTTCATCATGATGACTATGCATGTATTCTGCTATGTTTACCTCTGAGTACTTATTCCGCTGCAAGTAGTTCTTCGCTAAGGAATTTCCTCACTTGATGATTTTCGCTCAAAGTCCTCGGAGGATGGGTTGCTCTCAAATGACAAGTGTCAAGTTCTCGCGGAGCAGCCAACTAGCTAGTGGTTGTAGGGGGCGGCTATTTATAGCCTAGGGAGCAGCCCGACATGATAAGACATAAATGCCCTTCAATGATATGACCGTTAGGTGGACAAGATATTTTAGGACAGCTGGCGCGTAGCACAGCAACGGTCGGAAATTTGAGGTTCAAATTCCTCAGGGCTATCATGTTCCTCACAGTGTAGGCAATTCGCACTGGCGAATTCCTAACTCCTCAGTCAGAGCAAAGTCCTCAGTGACCAGAAGAACTGCGTCTCTGTCACTGAAGAAATTGACTGAACTGTATGAGATTTCCAATGGCTTCACTCGAATGGATTGGTAGGTGTAGGATTTGAGATGAGCATCACTTGGAAATTTTCTCCTTAGTATTTCCTCGACCCCCTTTAACAGTACGGTGTTTCCTATGACTCAAGAAAGAGAAAATGAAACTACGAAAACAAAAGTCTTCACGCTTCATATTCCTCGAATGATAACCAAGTCTTCAAGGTCACACCAATTTCTTCACTTTCAAATTCTTCAGAAATTCTTCAAAATATCAAAGTCTTTAGTCGAAGAACTTCATTTTTAGGGGTCGACTTTCTCTGTAAATATCAAACTCCTCACAGACTTATAGACCTGTGTACACTCATAAACACATTAGATACTTAACCTATAAGTCTTCAATACACCAAAATCACTAAGGGGCACTAGATGCACTTACACTTAGCATGATCATGTAGTTGACATAGTATTTGTGGCAAAGCCACCATTCATAATTCTTTCATACATGTCACTCTTGATTCATTGCATATCCCGGTACACCGCCGGAGGCATTCATATAGAATCATACTATGTTCTAGTATCGAGTTGTAATCATTGTGTTGTAAATAAATAGAAGTGTGATGATCATCATTTAATAGAGCATTGTCCCAATAAAAAAAGAGAAAGGCCAAAAGAAAAAAAGAAGGCCCAAAAAAAAGAAATAAAAAGGGGCAATGCTACTATCTTTTTTTCCACACTTGTGCTTAAAAGTAGCACCATAATCTTCATGATAGAGAGTCTCTTGTTTTGTCACTTCCATATACTAGTGGGAATTTTTCATTATATAACTTGGCTTGTATGTTCCAACAATGGGCCTCCTCAAGTGCCCTAGGTCTTCGTGAGCAAGCAAGTTGGATGCACACCCACTTAGTTTCTTTTGTTGAGCTTTCATACATTTATAGCTCTAGTGCATCCGTTGCATGGCAATCCCTACTCCTTGCATTAACATCAATCGATGGGCATCTCCATAGCCCATTGATTAGCCTCGTTGATGTGAGACTTTCTCCTTTTTTGTCTTCTCCACATAACCCCCATCATCATATTCTATTCCACACATAGTGCTATATCCATGGCTCACGCTCATGTATTGCGTGAAGGTTTATAAAGTTTGAGATTACTAAAGTATGAAGAAATTGCTTGGCTTGTCATCGGGGTTGTGCATGATGAGAGTATTCTTGTGTGACGAAAATGGAGCATGACTAAACTATATGATTTTGTAGGGATGAACTTTCTTTGGCCATGTTATTTTGAGAAGACATAATTGCGTAGTTAGTATGCTTGAAGTATTATTATTTTTATGTCAATATGAACTTTTGTCTTGAATCTTTCAGATCTGAATATTCATGCCACAATTAAGAAGAATTACATTGAAATTATGCCAAGTAGCACTCCGCATCAAAAAATCTTTTTTATCATTTACCTACACGAGGACGAGCAGGAATTAAGCTTGGGGATGCCTGATACGTCTCCAACGTATCTATAATTTTATATTGCTTCATGCTATATTATTTACTATTTTGGACAATATTGGGATTTATTTTCCACTTTTATATTATTTTTGGGACTAACCTATTAACCGGAGGCCCAGCCCAGAATTGCTCTTTTTTCCCTATTTCAGAGTTTCAAAGAAATGGAATATCAAATGGAGTCCAAATGGAATGAAACCTTCGGGAACGTGATTTTCTCACCGAATATGACCCAGTAGACTTGGACCCTACGCCAAGGAAGCTTCGAGGTGGGCACGAGGTAGGGGGGGGGTTACCCCCCTAGGGCGTGCCCCCACCCTTGTGGGGCCCACGAAGCTCCACCGACGTACTTGTTCCTCCTATATATACCTACGTACCCCCAAACGATCAGATACGGAGCCAAAAACCTAATTCCACCAACGCAACCTTCTGTACCCACGAGATCCCATCTTGGGGCCTGAGGGAGTCCTGGATTAGGGGGTGTCCGGATAGCCGGACTATACCTTCAGCCGGACTCCTGGACTATGAAGATACAAGATTGAAGACTTCGTCCTGTGTCCGGATGGGACTTTCCTTGGCGTGGAAGGCAAGCTTGGCGATATGGATATGTAGATCTCCTACCATTGTAACCGACTCTGTGTAACCCTAGCCCTCTCCGGTGTCTATATAAACCGGAGGGTTTTAGTCCGTAGGACAGAACAACAATCATACCATAGGCTAGCTTCTAGGGTTTAGCCTCCTTGATCTCGTGGTAGCTCTACTCTTGTACTACCCATATCATCAATATTAATCAAGAAGGAGTAGGGTTTTACCTCCATCGAGAGGGCCCGAACCTGGGTAAAAACATCGTGACCCTTGTCTCCTGTTACCATCTGCCTAGACGCACAGTTCGGGACCCCCTACCTGAGATCTGCCGGTTTTGACACCGACATTGGTGCTTTCATTGAGAGTTCCTCTGTGTCGTCACTTTTAGGCCCGATGGCTCCTCCGATCATCAACAACGATGCAGTCCAGGGTGAGACCTTTCTCCCCGGAAAGATCTTCGTATTCAGCGGCTTTGCACTGCAGGCCAATTCGCTTGGTCGTCTGGAGCAGATCGAAAGCTACGCCCCTGGCCATCAGGTCAAATTTGGAAGTTTAAACTACACGACTGACATCCGCGGGGACTTGATCTTCGACGGATTTGAGCCACAGCCGAGCGTGCCGCGCTGTCACGATGGGCATGATCTAGCTCTGCCGCCGAACAGTGCCCTGGAGGCCGCACCCGCATTGGCTCTGACCCTTAATTCGGAGCCAACTGCGCCGATCGAGGATGGGTGGTTGGACGCCGCCTCAGGGGCTGCAATCTCTACGGCGATCGAGCCGAACACCAGCCCTGTCCTCTGCGAGGCTCGTGGCTCTAAGGAGCCGGACTCCTCTCCGGACTCCGAGCCCTCCGCGCCCCTGCCGATCGAATCCGATTGGGCGCCGATCATGGAGTTCACCACCGCCGTGGACATCTTTCAGCACTCGCCCTTCGGCGATATTCTGAAGTCACTAAAGTCTCTCTCTTTATCAGGAGAATCCTGGCCGGACTATGACCGGCAGGATTGGGATGCGGACGATGAAGAAATTCGAGGCCCACCCACCACCCACTTTGTAGCCACTGTCGATAATTTAAACGACGTGCTCGATTTCGACTCCGAAGACATCGACGGTATGGACGACGATGTAGGAGACGATCATGAACCAACGCCTATAGGGCACTGGACAGCCACCTCATCTCATGATGTGTACATGGTGGACACACCTAAAGGAAGCGACGACGAGGAACACAGGGATGCAACGAGGGATCGTCCTCTCGAAAAGCAATCAAAGCGGCGATGTAAACGCCGCTCCAAGCCCCGCCTCGACAGAGACAGCGGCAATACAGACCCAGCCATAGAGCAGGACGGGCCGGCGGACGATGAACATGCCCTCGAGCAAACGTCCGAACAGGGCAACTTGGATAAACAAACCGAACAACCCGTCCCCGGCGAGAACAGCATTCCGGACGACCTTACATCGGACAAGCTCATGGAGCAGAAGAACCTCCACCAAAGGCTCGTTGCCACTGCGCGTAGCCTGAAAAAGCAGAAGCAGAAGCTTAAAACTGCGGAAGATGCACTCAGAATCAGATGGAGCAAAGTACTCAACACCACAGACAAATACGACGGCAGTCGCCACACCAAAAGCTATCCGAAGCGAAAGCTGCTGCCTGAATTTGACGAGGAGGCCTTAGAGCCCCCACAATCAAAAAATAAGAAAGCCACCCGGTCGGATAGACGACCCCATGGCCATCATAAAGCGGCAAGCGCCGCCGCACACAAGCCGGCACGCGACCCACTCAAGGATTCGCATCAAAAAGATGGCCCAGCTAGATCTATCTATGGGCCAAGAAAGCAAGCTCTCGTAAGCAATGCAACACAACCAATATCCGAACATCACGGCACACCCAAATACAGGGGTGCCGCACACCCCCTATGTTTCACCGATGAGATTCTGGACCATGAATTTCCAGCGGGATTCAAGCCCGTAAACATAGAGGCGTATGACGGAACAACAGACCCTGGAGTCTGGATTGAGGATTATATCCTCCACATACACATGGCAAGAGGAGATGACCTCCACGCCATAAAATACTTACCCCTCAAGCTTAAAGGGCCAGCTCGGCATTGGCTTAAAAGCCTTCCCGGAAACACCATTGGAAGTTGGTGAGACCTCGAAGACGCTTTCCGGGAAAATTTTCAAGGGACCTATGTCCGCCCTCCGGATGCAGACGATCTAAGTCACATAACTCAACAGCCCGGAGAGTCATCCCGGAAATTTGGGAACATATTCCTTACTAAAAAGAATAAGATAGTCGACTGTCTGACCGAAGCCCTAACAGCTTTTAAGCATAACGTTCGAGACGAATGGCTCGCCAGACACCTCGGCCAAGAAAAGCCAAGAACAGTGGCCGCATTAACAAGCCTCATGACTCGCTTTTGCGCAGGAGAGGACAACTGGTTGGCAAGATGTAGCACCAGCGACCCAAGCACATCCGAAATTAGGGATGGAAACGGAAAACCGCGACGCAACAAGGACCAGCGCCGGACTAAGGGAAGCAGTCCGAGGAGCAAGGCAGTCAATGCCGGATTCAAAAGCTCTCGGCAGAATCGGAAAAAGCCGCCCCTCAAGGATAACAGGGACGAGCTATCCAACTTAAATAAAATCTTGGACAAGATATGTCAAATACACAGTACTCCCGGGAAGCCTGCGAACCATACCCACAGAGATTGTTGGGTTTTCAAGCAATCCGGCAAACTCAACGCCGAACACAAGGGGCTCGACACACCAAGCGAAGACGACGACGAACCCCAAAAGCACAGCACCAGGAAACAAAAGAATTTTCCACAAGAAGTCAAAACAGTAAACTTACTTCACATAACAAAACGAGCGGCGTCCATAGAGATACGCACCATACGGCCTATCCCAAAGGAGTCTCGCCACTGGTTGTTAAAAGTGATCACCTTCGACCATCTAGATTACTCTAGAAGTATTCGGAACGCAGGTTGGACTGCCTTGGTATTAGATCCAATAATCAGCGGACTCCACTTTACAAATGTCCTGATGGATGGTGGTAGTGGTCTAAACCTAATATATCAGGACACAATCCGCCACATGGGGATAGACCCAACAAAAATTCGCCATAGCAAAACCTCCTTTCAAGGGGTAACGCCAGGCCCGGATGCCCATTTCATGGGTTCTCTCCGGCTAGAAGTTATGTTCGGCTCCCCCGACAACTTCCGTCGCGAAAGGCTAACCTTCCATATCGCCCCATTTTCAAGCAGCTATCAAGCACTACTGGGACGCGAAGCTTTCGCCCGCTTTAACGCAATTCCGCATTATGCATCTCTTACGCTTAAGATGCCCGGTCCACGAGGCATCATCTCATTAAAGGGGAAGCATTGAGTGCGCCTCCCGCGCGGAAGATTGTGCGGCTGCCTTAACAGCCCCACAATAAAACGGCTTCACCAGCCAAAACATCTAAACAGGTCATTAAGACCACGGACACGGCTAGACGAGTCCGGCATAAAAATATAGTCGGTAACGGCTTAATAGCCGTACACCCCTGTACTAGGGGCTCCGCGCATATAAAACAAGAGACAATCAAGCTCAGTTTTACCCATTTCAATTTATACTTTGTTTATTTAGTATAACTTTTGTTCGGCACGACCTTTCTTCAACTAAGTTCCTCTCTTTTACAGATGAACACTGTGCTGCGCCCGTCCAGGATACGGCACAACGGAGACACAGGCGCAGACGTGCAGCAGGGACCCGTTCCAAGGATTGTTTTCAGATTAAGACCCTGCACAAACCTTTTTTACTGTCTCTTATTGATACACATCCCCTGGTTTTTCGGTATAACCAAGGAGGAGGCTCGCATCTTGGCATGTGGCCACGTCAGAATTTTGCGCGTACCTGGACACTAGGGGCGTTGTCCCGCCCGCCCTCATAAAGACCGAATACCTTAGGGAGTGTTCGGCGTCGCGAGTTTGGCCTTATATGCATCAGCTCCGAATCATGTCTTTGGTCAAATGTTGGGTTGCCCGGCTCCTGTGTTTTGCTGCCTTACGTTCCGCTCTATCGGCTAAGGCAGGACCAGGAGAACTACTGCGATTGTGCCCCGGTTCGGCCACGCGAGCACCTCAGTAGAGAAGGCCGAAAGCTGACTGTCATGATATAGCGTGAGACTAGTCAACCACTCGATGACTCACCGGAATCTTTAGGATTCCTCCGCATTAACGAAGGGCCGTTTCCCGGCCAGGCACATACGCGCCCCAAGTTCGGGCGAGCGCAGGCGCCACCAGGGGCTATATAAGTAGCCTCACTGTCAAACTCCTATGGCTAAGTGAAAGTGTTAAAGCATTATAGTCCGATTGCCTAGTTGGCTACGCTATCACCTCCTTTGTAGGACCAAGACATTAGATCAAGTGTGAAAATGCGCCTTCTGCAAACACCCCCGCAATATTTGCGTGGGGGCTGAAGCCGACGACTGCCATCTTTCACATTATACATATATCTTAAACGGACGCACAGGAGGTGTTACAATACTTGAAGGCACAAGTATAAAAAGCTTCTACAACTTATCAAAACATTGTTTTACAATAACATATGCTATTTGAACATAACATCCTTCGAGCACTGCGTCTCTATCACACGAGCACCTTGAAGAACTTCCTGAAAATAGTGCTCGGCAGGTACTCGGCTTTCGTCCGAATCCCGGGATGCAACAACTGTGGTCTCCATCTCCGCCCAGTATGTCTTGACACGGGCAAGAGCCATCCGTGCACCCTCTATGCATGCTGACCTCTTCATCGCATTAATATGCGGCACCGCACCAAGGAATTGCTGCACCAAGTTGAAATAACTTTTTGGCTCTGGCCTCTCCGGCCATAGATGGCTCATGACACACTTCATGGCGAGTCCGGACAACCTATTCAGCTCGGCCCATTCGGCCAGACGATCGGCTACTGACAGCAGACGCTCTGGATTATCGAACTGCGACCAGAAGAGGTTTTCCACTTCACGATCTTCTTGATCTCGAAAGTGTTCGGTCGCATCTGCAGCACTCGCTGCCAAATCCAGATAGGTGTCCGCCGTACTCCACATTCGGTCTAACGGAGCATATTTAGGATCACAGAACTTCCTCCGCAGCATAAAGGGCTTTCCAGCCGTGATCACTCCGGCCTGACGCAGCTCCTCCTTCATAGCTCTCATCGCAGAGCGAGCATCCTTGGCATCGGCAACGGCCTTCTCCAAGTCCGTTTGTTCCGCCCGGTCTTCTTTTTCAAGAAGCTTGCAACGGCCAGCAGCGCTCTTCAGCTTCACGGCCATCTTGGCCATTTCCTTTTTGCTTCGGCAGTGAGCAGCCTGTTCGACTTTCAGCTCTTCAATTGCCTTTCCGGCAGCTGCATTACTTTTTCTGGCTTGCTCCTTGGTTCGGGCAAGTTCCGCCCAAAGATTCTCCATGGCAGCAGCATCATCTGCATCAAGCACACACATTGTAAGATACTGGCATAAAGCTCCTCTTACCAGGTGCCACCGGAGGAATTACATACCTTTTGCCTCGTCAAACCGCCTGTTAACAAGCACGATGTCGGCATCTGCCACGTCAAGTTGCCGCTTTAGCTCGGCAAATTCATCAGTCCGGCTGGCCGCTGGACACTTCGTCACCTACATATGAAGGCGGCATTTTAGACCTAGGGTTATGATCCTCTGCGCGCCGTCCCTTTTGACAACGCACATAGTCTTAGGGGCTACTATCTACACAGGGGGCATCTTATTTATGCGCAACTGTCGCAAAAGTGTACATTATTTCACATACCTCAAAACATGTCAGTAAACTCCTGACGGCCTCGTGCAATCCGCTCTCCGCGGACGAAATCCTCTCAATCACCATACCCATCAATGCATGGTGCTCCTCTGAGATAGATGCTCACCCTAGCAGATCCTTCAGCTCCTCCGGCCGCGCACCGGACGGTGCCGGACTCGTCCGATGGCCCTTTTCGAAGGCTGGACGCGGAGGGCTTTGGGGGCCCAGACGACTACCTTCCGGCCCTGCCGGATTCGGATAAAACCCTCCGTGACAATACCTCAGGGTCGCCCGCCTCGCTAGGCGGTACGGCAGGGGAGGCGTTCCACTCTCCATCATCTCCGGAAGAAGGTCCCCCGAAGACGAGCTCTGCTGAGAAGGGCGGAGGTCCGAGCTACAAGGTAAAATTTCGGTTACTTTTCTCAGATATAAAGCAAGGATTTCTCTCATCTCTTAAAAAGAAAACCTCTCTCTACTTACGGCTCGGTGAAGGGCTGATCCCCTTGAGGGCATAATTCGGCCGAGGTATCCCCCAGCGCAGGACCCTTTGACGAGGATTTCTTCCCCCGCTTTGAGGCCATGGTTCCAGGTCTTCAGAGGCGGTCCTCTTCTTCCCCTAAGGAGAGGAATTCTCGATTCCTCCCTTCCGAACAGCCTCCTTCGAGGAGGCCATAGTTTCCTTGTCCCCTCCCTTGCTTTCCTCCAAAGGCACAATCTTCAACATCCTGACTAGCACGGGATCCGGCATGGTCTCGAGGAGGGGAGCTGGACACCTGATCAGCTTTGCTTTCGCTATCCACTCCTGTTTAAAGGACAACTCTTTTAGGGGCAAGTTTATGTGAAATATACGGATAGCGAGTCCGGGCACAAGGCTACTTACTTGAGTATCCGAGCGATTGCAGCTCAGACCTGCGTCCTCGGTCAAGTCCGGACACATTGCTTGTGATCCGAAGAACAATTTATACATCTCCATGGGCGTTGCGCCCATGAAATGCTGGAGAGCTCGCGGTCCCTCCGGATTAAACTCCCACAAGCGAAGGGGGTGACGTTTGCTGGGCAGGGTTCGGTGGATCAGCATGACCTGGGTCACTTTGACCAGGCTGAGGTCTCTTTCTAAGAGATCCCTGATGCGGCCCTGCAACAAGGGCACGTCCTTGGATGGCCCCCAGTCTAGTCCTTTATTGACCCATGACGCTAGATGTGGTGGGGGACCCGAGCGAAAGGCAGTTGGCGTCACCCACTTGGTGCCCCTGGGAGCGGTGATATAAAACCACTCTCGTTGCCATAAGCCGAGCTCCTCTTGAAAAGAGCCCTCGGGCCATGAAGCATCAGCATTCTTGCTTATAACAGCGCCTCCGCACTCTGCGTGCCATCCCTCGATCATCTTCGGCTCTACTTTGAAGGTCTTGAGCCATAGTCCGAAGTGAGGAGTAACACGGAGGAAGGCTTCACACACGGCGATGAATGAGGAAATGTGGAGGATGGACTCCGGAGCTAAGTCCTGAAATTCCAACCCATAATAAAACATGAGCCCCCTCACGAAGGGATCCGTCTGGAAGCCTAGCCCCCGACGGAACTGAGACATGAACACCACACTCTCACCAGGCTTGGGAGTGGGAATGGCCTGCCCTTGAGCAGGCAACCTATGCGAGATTTCACCGGTCAAGAACCTGGCCTCTCTCAGCTTTAGCACGTCTTCCTCCGTAACGGAAGAGGGCATCCATCGGCCTCGAAGGTCGGAACCGGACATTGTCGAAGATCCGAAGTGCCTGAAATCTGGAGCCTTGGGTGTTGGAACTCGAGGCGAAGGGCGAACCCGTTTGAGATTGAAAGAAAGGAGTAAGGCCTTGGTCTCTTTATAAGAGGTTGAATACCAAGGGCCCTCCCCGTAATTTGGGACTCGCCTTTAATCGAGAAAACATGCCAACGGGCATGATTGGGTTACCCACGTCCGTATTGATGAGAATCCCGTAAATAAAGGGGACACGATCTCTTCTTTGATAGGACGTGCCAAGGAAACCGCCTCGCTAAACGCGCTGAAGTGGGACAGTAAAAACAATTCGAATAAAGGCTTGGCCGTAGGGTGATGTCACGCTACGGAATACGTCAGCAGATTAGATTTGTGTAAATATTATTCTCTCTATGGCAATATGTGGAAGCTTATTTTGCAGAGCCGGACACTATCCTTTGTGTTCAAAATATTCTATGAAGTACTTGGAGGAGGAACCCGCCTTGCAATGCCGAAGACAATCTGCGCGCCGGACTCGTCGTCATTGAAGCCTGGTTCAGGGGCTACTGAGGGAGTCCTGGATTAGGGGGTGTCCGGATAGCCGTTCTATACCTTCAGCCGGACTCCTGGACTATGAAGATACAAGATTGAAGACTTCGTCCCGTGTCCGGATGGGACTTTCCTTGGCGTGGAAGGCAAGCTTGGCGATACGGATATGTAGATCTCCTACCATTGTAACCGACTCTGTGTAACCCTAGCCCTCTCCGATGTCTATATAAACCAGAGGGTTTTAGTCCGTAGGACAGAAAAACAAACATACCATAGGCTAGCTTCTAGGGTTTAGCCTCCTTGATCTCGTGGTAGATCTACTCTTGTACTACCCATATCATCAATATTAATCAAGCAGGAGTAGGGTTTTACCTCCATCGAGAGGGCTTGAACCTGGGTAAAAACATCGTGTCCCTTGTCTCCTGTTACCATCCGCATAGACGCACAGTACGAGACCCCCTACCCGAGATCTTCCAGTTTTGACACCGACATGGCCTATTCTGGAGCTCCGCCGGAGGGGGCATCCACCACGGAGGGCTTCTACATCATCACCATAGCCTCTCCGATGAAGTGTGAGTAGTTTACCTCATACCTTCGGGTCCATAGTTAGTAGCTAGATGGTTTCTTGTCCCTTTTTGGATCTCAATACAATGTTCTCCCCCTCTCTCATGGAGATCTATTCGATGTAATCTTCTTTTTGCGGTGTGTTTGTTGAGACCGATGAATTGTGGGTTTATGGTCAAGATTATCTATGAACAATATTTGAATCTTCTCTGAATTCTTTTATGTATGATTGGTTATCTTTGC
Organism: Aegilops umbellulata; assembly: GCA_032464435.1. Lineage (NCBI taxonomy): Eukaryota > Viridiplantae > Streptophyta > Magnoliopsida > Poales > Poaceae > Aegilops > Aegilops umbellulata. The sequence goes on from CP136060.1 coordinate 225,009,847, forward strand.
AAGTCTCTTTGAATTATCAGTTTGGTTTGGCTTACTAGATTGGTTTTTCTTGCAATGGGAGAAGTGCTTAGCTTTGGGTTGAATCTTGCGGTGTCCTTTCCCAGTGACAGTAGGGGCAGCAAGGCACATATTGTATTGTTGCCATCGAGGATAATAAGATGGGATTTTTATCATATTGCATGAATTTATCCCTCTACATCATGTCATCTTGCTTAAGGCGTTACTCTGTTTTCTTGAACTTAATACTCTAGATGCATGCTGGATAGCGGTCGATGAGTGGAGTAATAGTAGTAGATGCAGGCAGGAGTCGGTCTACTTGTCTCGGACGTGATGCCTATATACATGATCATACCTACATATTCTCATAACTATGCTCAATTCTGCCAATTGCTCAACAGTAATTCGTTCACCCACCGTAAAATACTTATGTTCTTGAGAGAATCCACTAGTGAAATCTATGGCCCCCGGGTCTATCTTCATCATATTAACCTTCCATCACTTTATTATTGCTTTGATTTTTTACTTTGCCTTTTATTTTACTTTGCATCTTTATCACAAAAATCCAAAAAAAGTATTATCTACCATCTCTATCAGATCTCACTCTCGTAAGTGACCGTGAAGGGATTGACAACCCCTATTCGCGTTGGTTGCGAGGAGTTATTTGCTTTGTGTAGGTACGAGGGACTCGCGTGTAGCCTCCAACAGGATTGATACTTTGGTTCTCAAAAACTGAGGGAAATACTTACGCTAGTTTGCTGCATCATCCTTTCCTCTTCAAGGAAATCCAACGCAGTGCTCAAGAGGTAGCAATTACCTCTCAAACCACCTATGTGGTCAGGAGGCGAGGAAAGTTTTCATACAACACCCACGGTTCAATATTGAAGTGTTCCTGAAGAGGTCGAAGGATGGATGGTCAATCATCCACAGGCACTGGCCTAAAGTTGCAAAGACCATCAACATGAATGAAGGCTCAATACTCATCTTCCGCTTCAGTAGTTTTCCAGATGATATGCATCTCTCTATGTACCGTCTAAGATGCTAATTTCGAAAGGTTCTAGATGTTGCATGTGAAACTTGCTACTGGTGCAGTTGTGTAATGGGGCAGCTGAGTGCTGAAGCTATATCATGTTGTACTCTGATGTATTTCAATTATGAAATCCTGCTTCCTTAATATGGAAGTGGAATATATTGTGTGCTTAATATGAATGTTAATTAGATTAGTAAATGGATTATTAATAATAGGGCAATTAGCCCGCTAATTAGCCAATTAGCTTGCTAATTGGGTTTTCCTATTGCAAACGGTTAATGAGAAACCTCCGTGGGCGATGACCTCAACAACGCACACAGTATCTACGAATAAACCGTGTTGGATCAATGAACAATCACACACGACATTCTCTTCAAAACTGTTTGTGTTACGCCACCTTGCGCAAATGTTTTCCTTGGAGCGACTGTGTGGAATGTACATACGAACAGAAATGTTTAGCGGGGACTGACTGTGTGTGATGTACTTGCGACCGGAAACAATTTTGATGTATAATAGTATTTTTTTAGCTATATTGTACGTATTTCCGTATTTTCGCGCTCGCCTGTCACACACGACCTCATTTCGCCAAACGTGTGTGCCAGGAGGGCATATCCCCGACGGTTTCTGGGTCGTGTGGGAAGGACTCCCCCTATCGCCTACACTCACTTGGTGACACTTCCAGATGCCATCGCGGAAAGGGTGAAAGTGCAACTATCCCTAGGTGGTTTTGGTAATTCATAACAACATATAGCTCACTGAGCTAATACTATTCCAAGATGATTATTTCAGGAAAGCTCAATGATTGGCATGGCATGGATGATGAAAGTAGATCCCTCAAAATGCTAAGGACAAAGGATTGGCTAAAGCTTCAAGCTCAAGACTCTTCATTTTATATTTTAGTGATCCAAGATCACATTGAGTCTATAGTAAAAGCCAATACTATCAAGGAGGGATGAGGTGTTGCTTAATGAGCCTCTTGCTTTATGTGCTCAGTGATATGCTCCAAAACCCTTAGCTACTTTTCCATGTCCACATTTGACCTAAACCCAAAGCCAAACTCGGTCGTACCGATTCTTTCAATCCGGCGCCACCGAGTTCTTACTTACCATCCTGCAGTTCGCTGTTGTCTTGGATAAAGTGTAAAGAAATAGTTTAATTGCCATCTTTTGACCAATTTTACTAACAATCTTTATCAGCTTCCTCACTTGATGATGGTTCATCAATATCTCATTGCCCCATACGAAAAAGGGTCGAAGCGCGGATCTTTACCAATGACATATGTACCTAAAAGCATCAAGTTAAATTAGAAGCTAAACAACAATTGCACAATGATGTAGTACAAAACTCCCTCCGTCCCATTATATAATATCTTATAGCATCCAATATACCCACATATTAGATGAACTAACATCTTATATTATGGGCTGGAGGGAGTTTATCGAATTTTTACAAATTATGGGCTGATTAACTGCTGATGTGTCATTGTTGTTATTCATGATGCTCTTCTACGTATATCTAGACATCATTAGAACATTTAGGTAACACTAACACTCTTCCTTGTTGCTATGTACCCTAGGATTGCATATTTAGACATTAAGTACAATGCATGTTGCTATGTAGCCTCAGATATATTACATATGTCCCTAGTTAACCTAACAATAAATGGGTTACAGATATATTCAGTTAAAAGTCTGATTCACCGATTAGTTCCTTATCAGCCCCCGGCCTATATGGTAGCAGCTACCGATATCCTGAACAGTGAGTATATATGAGCCATGGGATGAAACTAACCTCGATGGAAAACAACAGTCGTTCCCAAAATTGTCCTGTATAAGTACATCGAGAGTCATGTTAAGCACAACAGGCTAATCATCAACCAGATATATCCATGGCAGACAAAATAATCTTCAAAAGATAGCTTCAGTGTGCATGTTTAAGCACGCTAGTTAACTGCAATAGGCCTAACATTTAACAACAAGCAAACATAGTCATTCAAAATGGTATTGTGCCGGTCTAAGTACACTGGTTATTGTTAAATAAAAATGGAAAGGCGTGTTAACTACAACATGCAGCAACCAAATGTAGTCATTCATAGTGGTATTGTTGAAACTGGTATTGATGAAATTGAACTGCATAGTTCATACTTACACATATAGAACATCACGTTGTGAATAACTGGAATAAACAAGGCATACTACGAACAACCAAATATATCATTTGAAACTGGACATATGCTAACTACAAACAACCGGACAACCAAAAAACTTTAAAAGAGGCATATGCTAGCTACAACAAGCTTAACAACAAGCAAATATATGCATTACTATCGATATGTTTAAAACTGGTATTGATGAAAATGTACTGCACAGTAAATAGTTGCACATATAGAGAAACACATTGTGAACAACTGAAATAAACAAGGCATACTGCAAACAACCAAATATAGCAATTAAAACTGGACATATTCTCACTACACTACAAAAGGGACTCAACAAAAAAATAACGAGTTCCCTCTGTGAGGAGGCACGACAAAACAAATCATGGGTTTCCTCACTGTCACAAATGGGCTCATTCTCGTGGGAAGAGCACGAACCCGGGGTGCGCTCCATGTTGTCGCAGATGGGCTCCTTCCCCTTGGAAGAGCATGGTTGTAGGGTGCCCTCCTTAATGTCGCAGATGGGCTCTTTCGCCTTGGAAGACCAGATGGGCTCTTACCCCTTGGAAGATCCGAAGAGGGTGCCCTCCTCGTGGTCGCTGTCGAGGAGGTCTGACTAGGAAGCTGTGGATCCCAAGCCAGCATCGTAGAACGTGTCCTTCAGAAATGACAAAAGAGGCTAGATGGGGATGTAGGATGGCCAATTCTTGACAGTGAGCCAGAGGAGATCAGCGGTGGGACCATGGATGAGATCGGCAGTAATTGAACCCGAGGGGTCGGGGGTGGGCCACTTAACCTGTGACACAGCCTGCTATAGGCCATCGCTGTGGACGACCTCAATGTCGTAGCCGGCGTCCGCGACATACCCGCATACTCTAGCCTGCTGATTGAGTGCATGCGGCCGGTAATGGTCGTCAGCTTCCTCGGCGGCCACCTCGGCGACGTCGGGCGAAGAGGCCGCAATACACCTCTTTTGGGCCAGTTGCTCCTCGAGCTCGATGGAACGGGTAGCAGGGTTAGGCTGCGACGCTCTGGAGTGGGGTATGGGGATGGGGATCTGTGGGAAAGGGGGCGTTTGGCAGGCATCATCTAAGAAACTCAGGGCGGCCTGGGTATGAAGATCGGTGGGTAAGCTGCATGGGCAAAACGGTAGATGTTGACAATGGAGGCTTTGTGGAGGCGGCGGTGGCGACCTTGCTAGGGTTTTGAGCGAGGGAGGGGCTGTGGTGGGTGTGTGTGAGTGCACACGCACGCGCCCGAGGAGCTTTCGGGGGGGTGTGAGTGTGGAGGGGGGTGTTTGAGGAATTGACGCGGCTACTGAATATTTTACTATGCTGGAGTCAAATGCGGGAGTGAAATGCAGGGGCTATTGAAAATTTGGATGATGGAGCATCACACACGGTTTGGAAATAACAACCGTGTGTTATGAAACAGAAAAACCCTCGAGCCGGGCAGATATTTTCGAGGGATGCAGGTGGAAGCAGGAACAACAAACATCATGCACGGTCGAAACATAATAACCGTGTGTTATGAATCGAAAAGACCTGCAGGCGGGTAGATATTTTTGAGAGGGGAAGCCTCGTGGAGCCCAATGTACTATGATGATGTGCGTGACAGAGGCACCGGCGTGGCACACGGTTAGTGTGAGTGAACCATGTCTGTTGCGTCATCCGACTTGTCTAATGTTCATAAATTTGGCGAAAATGACGCGGGAAAGGGTCAGAATACGAACACACTTGCATGTGGACCAAATATATGTATGAAAAGGGTGGTTTGATGTTCAAATACCAAATGCAACTTCGATGTGGCACCTATCTCGCAAAGCGCATGGTATTGCTTGCCCCCCCTCGTGTCGACAGGAGGGGAATCGTAAGCTATGAACGCATGCCCGCCCCCACGGAGGTTCACCTAGCAAATTGCGAAGTAGCAATCCCCCATCACACACACGCACGCACACGCACGCGCACACACACACACACACAGACACACTTTCAGTAGGCGGGAGAGGGCATCTCACCAAGGTGTATCGTAAACGGACCAAGAATAATCCACCTTGGTCGGACAACCTCTCTCTTGTTGTTGGTCAAAGTGATGGTTGTCCATGCGACCCCAGAGATGGGCTAGATCGCCAATAATCACGCTAGTAGCTAGTCCCCGAAGACAACCACTGCCTGCGTGTGGCCCAAACATATGTATGGAGGTGTTGATGTTTGAATACACAATGGAACAACTTTGATGCGGCACCGTGCTTTGGAACCAGAAATCCCCACACGGAGCGAGGGCTAGTTGACGACACATATATATGTCACACCACACTTCGAGCCGATGACGGGGATTCATGCATGCATGCATGAATGTATGCACTCAAACTTCATTAGGTCTGAATCTCACCATGACCTACTACGGTAACACGAACCAAAGGAAGAATCCGCCATGGTAACCTATATATCTTGTTGTCAGTCAAAGTGATCATGGATGTCCATGTGGACCCACGAATATATAGGCTTGTCACCGATAAACACATGAGGGAGTGTACCGTTTGAAGACAACCACTACATGCATATGTATGTATGGAGGTGATGCGTGCATGCAAATTTGAATACCATTCACAACATGCATTGATGTGGCACGTGTGTCGAAAATCGTACATTTCCCAGATAGAGCGAGATCAGTTCATGACGTGTCGTGGTATTGGCCACTTTGACTCGATGTGAGGGATTCATGCATACACATGCATGTGTGCTCATACTGTATCATGTCATCCCAAAGCATGACCTATATACTGTAATACAAAAAAAATCCCCTCCTAAGTCAAATTAACATCTCTCGTTGTCAGGCAAAGTAGTGATGGACCAAGCGGGCCCATAGATGGAAAGCATCGATATCACTGATAACCTCGTGAGTAGGTGCGAGAGGACAACCATCATCGCTTTGCATGTGGGCCAAACATATGTTGAATACCCAAAATGCACAACTTTGATGTGGCACATGCCTCGAAAACCGTAAAGTCTCCACACAGAGTGACGTCCGTGAAGCGTACTACATATGATGGTTCCCTTCCCCCTCTTTGATGCCTACTATATGCTGCTATCGTAATACAACCCAAAAAAATCCTCCTTGATGGTGAAATTAATTAACCTCTCCTGATGGAGGTCAAAGTGATGCATGCATTGACGATGACCTCGCGGGCCCATAGATGGAAGCGTCACACGTGAGTGTCCTAGGATAACCACCACATGCATGCATGTATCCCGAAGAGGTGTTGTGTGATGTTTGAATAGCCAATGCACAACTTTGATGTGGCACGTGCCTCGGAAACCGAAAAGCCCCGACACTAAGTGAGGTGTATGTGTTCACAGAAGCATACATAGTATATATATGCTAGTCCACTCCCACCTCTTCGACACGTACTATATACTCGCACCATAACACAAACAAAAAGATTCTAACCTTGCTGGTCAAATTAACCTCTCTACCAGCTGTTGGTTAAAGTGATGGACGACGACCTCACGGGCCCATAGAAAGCGTCACACGCGACTGAGTGTCGTGTAGGATAACCACCGACTGCATGTAGCCAAAACATGTATGTATGAAAGGGTTGTGTAATGTTTCAAATAATGAATTCACAACTCTGATATGTCACCTGCCTCACAAAATGGCCAACCCACACGGTGGCTCACGACTCGTAGTGTACGTCCAGCAACCGCACCCCCCAGACGTGCGCGCACGCACGCGTGCGCGCACACACACACACACCGCGCATCCATCGCAACTACGAAAGGAGGGACTTTTTAATTTTGAAAAAAAACAGAGATCACTAAGAGGTTTTAGTACATTGATTGATTTTCTAGGGGTATAATCTGCAAAAATCAAATTTGAGCTACATGCGCACATGACAGTGGACCTAAATGGATTGGAAAAACACATGTGTCTCACTGGGTGCATGTTTACTCCCCGTGCAAGAAATTTCAAACATTGAGAATCTTGATTTTTAAAATCTAGTACATCCAAAGCTTATTTGAAATTCATGAAACTTATCGTGTTGTCATATGGATACCAATACACAGTGGCATTGTACTTTTTTTTGTCAGAGAGAAGTTTTGATGTAATCTTTATCTTCTTACAAACGGGGGATTATTAATAATTGCGAACCAATATCGTAAATGGATTATTTATTTGAACCGTGGGCGTTAGACCAACAATGGATACGTGCCATGCTTCGGTTAAGCAATAAAGCGGCAACATTGATCATCAAAATAGAAAAACAATATACGTGCCACCACGCGACCCATGTGGCGTGCGAGCAGGCATGACTTGATAGGACGTGTGCGAGTAGTTCTCCGCGCAGGCAGACCGGGAGGCGTGCATGCAGGTGCGTTAATTGACGGGAGGCATGCTCACTGGGCAGTGTCATCGGGAGGCATGCGAGTAGCTATGTGAAATGACGGTAGCCATGCCAGCAGTCCGGTGCGCAGGCTCACCGGAAGGTGAGCCAGTAGTTTGACCACCGCCCGCCTCTCTCGCACTACTCCATATTAATGGGGCGCCCGATCGGCCGCACCCCCACCCTCGCCACACACACAATCCTCTCTCTCATCTTGCATCCTCGACGTCGCTCTCAGTCCTCAAAGCCGCCAGTGTATAAGGAAACCACCGAAGCGCCCCATCGGAGGGAGTGGCGACACCAGGGATGCTGAAGCAGCAAAGCACAACATTTAGATGGAGACCGAGGTTGCCGTCGCCGCCGGCGACGTGTAGTTGCACCCTGACATCATCGACGGCGTCGTGCTTCCACAACCGGAGCCATAGGTCCACACCGACTCCGGTGACGACTCGGGTGACGACTCCGGCGACGATGACGGAGAACTGGTTAGTCATCTATACCCATTTATGTGTCAAATATTATATTCCTTTTTTTTATTTATGTGTCAAATACATCCTAGTGTTTCTCTGGTTACTCCTGCATCCTGCCTCCCCCTTTTTGGAATAGAAATCCTATGGTTATGTTCTCCTAATCCATGAAATCTGAGTAAGTTTCGTTAGATCCGTGAAGTGTATTGATTGTTTGAATGGTACAAGTGATAAGTGATTAGTTCTTTCATTTGTGCAAATGATATCTGCTAATAATCTGACTAGGGTTAGTGTTCGTTCTAATAATTCCTAGCCAGGCCACATTTTTTTACTATGTATAGGTGTTGTGTGACGATGTCGACAGCGAGGATGAAGATGTCCTGAGGAGGTACAAGAGGCAAATCCTCAGGGAGCTTTATGCGGGAATGCATAATAGGCCTATTAGGACCTGGGACAATGGCTTTCGATGGCCATTCTGCAACCAAAAGCTTCATCACGCGTATCAAAGTGTTCTGGCGCTGCATGAGGACGAGCCATTGGCTCCTTCAAGAAGAAGTATTCTTGCAGGGTGGCGCATGCCGCGTATGCCTTGTACCTGGAGAAGCTTCAGGATCGTGCCAGCAGATGAGATGAGATGTGGGATTGAACTATGTATGGCTATGTAGTGTCTTAATTATAAATGCGCTTGAGTATTCTTTATGACGGTTGAACAATGTACTTATGGTTGAACTATGCTTGTGTACACTTACTATCTATATCGGAGTATGTTTAATCTATGTTTACTTATATCTAAATGTGGGATATGGATGCAATCAGTTCGGTTGATGGAATCTACCCTGGTTTATTGGTCCCCATTGTAATTTGTATTAAATTTTGACCAAATATTTAACTAACAAAATGTTAGTGTAGGTCAGCAAAAATTATATCGTTGGATGCATATTTGAACATGGTGTTCAATGATATAATTTTTGGTGACATGCATAAACATTTGTTAGTTAAATCTTTGGTCAAAATTAGGCACAAATTACAAAGGGGACCAATAAACCAGGACGGAGGTAGTACGTCAATCACACAGGGTTCCCAAAATTGGAACCATGTGCAATTACTTTTATTTTCCCTGTTATGTCCATCACACATGGTTGGCTCTAGCAAACCGTTGCCTCCGAAACTCTTTGTTGGACAAAAAACCCTCACCACCCAATTCAAAAAGAAAAAAGAGAACCCTCACCATCCCCACGTCGCAAAAACCCTCACCCCACCCGCCACCTCCTCCGGTCCCCATTCACACCTGCACAAGCTCCTCGGCGACTCTGCATGGCACCGCCTATCGCTGCGGCAACCACTTAGCTCAACGCACATCATCGCCGCCAGGCTGCAGGCAAACCCCACCGCATTTCGCCACTTTCGCTTACCACCGCCTATCACCATCGACTTTCTCGACGCTGCTCGCGGTCGACCCAGCTCCGCCCAGTTGGGGAATCCACCGTATTGAGGGTTTTTCTCATGGACAACAAGGTAACTAATTTAACGAGATATTATCTCATCTCTTATCCCAGTTCATCTGCCTCCTTTAATCACACGGCCAAAATAGCCGTGAATTCATTTTTATTCGAGCTGATTTGAAGGTTTTCTTTCATCCATAGAGTGTACAGTGCGCGTACACATCAGGACTTTGCAGCCTCGGCCAGACATCCATGGAGTTCCATCTCACCATACCAGATGACTTGAGGATGCATGTGGTATGTTCAATCTCACCCTAAATCGGTTGGCATGGCCTACTTTCCTGAACATATACTAAATATTGCTACATTTGGATAAAAGGTGCCACATGCAACATATATGTCAAAGGGGATTTTCCCCCTCTTCTTTCTGTATTAGGGAAATTGATGATGTATTGTTCTTTCGATTACTCTCATATTTCCATGACATCATGGTTACCCTATCCGTTTAATCATAGATTTTTGTCCTTTGATTTCAACTGTTGTACAATTGTTTCAATTTCGCCCATATTTGCATGTTACCATATTCTTTAACAATCCTACCATTTTCTGCAGCACATCCCTTGCTATGCAACAGAATCTGTAGTACACAATCTTGCCCTTTACATAAATCAAGACTATAGGGATGTCATAATGAACACAAACCATGGATTCACAATCGTTTCAACTATAAGACTTGATGAACGTGGTGACTCCTATTTTGGCACTGGCCTTTGGATAGAAATTTTCAAGTTTTATGTACTCAAAGCTGGCACTAAAATTGCATTGCACATAAAAGAGCCTGGTCATGAGATATATGCTAACTTCCCCGACGATATCATCCGTCCAGACTTTGTTCGAAGTAAGTGTTCTTTTCTAGTATTCTCATGTTGACTTACCCAGCAATATTAAAGAAATTGTGTAGTATTTAAGCAACCAATTGTTATTCCATTTTCTTACTCTATTCCTACCTACTAACTTCTAGTTACAAATACACTTTTATATTGCCCTATTTTAACTAAATATTCCCTGTACTCTCACTTATATCAGAAAGCGCCGCTGACGAGGAGACTCCGGAGGTGCAGAACGGGGTTGCCAATAAGCGGAGGCGGGTCGAGCAAGAACCGCAAGCTACTCCAACAGGCCTAGACTTCACCAGCAGCCTCCGTGATGAAATGTTGATAGTCATCATCTCCCTCCTCCCAATAAAATATGGGGCGTGGACAATCGTCCTTTCCCAGCGGTGGCACCCCCTATGGTACTCCACCCCTCACGACCTCATCGACACTTACGAGCTCTGCCATGGCTATCGCAAAAGCTTGTATGCATTCTCCCAGATCCTCGACAGTCACCATGGCCAAACCAGAGGCCTTAGCATGGGCAAGTTCCATTCCAGCGGCAAGGACCAAGCCAAGCTTAACGAGTGGTTCCGATCCCCCGCCCTAGCTCAGCTTGAGGAGCTCACTTTTGATGATGGGCATATGTGCTCGCTGCCAACGTCCGTGCCACGCCTCATGCCCACGTTGTGCGTCGCCAAGTTCAGGAACTGCCATCCCCCTTAATGACGCGCCCGCTCCTATTCTACCACGACTGGAGCACCTCGAGCTCATCGTCGTCTGCCTCCCCGACAGTGACATGGAGCGCCTGATCCATTGTTGTACTGCACTCAAGTACCTTCGTCCTCAAGCGATCAACGGGTTGAGTAGCTTCCACATCACCTCCATGACTCTCCGGACTATTTATGTCTGTTGCTGGTGCTGCAAGAAGACATCACGAAATGTGTACCACAGTATGATCATTGAGGACACACCTTCACTTGAGATATTACTTGTAGCTGATCAAGACGGTCCAACAAGAATCAATGTCATTTCTGCTCCAATATTGATAGTGGCGGGCTACTCGTTTGACAAATACTCCGAACTTGTTATTGGATCCACACCCGTTCAGGTACAACATCCGCCTTCTACCTCTCCTTCTAGAAATTAACATTATTACTATTTTTGAAGATGTATGTTCGTCTGTCATCCAGAAAATGATACCGACAAGCTTGACCCCAAAATTGCACAGAGTGAAGGTCCTGGCACTAGAAACTATCGGCCCCAACCTGGACCAAGTTGTCAGTTTCCTGAGATGCTTTTCGTGCCTGGAGAAGCTATATATCGAGGTGATGTTCCTTTCCTGCTAAATGTTAACCATAAGGGAATTCAATTTTTACACCTTTTTCCAAGTTTACAATGAAAATGTACTATGATTTCTGAAGGATTTTTGGAGGATTTTAGTACATACAAGTTTCCTTCCCCTTATTGGTTGCTTGATCCATATGGTTATAATCCATAAGAATTTCTCCTTTGGATTCATCTGTATAGTTTTCTTAGGGAACTTTTCATCAAGGTGGGTTGTTCCCCCCTCAGGGCACCCCTCTGGTACTTCTTTGGCCCAAGTTGTGTCTTCTGGTCCATAAAAATTCTCCCAAAAGTTTCTTTGCGTTTGAACTCCGTTTGGTATTGATTTTCCGCGATGTAAAAAATAAGCAGAAAACATCAACTGGCAATGGGCACTATGTCAATAGGTTAGTCCCAAAAAATGATATAAAGTAGCTATAAAATGATTGTAAAACATCCAAGAATGAAATATAACAGCATGGAACAAGCAAAAATTATAGATACGTTGAAGACGTATCAGCCGCCACGTGTCCCGTGTGCCGTGCGAGCAGGCATGAGTTGACGGGTCGCATGCGAGCAGTCCACCGTGCAGGTAGACCAGGAGGTGTGCGGGCTGGTGTGTGAATTGAGGGGGGGGGGGCGTGCTCGTTGCGAAGTGTCACCAGGAGGCTTGCGAGTAGCTGTGTGAAATGAAGATAGGCATGCGAGCAATCCGGTGTCCAGTCCGCCCTTTGGCTACCGTCCACCTTGCTCCCACTCCTCCATATTAATGGCGCGCTCGAGCTGCTGGTCATAATAGGCGGACGCACCCCCCATTCTCGCTACACATACAATCCTCTCTCTGCGCCTACATCCTCGACGTTGTTCTCAGTCATCACAACCGTCAGTGTACGAGGATGCCGCCGAAGTGCTCCATCGGAGGGAGTGGCGATGCCGTGGCTACTGAAGCACCTGAGCACGGTGTGAAGGTGGAGACAGAGGTTGCCGTCGCTGCCGACGAGGCCCCGCGTAGGCAGAAGCGCTACCTTGATGTCGTTGACGCCGTCATGCTTCCCCCGCCAGAGCCGGAGGTCGACATCGACTCTGGCAACAACTCCGACGACCACTGCAGCGATGACTCCGATGGAGGCACATAACTGGTTAGTCTTCTATACCCATTTATGTGGCAAATATATCCTAGGTTTTCTCTGGTTAGTCCTGCCTCCCCCTTTTTGGTTTAGAAATTATATTGTTATTTTCTTTCAATCCATGAAATATGAGTAATATTTGTTAAATCTGTGTAGTCTATTGATTGTTTGAATGGCACAAATGATAAGTGATTTATTGTTTCTTCTGTACAAATGATTTCTGCTAATAATTCGACTAGCGTTCGTGTTCGTGCTAATACTTCCTAGCAAGATCTTGACAATTTATTTTGAATGTCCAACATATATGTTTGTGCCAAAAAAATTCACATTGGTATGCACATAGGTGATTACGCTAAGAAAATTGAAGCAAAATGTTTGGATCTATCTAAAAGCTAGCCATAAAATCCTAATCCTACTATACGTCATGTTAATTCTTTTGATGCCAAAAGTCATTGGCATGCCCAATGTTCACTAGAGATTAGTTTGCATTCCGTTGTCCGTTGCCAATCTCACAAAAGGTTGCCAAGTGTTGGCAAGTTTTCATTTTGCCAATGTTAGACTCTAAATGTTGTTGCACTAACACTACAAAAAAAAAACACATCCATGACATTATGGCCCGAATGAAAAAATTATGGTTATGACACTTCTATGACAATGATTGTGACAAAAACACCTTTCATCATAGATGTGGTGGGCTCTTACTTCTATGACAAACAATTATGACAGAAAATGGGTTTTTCGTCCTGGGCGGTCCGGGAACGCACCTGCAAGACATTCTTTGGACCGTCCATGACATAAAAATTGTGGTAGAAGTGAGGGGAGGAAACTTTCACGGAGTTCCCGGTTACGGTGGGTGGTCGGGCCAAGTGATAAAGTGTGGTTTGCGCATTTCTCTCTCGTACGCGCGCGTGGTGCGAGTCGTGTTCGGTATAACTGAACCCGGGTGAGGCTTTCGCTTACTGAACCCGATCTATCACACTTCTACGTACTGAATCCAATCGATCAATCCCTTAACTGCTAACTGAACCCGACCGATTCCTTCACTTCTAACTGAACCCGATCAATCACTATTGCTGCTTACGAAAGCCGATCGAACCCCGTGTGAGACGTAGCGAGCCGGTTGGGTTGCCTTTGGATGAACAATGCTCATTGGTACCGCGCATGCAATACATAGAACGAGTCGAGACATGGTGAGTCCAGCTGGTTGGTTGGCTGTGGATGAACAGTTCCCGGCAGGGTTGGATGAACGGACCCCGGCCATGTGTAGGCAGTTGTCGCTGGATGAACAGGACCCCCTGGTAGTAGGCGGTTGCACCCGGATGAACAGGACCCCGAGGAGGCCGCTACACACACCAGCCAGTCGGGGTGGATCAACAGGACCTCGTGGAGGCTGGTTGAATAGTAGCCGGTGGAGGCTGGATGAACAGTAGCCCGTGGATGAACAGTGGCTATTGGAGGCTAGAGGAAGTCACTATGGATGAACAATAGCAGGTGGAGGCTGAAGGAAGTCGATAGTGGATGAACAATAGCTCGTGGAGTCCCATTTTGCGGTGCCACACCACTCCCGATGAATAGGATCCTGTTTCGACCGTATGCGGTTGGACAGAAGTCTGTTTCCTCTTTCGCGGTACGCCACATCGCTCCCGATGAACAAGACCGTGTTTCGACCGTAAGCGGTTGGAGAGAAGTCTGTTTGCTCCATTTAACGGTATACCAGACCCCTCCCGATGAACAGTATCCCATTTCGACCGTAGCCGGTCGAACAGAAGGCTGTTTCCTCCACTTTGTGGTATGCCAGACCCGTTTCGGCTGTTCCGTCCAAGTCGGTTGGCTCCCATTGAACAGCACGCGTTCTGAACCCAATAGGGTGCCTCTCGATGAACAAGGTGTTGTTTCTCCGTTCCGACCCAGCCGGTTGGCCGTCGATAAACGGGACGCCATCGCTGTATGCGTTCAAGACAACGCCCGTATGTACGCACGTGATCGTCTTTTTTTGCAGCGTGACTGTACGTATATGTACACGATTTAGACGGGATTGCCTCAACTGCTACCGCTCCTTAATTCGCCACGGTTCATCATGGCAGACAGACCGATCGACCAGTATGTACGTACACATTTATGACCAGACAGACAATGCTACGTACACTTTGATCAGGTGGGTCCCAGTTGTTAGGGAGGACAAGGACGCACTTCCTTGCTTGTGAAGATATAGGTGGTGGGTCCCTTTTGTCAGGGGAAGGAATCATTATTTTCCCGCGTAATAAGGAGGCACTTCCTTGCGTGCAAAGATGTAGCTGGTTGATCTAGCTGTCAGCCTCATCACGTATAATCCTCTTCCGATGGCTATTGTTTGTTAACCCCGCCGCGCCGGAGCACAAATGCAGTGGACGATGGCGAGGCCTCGGAACGGAACAACCCAAAGCCGGAAGACTCGACAGTAGTTGCCCACACGGAGGGGAGTACGAGGATTGACCGGTTTGGCTGCGGTGTGAGGCTGCCATCGCCGGAAAATAACAGGGGGGGTGTGGGTGAGTAAAGGAAGGTATGGCCAGCGGTGGAAGTAGGGTGGGGCAGTGAGGCCTATGCAGCAGCACAGCCGGCCACGGGAGGCAGGAGCGGGCGGTACGGCTGGCGCCTGTTTGGGCGGCTGGAGCAAGAAGATCGGCGGTTGAAGAAGCAGCATGGTTGTTGGATTAACATCCAATGGTCACTGCTGCTAGAATAGCTTTTTGACTAAGTTGACAAAGCCCTGCGTATGCATCAACTTAGTAGGCCCACAAGTCATCCACCATATCCGGTGGGTCCCAGCCAGTAGCAGAGGAATCATTTTTCTTGCACGTAATAAGGAGGCACCTCCTTGTGTGCGAAGATGTAACTAGTAGGTCTCAACTGTCAGGTGGAGGAAACATTTTTCCCAAATAATAAGGTGGCACTTCCTTGTGTGTGAAGATGTAGCTGCTGGGTCCGAGCTATACGGAGGAGCAATCATTTTTGTTCACGTAATAAGGAGGCACTTGCTTGTGTGAGGCCATGGATCATGTGGGCCCCTATGGTTAGCCTCTCCACTTACATCCCTCTTCTAATGGCTATCATTTGTTGACCACGTTGACCATGCTACCCCGACATCATGAACGTGGAGGACGATGGCGAGGCCCAGGAAGGGAACAACCCGGAGCCACTGAAGCCATAACAGTGGATGCCCACGCTGAGGGGAGTACGAGGGCTGACAGGTTCGGCTGCGAGGTGAGGCTGTCGTCGCCGGAAAATAATAGGAGGTGCTGGTGGGTAGAGTTGGCCAGTGAGGCCTGGCCAGCGGTGGGGGGGAGGGTGAGCCACTGAGGCCTTAGTGGCAGCACAGCGGCCACGGGAGGAGGGAGCAGGCAGTCCCGTTGGCACTGGTTTGGCCGGATGGAGCAGGAAGATCGGAGATTGAAGAAGCATGGCGGTCATTGGATGGTGATACGTCTCCAATATATCTATAATTTTTTATTGTTCCATGCTGTTTTATTATCAATCTTGGATGTTTTATAATCATTTTATATCTTTTTTTGTACTAACCAATTGACATAGTGCCAAGTGCCAGTTGCTGTTTTTCCATGTTTTTTACATTGCAGGAAATCAATATCAGACGAAGTCCAAATGCCACGAAACTCCATGATGATTTTTTATGGGCCAGAAGGAAGGCAATAGGCCCTGGTTGCACCTGGGAGTGCCCCGAGGGGGGATTAACCCCGAGGAAGGCATGCGCCCCGAGGCACGCCCTGGTGGGCTGTGCCCACCTCGGGTGCCCCCCGGACCGCCTCTTTGCTCTATAAATATCCCAAAAATACCATAACCCTAGAAGTGTCGACAAAATATTCATCCAGCCGCCGCAGAGTCCAGAACCACCAGATCAAATCTAAACACCATCTCGGATGGGGTTCACCACCTCCATTGGTGCCTCTCCGATGATGTGCGAGAAGTTCTTTGTAGACCTTCGGGTCCATAGTTAGTAGCTAGATGGCTTTCGCTCTCTCACTGAATTGTCAATACGATGGTCTCTTGAAGATCCATATGATGTAACTCGTTTGCAGTGTCTTTGTTGGGATCTGATGAACCTTGAGTTTATGATCAGTCATATCTTTTTATATCCATGAAAGTTATTTGAGTTTCTTTGATCTCTTATATGCATGATCTCTTATTGCCTCGTATTTCTTCTCCGATATTTGGGTTTTGTTTGGCCAACTTGATCTATTTATGTTGCAATGGGAAGAGGTGCCCGGTAGTGGGTTCGATCTTACGGTGCTTGATTCCAGTAATAGAATGGGAACCGACACGTATGTATCATTGCTACTAAGGATAAAAAGACGAGATCTATATCTACCGCCATATAGATAAACGGATCTTGTCTACATCAAGTCATCGTTCTTATTGCATTACTCCATTTTTTCATGAACTTAATACACTAGTTGCATGCTGGATAGCAGTCGATGTGTTTAGTAATAGTAGTAGATGCACGCACGAGTCGGTCTACTAATCTTGGACGTGATGCCTATGTAATGACCATTGCCTGGATATCATCATAATTATTTGAGGTTCTATCAATTGCCCAACAGTAATTTGTTTACCCACCATTTTCTATCTTTCTTGAGAGAAGCCACTAGTGAAATCTATGGTCCCGGGTCTTCTTTCTCTTATATTTTGTTTGCGATCTATTATTTCAATCTATTGCAACTTTCTCCGTCACGCACCATTTCTGGCGCCATACCCCGAAAGGGATTGACAACCCCTTTAACACGTTGGGTTGCGAGGTGTTGTTATTTGTGTGCAGGGGCTGTTTACGTTGTGTTGCTTGGTTCTCCTACTGGTTCGATAACCTTGGTTTCATATCTGAAGGAAATACCTACTGCCATCTTGCTGCATCATTTCTTCCTCATTGGGGAAATACTGACATAGCTTCAAGCGACATCAGATGGACATCCAATAATCACTTCTCTCGTATGTTAACTAAGTTGACGCATCCTTGTGTACACGTCAACCTATTTATTTTAGGAAAGCGTACAAGTCTACCTAGTAGGCCCACAAGTCATCCTCAAATCTGTGGAAAACGTAATACAGCTCATCTGCGATTATTTATAATACTTTACAGCCCATTTGCTAATTCTTAAGGATTTTTTGGAGCCCATATTCTTTTTGTAGCATTACAACCCATATGCTGGCAACGGTTAAACAATACAACGAAATTTTACATATTTCAGTGCGGTCTGAACTGTTTTTAATCCTAAAATTTTGAGTCACATTCAAACTAATTTGAAAAATAAATCTATATCAATTTAAGGTCCAACATAACTTTCCCCACAAAAAATAAATGAAATTTAAAATCTCGAAGTCCTAAAAAAGGAATTTGAAACTAATTGTCAGTTTATTTTGTTTTTAAAATTTACAACCCATTTCTTACTACTTATAGCCCATTTTCTTGGCAAGCTAATACATCCCTCATCGTCTTGAAAGATTTGCAGCCCAGCAGGGATGATAAAAGCAAGTAGGCCTCGGTTGGGTATTCTGTAAAAAAAAGAACTTGGCTAGCCATTTTCGGAAAAAAAAACTAGCTCATCATGTGGTAAACATAAAATAAAACCCTAGGCTAGATGGACCATGATACGTCTCCAATGTATCTATAATTTTTTATTGTTCCATGTTGTTATATTATCAATCTTGGATGTTTTATAATCATTTTATAGTCATTGTATATGATTTTTGGTACTAATCTATTGACATGGTGCCAAGTGCCAGTTGTTGTTTTCTGCATGTTTTTTACATCGCAGGAAATCAATATCAGATAGAGTCCAAACGCACCGAAACTCCACGAAGATTTTTTTGGACCAGAAGGAACATAATGGGCCCTGGTTGCACTTGGGGGGTGCCTCGAGGAGGGCACAACCCATCAAGGCGCGCCAGGAGGCCCAGGCGCGCCCTGGTGGGTTGTGCCCACCTCGGGTGCCCCACGGACCACCTCTTTGCTCTATAAATACCCTAATATTCCCAAAACCCTAGGGGAGTCGACGAAATATTCATCCAGCCACCGCAGAGTCCAGAACCACCAAATCCAATCTATACACCATCTCGGATGGGGTTCACCACCTCCATTTGTGCCTCTCCGATGATGCATGAGTAGTTCTTTATAGACCTTCGGGTCCGTAGTTAGTAGCTAGTTGGCTTCATCTCTCTCTCTCTCTCTCTCTGAAGTCTCAATACAATGGTCTCTTGGAGATCCATATGATGTAACTCTTTTGGGGTGTGTTTGCTGGGATCGATGAACTTTGAGTTTATGATCAGATCTATCTTTTTATATCCATGAAAGTATTTGAGTTCCTTTGATCTCCTTTATGCATGATCTCTTATAGCCTCGTATTTCTTCTCCGATATTTGGGTTTTGTTTGGCGAACTTGATCTATTATCTTGCAATGGGAAGAGGTGCTTTGTAGTGGGTTCGATCTTACGGTGCTTCATCCCAATGACAGAAGGGGAACCGACACGTATGTATCGTTGCTACTAAGGATAAAATGGTGGGGTCTATCTCTACATAGATCAATCTTGTATACATCATGTTATCGTTCTTACTGCATTACTCCGTTTCTCCATGAACTTAATAC
This sequence comes from Aegilops umbellulata, assembly GCA_032464435.1. Taxonomy (NCBI): domain Eukaryota; kingdom Viridiplantae; phylum Streptophyta; class Magnoliopsida; order Poales; family Poaceae; genus Aegilops; species Aegilops umbellulata. The sequence goes on from CP136060.1 coordinate 225,029,279, forward strand.
ACTAGATGCATGTTGGATAGCGGTCGATGTGTGGAGTAATAGTACTAGATGCTGGCAGGAGTCGGTCTACTAATCTTGGACGTGATGCCTATATACTGATCATTGCCTGGATATCGTCAAGAGTATTTGAAGTTCTATCAATTTCCCAATAGTAATTTGTTCACCCACCGTTTGCTATTTTTCTCGAGAGAAGCCACTAGTGAAACCTACGGCCCCCGGGTCTCTTTCTCATATATTTGCTCTTGAGATCTACTTTTCCTTTGCATTTATTTTTAGATCTATTAAACCAAAAATACAAAAATATGTTGTTGTGTTTTATTTCTATTTATTTTGTTTGGTGTTCGATCCATCAGTCTACTAAAATTTATCTCACGTCCGTTTGCCTATCTTGAGGCGCTGTACCCCGGAAGGGATTGACAACCCCTTTAACACGTCGGGTTGCGAGGATTTGTTACTTGTGTGCAGGGGCTGTTTACGTTGTATTTCTTGGTTCTCCTACTGGTTCGATACCTTGGTTTCATATCTGAGGGAAATACCTACCGCCGCCGTGCTGCATCATCCCTTCCTCTTTGGGGAAATACCGACGTAGCTTCAAGCGACATCAAAAGGAATTTCTGGCGCCGTTGCCGGGGAGGATCTTCAACATATACCATGTTCCTGATCACAAATCTCATCTCCTCGCAATTTACATTATTTGCCATTTGCCTCTCATTTTCCTCTCCCCCACTTCACAAAAAAAAATTCCATTTTATTCGCATTCTTTTTTGTTCGCCTTTTTCTCGTCAGATCTCTTGTTTGCTTGTGTGACCATGTGTCTTCTATTTGCTTGCATCTTCGCTTGCTAAAAATCTATTGATATGGATCCTCATCCACTAGCTAGTCTTTTCAAGAGATCTAGTTATGTTGAACCAGTTGCTAGTGATTTGAGTGTACTTGATTATCTCTATGAAGTTTTGCTTGAAATTCGTGAATCTAGAAATTGTGATGAAGAAATTTATAAAGTTATTCATCATTGCTCTCTGAATGAAAAGCATAATTGGAATGATTTCAATATAAATTCTCTTAATGTCAATTGTGCTAATGATATGCAAAACCTCAAGCTTGGGGATGCTAATTTTGATATGTCCACTACTTATTGCAATGATGATGATTGGGGTGATTCCTCTTATGATCTTGAAAATTTATTTATGCCTCATGATGATTATGCTATTAATGTTTGCCATAATATTGAAAGTGAGTTTGGAAGAGTGTCAACTTTACATAAAAATAATCCCACATATTTGGAGAATGTTCAATCTCATGAATTTTTTGATAAAAGTGGGTATGGAGAGGTCATGACTTTAGTTGATGTTAATTCCACTATCTTGGAAGATTATACAATTTTTATGCATGTGTATCATGAAGAGAATATTTTATATGATAGCTATATTGTTGAATTTGATTATGATCCCACATGTAATTATTATGAGAGAGTAAATTATTGTGGTCAAAAAATTTATGTTACTAAATTACCTCTCATTATGTTGAGATCGTCAACGTTTTATTCTTCCTCCTTGCATATGCTAGAAATTTCTTGTCTTGATAATTTGTTTGCTTATAAAATTCCTATGCATTGGAAGTATGTTATAATTAAATGTGTTTGTCTTGTGTTTCATGATGCTCTCTTTTTGATTCAATTCTTATCTTTAGTGTGGCATCGTTGAAATCTTTAGCCTATCTATAGAGAAAGAGCTTGTTGGGAGGCAACCCAATGAATAAAATTTGTTTTTGCTTCTTGCTTTATGTTCTTGAGTGTTTGCACAATTATGCTACTGTCATGATTGTCTTTTTTGTGTTTTAGTTAGTGTTTGTGCCAAGTAGAACCAATAGGATCTTCTTGGGTGATAGTTGTTCGATCTTGCTGAGAAACAGAAACTTTTGCGCTCACAAAAATAATTGTTAAAAATCACCAGAATGTGATAAAATGCCAATTCTTTGTGAACAATATTAATATACAAATTAACCAGGTCGTCCTAGTTTTTCAGAATTTTTGGAGTTACAGAAGTATTCGAAATAGCCAGATTGCTACAAACTGTTCTGTTTTGACAGATTATGTTTTATTTGTGTTGTGTGCTTATTTCAATGGCTCTATGGTTTTCTTTGATGAGTTTTTGCCATAGAAAAGTTAGAATACAGTAGATATAATGCAAAAAAATATGAATTGGTTTGATACAATACTTATAGTAGTGGTTTGCTTTCTTATACTAACGGATCTCACGAAGGTTTTGTTGAGTTTTGTGTGATTGAAGTTTTCAAGTTTTGGGTTATGTTACGATGGATGAAGGAAGGATAGAAGAGCCTAAGCTTGTGGATGCCCCGGCATCCCAAGCTATTATCCAAAAATGACCAACCAACTAAGCTTGCGGATGCCCCCGAGTGGCATCCCCTCTTTCTTCTAACAACCATCGGTATTTTACTCGAAGCTATTTATTTATTCGTCACATAATATGTGTTTTGCTTGGAGCGTCTTGTATGATATGAGTCTTTGCTTGTTTTATTTTGTGTTTTAAGTCTTGACCCCTGGCTGGATACACCTATTTGAGAGAGCCAAAATTATGTCATGACTTGTTAGAATTCCTCTCTATGCTTCACTTAAATTAATTATGAGCTATGGACTTGCTCTAGTGCTTCACTTATATCTTTTTGAGCACGATGTGATTTAGTATTTTTGAATAAATTCTCTCTTGCTCCACTTAAATTATTTTGAGAGAAGAAGAAAAATTATGCTCATGATCTTCACTTATATTTGTTTGAGCTTATGAAAAGCAACACATGAAATTTAGTCCCAAAGTGATAGATATCCAAGAAGGATCTAATAAAAACTTTCATGAAGATCATTGGACAAAATAAACTTGATTCTTAGTAATAGTTTTGAGATATGATGATGTGATATGTGAGTTGTGTTGATGAGTAATTATGTTTTAGTAAGAATATTGGTGTTATGGTTTGTGATTCCCTATGCAAGCACGAAAGTCAATAGTCATGCAATGAAATTATATCCTACTTGTGGTGCATTATTCGGTGTTATTTATGCTTAATGCTTGCTTATGAGATTATCCATTTCTTGGTTGGTCGCTTCTCAATCTTTTGCTAGCCTTCATTTTGCAATAAGTATGATCTCTAATTGTGCATCCAAAATCCTTTAAACCAGTTCTGCCACATGAGTCCACTATATCTACCTATATGCGGCATTCTTTTGCCGTTCAAAGCAAAATTTTCATGTGCCATCTCTAATATTCAAAATAAACTTCTCTTTTGTGTGTTCGTTTTGCTCGCGGAGCGGTGAGGGGTGGCTAATATTTTTTTCATGTTGGATGTGTTATCCTCAAGATGAGTGTTTATTCACTTGTCATTGCACGAGAGTAAGGCAAAGGTTTTAGGGATGCCCAGTCCCGAAATGAAAAACGAATTTACTTTATGTTGTCAAATAATTATTTCCTTGGAAAGTGTTGGTATGGAGGGCAATCGTGGATACGGCTAGCCATGGAAAGTGAAAGTATGGTGGAAAAGGAAATAAACTTTATTTTCTTTTTGGGAACCGCCTATGATATATCTAGCATGGAAAGTGTTGGGAACTCTAAGTCGTTTTCGTTGGTGGTTTGAATGCACCTCCCAAAATGTTTTTAACTCTAATTTTTTCGCTTTGAGCTCTGGCACCTCTACAAATCCCTACTTCCCTCTGCGAAGGGCCTTTCTTTTTTACTTTATGCAATTCTTATTTTGAATTTGAGTCTCCATCTTCTCTTATAAAAGCACCAACTAGGAGGCAATATGATCGTACTTAAGTATTAGGTGTAACTAATATGCGAGTGTGTTTCATGAATGGATCAATGGTTGAGCATGATGGGCTGGGGATAAATTTTTTTAGCATTGATATTTTGAAACACATGGTCGCTTGTTGATACGCTTGAGTATCTAAATTATCATGTCAAAACTAGACTATTGATTTGAATCACATAAAAGTCCAAATGTCCATGCTATAAAGAAAAATATATGATATGACATGTTAGGCAGCATTCCACATCAAAAATTTTGTTTTTATCACTTACCTACTCGAGGACGAGTAGGAATTAAGCTTGGGGATGCTGATACGTCTCCAATGTATCTATAATTTTCGATTGTTCCATGTTGTTATATTATCAATCTTGGATGTTTTATAGTCATTTAATTTCATTTTTGGTACTAATCTATTGACATAGTGCCAAGTGCCAGTTGCTATTTTCTGCATGTTTTTTACATCACAGGATATCAATATCAGACGGAGTCCAAACGCAACGAAACTCCATGGAGATTTTTTTGGACCAGAAGGAACATAATGGGCCCTGGCCGCGCCTTGGGGGTGCCTCGAGGAGGGCACAACCCACCAGGGTGCGCCAGGAGGCCCAGGCGCGCCCTTGTGGGTTGTGCCCACCTCGGGTGCCCCCCGGACCGCCTCTTTGCTCTATAAATACCGCAATATTCCCAAAAGCTGAGGGGAGTCGACCAAATATTCATCCAGCCGCCGCAGAGTCCAGAACCACCAGATCTAATCTAGACACCATCTCGGATGGGGTTCACCACCTCCATTGGTGCCTCTCCGAAGATGCGCGAGTAGTTCTTTGTAGACCTTCAGGTCCGTAGTTAGTAGCTAGATGGCTTCATCTCTCTCTCTCTCTCTCTGAATTCTCAATACAATGGTCTCTTGGAGATCCATATAATGTAACTCTTTTGCGTTGTGTTTGTTGGGATCGATGAACTTTGAGTTTATGATCAGGTCTATCTTTGTATATCCATGAAAGTATTTGAGTTTCTTTGATCTCTATTATGCATGATCTCTTATAGCCTCGTATTTCTTCTCCAATATTTGGGTTTTGTTTGGCCAACTTGATCTACTTATCTTGAAATGGGAAGAGGTGCTTTGTAGTGGGTTCGATCTTACGGTGCTTGATCCCAATGACAGAAGGGGAACCGACACGTATGTATCGTTGCTACTAAGGATAAAACGATGGGGTCTATCTCTACATAGATAGATCTTGTCTACATCATGTTATCGTTCTTATTGTATTACTCCATTTCTCCATGAACTTAATACACTAGATGCATGCTGGATAGCGGTCGATGTGTCAAGTAATAGTAGTAGATGCAGGCAGGAGTCGGTCTACTAATCTTGGACGTGATGCCTATATAATTATCATTGCCTGGATATCTTCATGAGTATTTGAAGTTCTATCAATTTCCCGACAGTAATTTGTTCACCCACCGTCTACTATTTTTCTCAAGAGAAGCCACTAGTGAAACCTACGGCCCCCGGGTCTCTTTCTCATATATTTGCCTTTGCGATCTACCTTTCCTTTGCATTTATTTTCAGATCTATTAAACCAAAAATACAAAAATACCTTGCTACGTTTTATTTCTATTTATTTTGTTTGGCATTCGATCTATCAATCTACTACAATTTATCTCACATCCGTTTGCCTATCTTGAGGCGCCGTACCTCAGAAGGGATTGACAACCCCTTTAACACGTCGGGTTGTGAAGATTTGTTACATGTGTGCAGGGGCTGTTTACGTTGTGTTGCTTGGTTCTCCTACTAGTTCGATAATAAAGGTTTCATATCTGAGGGAAATATCTACCGCCGCTGTGCTGCATCATCCCTTCCTCTTTGGGGAAATACCGACGTAGCTTCAAGCGACATCAGACCACAGCCCGCGCACAACCCCGTTGATACCCTGCTTCGTCTTTAAAACTAAAAATAACTATGCAAGTTGTTGGGTCCCTGGTGTCAGCCACTCATTGTGTAATTATATCGTTTATTGACTATACATTGATAATGGCGTGGGACACAGGTGTCAAACCATTAGGAGTAAGCATTTTTTGTCTTGTAATAAAGAGGCGCTTGCTTGCGTACTACCAAGACTCTGGTGGGTCCCTACTATCATCCTCCCCACGTACTGTCATCTACTGATTCTTCTCGGTTATTGACCATGTTCACTATGCCAGACAGCGGCGCACCACGCACGATGAGCGAACAAAGGCAGAGGACGACGGTGAGGCCCCGGACAGGAAGGAACGGGAGCCGTGGAAGATTCGGCAGTCTAGTCGCAGGCGGAGGGGAGTACGAGGGTTGACTGGTTCGGGTGCGGGTGCAGGTTGGGGCTGACGTCGCTGGTGAATAACATGACATGTGGGGCAATAGAGGGGATGGACTGGCCAACGTTTGAGCGTATGATCGGGCGGCGGAGGCGCAGGCTGCCGTGTGAGGCGGTAGCTGGCGGGACCGATCGCATGGTTTGGTTTGGGCGTCTGGAGGAAGAAGACAAGAGATAGAAGAAACACGACAAATGTTGGATGTCAATCCGATGAATGGTAGATAGAATCTTTTATTGACTAAGTCGACACCACCTTGGATATGCTTTTTCCTCGTGGGTCCCAAATGTCAGAATCCAAATCTGTCACGGGCATGGAGCCTTTCTTATGAAGTATTACAGCCTATTTGGTGTGCTAGCTCAAAATAAGTTTGTTGGTGCTGGCAGGCGCTAAGCACTTGAGTTCTATAATACACAATGAGCTCAAGTAGCCGGCGAGAGTGACATTATTTTCGTTGGTTGGGATTTGTTACAATATTTCTCTCTTAATTAAGGAAATGGCAAACCATTTTCCTTGTTTCAAAGCAATGTTGGGGATATCGCTTATCGGGAACTTACCGGTCGACCCAAGATAAGGAGTAAATCGGCCAGTTTATCGGCATATCGGCCGATTTATCGCCATATCGGCTAGTTTATCTTATCGATCAGACAGCGGTAAGCGATAAATCAGCCGATTTATCGAAATATCGGAAGATATCTTGAACATTGTTTCAAAGAAAATATGACAGTCACAACTGACTTGAGAAGGGCAACACCACCCAACTTAAGCTTACAAATGGTACAAAAGCACAAGGATTAATTGTTCATCAGGTTTAGACAAAACCCAGATCGAACATGGCAGTAGCATCTAACCCAACCACTATTTTTCGCAATAACAAATGGATTGGTCTGATCCATAAAATCAACATCCCGTGCTAAAAAGTTTACTGGAATATGACCACTAGTTGTTGTAAATAGAAGCCGAGCACGTTCAGAAGCCCATTTATCCACCTACAAATTATTTTTTTGCTATTCACATATCCATCCACGAGAAATTTCTTGTTGAAAATCTTAAGCCTCATTGACAATAGTAACCTCGTATTCAACACGAAGAATGTGACAAGCTTCCGTTTGCCTGGTTGGATGCATATCCTTGAATCATTATTTTCCTCAAACGAATGTCAAGAGAAATAAGAAAATCCCGATGCTTATTAGGCCACCGACTGGTTATATGTTGTTGTCCATGTGTTAGTGCCTATGTAGACATGAAGATTGAAGAAAATTAAGATCTAAAAACGAGTATTCGAAATAGCGAGAGTTGGACGGCAATTCTAGTACAATACATATGGGCTTTAAATTTGCATGAAATAATCACCTTTATATACAAATTCTTTATACATGGAAAGCATTGCAACAAGCCAATAATTGTGTTCAGATCAATACTAAACATTCTGATATATATGATCTTGACAGAATCCAGCATCATTGATGGGCTATCCATGGACGAACTCTTCATTGAGCATATAACATAATATTAGTATCCAAAGTTTACTCCAAGATGATATAAAACTTACGCGCACAAATGGAAAATTCAGCTTATGATTACAAAAGTGTAGAGGATAATATATAGTACCTGAATATGTGTGGAGCCAAACACCATCTTGTGATCTTTCAATGAATTACGAATTACACCCATGGTCTCAAGTTTAGGCGCAGAGAAGCCAGATATTTGCGAAGGTATATAACAATAATCAAGGAGCAACCTTTTTTTACTAACAATCAAGGAGCAACCTTTGAAGTGAAGGGGCATCTTCGATGATGAGCTGCTATCCTTCAAAACAAATTCCAACGCTTTTTAAGGTGAGGCGACTTTATTTGGAGACAACCAATACGGATTTCTATTCCCAAAACAAGCAGCAAGCGCTCTAGGGCAGGGCAACTGGAGTGGATGATGTTGTGCAGTGAGGCCTCCGACAGATCAACCACCACAAGCAAAAGTTTTTTAGCAGTGGGAGTAGATGCATTTGTACCAGATTGTATGGTAGATGGCACCGGACGAAGGCGGCAGTGTGGAGAGAGAGGAGGAAAACCATGATATGGACAATGGTGGTGTGGGTACAAATACATTGCGTTCAGTTCATGCTATGTGATTTGCGTAGTAATGGTAGAATTCAAGTTGTTAGAGTTTTTCAAATTCAGGGGATGTCAGCCAGGTGTCCACCATGCAGGATATGGATAGCAGGTAGCATGTCGGGATGCAGAGGCGTTGAACGGAGCCCAGGTGGGAGGAGATGATGGCTCTGAGGAGTTCAGAATCATGAATGACAGATAGCTGACGATAGTCGAGACTAAGAGGCGCGGTGCGCCACAGAGAGTGCCACCGAGATACGAGGACTTGAATATGACAGCCAAGGGAGATGATCTCCCCAAGGATGGCGTCTGGGAGATCATTGATGCGGTCCACCCGAGGTTCTACGGTACCACAGATCCAGGGACTCGCCGTTGCTCCCTGCGCTGCCACGTGCAGGGTCTACAACCGCGTCGCTGCTGGCGGGAGCCTCATCTTCTTGGTGCTGGGTCCAGCCTACTCCATTTTCCTTGCGGGCAATGCGTCAAGGTCACGGGTTTGAGCAGCGTAGCGAGAGACGAGCCTAGTGGCAGTGCGAGTGGGAAAGAAGCAGGGCTGGGGTTGATACGTCCCCGTCGTATCTATAATTTTCTATTGTTTGATGCCAATATTATACAAGTTTCACATATTTTTGGCACCTTTTATATGATTTATTGGACTAACCTATTGATCTAGTGCCCAGTGCCAGTTCCTGTTTTTTGCATGTTTTTTGTATCGCAGAAAATCCATATCAAATGAAGTCCAAATACAATAAAATTTCACGGAGAATTATTTTGGAATATATGTGATTTTTGGGAGTTAGAATCACCGCAAACAGAGGCCCACACAGGGCACAAGACACCAGCGCACCACTCCTGAGCCAGACGCGTGGTGGTGGGTTGTGCTCACCTTGTACGTCCGTTGGAGATATTCTTCCGGCGCAAGGAAGCTTATATCCGGAAAAAAATCGTGTTAAACTCTCAGCGCAATCGGAGTTACGGATCTCTGGGAATATAAGAAACGGTTTTCGGCCAGATCTGGGGAACGCGAAACAAAAGAGAACAGAGAGGGAGATCCAATCTCGGAGGGGCTCCCGCCCCTCCACCTCCATGGAGACCATGGACTAGAGGGGGAACTCTCCTCCCATCTAGGGGGGAGGCCAAGGAAGAAGAAGAAGGAGGGGGGCTCTCTCCCCCTCACTTCAAGTGGCGCCGGAGTGCCACCGGGGCAATGATCGGGACGACGATCTACATCAACGATCTTGCTACTGTCAACACCAACTTTCTCTCCCTCTATGCAGTGGTGTAACCCCCCTTCTCCCCACTGTAATCTCTACTTAAACATGGTGCTCAACTCCATATATTATTTCCCAATGATCTATGGTTATCCTATGCTGTTTGAGTAGATCCGTTTTGTCCTGTGGGTTAATCTTGATATTGGTTGGTATGATTGTATATTTTATTTATGGTGCTGTCCTACGGTGCCCTTCGTTCTTGCGCAAACGTGAGGGCCCCCGCTGTAGGGTGTTGCAATATGTTCATGGTTCGCTTATGGTGGGTTGCGAGAGTGACAGAAGCTTAAACCCGAGTAAGTGGGGTATGATGTATGGGAGTAAAGAGGATTTGATACTTAATGCTATGGTTGGGTTGCACGACCTTAATGATCTTTAGTAGTTGCAGATGCTTGCTAGAGTTCCAATCATAAGTGCATATGATCCAAGTAGAGAAAGTATGTTAGCTCGTGCCTCTCCCTCATATAAAATTGCAAGAATGATTACGGGTACATGTTATCAATTGCCTAGGGACAAATAACTTTCTTGTTGACAAAAGCTCTCTACTAAAACTAACTTAGCTGTGTCTTTATCTAAACAGCCCCTAGAGTTTATTTATGTTCTCTTTATTATCTTGCAAAATTATCCCATTGAGGGAGTCCTGGATTAGGGGGTCCTCGGACAGCCGGACTATATACTTTAGCCGGACTGTTGGACTATGAAGGTACAAGATTGAAGACTTCTTCCTGTGTTCGGATGGGATTCTCCTTGGCGTGGAAGGCAAGCTTGGCAATACGGATATGTAGATCTCCTCCCTTGTAACTGACTCTGTGTAACCCTATCCCCCTCCGGTGTCTATATAAACCAGAGGGTTTAGTCTGTAGGACAACAACAATCATACCATAGGCTAGCTTCTAGGGTTTAGCCTCTATGATCTCGTGGTAGATCAACTCTTGTAATACTCATATCATCAAGATCAATCAAGCAGGAAGTAGGGTATTACCTCCATCGAGAGGGGTCGAACCTAGGTAAACATCGTGTCCCCCGCCTCCTGTTACCATCCGCCTTAGACGCATAGTTCGGGACCCCCTACCCGAGATCCGCCAGTTTTGACACCGACATTGGTGCTTTCATTGAGAGTTCCACTGTGCCGGCAACAATGTGATCCAGGGTGAGGTCTTCCTCCCCGGACAGATCTTCCATCGTAGCGGAATGTAGCAATCTGTTGTAAATAAGCAGACAAGGAAAGACGAAAGGGTAATGCAATAATAGACTGACGCTATGCATAGTTATTAAATAATACGTCGAAGCGTACGGATACAAGTAGTGCAATAAGCAAAAAATAGGACTATTTGACATGTCCTATCCAAGGGCAAGCTGCGTATGGGTATTTAACACAGGTATTTCGATCGTTATCAGAGACCACCTGGGGATTCCCTTGTACGTCAGAGCTTCTTGCTTCCTTGGTATTTCCTTCCCGTAATGCGTCCAGCAATCAGACTGCCGAAAAGGGCTTCCAGAGAGTAAGGCCCTGAGAGAGATAAAATGATGAAAGTATACAGCCCCTGGGGCGGTTGAGCCACATTGTGGGACGTGTCGTAGTGGTGCCTCCGCCCGTGCCCATGGTATCTTGAGTGCGTAGTTATGTACGCGTGGCACGAATTTCGCCACTTGACTGGGACTAGGACGGAGGCCGAATTGCTAGTCGAGCTCCAAAAATGCCTGCCGATCCGCCTGCGGGGTACTCCGGACTCGCTTGAAGGTGTCCGGGGTCTTTTTCGCCGAATTGGCGGTTTGCCTAATAAGGCTGCTTTGCGCTTCTACTGCGAGGGCCGCGGTGTGCTCCTCCGTGCGGAGCGAGCGCTCTGTGTTTCCATTAACTATTATAACCCCGCGCAGTCTTGGCACTTTGAGTTTGAGGTATGCGTAATGTGGTACCGCATTGAATCTGGAAAATGCGGTTCGTCCAAGCACTGCGTGATAGCCACTGCGAAAGGGGACGATATCGAAGATTAACTCCTCGCTTCGAAAGTTGTCCGGTGACCCGAAAACTGCTTCTAGTGTGATTGAGCCCATGCAACAGGCCTCTACACCTGGGATTACACATTTAAAGGTGGTTTTGGTGGGTTTGATCCTCGAGGGGTCTATGCCCATTTTGCACAATGTATCCTGATAGAGTAGGTTCAGGCTGCTGCCACCGTCCATAAGGACTCGAGTGAGGTGGAATTCGTCAATTATGGGGTCAAGGACCAATGCGGAAGATCCGCCATGACGCATACTATTGGGGTGGTCCCTGCGATCGAAGGTGATCGGACAAGAGTACCACGGGTTGAACTTTGGGGCGACTGGATCCATCGCATAGACGTCCCTTAGTGCATGCTTCCGTTCCCTCTTGGGAATGTGGGTTGCGTATATCATGTTCACCGTTTTCACTTGTGAAGGGAATCTTTCTGTCCTCCTGTGTTCGGCGGCCAAGGCTCCTCCTCGTCGTCGCTATGCAGCCCCTTGTCCTTGTTTCGGGCATTTAACTTGCCCGCTTGCTTGAACACCCAGCATTCTCTGTTGGTGTGATTGGCTGGCTTATCGGGGGTGCCGTGAATTTGACACGAGCGATCGAGTATGTGGTCCAAGATGGACGGGCCCGGATTGCTTCTTTTGAATGGCTTTTTCCGCTAACCGGATTTAGAGCCACTGAATCCGGCATTGACTATCGTGTCTTCGGTGTTATCACCGTTGTTGCGGCGCTTGTGTCTGTTATGACGTGGTCTGCCGTTAGTATCTTTGGCATCTGAAGTGCCAGGATTCCTTGATGTGTTGTTGCTTCGAGCCAGCCAGCTATCCTCGCCTGCGCAAAAGCGGGTCATGAGTGTCGTGAGGGCTGCCATAAACTTCGGCTTCTGCTGGCCGAGGTGCCGGGCGAGCCACTCGACACGGATGTTATGCTTAAATGCCGCTAAGGCGTCTGCATCCGGACAGTCGACAATTTGGTTTTCTTAGTTAGGAACCGGGTCCAGAATTTCCTGGCCGATTCCTCTGGCTGCTGAGTTATATGGCTCAAGTCATCAGCATCCGGTGGTCGCACATAGGTGCCCTGGAAGTTGTCAAGGAATGCATCTTCCAAATCTTCCCAACTGCCAATGGAGTGTGATGGCAAGCTATTCAGCCAATGCCGAGCTGGTCCTTTGAGTTTTACTGGGTGGTACTTGATGGCATGTAGATCATCACCGCGGGCCATGTGGATGTGGAGGAGGAAATCCTCGATCCATACAGCGGGGTCTGTTGTACCATCGTATGATTCAATGTTTATGGGTTTAAAACCCTCTAGGAATTCGTGATCCATTACTTCATCAGTGAAGCATAGGGGGTCTGTGACGCCTTTGTGCTGGGTTATATCACGGCGCAGTTCATACAAGTCTTATCTGCTGTATTCGGCCCAGCCGGATTTGCTTTTGGTATATCCGGCATGAGGATCATCGTCCCGCGTTGGGGCGCGCCCCCGTGATCCGTAGATCGATCTTGCATGTTTTGCTTTGTTTTCCAATACGTCTCACAGGTCCCGCGTGTTGCCCCAGGCCTTGGTATTTTTGTTTGAATGGCGGCGGCGTGCGGTCTGGACTTCGTGTTGATATGCCTCTCTGTCTCGGCCACGAGGTGGCCGATCAGCCGCATCATACGCTGGTGATGTGGGTTTCAATGCTTCCTCCTCGATTTGGGGTAGCAACCTGCGCTTTGGGTAACTCTTGGTTGAGCGTTCGAGTTCGTATTCCTCGGCCGCAAGGACTCCAGTCCATCTATCCGCTAGCAGATCCTGATGAGCTCAAAGCTGTTGTCGCTTTTTCTTCAAGCCGTTTGCTATTGCTATAAGCCGGCGCTTGAAGCGCTCCTGTTCAACGGGATCCTCAGGCATGATAAATTCTTCGTCGCCGAGGCTCACCTCGTCTTCGGAGAGAGGCATGTAATTGTCATCCTCCGATTCTCCGTCTACTGCCTGTTCCAGAGGGCTAGCTTGTTCATCCTCCCGCTCTAGGTCTAGCTGGAGGGGATTGTCATCGTCCTCGGCACTATCCGGAGCGGTATTGTCTCTCGTGCCGGTATCGCTGCTTTTACTATGGCGGGACTGAGAGCGGCGCCGCTGACATCGGTGCTTGGATTGCTTCTTGGAGGGATTATCCTCCGCTGCCTTATCGCCGTCGCCTTCTTTGGGGGTGTCCACCATGTATATGTCATATGATGAGGTGGCAGTCCAGCGCCCTGTGGGCGGTGGTTCTTGTTCGTCTCCTGCATCGTCGTCCATACCGTCGATGTCTTCGGAGCCGAAGTCGAGCATGTCGGTTAAATCGTCGACAGTGGCTACGAAGTGGGTGGTGGGTGGGGAGCGAATTTCTTCGTTGTCCGCATCCCAATCTAGCCGAACATAGTTCGGCCAAGGGTCTCCTGACAGGGAGAGAGAGACCTCAATGAGTTTATCATGTCACCAAAGGGCGAGTGCTGAAAGATATCCGCGGAGGTAAACTCCATGATCGGTGCCCAATCGGATTTGATAGGCACGGACGCATGCGGCTCGGAGCCCATGGCCGGGGACGAATCCAATGGTTCAGCAACACAGGTCTCGTAGGAGGTGAAGTCAGTATTCAGCTCTATCGCCACTGAGTGTGTGACCTCCGTGGCGGGGTCCATCCACCAGTCCTCAGATGGCGTGATTTGTTCCGGATTGAGGGCCGGAGCAGTTGCAGGTGTGATCTCCCGAACATTGTCCGACGGCAGAGTTAAGTCATGCTCGTCGTGATTGAGCGACGCACCTGACATGGGCTCGAATCCATCGAAGATCGAGTCTCCGTGAATGTCGGTAGTATAGTTCAAGTTTCCAAACCTGACCTGATGGCCAGGGGCGTAGCTCTCGATCTGCTCCAGATGGCCAAGTGAGTTGGCCCACAGTATGAAGCCGCCCTGGAGGAAAACCTCACCCTAGATCGCATCGTTGCCGATGATCGAAGGAGCATCAAGCCTTACGGTGACGGCACATTGGAACTCTTAATGAAAGCACCAATGTCGGTGTCAAAACCGGCGGATCATGGGTAGGGGGTCCCGAACTGTGCGTCTGAGGCGGATGGTAACAGGAGGCGGGGGACATGATGTCTACCCAGGTCCGGGCCCTCTCGATGGAGGTAATACCCTACTTCCTGCTTGATTGATCTTAATGATATGAGTATTACAAGAGTTGATCTACCACGAGATCGTAGAGGCTAAACCCTAGAAGCTAGCCTATGGTATGATTGTTGTTGTCCTACGGACTAAACCCTCTGGTTTATATAGACACCAGAGGGGGCTAGGGTTACACAGAGTCGGTTACAAGGGAGGAGATCTACATATCCGTATTGCCAAGCTTGCCTTCCACGCCAAGGAGATCCCATCCAGACACGGGACGAAGTCTTCAATCTTGTATCTTCATAGTCGAACAGTCCGGGTGTCCGAGTACCCCCTAATCCAGGACTCCCTCACTCCCTCTGCATCAAACGTAGCCCACGCGAACGCCACCAAAGGAGCTCAGGGTCGATGACGGGACCCAGGGCCGAGTTCCTCACCAAGCGGTGAGCCCCTGAAGGTAGCACCTCCCAGTGCCAGCCCGATGGAGCCCAGTCCCGGACATGGGTGCTTTGAAGCAGGACGTCGTCACGAACGGGTCGACGGCGAGGATGCGGGCCAGGCATCGTCGAGAACAAATACTATATGCCAACTTAACATTTTTTAAATGATTGGATTGTGATTTCTTATATATATCTAGCTAGCTAATTCATCTAACATTTTGTAAAAAGGATAAAAAACTAATTCATTTAACATTAATTAATATATCTAATTCATCGAACTAAAAGTATAAAAATAATAATTCACCTAACATTAATACATCTAGCTATTTTCATCTAACATTTGACATTAATCTAATTAATTAATTCATCTAAAACCTTTGACATTTGACATTTGACATTAATCTAATCTAATTAATTAATTCATCTAAAACCTTTGTATATAAAAACCAGAAAAAACTAAAAACTAAAAACTAAAAACACATCTAAGTGTGTGTGTGCGCGGCCGGGCTTGGGGCGGCCGGCCATATGCATGGTGGTTGGGGTTCTTCCAGCGGGGCGACGAACCGGGGCGCGGCGAGGCGATGGGGGCGGCAGCGTGACGGCAATGATGGGGACGACGACGACGGGGCGGGGCGTCGACGGGGACGGGGGCGACGACGACGGCGATGACGTGCGATGGGGACAGCGACGGGTGACGGTGCGGGACGGGGCGGCGGCGATGTCGAAGCAGAGAGGAGAAGTGGGAGATGATAAACTGAAATTTTTTGAAGTGTTGTTTATATAGGATTGAACTTTAGTACCGGTTGCAGCCACCAACTAATACTAAAGGCCTGTTTTGGCCAGGCGGAGCGGCGGGAAGGGCTCACCTTTAGTACCGGGTGGTGGCTCCAACCGGTACTAAAGACCCCACCCCTTTAGTACCGGTTGGAGCCACCACCCGGTACAAAAGGTGGTGCGCTGCTAAGCGAGGGGAGCAGAAGTTTAGTCCCACCTTGCTAGCCGAGGGGCGCTCGCACCTGCTTATAAGCCCCGCCGCCGCTGCTGTCTCGAGCTCCTCTCTAAAGCACGCCTTCTAGGCCTACCTCTACTGCGATGCCTTGTTGGGCCTACTAGGCTAGCGGGCCTGCATCTTGTCCCAACTAGAGGTTGGGTTTCTAGTCATATGCAGGCCGCTGTGGCCCAGTAGGTCGGCTTTTTTTCATTTAGTTTTTTTCTTCTTTTTTTCTTTTCTACATTATTTATTTTCTTTTATTTGTTTTTGAGTTGTTTTTTGCTGTATTTACAGTTTCTTTGTGAATATTTTTGCTTTAGGTACAAAAAATTACAAATTTTCTGCTAGTGCCGGTAGTTTCCAAATTTGAATAGTTTAAATTTTGAATTATTTGAAATTTGTGTGAATCACTAGTTTGTGAATAACTTAACTTTAAAAATAGATTTTTCAGTGATTCTTTTTTCTTATGTTTAATATTAGTGTGTTTTATCATTATATTCAATTTGGTAACACTTAGGTTATTTAAAAAATGAAATGCCTTTGTAACAGATGAGTTTTCATCTGAAACCCTGATACTTCGAAAGAGATTGTCCATTTTGTACACGAAGTGCATCCAGTTTTTGCCGTAACCCTCTCTACTTTTTTGCACATGCTATGTGGGTGAAATTATGATGCCAACTTTCAACCTTTTCGGAGTTCATTTGAAGTGTTTTTCAAATTTCAGGGTCATTTAGCTGAAAAAATCAGTAAATGCATGAAAGAATTTGTTTGCACATCAAATTTCTTCGCGTTTCAAATGCCAAAACACATAAGTACCCTAACTATTACAAAGATTTCCTCCTGGGTGTGACACACAGAAGAAAGTGATGACAGTGAAGCCGATCACATCCCAGATCTTGGGTGTGAAACTTTTTCTTCTCGTGTGTCCAATTGCGTCGTAACCATGGGCAATCTTCATCATTTAACTGGATGCTCGGGTCAATATTCATTGTGAATGGAGCAATTTCATCAAACTTTTCATAATCTTCTGACATGTCTGTCTTGTCATCCACTCCCACGATGTTTCTTTTCCTAGAAAGAACTATGTGGCGCTTTGGCTCATCGTATGATGCATTCGCTTCCTTATATTTTTCTTTTTCTCGGCTTGGTAGACATGTCCTTCACATAGAAAACCTGTGCCACATCATTGGCTAGGATGAATGGTTCGTCTGCATATGCAAGATTGTTGAGATCCACTGTTGTCATTCCGTACTGCGGGTCTTCCGTTACCCCGCCTCGTGTCATATTGACCTATTTGCACCGAAACAAAGGGACCTTCAAACCACGTCCATAGTCAGTTCCCATATGTCCTCTATGTAAACATAATATGTTTCCTTTCCCGTCTTCGTTGCTGCATCAAAGCGGACACCACTGTTTTGGTTGGTGCTCTTCTTATCTTGGGTGGTCGTGTAAAATGTTTTCCCATTTATCTCGCACCCTTTTAAAGTCATTATATTCGAAGATGGTAACTCGGGCAACAAGTACAGGTCATCTTCAATAGCAGCGTTATGCATGGCACGTGTGTGCAACCAGCTGGCAAAAGTCCCCATTTGTTCACGCGTAATCCAGTCGTCAGACTGCTCCGGGTGTTTGGAGCGTAGAAAATTCTTGTGTTCGTCCATATACGGAGCCACCAAGGCGGAATTCTGTAGAACTGTGTAGTGTGCTTGAGTAAGAGAATGCCCGTCCATACATATTATTTGATCCCCTCCAAGCATGCCTTTTCCATCCAGTTTGCCCTTATGCCGCGATTTAGGAACACCAATCGTCTTAAGGTCAGGAAGAAAGTTAATACAAAACTCAATGACCTCCGCATTTTCATGGCCCTTGGAGATGCTTCCTTCTTGCCTAGCACAGTTATGAACATATTTCTTTAAGACTCCCATGAACCTCTCAAAGGGGAACATATTGTGTAGAAATACAGGAGCCAAAATGTTAATCTCTTTGCATAGGTGAACTAGGACGTGCGTCATGATGTTGAAGAAGGATGGTGGGAACACCAACTCGAAACTGACAAGACATTGCACCAAATCATTCTCTAACCTCGGTATGATTTCTGGATCAATTACCTTCTGAGAGATTGCATTGAGGAATGCACATAGCTTCACAATGGCTAATCTAACGTTTTTCGGTAGAAGCCCCCTCAATGCAACCTGAAGCAGTTGCATCATAATCATGTGGCAGTCATGAGACTTTAGGTTCTGGAACTTTTTCTCTGCCATATTTATTATTCCCTTTATATTCGACGAGAAGCCAGACAGTACCTTAATACTAAGAAGGCATTCAAAGAAGATTTCCTTCTCTTCTTTGGTAAGAGCATAGCTTGCATGACCCTGACGTATGCCGTCTTTTCCGTGCATATGTTGCTGGTCCTCCCGTGCCTCTGGTGTATCTTTTGTCTTCCCATACACACCCAAGAAGCCAAGCAGGGTCACGCAAAGATTCTACGTCACGTGCATCACGTCGATTGCAGAGCGGGCCTCTAGGTCTTTCCAATAGGGCAGGTCCCAAAATATAGATTTCTTCTTCCACATGGGTGCGCGTCCGTCAGCGTCATTCGGAACAGGTTGTCTGCCAGGACCCTTTCCAAAGACTACCTTCAAATCCTTGACCATATCATGTATATCAGCACTAGTATGGTGGTGAGGCTTCATCCGGTGATCTGCCTCACCTTTGAAATGCTTCCCTTTGTTTCTTACGGGATGCCTGCTCGGAAGAAATCGACGACGTCCCAGGTACACGTTCTTCCTACAATTATCCAAATATATACTGTCAGTATCATCCAAATAGTGCGTGCATGCGCGGTATCCCTTGTTTGTCTGTCCTGAAAGGTTACTGAGAGTAGGCCAATCATTGATGGTCACGAACAACAATGCCTTTAGGTCAAATTCTTCCGGTCCGTGCTCATCCCACACACGTACACATGTTGCATTCCACAACTGTAAGAGTTCTTCAACTAATGGCCTTAGGTACACATCAATGTCGTTGCCGGGTTGCTTAGGGCCTTGGATGAGCACTGGTATCATAATGAACTTCCGCTTCATGCACAACCAAGAAGGAAGGTTATACATACATAGTCACAGGCCATGTGCTATGGTTGCTTCTCTGCTCCCCAAAAGGATTAATGCCATCTGCGCATAGACTAAACCATACGTTCCTTGCGTCACGTGCAAACTCCTCCCTGTACTATCTCTTGATTTTTCTCCACTGCGACCCATCAGCGGGTACTCTCAACTTTCCGTCTTTCTTACGGTCTTCTCTATGCCATCGCATCGCCTTGGCATGCTCTTTGTTTTGGAAGAAACGTTTCAACCGTGGTATTATAGGAGCATACCACATCGCCTTGGCAGGAATCTTTTTCCTAGGGCAGTCGCCCTTGACATCACCAGGGTCATCACGGTTGATCTTATAGCGCAATGCACCGCATACCGGGCACGCATTCAAATCCTCGTACTCACCGCGGTAGAGGATGCAGTCATTAGGGCATGCATGTATCTTCTGCACCTCTAACCCTACAGGGCAGACATCCTTCTTTGCTTCATACGTACTCTCGAGCAATTCGTTGTCCTTTGGAAGCATATTCTTTATCATTACCAGCAACTTTCCAAACCCCTTGTCAGATACACCATTCACTGCCTTCCATTGCAGCAATTCCAGTGTCGTGCCCAACTTTTTCTTGTCATCTTTGCAATTTAGGTACAGCAATTTCTTGTGATCCTCTAACATGCGCTGCAACTTCTTCTTCTCCTTTTCACTTGCGCAGTTTCTCTTTGCATTGGCAATGGCCCGACCTAGATCATCAGCGGGCTTATCTGATGCCTCTTCTTCAGCTCCGCATTGCCGGCTCAGCTTCTTCCCCCATTGCCGACTCAGCTTCCTCCCCCATTGTTGTATCATCGTATTCAGGGAACCCATGGCCAGGATAGCTGTCGTCGTCCTCTTCTTCTTCATTGTCTTCCATCATAACCCCTCTTTCTACGGGCTTGGTCCAAACATTATAGTGGGGCATGAAACCGGACTCAAACAGGTGGATGTGAATGGTTCTTGAGTTAGAGTAATTGTGATCATTCTTACAGCCAGCACATGGACAAGGCATAAAACCATCCGCCCGCTTGTTTGCCTCAGCCGCAAGCAGAAAAGTATGCACGCCATTAATGAACTCGGGAGAGCATCGGTCATCGTACATCCATTGTCGGCTCCTCTTCATTACACAACACCGAAAAGACCAAATTAATACAAGTTCATACGTAAAGTTCATACAAAACTTAAATGCAACAAAAAAATAACTCTCTAGATAAACCATTTAAATGCAAGAACAAATGCGATCAAGATCAAAACTAAGGTAACAATTGATCCAACAGCATAATGATACCAAGCCTCACTATCAATGGCATATTTTCTAATCTTCAAGCGCATTTTCTCCATCTTGATCTTGTGATCATCGACGACGTCGGCAACATGCAACTCCAATTCCATCTTCTCCCCCTCAATTATTTTCAATTTTTCTTTCAAATACTCGTTTTCTCTTTCAACTAAATTTAACCTCTCGACAATAGGGTCGGTTGGAATTTCCGGTTCACATACCTCCTAGATAAAAATATCTATGCCAACTTGATGGGCATAATTTTTCATAAACACGAAATGCAACAAATAGTTTTAAAAGAGAATATACCACATCCAAATCATAACACAGACGAGGGCCTACGGGGACGGATATCAAAACCATGGCACTATGTATAACAAACAATGTACGGGTAAGATAATTATACGAGTAACTATATATCCAAATCACACAAACATGAATTTTTATATAAACAGATAAGAACAGGAGGCTCACCACAAGGTGGTGCCGTCGACGGGACGGTGCGGGTGATCGACGGTGGTTACGACGGAGATTTACAAGGCACTAAGTAAACCACACCTACATATGCAAACTAAGTGTTATTTTGACCTCAAATTGCATATAAATCAAATACTAACACATATAATTCCTCCAAAATTACTAAAACCCACAAATTAATCACTATATAAACCATTGCAAGAGCTAATCTAGCAATGAGAGATGAAAGGACAAAGTTGCAAACCTTTGTGATCATTAGAATGGATGGGGGACTTCAAATCTTGACAAAATTTGGGCAAAATGTGTGATGAGCTCGAGGAAGAAGGGAAGAACAGAGAGGAGAGGGGAAAGGGGGAAGAACAAAGCGCGGCTGGACGAAGGGTTTATATAGGACGACCTTTAGTACCGGTTCGAGGCACGAACCGGTACTAAAGGTGCTGGAGGGGCCCCAGACTGACAACATCCTGCCACCACTCTCTTTAGTACCGGCTCATGGCATGAACCGGTGCTAAAAGTTCGGCACGAACAGATACTAATGAGAGTGACCCGCCTAGCCGTTGGAACCGGCACTAATGGTCACATTAGTGCCGGCTCAAAAACAAACCGGGACTAATGGGTTGAACATTTGACCGTTTTTCTACTAGTGACTCTTACCTTTTCACAATTTGCTAGCCTCTACAGTACCGTGCATTTCCCTTTCTCACATCAAGATGTGGTGCAAACTTCGCAGGTGCATCCAACCCCTGTGATATGATATGCTCTATCACACATAAGCCTTATTATATCTTCGTCAAAACAGCCACCATACCTATGTATTATGGCTTTTCCATGGCCATTCCGAGATATATTGCCATGCAATTTCCACCGCTTCCATTTGATGACTTGAGCATTCATTGTAATATTGCTTTGCATGATTATATAGCTGACATAGTAGTTGTGGCTCAGCCACCGTTCGTCATTTTTCATACATGTTATGCTAGGTCATTGCACATCCTGGTACATTGCCAGAGGCATTCATATAGAGTCATATTTTGTCATAGGTATTGAGTTGTTATTGTTATTTCTTTGGAGTTATAAGTAAATAGAAGTGTGATGATCATCATTATTCATTTTCAGAGCAGTGCCCCAGTGAGGAAAGGATGATGGAGACTATGATTCCCCCACAAGTCGGGATGACACTCTGGACAATGAGAGAAAAAGAAAATGAAAAAATTTAAAAAGAAAAAAAAAGAGAAAGAAAAAATAAACTAAGAGAGAAGGGGCATTGTTAGTATCCTTTACCACACTTGTGCTTCAAAGTAGCACCATGTTTTTTATATGGAGAGTCTCCTGTGTTGTCACTTTCATATACTAGTGGGAATTTTTCATTATAGGATTAGATGCACACCCACTTAGTTTTCATATTGAGCTTTCATACACTTATATCTCTTAGTGCATTTGTTACATGGAAATCCCTACTCCTCAGGTTGATATCAATTGATGGGCGTCTCCATAGCCCGTTGGTTAGCTGCATCGATGCGAGACTTTCTTACTTTTTGTCTTCTCTATATTTACCCCTATCATCATACTCTATTCCACCCGTGGTGCTATATCCATGGTTTGAGCTCATGTATTGCGTGAGGGTTGAAAAAGATGAAGCTCGTTAAAAAGTATGAACCAATTGCTCGGCTTGTCATCGGGGTTGTGCAAGATAAATACTTTGTGTGAAGAAAACAGAGCATGACAAGACTATATGATTTTGTAGGGATAGCTTTCTTTAGTGTTGATATTTTGAAAGACATGATTGTTTGTTGGGATGCCTCAGTATTGATGTCTTTATGTCAAATTATAGACTATTTATTTGAATCACTTATGTCTTAATATTCCTGCCATGATTAGATATATGATCAAGTTTATGTTAGGTAGCATTCCACATAAAAAATATTCTTTTTATCATTTACTTACTCGAGGACGAACATGAATTAAGCTTGGGGATGCTAATACGTCTCCGTCGTATCTATAATTTTTGATTGTTTCATGCCAATATTATACAAGTTTCACATATTTTTGGCACCTTTTTATATGATTTATTGGACTAACCTATTGATCCAGTGCCAAGTGCCAGTTCCTGCTTTTGCATGTTTTTTGTATTGCAGAAAATACATATCAAACGAAGTCCAAATACAATAAAATTTCATGGTGAATTATTTTGGAATATATGTGATTTTTGGGACTTGGAATCACTGCAAACGGAGGCCCGCACAGGGCACAAGACACCAGCGCACCACCCTTGAGCCAGGCGCGTGGTGGTGGGTTGTGCTCACCTCGTACGTCGATTGGAGCTCTAGTTCGGGCACAAGGAAGCTTATATCCAGAAAAAATCATGTTAAAATCTAAGAGCAATCGGAGTTACGAACCTCCGTGAATATAAGAAACTGTTTTTGTCCAGATCTGGGGAACGCGAAACAGAAGAGAACAAAGAGGGAGATCCAATCTCGGAGGGGCTCCCGCCCCTCCGCCGCCATGGAGATCATGGACCAGAGGGGGAACTCTCCTCCCATCTAGGGGGGGAGGCCAAGGAATAAGAAGAAGGAGGGGGGCTCTCTCCCCCTCGCTTCCGGTGGCGCCGGAGTGCCACCAGGACAACGATCGGGATGGCGATCTACATCAACAATCTTGCTACTGTCAACACCAACTTTCTCCCCCTCTATGCAGCACTATAACACCCCTTCTCCCCGCTATAATCTCTACTTAAACATGGTGCTAAACTCCATATTATTTCCCAATGATCTATGGTTATCCTATGATGTTTGAGTAGATCTGTTTTGTCCTGTGGGTTAATCGTGATCTTGGTTGGTATGATTGTATATTTTATTTATGGTGATGTCCTACGGTGCCCTTTGTTCTCGCACAAACGTGAGGGGCCCCCGTTGTAGGGTGTTGCAATATGTTCATGGTTCGCTTATGGTGGGTTGCGAGAGTGACAGAAGCTTAAACCCGAGTAAGTGGGGTCTGACGTATGGGAGTAAAGAGGACTTGATACTTAATGCTATGGTTGGGTTTCACGACCTTAATGATCTTTAGTAGTTGCAGATGCTTGCTAGAGTTCCAATCATAAGTGCATATGGTCCAAGTAGAGAAAGTATGTTAGCTCATGCCTCTCCCTCATATAAAATTGCAAGAATGATTACCGGTACTTGTTATCGATTGCCTAGGGACAAATAACTTTCTTGTTGACAAAAGCTCTCTACGAAAACTAACTTAGTTGTGTCTTTATCTAAACAACACCTAGATTTTATTTACGTGCTCTTTATTATCTTGCAACCTATCCTATCACACCTACAAAGTACTTCCAGTTTCATACTTGTTTCCTGTAAAGCGAATGTCAAGTGTGCGTAGAGCTGTATCGGTGGTCGATAGAACTTCAGGGAATATTTGTTCTGCCTTTAGATCCTTGTTGGGTTCGACACTCTTATTTATCAAAAAAGGCTACAAATGATCCCCTATACGTGTGGGTTATCATGGGTTTTCTGTAGCTGTGAAGAAGAAGGGGAGCAGGCATTTTCTGTACGAGTGAGGAAGAAGGGGGCGGGGGCTTTCTGTACAACTGAGGAAGAAGGGGAGGGGCGACAGAAGGGGGAGAGTCCAGTGAGCTACATTAAGTGGAGGCGAGGAGGAAGGGTATTTTTTTGGGAGCGGTCCACTTCAAGAAATATGGGCTTTTCCTCGCAATAAAAAAACAAGTGGCCTTAAGATGGATTGGCTTTTCTATTGGCCTAGTCGGTTGCCGTGTTTTGTACTGGATGGTATTAACACTAGAGGCACCCCATTAGAAACACTCTTGAGCTCTCCAACTTATTGCCCATATGAAAGAAAAAAAAGAGGCGCCCTCTAGCTTATGCTCCTCATTGGTGTCGGCGTTCTGGGAACGGGGGTCCCCAGACTTGCCTGCCTGCGGCCTACGGCGTGGCTCAAAGGGGGGCCCAGCACGGCCCATCTTCATCAACACAAGACTCAAGACCCTCGCGAGGGGCCAAGCCTCGCGGGGCGGACGACGCGGAGCTTCCTCAGGCGCGGTCTCATTAGGTTGGCTCACGAGGAGGCGGAGAGATCAAGGTGGGGTACCTCACGAGGTGCCCATGACGCAAGCCATGACGACCGAGGGCGCCAGGCGGGCGCCGGCCCGCGCAGTGTCCTCCTTTCCTCTTTGGTGCAAAGGGGGCAAGCGTAGGCAAGAGCATCAGGCAAAGGCACCCGTTTCGGCGCAACGAGACCAAGACCAGTCCAACGGTGGGGAGGATGTCATTGTGGAGCCCAAGCTAGCGTCACCACCAGAGCCTTTGGCAGGCGAGGACCAACTTTAGTCAGGATAAGTGTACCAGATGTTCCCCTTCAAAATGGCCTATTGTTGGCGCCCGTCCCGCTCAATATTTGGGAAGAGGCCCAGGGCCTTTGCCTATAAATAGGACCAGCCACCCCCAGGGTAGAGGCGAATGGGAGTAAGGACAGACAGAGACAGAGATAGAAGGGCGACTAAACTCCTCCTAGCAGTTCATCGTCCCGGCCAAGGTCAGACCCTCGCGAGGCTGTTCTTCCTTGTATTGTTCATCATCCTCAGCCCAAGAGGCAATCACCACACCACACTGGAGTAGGGTATTACACGACATCGGTGGCCCGAACCAGTATAAACCCTGCGTCGCTTGTGCTGTTCTTTCGATAGTTTAGATCTTTGCGAGTCGGAGGAGCACGGGTAGGTAGAAGGCGTAATCTCCGCGCGCACCCCAGAGTTCGAACCTCAAGGGTCTGCCGGAACCCGAAATCCGACATTTGGCGCGCCAGGTAGGGGTGCGCCGGAATTCGTCTTCCACCGCACCGCTCTTCTCCGACCGTCGCGTCCATGTCTGACGCTCGCCGGGCCCGCGCCGAGCGCTGAGCCGCCCTCTCTTCCTGTGTCGCCCAGACGGCTCCCGTCAGCGGTCGTCCACGCCATTCCCCGTCGGCTGCCGTCAACGCCGCCACCGGCCCGACGGGGAACGAGTAGCAAGCGTCGTCCCAGCATCCGTCCATGCGGCAAGACGGCCGTACCACTACTCCCTCGCTCACCCCAGCTGGTTCTTCGTCCCGCGCGCTCCGCGCGCCCATGGAGGCCCGAGCTGCGCTCATCACGGCAAACGAGCTCTTCTGCTACCGTCCCGTCGGCGACGTCTACGAAGAATGGCTCGACCGCGTCGCCGAGCTTGTCCGCACCGCGGGGGGCTCTCCTGCACCGTCTTTTCCGCTGCACCGAACCCCGCCCTGCGTGGGCGACGAAGCTCCGGGGGTGTCCCAGCCGCCTCCTCGTCAAGAAGACGCCATGGTTCCAAAGCACGCGGCCCCTGGGTGAAACCCGCTCCGTCAGGTGCCGGCGCGGCAAGAACAGAGCTGCCAAGAAGTCCCTCGCCCGCAAGAAGCTGCCCGGGCGCTCCCTGCTCCAGCGCATCGCGACCACGCTTCTGCTCCCGCACATCAAGACCCCGCGCTGCTCCCAGCTGCGGCGCACGGGGACCCGCAGGACCAAGATCTCTGTCACCCAAGGCCTCCCGTGGCCACAGCAGGCTGCCGTGCATACACCACCGAGCTACGCAGCGTCATGTGGCCCGGCAAGTTCAAGCCAGACCTGCCTCCTCGCTACGACGGCATGGCAGACCCCGCGGAGTTCCTCCAGCTCGATGAGCTGGGCATCGAAGCTGCCAACAGAGACGAGAAGGACATGACGAACTGGTTTCCCATGGCGCTTAAGGACGGGGCCCGCACCTGGCTCCAGGCACGATCTCCTCCTGGGACCAGATGCGCACCCGCTTCATCGCCAACTTCCAAGGTACCCGCGACCGCCCGCCCGCCGTGAGCGACATGCGCCGCATCAAGCAACAACCCGGAGAGACCCTGCAAAAGTACATCCAGCGCTTCAACATCGCACGCCTTAAGATTCCCAAGGTGTCCGAGGAGGCCATCATCTCAGCCTTCTCCGACGGCGTGTGCGACGTCAAGATGAAGGAGGAGCTGGCGATGCATGAAGACCTGTGCACTTCCTTGGAGCTGTTCAACTTGGCGACCAAGTGCACCAGGGCTGAGGAGGGGCATATCTCCCTCCTCGAGCTGCCTGCCGCAGACCCAAAAGAGAAGAAGTCCAAGGCCAAGGATGTGAAGCGCAAGGGGGCTACCATGCTCGCGGCAGAACCAGACACCAAGCGGGGCAAAGATCAGCCCGAATCCTCCCGGGGCAGTCGGTACTGCGTGTACCATGACCTCCACACCCACAACACCAACGAATGCCAAGAGCTCCGAGCCGTGCGAGAAGGAAGGATCGACCGTCGCCCCCATCGCGCTGATCGGGGCTACGGCCGAGGAGGATGAAGAAATGCAGGACGCTGGGAAGACCGCGGCCCGCGCCAATGGTGGCGCGACCAACCTCGCGAGGATCGCTGGCGAGACCCGCCTCGCGAGGGAGACTGGAGGGACCAGCCTCGCGAGGATCGCCCACAAGGTAACGCAGGCCTCCCTCCGCTCCCGCCTCAGCCAAGGAGAAACGAGGACCGCCATCAGGACGAAGGGGCTGGGGGCTTCCAGGAGCCACGCGCGATCGCCTGCATCCTGGGCGGAGCTCAAGCCCCAGCCTCTCAGCGCATCTTCAAGCAGTTTTCCCGTGAAGTGAATGCAGTCCTCCCCAAGCTCGAAGCCACGCGCCCTCTCAGGTGGTCGGCGTGCGCCATCACGTTCAGCTCAGCGGATCAGCTCAAGTGTGCAGCCACAGCCGGAATCCTCCCGATGCTTTGTTCCCTGATCATCAGCAACGAGGTGGTTACCAGGACCCTCATCGATGGCGGGGCAGGGCTCAACGTCCTGTCTGTGGAAACATTCAACAATCTCCAAGTGCCCTACAACCAGCTCCAGCCAACCAAGCCTTTCTCCGGAGTCACCGACGCCTCCACGGTCCCGATTGGGCAGGTCCGCCTCCCTGTCACCTTCGAGGCACGCGACAACTACCACACCAAACACATCGACTTCGACGTCGCTCATATTCGCCTGCCGTACAACGCCATCCTCGGGTACCCAGCGCTGGCCAAATTCATGGTTGTGACTCACCACGGCTACAACGTCCTCAAGATGCCAGGAAGTGGCGGAGTCATCACAGTGCCCTGTGAAGAGAAGGATGCGGTGTGTTCCCTGGAGCGAGCCTTTCAGGCCGCGTCACTAGAAGACCCGGATCGCGGAAGCAGGAGGCTTCCTGAGACCACCCCCAAGAAGAAGAAGACATCGTCAGGACCGGCCCCTCAGGAGGCAGGCCACTCAGGGCCCGCTCCTGCCCAGGGGGAACCCCCTTCCATCGCATAGGAAAGCGCGCCCGGCGCCCTCCTCAGGCAGGGCTCAGGGGCTCTCCCCTGGAGGGCCACCGACCTAGCCAAGGTCACGAGGGAGGCGCTTGGGCACCACGTGGAGGCATGTTTCAAAGCACGTTTCCCTCGAGAAGGAGCAAGACAAGGAGAGTCAGACCCTCAGGAGTTCGTCAGCAAGGCCATTCAAGAATTACAGGAAACAAGAGTCATGAGAGGTTGCCGCCGCCAACCAGCTGTGGCTCCCCATCCAGGCGAGGATGGTGGGCTGTGCGTCTGCATCGACATACCAGGGCTCAATCGAGTCGCCTCTCTGGAGCGCCTCTCGCCCTCGCGAGTGGGGCGTTGCGAAGGTCCACCCCACAGCTACGTTCGCATGCCTTACGGCATGCCAAACGCGGCTGCTGTGTACCAACGCCTCATGAGGGGAATCATGGAAACTCAAGAGGCCAGCCGTTCCGCAGCCTTGGCGGAGATGGAGATGGTCCGCGAGGAGCCACCAGCGCCTCCGGAGCCTCCCGAGGCCCCTGGGCCTGGGGGCTCGTGAGGACCGGCTTCCGCAGCCCATCGAGTCTGCTACACCAACACTCCTTCGTCCTCAACGTCATCAGGTGACATCTTTTAAGTTTCATTTCCAGCTAGGAGCACCCCTCAGGGCTGCATTATTCCCAGGCCGCATGGGTCCGTCCCTGCGGCATGTATCCCTTTTATTTCATGTTGCTAGCTTACTCCGTTGGGGGCGCCCCTCGGGCTGCATCATCCCCAAACCGCTTGGGCCTGACCCAGCGACGTTCGCTTTCCCAGCTTCTATTGGAATGAATCCACTTCTTCGCGGCTAACGTGTTTGACCTAGCTGCCCGCTCAACTGACGCCAACTGACGAAGCTGCTCCCAAAACGGCACGGCGCTTGCGCATGGGTCCGTCCCTGCAACGCCGACAAACCTGGATGGTTGAGCTCTGGCCGCGGCAACCCTGCATGGCGCCACCTCGTCAAGCCTTCAGTGCCTCGTCGCCCCTCGGAAGCAACCAACAGCTGACTGTCAGTTGTCATGGCAACCCCTCGTTCTTTCTATGATGGTCTACAGGATCTACTGAAGGAGCTGCGTCAGGCGAGGCCCATGCGGTGTCTCCTTCACTCTCATCCGCGCGAACCGCTTGCACATTAAAGGGGGGTGCCTGAGCATCGCGACTCAGGGCTCCTACTGGCTCTCCAGCCCTCACCCTCTGGCCCTGTCCACGGCATCGCGACCTGGCATACCAGCGACGGCTGAGACCAGCTCGAGGGCCGGGACCCGAGGACGTAGAACAGAAAGGGGAGCAAAGGTGAGAGGAGAAGGGCACGCGAGGACCTTGCCGAGCGATCTCGCGCCTACCGATGCACAGAGTCAGCGACACACCGGGGAGCAGTCCCTGATTCTCGAGATAAGTCACCATCCGGAAGCACCAACTACCGTGGCACCACCCCCGCACCTAATGCAATCCCGTGTTAGCGACGCCGCTCTCCTTTCTCACTGAATGACGGCTGCTTGAGCGCCAAAGGGGACCTCCTGAGCATCGTGACTCAGGGGCTCTTACTGGACCCCGGGTCGCTCACCTCCTGGCCTTGACCATGGCATCGCGACCTGGCATACCAGCGACAGCTGACGCCGCCTTGGGACTGGGACCTGTCGGCGCAGAGCACCAAGCCCTCGTGAGGTTCGAAAGGGAGAACTGAGCTAAGGCGGAATGAGCAGTTCACACAATTCTATGGCGAGAGTTATATTAACAAGTAGGGTTGCAGGCACCTTACAAGCCCCATGGGGCGCACCTTTGATTCCTCGCAGGGAACAAATCCTAAAAGGACACTAACTACATGCACCCCTGCAAAAGATGCCATCATCAACAGTGGGCCATCAAGCACCGGTGCCAACCCCATCCAGATCAGAGTCGGCGGCGGCCTGACGAGCCTGCCCTGCTCCGGGAGCGGTGCCGCCTCGGGGGCTCGTAGCTGTCGTTGCTCGTCTCTGGAGTCGCGAAGGGCTCGCCGGAGTCGCTGGATCCTCCAACGCCTCCGCCGCCTGAGGAGCCGCCAAGGGAGCAGTCGGCGGGCCCAGCCCTCGCAGTGGCAGGATCCCGATCACCTTTCCCGGGGCAGCACTCCAGCCGGCGCCCTTTCGCGTCGAAGACCTTGAAGAACATCACCGACGCACCATCGTACTCCAGGTGGATCACGAAGGCGCCTCTTGTCTTGCAAGCCCGGGCGATTTCGCCCCAGCCTCGAGTCATGAAGACCTGGCCCGGGGCAACCACCGCAACCTCTGCCTCGGTCGCGAGGGTGCTGCAGCCGGCGTGCTGCAGCCAAAGCTCCAGGAGTTCTCCCTGCGGGATGATGGAGGCGAAGAAGGCTGGAAGACGAATCCAAGACCGAGGAGGAATGGCGGCGTGAAGCACGAACTCTCGGGAGGTGCCCTCGGTGTGGAACCCAGGGGGGACGACCCACACCTTTGTGACCCGTCGGCGCCGACGGCGGCGCCGCTCACGGCGATCGACATCGACTCCTTCGGCGCCCTTGATGTGGGCGTACAAGGGAAGCGGGAACCCCGGCAGTGGCCGCTCGCACCAGGGCCTCGGCACCACCTGAAGGGCCCCCTTGTCCCGACCGCGGAGGGCGAGCCGTTTCTTTGGCGGGAGCGGATCCGGTTCCTTTCAGGGAGCCTTACCCTTCTCTGCCGCAGAGAACCGGCGGATCGGAGCCATCGGAGCAAGACGGAGCAAGGACCGGGAGTAAGGAAATGCAAGAAGAGATGGACTAGAAGGACGCGCACCGTTCCGTACTTATAGCCGGCGAAGGCCAACTGTCGGCCTCCACGATCGCAGGTAATCATGACCAGTTTTGCATGCAGGGACTTGTCCAATCCGTGCGGATGCCGAGGCATCATGGGGAAGTGGAGGCGCCCACGTCCAATCAACCGCCACGCGACGCTCAAGGCCACAGGCTGTTAGGGCCCGCGGCGCTTCGCCCTTGCCCTTTCGCCTCTCTGCACGGCCAAGTCCGAGCGCGCCTTGGGCCCGGGGGCTACTATCGGCGTTCTGGGAACGGGGGTTCCGAGACTTGCCTGTCTGCGGCCTGCAGCGTGGCTCAAAGGGGGCCCCAGCACGGCCCATCTTCATCAACACAAGACTCAAGACCCTCGCGAGGGGCCAAGCCTCGCGGGGCGGACGACGCGGAGCTTCCTCAGGCGCGGTCTCATCAGGTTGGCTCACGAGGAGGCGGAGAAATCAAGGCGGGGTACCTCACGAGGTGCCCATGACGCAAGCCATGACGACCGAGGGCGCCAGGCGGGCGCCGGCCCGTGCAGTGTCCTCCTTTCCTCTTTGGTGCAAAGGGGGCAAGCGCAGGCAAGAGCATCAGGCAAAGGCACCCGTTTCGGTGCAACGAGACCAAGACCAGTCCAACGATGGGGAGGAAGTCATTGTGGAGCCCAAGCTAGCGTCACCACCAGAGCCTTTGGTAGGCGAGGACCAACTTTAGTCAGGATAAGTGTACCAGATGTTCCCCTTCAAAATGGCCAATTGTTGGCGCCCTTCCAGCTCAATATTTGAGAAGAAGCCCAGGGCCTTTGCCTATAAATAGGACTAGCCACCCCCAGGGTAGAGTCGAATGGGAGTAAGGACAGACAGAGACAGAGAGAGAAGGGCGACTGAACTCCTCCTAGCAGTTCATCGTCCCGGCCAAGGACAGACCCTCGCGAGGCTGTTCTTCCTTGTATTGTTCATCATCCTCAGCCCAAGAGGCAATCCACCACACCACACTGGAGTAGGGTATTACACCACATCGGTGGCCCGAACCAGTATAAACCCTGTGTCTCTTGTGCTATTCTTTCGGTAGTTTAGATCTTTGCGAGTCGGAGGAGCGCGGGTAGGTAGAAGGCATAATCTACGCGCGCACCCCAGAGTTCGAACCTCAAGGGTCTGCCGGAACCCGAAATCCGACAATTGGTAACCTTTTTCAACCTAAAAAAGGTATGGCTCCTTCTCAGGCCCGTTTGGCATCCACCAAATTAGATGATGTGGTACTACATGCTGACAACACACTAGCTGTAGCATGGCAAAATGAGGGGTAAAATAACAGGCCTACAATATAGGCTCTAAAGGTTCGCACGCTAGTCAACATTCACATTAAACTAAGATTCACAAAATATGGTATGCATACTAGCTAATAATGATATCAGCCCTATTTGTTTGAGCTTCAGGAACCAGATTCAGCTTTATCGGTGAAGCTGGATCTAGAACCTGAAACAAACAGTTATTTCGAATCGGCTTTACTTGTGAAGCCAGCTTTGCCAATGAAATTGAATCTGGAATCTGAAACAAATAGCTACTTCAAACCAGCTTTACCACTAAAGTGAATCTGCGGTATGTCAGGCTCAATCTGGTATGCATACTAGCTAACAATGTGAAGCTCAATCTGGATTTGGGTCATTTTTAGTGCAATTTGTTGAAGCACCTCAAAGTGTACTTCGGTGGCGAAGCTGATTCTGTGAATTAGCTTTACCACTAAAGCGAATCTACAGGTGATTCAAATCCAATCAAAGCTAAACAAACATGATCTTATGTAACCGTGAATCAGCTTTTCCACTAAATTGAATACCTAGGTGATCCGAATCAGATCAAAGCTGAAACAAACAAGGCCCAATCACATAAGTTCAGCATGTGTATGCATCTCAATAATAAAACCAAGACAAAGCTCTGAGAAGGTGTAGAAATAAATAGAAAAGATGGATGCTTCTCTAAGCAAAGGGCCCACCTTGGCATGCATTAATTTCCTGGGCATGCTTCTTTCTGCTCAATGTTGTGTGCAGTTTGAGCATGTTGGCAACTCCATAGCTAGCCGGCTAGCTCATCTTGCAATTGATGCTAACACATTGCAGCAAACAGAGGAGGCAATAGAGATCACTCAACAT
This sequence comes from Aegilops umbellulata, assembly GCA_032464435.1. NCBI lineage: Eukaryota > Viridiplantae > Streptophyta > Magnoliopsida > Poales > Poaceae > Aegilops > Aegilops umbellulata. Next base: position 225,062,546 of record CP136060.1, read on the forward strand.
TAGAGTGCAGTTCCACTGAAATCATCTTCATTGTCCTGAATGTGATAAGATAGGAAAACAATAGTTGTACTTCAACGGTGTTGCAAAACAGTAGCACATATCAATAGCTCTACATGACAAAACACGATAATCTGGACGAAGGGTAGACAGACCTGCATGAGGAAGATTATCCATAATTTTATAAGTGGTTCGTTGATTTCCACCTTGGGGTCTCATCGCATGCCATTGAGAAAATTCGATCAAGTCGATGAGGGCAATTCATTCTGTGTGGCTGTAGAAAATTTGTTTGGCTACCCCAACATATTTTTTGGGCAGTTTCACTAAAATAATGCACCGTTGTTTGCATGACCCCTACTCGCTAGCCATGCCATCTATGACTTGGTCTATTTTATCTTGTGTTGACGGTGCGGCTGCAGTGCTTGTTTGCTCCACATATGACAGGCTCGTTCCACACTGCAACCAGCAATTCAATGTACGATAAGCTTATTTCATCTCGCGTTGGTCATTCTACCTAGTTGCGAAGGTAAGAATACCTGGAGCATCGTGAGGTTAGCTGATAGCAGATAGATGCAGCCATCTAATTTTGTGCAGTTCCACTGAAATTGTGGTTTGTGATTTTACTTGCACAAATAGATACCATATGGGCATAGACAACCCTGTTTGCACGAACATGTAATAGCGTTTTTTAAGCAGTGTCAGTTTTCTCAGTGGCATATGATTAACAGTAGCATATCATTTGTTATCAATGGCATTACATTGACAGTATCTGGTCTATTATGAATTGAGTTAATATCGTCTGTAATCAATTGTAATAACACAAAGTGTTAAAGTGTGTTTTTTCTCCTTATACCATGAGAGTATCATGGTCACTTCTTACTGTACAGTGGGCTTTGGGGTTGCTCAAACCTCACCTATAACACAGTGATCATAACGACAACTTATGGGTTCATCGAAAAGTTTGACAAGTGGTTGGATAGCTCGAGAGTGGGATTTGCTCCTCCGACGATGGAGATATATTCTTAGGGACCTCTTAATGTGACGGCATCAATCATGGTCTAGCCAGACACAGGTGACTATGTCATGGGGATGCCAGAAAACAATAATAAGAAAGAAGAACAAAACCGGTAACGAGGATTTTGGTATAGTGAGCATAGTGATGCCTCAGGAGGATACCGATGCATCCCGGGTTTCGTGAAGTATCACGAAGGAAAGGGAACATCACATGATAACCAAATATTCACTTGAATATCTTTCGTGTGCTCACAGGGATCAATATGTCCACGGTACCGTTGTTGGTCATTGAACGAATGGTTTCGTTGATGTCTATGAGTTACTGACACTACAGGGTCACAAGCTTAAGGCCATTAGGATCTGTTGAGTCTTAGTAGGATGGGAGTGATGAGAATATATTTGTGGAATTTTTTCATTAATATTCAGAATAGTTCCAAGAGGATCCGAAAGCGTTTCGGGGTCACCGTAAGGGTTTTGGAGAGTACCGGGTAACGCCGGGTATTATCGATGAATATATATAGGTGGAAAATGTTTCCAGGGATGTTAAATTATATATATGATGGTTTGAAAGTATTTAGAACAATTTATATTGAATTTAATATCAACAGGCCTTAAAAGGCCGAGAGGTGGAGGTCAACTTGGGCAACAAAGGCCCAAGAGGGGAGGCGCCCCTTCCTATAAGGAAGGTGGCCGAATTGGGATGTGAGGAGTCATACTCCTATTACCCTAGGCCGGTGCACCAAGGGAGAAATCACCCCCCTTGGTGGCAGCCCTCCCTCTATCCTATATATACAAGAGGATATGTGCACTTTTCTATACACAAGTTTTGGAGCCTCCTCTAGTTCTTCTAGTTCTAGTTCTATTTGGTCCTAGTTGACTAATTAGAGCTAAACTAATCCTCTAATACTCATAATTAGCAGCCCTGTGTGGTTCTAGTCTCCTCCCTCTAATTCTCCAGCGACGATTAGCTCTAGACGGTGAAGCGCTGCCGGATCATGAAGGCTGCACACTGGCAACCAAGTAGAGAGGTCGTACTTTCGGTCTTTGATTCGAGGAACTGTTCATGGGTGGTTTTCAGGATCGTTCATCAAAGGTTCGAGGGACCCCAAGTATGATCTACACTAACACGTTCTTCTTCTGCTGCAACTCGGTGACTGTAACGATCATGATCCCAACCCATTATGCATCTTCATATTGATCTTGGGTGTGCGTAGGCCCTATTTTTTTGTTCTCTACTATCTTCCCAACAGTTTGGGAACCTTAGAGCTTTTGCCTCTTTGGTGCTTGGGCACCCCAGATGGTTGGTGGTGTCTCAGAGCTCAATCATTGTGGTGTAAAGCTCTGGAAAGCTTCGGGGTCTTTAGTTAAGTTGTGGAGATTGCCCCGAGCAATTTGTACGGGTTTGGTGACCGCCCCCAAGGGTAGCCAATTTTACGGGTTCAGTGGCTGCCCTCAAGGGTCCCTTAGTGGAATCATGGAACCTTGCATTGTTCGAGGGCGTGAGGAGAATACGTTGGCCCTAGTTGCATTTTGGGGAGCATTGTTCCTCCACACCGCTCTAACGGAGATTAGCATCCACAAGGGTGTGAACTTCGGGATACATCATCATCTCCATGTGCCTCGGTTATATCTTACCTCAGCCCTTTACTTGCGCACTTACTTTGTGATATACTTAGTGCTTCATGTTATATATCTTGCTATCACACAGTTTTTTATCTTGCTTAGCATAAGTTGTTGGTGCACATAGTTGAGCCTAGTATATTCAAGTTTTGTGCATGACAAATTAAACACTAGTTTTATTCCGCATGTGTTCAAGCCTTAACCGTAAATTATTTTTAAACTGCTTATTCACCCCCTCTAGGTGACATCCATGTCCTTTCAACGGGCCTTGGTATCGAGGAGATAAGGCTTTGCTCATAAAGGCGATCGGATGTCCTCCTTGTTGCACAACAGCTCCAATGTCGTGCTCACTAGCATCCGCCTCAACGCAGAAGGATTTAGATATGTTGGGCGGCGCGAGCATAGAAGCGGTGATCAGTTGTGTCATCAGCAGTTGGAAGGCCGCCTCGGTGGTGTGTGCCCAAACAAAGGGACACCCTTTTGAGGAGGTTGAACAGCGGGCGTGCGATCACTCCAAAGATGTGCATGAGTCTCTGGTAGTAACATGCGAGCCCTAGAAAGCTACGCACTGCCTTGATGTTGGTTGGTGTCTTCCAATCATATACGACTACATCTTGGAAGGCTCAGTCGCAACTCTGCCGCACTGACTACGTGCCCCAGGTATGATAGTTGTTTCTATCCAAATGAGCATTTGTTGAGCTTGACTTTCCAGCTATCCCGACGAAGGAGCTCGAGCAGTTGGTGTAAGTGATCGGTGTGGTCTCTCATAGTATAGCTGAGGACGAGGATGTCATCAATGAAAAGCATCACACAACGTCACACGAGGGAGTGGAGCATGTAGGCCATGGCGTCGTTGAAGGTCGCTAGTGCACCAGCAAGCCCGAAGGAGACCAGTTTGTACTTGAAGTGGGCAGAATGGGTTTGGCCGTCTTGAATTCCTCTCATGTTGCGAGTCTGATCTGGTGGTAGCCTGTGTGCAGGTCCAGCTCAGAGAACCACTCCATGCTATGCAACTCATCGAGTAGTTCTTTGCTGATTGCCACCGCAAACTTGGCAATGCAGGTGAGAGCATAGAGGTGGTGATAGTCGATGCATAATCGGCACGAGTCATCCTTTTTCTTGACAAGAATTAATGGAGAGGAAGAATGGCTCGAGATTCATTGGATGATACCCATGCAAAGAAGCTCTGCGATCTGTCATTCGATCTCATCTTTGTGCTCTGGTTTATGCATGTATGGTATGATGTTAACTGGTTGATCTCCAGGGATGAGAGGAATCGGGCGTTCACAAGCACGCCGAGGGGGTAACTCAACCGGTTCTTCAAACACGTCTGCAAATTTAGCAAGCACCGCATCAATACATTCGGGTGTAGCCGTGCCATCCCCCTCCAACTCCATACTGTCTATTTTCACCATGTACCCGATGTTATTCTTGTTGCACGGCCCTTGCAGTTGCAGACTATTGATGACAAGGAAATCAGTCGATTTTGCATTGTGTACAGGGAGAAAGATCAGTCCCGGCGCTGAGGGGATCTCAATTGATTTGGACTTCTAGTCCACTATTATGAGAATGTGGTCCTCAAGCCAGTCCATCCCTAGAATCACGTCGTAAACGACAAGTGATGAGGACATGACTACCTTGGATACGACCAAAAATATGGCATACATGTATATTTCTGAGGTATATGGGACATTTGTACAATCCACATATGAAGATAAGGGAAAAATAGAAGTTTAGGTGTTGTTCAAAAAGTCCTCTCACGTCACATTTGGGCCAAGAGAAGATAGAGTCCAAGTCTCTCACGTTTTGGATTCAGATTCGGACCGCAGAGACATACCTGACTCAAAACACCAAGAACTCTTTCATACGGACTCCGAATTGGGTGATTCTTTTTTTGTTGGAAAGTAGATTCCATGCTCTTTCCAATCCAATTGGATTCACCTTCAAATTCGTCCCGAGCGTTGAGTTATCGACGAAACAATCTGACGCTGCAGCAGAATCCGAGTCAAACTACAAGTCCAAAGGTGTTGCAGCACCTCCACTTGGGCTCATGGGCCTTGTACAACCTAGGGTTAGCTTTAGGCTGCCTTGGTATCAGCTTTGAGGTTGCTCGGTGAGAATTTACAGCATTCCCTAGATTAGATTTATTTTCTTACCTATTGTCCAAGAAAAAGCCTCAAAAGTTAGATCCATTCATCCTTTGTCCAAACCTTTCTAAGCCTTTGCAATTTTTCTTTTCATTATTTGCATTATTGAATTATCGGTTGCATCGTCATGTCCAGTTGCTGGTCTTAGTATCTAGTTCCTTTAGAGTTTCGAGTTTTGTTCACATTAGTCACGTCTCCACTACATCATTATCCCTTCCGCTGTCCACCATCCCATTCATCAACTTCCACCATGTGCTACCCACCGTTCATTGTCATAATTATAGTTGAGGTTGTTCACATCTTCGCTTGATCCAATCTGCATCTTATCTAGTTGTTTTAGAAAAAAGGATAGCAAGAAAAAAAAGAGAGAGAAAACAAAATTCGGATCTATCTAGAATCAATCTCGTAGCTGAATTCGGATTGGAATCTATTTTGTGCACTGTTTAGTAAAATAGGCATATCTTCCTCATACAAAGTCCGTTTTGGCTCCATGAGTACTCAAACTAAAGTTAGCAACGAGCCGCATCTAAATACTTGCAGAAATAAGTTCAATATTTGACACCCCAAAATCGACTTCTAAATAGGTCTTTTTGCCCTCTGAAATTCGCGAACACAACTTGTTCTAGTTTTTCATGCCAGTTTTAGAATTTTTTGACTCCTCATATCAAATCAGAATTGAGTGATTCTTTTTGCGTTTGAAAGCTTGAGTCAGTGCCATTATTGAGAAAAAATATCATAAAATTGACGCCAACTTTTCTAGAGTAAAGTTGGAGAGAGAGAGAGTTGTTGGTATATCCTACTTGGTAGTTGTTTCTCGTCATTATCTTTACTGCCATTGTGATCTTCACTTATATCTTGTTGTCCAGAGCTACTTTATATCCTTTATTGATGCTAGCTGTGCAACGCCGTGACCTCATTATTGTTCTAGGCTCGCGTCTCTAGTCCGGTCTATCCTAGGACCAACACAATACCGTCCTTGAGCGTTTATTCAACATTGCATCTCTGAATTGATTATTTCTAATCTTTTGCTACCAAATATTTAAGCCTTCCAAGCTCCAGATATTTCTACCCCGTGTATATGTACGTTCCCCCTGGCAATCGCTTTACTCAATCTTCACAGTTATTTGACACCGCTGGTTGCCTGTCACCACCTGCTGCACTGTAAGAACTTGTAAGATATTGATATTTGCTTTACTGTGAGCGCTTTACCATCACAACCTAGCAGTTCATAGGAATATTATTCTTGAATTTTGTTTCTTGTTTCTACTAACCATGGCAGGTTTCGAAGTTCTTAGTTCTTGGGCTTCATCGATCATGGGAGATTTCCCACCACCTAAGAAAATAGAACAACCATCACAAGAGTAGCAACAACATCAGAATGCACATAATCAGGTTAATGTTTCCATGCCACCATTTACTTGTCGTTTTAGGCCTGATTTATATATTGAATGGGAGTACAAAATACATGCTATATTTGCTAATTTTGATGAGCGTGGAAAATTTGAAGCTGCGGTTAGTACTTTCAGTAGCTTTGCTTTAGTTTGGTGGAGTGAATATTGTCGGTTAAACCCTGATTTTATACCTACTACTTGGTGTCGGGGCTCAGGGCGACACCTATGGGATCACGGGGAATATCTACTACGGTTGGCGGGGCGTGGGGCTGCGCGAAGAGCGGGTTGAGAAGATCAACACGAGGGAATTATTACCTCGGTTCGGGCCGCAAATGATGCGTAATACCCTAGTCCTGCTTTAGTGTATAACTAGTGTTCTTGAGCTCTTGAACTAGTTGTGGTGCGTGCCCAGTCCAAAAGTCCGAATCCTTCCTTAGTACGCCTCGGGCCTCCTTTTATATGTGAAAGGGGTTGCCACAGTGGCACACGGGAGGTGGAAAGTATGTATAGTGTACAAGTTTATCTCCTGACATCATGGGACAAACGCATTTAATGCGCTGCCTATGTGTCCTTTTGCTTTATCGGGGACGGCAAAGAAGCTCGTCCCGTCCATCGCCGCCTCACCACGCGCGTCCAAGGTGACAAGGCATGCAGCGCCACGCTGGCTGGCTGCTGAGCTGGTGCGGTGACAGGGTTTTCACGAAGATCTGCATGCCACCACGCAGGTGCTTGGCTACTTGGCCTATAAGCTGCATGCTGCCACGCAGGCGCTCGCCTAGTTGGCGGGCTGGCCGCCATGTCGGAACGGGTGCGGGGCAGCGAAACTTTGCCAGGTGCGGGCCTGACCTCGGCCCCACAGATGTCCCCGGCAAGGGTTTTGCCGGGGCCTCAGCAAGGGCCTTGTCGGGGCCTCGGCAAGGGCCTTGCCGGGGTCCCGGCAAGGGTCTTGCCAGGGTCTCGTGGGTGTCCCCGGCAAGGATCTTGCCGGGGGTCTTTATCTTCTGGTTCTCACCTCGTTTTGTAGGCCTTTGGTCTTCACAAAGATCTGCATGCCACCATGCAGGCGCCCCCCGAGCCTTGGTTCCAATGTTGTCGATGGTGTCAGGACTCTCAGGCTCAACTGCTGCAACTTCGTGTACTTCATTTGTGTCCAACGACCAGACCAAGGCCGCTTTTAGAACCCCACTTTTATCAACACTTCATATATATTCGCAATATTCAGATTACTTTATCATATTCTTGCGTGTTCTTCGATTGCTTGCAGGAATAGACCCTCGTGGTCAGGTTGATCGTGTTCCAACATGATCAATAACCTCTCGGAGTTGGTTTAGCGATTGCCAAGGCGCAACATCGTGCACGTTTGTAGTCGGATCGTCAAACTTGATTCCACCAAATCGATACTTATCATCTCATCGAAAAATCGGGACACCCTCGCCTCTATCACCAAGTGCTAACATATTCATCTCCATAGCAAATTCATGCCCCTCGGAGCATCGAGTGCACAACGGAATAACTGACAAACATGTGAGCTCGCTTCCATCAACTACACGCACCCAATAGCTTCTGGGTAGCGGCGCGGCCCCCACTAGGAAGCTGGCCAGTCTGCTGTTCACAAACGATGTCGAGCTCCCGGAGTCCCGATGAGTGATATTTTTACACTCATCTACCCTTTGTTTAAATTGAGATATTTCAATTAAACCGAGATATTCACTCTGATATTGCCACAAATGAACAATGAATGCATAGCATTCCACAAATCCTCTCTTTACTGTGTTTCACGGGAAATGGGCTAAATATGGACAAAATCAAGTGAGAACATGGAAAGGAGTGAAGGAGAAGACATAAGAAATCAGGAGGAGGCGCACCAGAAGAAACAGTGCAAACAACGGTGTTCCATGTGACCACGATCATGGGACTGTTTTAAATGAAATGATCATAACTAAGAATAACCATGCATAAGAGAAAGTCTTCAAAGACATGGGAGTTGAGGAAAATTGTAGATAAGATGATGTTATAAATACTCAACCCCATAGTGTTAATTTTAATAGACTTGATAGCACTTGTGGATTAAATTCTCTAGAGGAACTTAGTTAAAGGGTTAACAAGATTATGCCAAAAATTTGTGTTGTATCTCTTACATGGTGCTTCAACTTCACACTGGTGATATGGCCCTACTACTATATGCATGTGTGCATGTGTAAATGTAGCTTCTTCACGTTTCTAGGTGTTATGCCGAGGGCTCCGCTGGCCAATGAACGATCCACCAGAGTTTCGGCTATGAGTTTATTACCGTACGTAGTGGCAACACTACAATCAAATAATATCCAGTTTTCTCTTGAATGTGTGTGTACACGGTAAATACCGGGAACTGATCAAAAGAGCCTGAAATACAAAGATCCATAGTTCCCAAAATTAAGCTACAATGAAACTCTTTGCATGATCACTTATTCGGCATAATCCCTTCATGTGACAACCAAAGTGCTCGAGAGCCTTGTGGACGAGACCTTTGTGGGTATGTTTATGAGCACTCTTGCATCATGTTTATATTTACATACATTTCACTCCTTAATTTATGTTTTATTGGCTCTATCAAAGAAAAACTCTTCCGTGCAATCCCGGCAAGGAAGTGTTACTTAGAGAAAATGGAATGAAGTGTTGCAAAGTTGTTTATCTAGTAGATAAAAAACTTTGAGTTGATTATCTTTGCTTCACTAACACTTGCATTATAACCATGCCACCGCTACAACTACAAATATGCTAAGTTTTCATGTCAAGAAGCGGAGGTCTATCTAGGCGTACCGATCATTAGTGAACCAAAACATTCTCGTTATTTCAGTTTATACAAATAAGTTCCTTATGATTCAGATTTCTCTCTATGTTGCTCGACGATGATCAAGTTTAAGCTTGGGGAGTTGATGACTAATATTTTTACACTCATCTACCCTTTGTTTAAACCAAAATATTTCAGTTAAACCGAGAAATTCACTCTGATATTGCCACTAATGACTAATGAATGCATTGGATTCCACAAATCCACTATTTATTGTGTTTCCACAGGAACTGGGCTGATAATGGACAAAATCAACTGAGAATATGGAAGGGGTGGAGCATGAGATAGAAGAAACCAGGAGGAGGCACACCAGAAAAATGGTGCAAAAGATGGTGTTCCAAGCGATGGCATGGAAACCGAGGTCTCTCGTCCACTTGAACAACTTTTATAAAGGGGTTGAGGCCATAATGTCAACAAAACAACTGCGAGGAAACCAGAACAGAGTCATCCTCATCCATCTCCATCAACCCTAGTCGCCGCCATTTCCTCTCCATAGCCACCATCAGAACCATGGTGCTTCCTCCCCTAGATCATACTTGTAATCGTGCATCTCACACGACATTCATTATAATACATATTATCAATCAATCAGTATCCATGATGTGCTCTTCGTGTGACCTAATTTCCATTTGTGAGTAGTTCGGTATGGTATGGGTTGAGGCAAGAGCCTTGCAACCCTCTATATTAGTTGCGGGGATCAATGGAAGTGCTTTGAATTAACAGACAATATGTGTAAAATAAAATTGTTAGGTAGATTCACTTGCCTCATTTGTATTCTTCATCCCTGCGGGTACCTAGGATCATGGAGAGCAAGCCACGGAGAGGCTAAGGCAAGGAGACCGTCAAGTGTTATTCTGAACACCAGCGATAGAAGGGTTTAGTACGGCAACATGGATCCTATCTCTATGGATTCAAGAGGTGTAGTCATTAAATGCCCAAAGCTCTTGTCTGATTATTATAATCTTAATTATCAGGCAACCCTACGAGGTGGATAGGGCCTTCGGTTGGGCAACTGGTTCTTGATGCAGAACGCATGCCGGTCAAGATGTTATTTGGACAAATCCCCCACTTCGGTACGTAACAAGCACATCTGGATGGGTGACATCCAGCGCACAAATTAAGATCATATTTGGACCCCAACACAAAATACATGGTTGCAAGCATTAAGACCTCATACATGTACCTATTTTTATTATAGTTGTTCAACTCAAGGTTGTTTGATTTTGATCTGGGGAAAAAGCTGGAATTGTTTCTTTAACCAAAGCTTGCTAGAGACCCTAGCTTAAAGTGGGCATTCCTCCCATGGGTTCAATAACTTAGGGTCACCTCTCGAGAAATAGGTAATAATACGTTCCATGCCATTTCTGGATCACTAAAAGAAAGCTTCAAGTCCACCAACATGACCACCTCTCAGCCTTGTATCCACGTTTGCAGCCAAAATACTTTGGATGAAACCCCACCTAATAGAGTTGAACAAGAGATGGCCATCACCGTGCCATCTTCTTGCTATGGGGGAAGTGGTTTCTCTGCCATGTCGTCGATACCGAAGAGTTCGAGGAGTTCCTCGACCACATAGAGTTTAATCGAGGTTGGGCACACGTGGGCATGCCCCCACTGTTCGCCGCACTTGAAGCATAAGCCACGGGCACGCCGGTAGTTGTGGATTGTCTTGAGCTTGGCGGAGTCGGTGCATGCGGCCTCCATGCCGCGACGATTAGTTGCCCATGATGGCACAGTAGATCGCGCTGCTTGTGACGGTGGTAGCGGGAGGGCGTCGCTCAAGCGTGTGGTCGCGTCGGTCGACCTGGGCGCGTGCTGTTACGGGAGGGGGACATCGTGCCCCCGTCTACCACTTCTTCCTGGAGTAGAGCTAGCATGCAAGCGATGTCCAGGTCTGGCAGGCGTTGCACCATCACCATCGCCTTGATATCCGGCTGCAGTTCCTCGACAAAACTAGTCAAGAAATAAAATGGGTGTATAGTGTTTTAATATGAACTAAAATGATTTATCAGTATTAGGAAATACCTTACAGATAGATGCTTAGCAATAGCGAGGGGTATATGGGCCGCGCTACTGGTAATTAGTACAAGCGATGAGTATAAACCCCTCACTGCTACTAAGTGGTCTCCACCGTGCCCCTCAGGACATGCCATAGTAGTAACGAGGGGTATAAACCCACGCTACTACCAAGTTGATAGTAGTAGTGCGGGCTATAAACCCACGCTGCTACTAAGTGGTCTCCACCGTGCCCTCGGAACATGCCATAGTAGTAGTGAGGGGTATAAACCCCACGCTACTACTAAGTACAGGGTTTTTTAACAGCCATAAAATACCCATCTCCTCCCCCGAATCCCTCCTCTCTCCTGTCCCTCTCCCCCTCTCTACATAGGCTCTCCCATGGCACTCCTGCCCATGCGAGCCTCCTCCATGGGACCCAAAGAGGTGGCCGCTGATACGTCTCCAACGTATCTATAATTTTTGATTGCTCCATGCTATATTATCTACTGTTTTGGACATTATTGGGTTTTATTATTCACTTTTATATTACTTTTGGGACTAACCTATTAACCGGAGGCCCAGCCCAGAATTATTGTTTTTTGCCTATTTCAGAATTTCGCAGAAAAGGAATATCAAACGGAGTCCAAACGGAATGAAACCTTCGGGAACGTGATTTTTAGGAAGATTATGATCCAGGAGACTTGGACCCTATGTCAAGAAACAAAAGAGGATGCCACGAGGTAGGGGCGCGCCTACCCCCCAGGGCGCGCCCTCCATCCTCGTGGGCCCCCTGTTGCTCCACCGACGTACTCCTTCCTACTATATATACCTACGTACCCCCAAACGATTAGATACGGAGCCAAAAACCTAATTCCACCGCCGCAACCTTCTGTACCCACGAGATCCCATCTTGGGTCCTGTTCCGGAGCTCCGCCGGAGGGGGCATCCATCACGGAGGGCTTCTACATCAACACCATAGCCTCTTCGATGAAGTGTGAGTAGTTTACCTCAGACCTTCGGGTCCATAGTTAGTAGCTAGATGGCTTCTTCTCTCTTTTTGGATCTCAATACAATGTTCTCCCCCTCTCTCGTGGAGATCTATTCGATGCAATCTTCTTTTGCGGTGTGTTTGTTGAGACCGACGAATTGTGGGTTTATGATCAAGTTTATCTATGAACAATATTTGAATCTTCTCTGAATTCTTTTATGTATGATTGGTTATCTTTGCAAGTCTCTTCGAATTATCAGTTTGGTTTGGCCTACTAGATTGATCTTTCTTGCAATGGAAGAAGTGCTTAGCTTTGGGTTCAATCTTGCGGTGTCCTTTCCCAGTGACAGTAGGGGCAGCAAGGCACGTATTGTATTGTTGCCATGGAGGATAACAAGATGGGGTTTCTATCATATTGCATGAATTTATCCCTCTACATAATGTCATCTTGCTTAAAGCGTTACTCTGTTTCTATGAACTTAATACTCTAGATGCATGCTGGATAGCGGTCGATGAGTGGGGTAATAGTAGTAGATGCAGGCAGGAGTCGGTCTACTTGTCTCGGACGTGATGCCTATATACATGATCATACCTAGATATTCTCATAACTATGCTCAATTCTGTCAATTGCTCAACAGTAATTCGTTCACCCACCGTAAAATACTTATGCTCTTGAGAGAAGCCACTAGTGAAACCTATGGCTGTCGGTGTACTAGAGTAGGGGTACCCTAGTATCCCGAACTTGTGCACGGGCAGTCGCAGCGCCCCGCGGCAAGGCTTGCCGGGTGACCGCCAAGTACCCCCGTGGTTCCTTTGGAGGCATTCAAGAACAAAGTATTTAAGCCAAGGAGACAAGGCCCCGGCAAGAGGAGCTTGCCGGGAAGGCCACTCAAGGCACAAAGCCCCAGCAAGAGGAGCTTGTCGGGAAGGCCAACCAAGGCATCTCAAGGAACTTGCCGCGACACGCCACGCGTCCCGGCAAGACCCGGCGAGCGACAAGCTCCCGGACGCGGCAAGACAACGGCCGCGGCAAGGCGTTTGCCGCGGCTAGCAACCACTCTGTACCCGCTCTCCAGCACACCTACCAACGTGTAGCTCTGAGACCCTTCCAGGCGTACGTGGCGGGAGGCTGTGCAGCCAGGGGTGCACTGTGGCAAGCGACGCTGACAAGATCGCCATCGTGGCGAGCGGTGGCGTCCCTGACGTTCCCTTTTCTGCACTGTTTGGGCGACGTAGATAGGCATTTAATGCCCTTGTCCCCTGGTGTCAGGGTTAGGTATGATACACTGTGTAGGTAGCTGTACCTACCGCAGCACCTTCCATTTTTACCCTTGTCTACGTTGCCACCTATTGGAGACCCCTTGAGCATATAAAAGGAGGCCCATGCACAACGTAGAGGGGAGAGGACAGTAGAACACTCACGCTCGGTCTCGTTAGCCGCTTGTGTGTACTGTAGCACTCAGCGCTCCCGAGCAAGAACTCAATACAAACCACAAAGCAGCAGTAGGAGTATTATCTCTCCGGAGAGCTCCGAAGCTGGGTAAAACCGCTCGTGTGCCTCACCTCGATCTGCTCTTCGTGCGACCTCCGCCCCCCGCTGAACCGAAAAGGGGGCTCCGTCCCCATAGGTGCTTGTGGAGGCAGTTTCCCCGACATCTATGGCGCGCCAGGTAGGGGGCGTCGAGGTTGTGTGAACCTGATCCGGCGTTCACACGAGCTAGATCTTCATCGACTTCATCGACATGCCGCCGAAGAAGAAGGCTTCGGAGGCGGCTGCTCCGTCCGCGTCGAACCCACCGCCGCCGGAGCAAACGGCTCTTGGTGAAGATGCCGGCGGAAGAACGGGCGTCGACGAGGGAGCCCACGGTGTCGCCAGGTCCAAGGACAAGGCTGCGCTGCCCATCGGCGGTATAGCCGTCTCCCACGACGACCGAGCGTCCGTAGATGCACCGCGCCCATCTCAGGAGGCGCAGGACCGACAGCGTCGTGGTACTCACGGTACCATACGCTCGCTGGACCCAGATCGAGCTGGTGGATCTCGGGATGCTCCAGGCCAGCACGCGCGCCAACGTGCTGGCGCGAGCGAAGCACGGTCGCCTGGACGGGATATTGCTCCTTCTAACGCAGTTAGGAGTCCGAGCATATCCCGCTCCTCGCACTGTTCGCCACCGCTACCCGCCACTCCAGCAGAAGCTTTGGCGCGAGCTCAACTGCTCCTAGACTTCCCTCCAACGCCAGACAAGATCGCCGACTGGAGGGCCACCATTCAGAGTCTCATCGGCTTCGCCAACGGCGACACTCCACGGCAGCCGACTACGTCGCAGCCGCGGCAAGTCAGCCAGGCGCGACCCGATGGCGACAAGACCGGTGGGGGTGCAACCACCGTGCACTCTCCGCCCCGAAGGCCAAGATCGCCGACTCGCCGGGTCCACCGCGACAGCGACTCCACCGCTTCATCAGATCCACGAGCTCGTCGCGATCAATGCCAAGTTCTTCACGAACGACAGCAAGAAGACGCTCGTACCCGCATCGAGCGCCAAAGAGAAGCGCGACGTCAGTCAGACCAGCGCGCTGGGCCCACTGTCGACATGCGTGCGCCAGGGGAACCAGGCGACCTGCAGTACGCGGTAGGTTGCCCTGCGTTTACCCGTGAGCTGCGGCAAGTCCAGTGGCCCAGCACGAAGAATTTCAAGCCAGACGTACCCGAGAAGTACGACGGCAAGTTGCATCCGTCGGAGTTCCTCAGCATCTACACCATCGCGGTGCAAGCTGCTGGGGGGCGGGACGACAAGATCCTTGCCGACTACTTCCCGTTGGTGCTCAAGCCCAACGTCAGGTCCTGGCTCATGCACTTGCCGAACAACTCCATATCTTCCTGGACAGACCTATGCCATCAGTTTGTCGGCGCCTTTACAGGAGGCCACAAACCTCATGGCTAGGAGAGTGATCTTCATCTGCTTGCCCAGAAGGAAGGATAGCCCCTGCGCAAGTACATCCAGAGATTCAGCCAAGTGCAACGCAACATCCCAGATGTCCACCCTGCCGCAGTCATCAGCGCGTTCCATCAGAACGTGCGTAACCGCGGGATGCGGGAGGAGATGGCGATGTGCAAGATCAGAGGCGTCAGTGAGCTGTACGCCCTGGCCGACAGGTGTGCACGTGCTGAGGAAGGGAGGAAACTCCCCGGAGAGAATACAGGAATAGGAGGATCTGACAGCGATGATGCTGCCCCGGCAAAGAAAAACCGGCGGCGGAACAACAGGAAGAGGAAAGGCAAAGATGTGCTAGTTGTTGAGCAGTCCGGCAACGATGGTGGCGCCAAGAAAGACAAAGATGGTAGCTCCGGCAAGGAGGTTGCCGCATGCGCCAACTGCCAGGCTGTGGAGGCCGCCAACAAGCAGGACGGCACCAACAAACAGTACTGCAAGATCCACCGCACCAAGGGCCATGACCTCCAGAGCTGCAAGAAGGTCGAGCAGGTTGTCAAGCTGCAAAAGGCCGAGTATGAGTGACGCGACAAAGAGAAAGCCCAAGGAGGTGCTGGAGGATCCGGTACGAAGCGCACCGGCCGGGGAGGACGCCGCGGCAAGGCCAAGCAGCGGCAAGGAGATAGACCTCCCCGCGGCCGCGACGAGGATGAAGATGACGACGACGACGAAGACATGGATGATGACGAGACCAGTGAGCAGGAGTTCCAGAAAGTCACAGAGGTCTTGTGCGTTGACGGCGGTGCTTCTCTGCATACTTCACACCGCCAACTCAAGCAGTGGGTGCGGGAAGTCAATGCGGCAGAACCACCCGTTGAGTCACACAAGCTTCTGAAATGGTCCAGCACGCCTATCATCTTTGATATTGAGGACCACCCTGATCGCACAACTGCTGTCGGGTGCTTGCCGATGTTGGTTTCACCAACTATCCGCAACCTCAAGGTCACTAAGATGCTAGTTGACGGCGGGGCCAGCTTGAACCTGATCTCCTCCGCTGTGCTTAGGAAACTCCAAGTCCTTGACAGCGAGCTCGAAGAGACCGGCACATTCCAAGGAATCAACCCGGGAAGGAGCAAGCCGAAGGGGAAGATCACGCTGCCGGTGACATTTGGCAGCGAGTTGAACTTCAGCACTGAGAGGATCACTTTTGACGTTGCCGATTTTCCATTGCCTTACAACGGGATTCTCAGTCGTCCAGCGCTTGCCAAGTTCATGGCAGCCTCTCACTACGCGTACAACATGCTGAAGATGCCAGGCCCGATAAGTGTCATCTTTGTCCCTGGCGACAAGAAAGATGCTCTTATCTGTGCCGACAAGATCTGCCGGGAAGCAGCAGCCGCAACGGATCGCGAGACACTTGCCGCTGAAGCTCCCGGGGGGAAGAAGAAGACCAAGTCCGGCAAGAGTTCTGATGCCCACTCCGGCAAGCGCACCTCTTCGGAGTGCTGCGCTACCATCGAGGACGCACCATCGAGCTCCACCGGCAAGTGTAAGAAGACTATGGCAGCTCCGCCAGCGACCAAGAAGGTGTCCGCCAAGGAGGACGGCACTGGTGGTACTTTCACCATCAGTGCCACTCTCGACCCTAAATAGGAAAGCGCGCTTGTTGCTTTCATGCGGGCGAATGTCGATGTGTTTGCGTGGCAACCGTCCGACATCCCCGGTGTTCCCAGGAAAGTAATTGAGCACCACCTTGCCGTTTGTCCTCATGCGCGGCCCGTCAAGCAGAAAGTCAGAAAGCAAGCAGTGGAGCGCCAAGAATTCATCGCAGAAGAGATCAAGAAGTTGGAAGCAGCAGGCCTCGTCAGAGGAGTGCTCCATCCTACGTGGTTGGCCAATCCTGTAGTCATGCGCAAAGCAAACGGGAAATGGAGGCTTTGTATCGACTTTACCGATGTCAATAAAGCTTGTCCCAAAGACCCATTTCCCTTGCCGCGCATCGACCAGATTGTTGACTCCACGGCCGGATGTGACTTGCTTTCATTTCTTGACGCATACTCAGGATATCATCAGATCTTCATGGCAGAAGAGGATGAGGAGAAAACCGCATTCATCACTCCATGTGGCACATACTGTTTCATACGGATGCCTTTCGGTTTAAAGAATGCTGGTTCAACATTTGCAAGGGTCGTCCATACCGCTTTTGAGCCACAAATACGTAGAAATGTGGAAGCCTACATGGATGATATAGTGGTCAAGAGCAGGGATAAAGCAACTCTGATTCAAGATTTAGAAGAGACTTTTGCAAATCTGCGCAAGATCAGCCTCAAGCTCAACCCCGAGAAGTGCGTGTTTGGAGTCCCTTCCGGCAAGCTTCTCGGGTTCTTCATGTCTCAGTGGGGAATTGAAGCCAATCCCGACAAGATCAAGGCCATTGAGCAAATTGAAGCACCGAAGCGCGTCAAGGATGTGCGGAGACTTGCCGGCTGCGTGGCGGCTCTCAGCAGGTTTATCTCTAAGTCCGCTGAGCGCGCCCTGCCGTTTTTCAAAATTTTGAAAAAGGCAGGTCCAATGAAATGGACTCCGGAAGCGGAGGATGCGCTGCAGGACTTGAAGAGATACCTGTCCTCCACTCCAATACTTGTCGCACCTATGCCACAAGAGAAGTTGCTGCTGTATCTGGCGGCAACCAATCAAGTGGTTAGTGCTGCGTTAGTAGCGGAGAGGGAGGCAGATGATGAGCCAGCAACCACGGCAAGCGCATCCAGCGACAAGCAGGGGGCTTCCCCGACAAGCTCTGGTCCCGGCAAAGATGGATCTGCGCAGGCGCCCGAGGAGATACAGAAGAAAATGGTGCAGCGCCCAGTCTACTTTGTCAGTTCCCTTCTGCAGGGGGCTAGTTCAAGGTACTCTAGTGTGCAGAAATTGCTTTTCGGCCTTCTCATGGCCTCGAGAAAACTGCGCCATTACTTCCAAGCACATGAGATCACAGTTGTCACTCGCTTTCCGCTGAAGAGGATACTGCAGAATCCAGAAGTAACAGGCAGGATTGTTGAGTGGGCACTAGAACTGTCAAGCTTTGGCCTCAAGTTTGAGAGCACTTCAACTATCCAAAGCAGAGCATTGGCAGAATTCATACCAGAGTGGACGCCAACACCAGATGAAGAAATTCCTGAGACGAGCATCCCTGTCAAGGAGGCAAGCAAAGAGTGGTTGATGTACTTTGATGGTGCTTTCTCGCTGCAAGGCGCCGGTGCTGGCGTGTTGCTTGTCGCACCCACCGGAGAGCACCTTAAGTACGTAGTCCATATGCACTTTCCCAAGGAACAAGCAACAAACAATACTGCAGAGTATGAAGGTTTGCTTGCCGGTCTCAGGATCGCGGAAGACCTTGGGATCAAGAAGCTCATTGTCAGGGGTGACTCGCAGCTTGTCGTCCGCCAAGTGAACAAGAGTTATCAGAGTCCGTTGATAGAAGCTTACGTTGATGAAGTGAGGAAGCGAGAAGAGCACTTTGTCGTCCTACACATGGAACATGTTCCAAGAGCTCAGAACGACATTGCCGATGGCCTGTCAAAGTGCGCAGCACTTAAGTTACCCGTGGAACCAGGGATCTCTGTGCTCAAGCTGACTCAACCGTCTGTAGCGCCATCAACTGGACAGACCAAGAAGGGGAAGTTAATTTCTGGTGACTATTTTCCGGCAGAGCTTCCCGAAGCCGCCGCCAAGAAGATCCCCAAGATCAACACCAAGAGTGCTGGGGAGCAGTCTGCTCCGGCAAACCCCAGGGTTTGTTCCGTTGAAGCAGACGCTCCCGACAAGTTTTGCTCCGGCAAGCTTGCCGGGGAACGTCAAGCTCCGGCTGAGCCGCAGTTTCTGGCCGTAGAAGCGGATGTTCCCACAGCAGTAGATGTGCCTTTAGTCCTTGTTGTCGAGCCACAAGCTCTAGCATGGGCACAGTAGATCGTCCGTTTCCTTCAGACAGGAGAACTTCCCGAAGAGCAAGAAGAAGCGGAAAGAGTAGCCCGGCAGTCAAGTATGTACCAGTTTGTCGACAACACACTGTACAGAAGAAGACTCAATGGTGTGAAATTGAAGTGTATTCACCGGGAAGATGGACAGAAGCTGTTGGCAGAGATACATGGAGGCATATGTGGTCACCACATTGGCGCAAGAGCACTTGCCGGCAAAGCTTTCCGGCAAGGTTTCTTTTGGCCGACAGCCCTCCAGGATGCGACTTCACAAGTAACCAAGTGTGAGGCATGCCAGTTCCATTCCAAGCAGATACACCAGCCAGCTCAAGCTCTCCAGACGATCCCTTTATCCTGGCCATTTTCGGTCTGGGGGCTCGACATCCTCGGCCCCTTCCCCCGAGCAGTCGGGGGCTTTGAGTACTTGTACGTCGCAATCGACAAGTTCACAAAGTGGCCGGAAGTGGAAGCAGTGAGGAAGGTGACAGCACAGTCAGCAGTCAAGTTCTACAGGTCGATTGTTTGCTGCTTCGGGATCCCTAACAGGATCATCACCGACAATGGTACGCAATTCACGAGCCGCACCTTCATGCAGTACGTCCAAGATCTTGGCGCCAAGGTCTGCTTCGCTTCTGTTGCTCACCCCAGGAGCAACGGTCAAGCGGAGAGGGCAAATGCTGAAGTGCTGCGTGGACTCAAGACCCGGACTTTCGACAGGCTGCACAAGTGCGGAAGAAACTGGAGGAGCTGCCGGTGGTTCTTTGGTCGATCAGGACGACGCCAAATCGAGCCACTGGGCAGACACCTTTCGCTCTAGTCTATGGGGCAGAGGCAGTTCTCCCCACGGAACTCGTATACGGGTCGCCTCGAGTGCTCGCTTATGATGAGCTTGAGCAAGAGCAGCTGCGACAAGATGACGCGCTGCTCCTTGAGGAAGACCATCTTCAGGCTGCTGTACGAGCTGCTCGCTACCAGCAAGCTTTGCGTCGCTACCATAGCCGCAAAGTTAACGCCAGATGTCTCAAGGAAGGCGACCTTGTTCTTCGGCACGTTCAGTCCGCCAAGAATTCCAACAAGTTGACGCCAAAGTGGGAAGGCCCTTACCAGGTGAAACGAGTCACTAGGCCTGGCGCTGTCCGCCTTGAAACCGAAGATGGCATTCCAGTGAGCAACTCCTGGAACATTGAGCATCTTCGTAAGTTTTACCCGTAAGGCGCGGTTGCCGGACCCTGCTCCGGCAACCATCTTTTGTACAAGTCTTGCCGTTGTTGCATGTAATCCTTTGTACAAAGCCAGGCGCAGACCCTGAGCATAGATGAAGCGCTAGCGCCCTAAGTTATAGAATGCATGCTAGATCGAGTCTCGTCCTTGGTTAGGGTTGATAGTGCTTAGTAGCGGATAACCCCTAGCTTAGAGGTCGGGTGTGCGTCCCTTTGCCGTTCTTTAGTTTCCCTTGGTTCGCAGGGCTCGCATATCCTGGCCGGACCACTTGAGGATGAAAAAGAGAAGGAGGACGGACCAGCATCTGGACCCCGGCAAGCCAGTGTTGCCAGGGGCTGCAAGTACAAAGACTCACCCACGGCAAACCAGAGTTGCCGGGGGCTGCAATCTCAGATAAGTTTTTCATTCCTTATTATGCATTCTCTTATGGACTGAGGTATGTGAAACCTCGTTTCTTCCTAAAAGCTATCGTGCTCCCCTAACTCTAGGCCCTAGGGCTCGTTCCTGGGGCCAGGTTTGGTCGTAGTCGCGGCAGCAAAGGGACGAAACGAGGATCCTGAACCCGCCTCATCCCTGCCTCCACCAAAAGCGTGAGAAAGGTCGAGCGACGTGGGAAGAAGGCAGGGCCTACTGCCGGGAAAAGAAGTGTCTATCTTAAAGATATTAAGGATTTGCTCCTTGACGTGGGTTCCACCCACAAGACAAGTGACCCGGCAAGCATCCCCTTTTCACAAAAAAACATTCCACTCAGGTACAGTTCATAGAGAATGAAAAACATGAATGATGGGATTACAAGTTTTAAATGCAGCTAAGGCCCGAGGACTTACAAATTAAAAAGAGATAAGGTGCCTGTAATCCCTTTCTTGTCCCTCTCTTCAGGAGGTAGGTCAAGGAGGCGAAAAGGGCAAAAGAGGCGCCTAGGCGAGCTACAAGTGGCAGAAGACACCAAGAGAACATCTCGGTGGTCGTCCAAAGGCTGGATTGTGATGGCGGCGCCGGAGGCAGGGCTCGAAGACGAGGCAGCAGGACGTCAGCACGCTGTCGAGGGCGTCGCACCCACGTACTCCGAGTTGACGGCCTTGCCGCCCGCCCTCTTCCTCTTCCGCAGCCTCCCTACGCCAGCCGCCCAAGGAGACGACCCCGAGAAGCTCAAGGAGCCGGCGACACGGATGATGGGGTCGCCGGTGCCGCACGGAGCGGCGCCCGACACCTAGTTGGACCCGTCATCCTGCCGCCCGCTACCCCCATCGTCGCTGCCGCTGTCCCCCTCGTCACTCTCGCTTGAGGAGGAGTCTTCGCTATCAGAGGAGCTCTCCACGCAGCACCTTGCTCGAGTTCCGAAGCACCCGAAGACCTTGACGGAGAGGAGACCGCCCTCCATCAGCTTAAAATGGAGGGTGAGCCCCTCCGTCAGGCGGTGGATACGGGCGAACGTCTTCCACCCTCGACCAAGATACATCACATTAGGGGCCGGGAAGTCAATGCGGACTCGCGTAGCGCTGATTCCACAGCCCCTCATGTGCAGCCTCAGTGTCTCGGGCGGATCCAACTCCATCTCGCTCGCAAATGGAGTCGGGAGACGAAGGCGACGACGAGGCGGCCGACACGGCCTGGATAAGAACTCGCAAGGGTCGTCCCCAATATGGTCCGCCATGGGAAGAGGAACCGCTGGCGGAGGCGAGGCCGGCGAGTCGCCCCGTCCAGCTCTTCCCCGAGCGCCTCGGCCTCGCCCTCGACCTCGCCCGCGGTCTCGCCCCCTCCCTCTTCCCCTTACGGCCGGCTCTGCCACCACGGGTGCGGGAGAGGGAGGGACGCGTTGTCTAGCGGCGACCCTCGCCGCCACCGTTGAAGGACCAGGGTTCCCGTTCTCCATGGCGAATGAGAGAGCGGGGAGCAGAAGCTGAAGGAAAGAGGAGATGAAAGAATACGGGCCTCCGTCCCCCCTCCTGCTCCTTATAAAGGAACAGGGTGGGGGCTCGGCCGCCCCGCTCAGCCAATCAAGACACAGAAGGAGCAGGGAACTGGGACCGATCTGCTGCCTCGACCCACGACGGCTCGGTTTCCCGCCTCCACCGTTCGCCACCCCAAGCGCACGGAAGCCGCGTGGCAGGCGTACATAACCGAGGCGACGGATGAGGCGACCTCTCCCCACCCCGTGGACGCCTCGAAAACCATGCCTCCACGCCTCCCTCCGTTTATGGGGAAGGCGCGAACTGCCCCTGTTTCCCCTGCTTATAAGGAGGGAGGGGGCGGACGTTCCGCCTTTCCGAATAAAGAAACCACCCAAGATTTCTCCCACGACGCCGCAATTGACGTGTGCCGTTCGGGGAGGGCGTGGTGGATGCGGAGTCAGATGCGGCGTGACCCAGGCCGTGCGTGCCCGTGCCCTTTTTTGGGCCTGGCCCAACAGCGCTCGGCACCGTGTGTGGCCCAAGCCCGGGGGCTCCTGTCGGTGTACTAGAGTAGGGGTACCCTAGTATCCCGAACTTGTGCACAGGCAGCCGCAGCGCCCCGCGGCAAGGCTTGCCGGGTGACCGCCAAGGACCCCCGTGGTTCCTTTGGAGCCATTCAAGAACAAAGTATTTAAGCCAAGGAGACAAGGCCCCGGCAAGAGGAGCTTTCCGGGAAGGCCACTCAGGGCACAAAGCCCCGGCAAGAGGAGCTTGTCGGGAAGGCCAACCAAGGCATCTCAAGGAACTTGCCACGACGCGCCACGCGTCCCGGCAAGACCCGGCGAGCAACAAGCTTCCGGACGTGGCAAGACAACGGCCGCGGCAAGGCGTTTGCCGCGGCTAGCAACCACTCTGTACCCGCGCTCCAGCACACCCACCAACGTGTCTCTCTGAGACCCTTCCGGGCGTACGTGGCGGGAGGCTGTGCAGCCATGGGTGCACTGTGGCAAGCGGCGCTGACAAGATCGCCATCGTGGCGAGCGGTGGCATCCCTGACGGTCCCTTTTCTGCACTGTTTGGGCGACGTAGATAGGCATTTAATGACCTTGTCCCCTGCCGTCATGGTTAGATATGATACACTGTGTAGGTAGCTGTACCTACCGCAGCACCTTTCCATTTTTACCCTTGTCTACGTTGCCACCTGTTGGAGACCCCTTGAGCATATAAAAGGAGGCCCATGCACAACATAGAGGGGGGAGGACAGTAGAACACTCACGCTCGGTCTCGTTAGCCGCTTGTGTGTACTGTAGCACTCAGCGCTCCCGAGCAAGAACTCAATACAAACCACAAAGCAGCAGTAGGAGTATTGTCTCTCCGGAGAGCTCCGAAGCTGGGTAAAACCGCTCGTGTGCCTCGCCTCGATCTGCTCTTCGTGCGACCTCCGCCCCCCGCCGAACCGAAAAGGGGGCTCCGTCCCCATAGGTGCTCGTGGAGGCAGTTTCCCCGACAATGGCCCCCGGGTCTATCTTCATCATATTAATCTTCCAACACTTAGTTATTTCCTTTGTTTTTTACTTTGCATCTTTATCACAAAAAAACCAAAAATATTATCCTATCATATCTATCAGATCTCACTCTTGTAAGTGACCGTGAAGGGATTGACAACCCCTTATCGCATTGGTTGCGAGGATTTATTTGTTTTGTGTAGGTGCGAGGGACTCGCGCGTAGCCTCCTACTAGATTGATACCTTGGTTCTAAAAAACTGAGGGAAATACTTACGCTACTTTGCTGCATCACCCTTTCCTCTTCAAGGGAAAACCAACGCAGTGCTCAAGAGGTAGCAAGAAGGATTTCTGGCGCTGTTGCCGGGGAGGTCTACGCAAAAGTCAACATACCAAGTACCCATCACAATCCTTTATCTCCCGCATTACATTATTTGCCATTTGCCTCTCGTTTCCCTCTCCCCCACTTCACCATTGCCGTTTTATTCATCCTCTCATTTTCGTTCAACTTTTTCTCGCTTGCTTGTCGTTATGGCTAGTCCTCTGTCTTCTCCGTTGTCTCCCGAGAATGAAGTTCTAAAATTTAAACAAAGGGAGGGAGAAAATCTAAAAGACGCTTGGTATAGAATTTGCAATGCTCAAAATAGATCTGCTAGGAAGCAATCTACTTCCGTTCTTCTCCGCAATTTTTATGTAGGCGCTAATCCTTGGTATAGATATATTCTTGATACCATTACCGGAGGGAATTTCTTGGGTAGCCATACTTTTGACTCTTATAATGCTATGATAGATTTATTTGGCTCACCATCTCTTTTGGTTAATGGAACTATGTTAACTTTGGAGCATGTAATGCAAAGACTTGAAATTATTGAAAATAAAGTTACTACCATAGAGTTAATTGATAATCTGGATAAAAAGATCCACAACCAAATTACCCAATATGGATCTAAGGTAGGAGTCACTTTGAAAAATATTAAGGAGAAGGAACCCATAGTTAATGAGAGAATAAATCAAGATTCCACTAGAATCGATAAACTTGAGGGTATCATTACCAACTTGGGAACTGCTTTTTCTTCAATAAAGAGTACTCTAAATCCTCCTACTAAAATTCCCAAGCTTATGTATGTTCCTAAAAATAAGGGTGAATCCTCTAGTAAGGAAACCGCGGATCTCAAATCTATAAGTATTCATCCCAATCTTTTTGCCATCATTAAGGAACCATTTGCTATGAATGAATTTTTCGATCTTGTTCCTAAAAGTTTTATAATTAATAAAAAGAAAGAAATTCCTAAGGATGATATATGTCTCATTGAAGAATTGCCTACCAAAGATGGCAATACCTAGATCTGTCCTTGCTTTTATGCCTAGCTAGGGGCGTTAAACGATAGCGCTTGTTGGGAGGCAACCCAATTTTATTTTTAGTTTTTTTTCTTTTTGCTTATGTTTAGGAATAAATATTTGATCTAGACTCTGGTTAGATGTGCTTTTATGTTTTAATTAGTGTTTGTGCCAAGTTAAACCTATAGGATTTTCTTGGATGATAGTTACTTGATCTTGCTGTAATTTCCAGAAACTTTCTGTTCAAGAAAATAATTGTTAAAAATCACCAGAACATGATAAAGTAGTGATTCCAATTTCTGCTGATCAATAAACAAATTTTCTAGGTCGTCCTATTTTGTCTGATTTTTTGGAGTTCCAGAAGTTTGCGTTAGTTACAGATTACTACAGACTGTTCTGTTTTTGACAGATTCTGTTTTTCGTGTGTTGTTTGCTTATTTTGATGAATCTATGGCTAGTAAAATAGTTTATAAACAATAGAGAAGTTGGAGTACAGTAGGTTTAACACCAATATAAATAAAGAATGAGTTCATTACAGTACCTTGAAGTGGTCTTTTGTTTTCTTTCGCTAACGGAGCTCACGAGATTTTCTGTTGAGTTTTGTGTTGTGAAGTTTTCAAGTTTTGGGTGAAAGATTTTGATGCATTATGGAACAAGGAGTGGAAAGAGCCTAAGCTTGGGGATGCCCATGGAACCCCCAAGATAATCTAAGGACACCATAAAGCCAAAGCTTGGGGATGCCCCGGAAGGCATCCCCTCTTTCGTCTACTTCCATTGGTAACTTTACTTGGAGCTATATTTTTATTCACCACATGATATGTGTTTTGCTTGGAGCATCTTGTATGATTTTAGTCTTTGCTTTTTATTTTACCACAATCATCCTTATTGTAAACACCTTTTGAGAGAGCCATACATGATTTGGAATTTGTTAGAATACTCTATGTGCTTCGCTTATATCTTTTGAGTTATATAGTTTTGCTCTAGTACTTCACTTATATCTTTTAGAGCACGGTGGTCGATTTGTTTTATAGAAACTATTGATCTCTCATGCTTCACTTAGATTATTTTGAGAGTCTTAAATAGCATGGTAAATTGCTTAAATAATCCTAATATGGTTGGTATTCAAGATGGTGATATTAGAGTCATGGTAGTTGAGTAGTTGTGAATTTGAGAAATACTTGTGTTAAAGTTTGTGATTCCCGTAGCATGCACGTATGGTGAACCGTTATGTGATGAAGTCGGAGCACGATTTATTTATTGATTGTCTTCCTTATGAGTGGCGGTCGGGGACGAGTGATGGTATTTTCCTACCAATCTATCCCCCTCGGAGCATGCGCGTAATACTTTGCTTTTATAACTTGTAGATTTTTGCAATAACTATATGAGTTCTTTATGTCTAATGTTGAGTCCATGGATTATACGCACCCTTCTTCCTTCCGCCATTGCTAGCCTCTCTAATACCGCGCACTTTTCGCCAGTATCATAAACCCACCATATACCTTCCTCAAAACAGCCACCATACCTACCTATCATGGCATTTCCATAGCCATTCTGAGATATATTGCCATGCAACTTTCCACCGTTCCATTTATTATGACACGCCCCATCATTGTCATATTGCTTTGCATGATCATGTAGTTGACATCATATTTGTGGCAAAGCCACCGTTCATAATTCTTTCATACATGTCACTCTTGATTCATTGCACATCCTGGTACACCGCCGGAGGCATTCATATAGAGTCATATTTTGTTCTAAGTATCGAGTTGCAATTCTTGAGTTGTAAGTAAATAAAAGTGTGATGATCTTTATTTTTAGAGCATTGTCCCAAGTGAGGAAAAGGATGATGGAGACTATGATTCCCCCACAAGTCGGGATGAGACTCCGGACGAAAAAAAAGAGGCCATAAAAAAGAAGAGAGAAAAGGCCCAAATAAAAAAAAGAAATGAGAGAAAAAGAGAGAAGGGACAATGTTACTATCCTTTTACCACACTTGTGCTTCAAAGTAGCACCATGATCTGCATGATAGAGAGTCTCTCATTTTTTCACTTTCATATACTAGTGGGAATTTTTCATTATAGAACTTGGCTTGTATATTCCAATGATGGGCTTCCTCAAAATGCCCTAGGTCTTCGTGAGCAAGCGAGTCGGATGCACACCCACTTAGTTTCTTTTGTTGAGCTTTCATATAGTTATAGCTCCAGTGCATCCGTTGCATGGCAATCCCTACTCACTCACATTGATATTTATTGATGGGCATCTCCATAGCCCGTTGATACGCCTAGTTGATGTGAGACTATCTTCCCCCTTTTTTGTCTTCTCCACAACCACCATTCTATTCCACATGTAGTGCTATATCCATGGCTCACGCTCATGTATTGCGTGAAGATTGAAAAAGTTTGAGAACGTCAAAAGTATGAAACAATTGCTTAGCTTGTCATCGGGGTTGTGCATGATGTAAATACTTTGTGTGGTGAAGATAGAGCATAGCTAGACTATATGATTTTGTAGGGATAACTTTCTTTGGCCATGTTATTTGAGAAGACATGATTGCTTTCTTAGTATGCTTGAAGTATTATTATTTTTATGTCAATATTAAACTTTTGTCTTGAATTTTTCGGATCTGAATATTCATACCACAATTAAGAAGAATTACATTGAAATTATGCCAAGTAGCACTCCGCATCAAAAATTCTGTTTTTATCATTTACCTACTAGAGGACGAGCAGGAATTAAGCTTGGGGATGCTTGATACGTCTCCAACGTATCTATAATTTTTGATTGCTCCATGCTATATTATCTACTGTTTTGGACATTATTGGGCTTTATTATTCACTTTTATATTACTTTTGGGACTAACCTATTAACCGGAGGCCCAGCCCAGAATTGCTGTTTTTTGCCTATTTCAGAGTTTCGCAAAAAAGAAATATCAAACGGAGTCCAAACGGAATGAAAGCTTCGGGAACGTGATTTTAGGAAGATTATGATCCAGGAGACTTGGACCCTACGTCAAGCAACAAAAGAGGAGGCCACGAGGTAGGGGCGCGCGTCTACCCCCCAGGGCGCGCCCTCCACCCTCGTGGGCCCCCTGTTGCTCCACCGACGTACTCCTTCCTCCTATATATACCTACGTACCCCCAAACGATCAGATACGGAGCCAAAAACCTAATTCCACCGCCGCAACCTTCTGTACCCACGAGATCCCATCTTGGGGCCTGTTCCGGAGCTCCCTCGGAGGAGGCATCCATCACGGAGGGCTTCTACATCAACACCATAGCCTCTCCGATGAAGTGTGAGTAGTTTACCTCAGACCTTCGGGTCCATAGTTAGTAGCTAGATGACTTCTTCTCTCTTTTTGGATCTCAATACAATGTTCTCCCCCTCTCTTGTGGAGATCTATTTGATGTAATCTTCTTTTGCGGTGTGTTTGTTGAGACCGATTAATTGTGGGTTTATGATCAAGTTTATCTATGAACAATATTTGAATCTTCTCTGAATTCTTTTATGTATGATTGATTATGTTTGCAAGTCTCTTCGAATTATCAGTTTGGTTTGGCCTACTAGATTGATCTTTCTTGCAATGGGAGAAGTTCTTAGCTTTTGGTTCAATCTTGTGGTGTCCTTTCCTAGTGATAGTAGGGGCAACAAGGCACGTATTCTATTGTTGCCATCGAGGATAACAAGATGGAGTTTTATCATATTGCATGAATTTATCCCTCTACATCATGTCATCTTGCTTAAAGCGTTACTCTGTTTCCATGAACTTAATACTCTAGATGCATGCTGGATAGTGGTCGATGAGTGGGGTAATAGTAGTAGATGCAGGCAGGAGTCGATCTACTTGTCTCGGACGTGATGCCTATATACATGATCATACCTAGATATTCTCATAACTATGCTCAATTCTGTTAATTGCTCAACAGTAATTCGTTCACCCACCGTAAAATACTTATGCTCTTGAGAGAAGCCACTAGTGAAACCTATGGCCCCCTGGTCTATCTTCATCATATTAATCTTGCAACACTTAGTTATTTCCTTTGTTTTTTACTTTGCTTTTATTTTGCTTTGCATCTTTATCACAAAAATACCAAAAATATTATCCTATCATATCTGTCAGATCTCACTCTCGTAAGTGACCGTGAAGGGATTGACAACCCCTTATCGCATTGGTTGCAAGGATTTATTTGTTTTGTGTAGGTGCGAGGGACTCGTGCGTAGCCTCCTACTGGATTGATACCTTGGTTCTCAAAAACTGAGGGAAATACTTACGCTACTTTGCTGCATCACCCTTTCCTCTTCAAGGGAAAACCAACGCAGTGCTCAAGAGGTAGCAGCCGCCTCGCGCCGCTGGCATCCAAGAGCTCGTCGGCCTTCCCAGAGCCTCCATGCCACCACACCGGAGCACCTCAGCACTGGCGACTAGCCCCGGTGATCCCTCCATCTCCTTCCTCTCTCCCTAGTTTGTATTTTTCCCTCTCCCCTCTGGTTTGACTCACCCTCCCATGTCCATCCCCATACAGGTCTTTGCCATGGACGACCAGGAGCTCTCTGCCTTGGCTGCGAAGAGGAGCCCCACACCCTCGCCTTGCTCTGTCCTGGATCCGGTCCTCTCCGGCAGCCGCTGCCAGATCTGGTCTGCTACTGCCCATCCGCACCTTTGGCGACCCCTGTCGCCATTGATTTGAAATGTTGCCATTGACAGCAGGCATGGGGTCGAGATTTTTTTTGCTTTTGAAATTAATAGTAGTAGCACGGGCCACAGACATGCACTACAGATAATTAGTAGTAGTG
Organism: Aegilops umbellulata; assembly: GCA_032464435.1. NCBI lineage: Eukaryota > Viridiplantae > Streptophyta > Magnoliopsida > Poales > Poaceae > Aegilops > Aegilops umbellulata. The sequence continues at coordinate 225,092,174 of CP136060.1, forward strand.
CAGGTGGCACCCACGCTACTACTAACACACGTCGTAGTAGCGTGGGTGACACCCACGCTACTACTACCAGTTAGCTGTAGCCAGCTAGTAGTAGCCCGCGCTACTACTATATATTTAACCCGCGCTGCTAGTAGGCTTTTCCTAGTAGTGTATGGTCAACTAGAAATTTTCTATATAATCAGCTATAGTGGATGACTGCCGCACAGTGTAAACTGTCTGATCAACATATTGTGTCGATCACGGGAAAAACGTGTGCAGACTAGAGCCGCAAATGAATCCAATCATAGTTCGAGACTTTCTTTTAGGTCAACTGAAGACAAATCTAGGCAGATCCAAAGAAACTGAGGGCAGCCATGGGCACCCAAAATGTGTAGGGGATGCCAAACATCTGAAAAATACTATTCACATAATGTTTTCCATAGGTTGGGGTTGTCCTTGAAAACTAAGGAAATGCGGTGGACGAATGTGCTTGCCCCAAACCCGCCAGTAGCTGGCTCGCATGCGCAAATGGTGTGAGGAGAACAGCAGGGGAGGGAATCTTGGACTGACTGTTGGCTGGGAGTGGTGGCGGCATCTGAAATGACGCCACTGACAACCCCCGCGCGAAATCAAAGACACCTGGTCCGCAGACCCGTGGGTCGTCCCGCCCGCACTTGCCTCGGGCCCCATTGGAGTGCCAAGCATCGCCGGGGCCGGCCTTCTCCGTCGGGAGCGCCACCGTAGGAGCTGATGACGAAGGATGTTGTGCCGTGTAACATCCCAAATTTTCAATTTGGAATGTTATACATAGATCATTCATGCATATCATATTTTATTTCATTTCGTTTCGCGATCCTCGAAATCCTAAGCAACTCAAGGACCCTCGGAGAGAGTTGGGGATTTCCCGGTTTTCATATTTGAATTTTATCAAATATTGAAACGAGGATCATTGATTTTAATTATTTTTCTCTCCGAAAATATTTCATATTAAAATATATGAGAGGAGATAATATGACTTCTCCAAAATAAATGAAATATTGGAGGAAAAATACTAAAATCAAATATTTGATTTTATTCGGATTTTATTGCTATTTTATTTGCATTAGAAAAATTGCATGTTTTTCAAAATTGCATTTTAGGGCCAAGAAAATGTTCATATCGTTCTAAATATTTTATTTAGATGGTAAAAATTTGTTTTGGCATTTTTAGAATTTTACTTTATGTTCTAGGTTTTATTTTTGGTTGGGCGGAATTGTTTAAAAAAAAGTTCCAGCACCCGACTGGGCCGAAGCCCAGCCGAGCGGCCCGCTCCCCACGCCGCCGTCTCCCTCCAGGAGACCGCCGCCGCCGCTGCATCGGACCCGGTTCCGGCCGGGACTCCACCTCCCCGCGGCCTTGCCCCCTCCTCCAAGCCGCCGTCCCCCCTCCTTAAATACCCCCGTCCCAAGCCCCCACCACCACCAAACCCCGCCGCCACCGCCCTGACCGCAGCGCCGCCCCACCGCCTCTGTCGCGCCGTGCCCTGCCGCTGCAACACCGCCGCCGCCACCCGTCGCCTCGCCGCCACAGGCCGCCTCCCCGCCCCGCCGGAGCCTCGCCGAAGGTAACGCCGCCGTTGCCGCCGCCGTTTTTTTAAGAAAACCGATTCGTTTTTTTAAGAAACCCTAATTCGTTTTTTAGATCGGTTCGCCAGTTTTCTCGGTTTAGCTACTTAGCAGACGTTCGTCCGTACGTTCGTTTCAACGAACGGTTTTCGCTCGATAGTTACAGACAACAAATGTTCGTTCGTTAGCCTGTTCGCAGTTTTCTTTTTCTCGGATTTTTTCCGCGATTATTTTCGATCGCGATTTCTGATCCGATTTTCATTTCAGTTTATCTTTCCGCTTGTTTATTGGAATCAGGCGATTCAAGCGCCTAGATCTTCGTCTCGAAACCCTCTTTCTGTTTAATCAACTTAAACAAGATTTTGGTACTGTAAAATTTGACTTTAGTTCAGATTAGTAAACAGATCTTGTTTCTTTCGCCGTTTGAGTTTCGTTGCTCCATTTGGTTCGATTCTTTTCGCAAACCAGAGTTCTTAAGTTGAACTTTCTGGTCAATTCTTCTTATTTGAGTTTTGCCCGTGCATCTTTGCTTGATTGCTTATGTATGCTATTGTTTGTTTGCGATAGAATTCCCGGAGTGCGAAGCGTGCTACTACGAGTCCCTAGGTTTTGCAGATCGTCAGCAAGACAAGTAACACATTGATCATACTCCTTCCACTACTAGAAAAAGGGCTATAGATGGGATTGACACTAATGGCGCACCAGACAAGCGGTGTGCCATTAGTATATACTAATGGCGCACCACATACAGATACGCCATTAGAGTTAAAACTACTAATGGCGCACCTGGCCCAGGGTGCGCCATTAGTATCGAACAATTTTTTTTAACTAGTGCGCCTGTCCAAACATACTAATGGCGCATCTAGACAAAGTGCATCATTACTAGTTGTAACTAGTAATGGCGCACCTGTCGGAAAGTGCGCCACTAATGTTGTTTTTTTATTATATTTTTTATTCCTTTCTTTGCAAAACTACTAATGGCGCACTGTTCCACCGTGCGCCATTACTAGTTTAAACTAGTAATGGCGCACTGCGGAACAGTGCGCCATTAGTAAGTTTTTTTTGCAAAACTACTAATGGCGCACCAGCAGAAGGTGCGCCATTAGTAACCTGGATTACTAATGGCGCATTTGTTGTTGGTGCGTCATTAGTAAGTGGGTAGCAACAAGATATTTTGGACAGCCTCTCCTACCCACACTCACTTTCTCCCTACTTCATTCTCTCCACCTCCTCCTTGTCTCGGGTGCCTCCTCTTTTTCACCTCATTTCCACCATAGATTCATTCAAATTAAGTGGTTAAATTACCTTGTTTTGATAGGTAAGTAAGGGGGGAAGCTATATTTATGTTGTTCTCCATACAACATTGTGCACATGCACTTTTTATGGCCTAACTAGATCTATGTATGTTTGTGGTGTTGCATATGTTTGTGGTGTTGCATATGTGTTTGTGTTTGGAGGTGTACCGGTATTTCAAATGCGATAGTTGCCAATATTTTGCCGGAATGTTGATTCATTTCCGTTTCGGCGATAATTTTGGCATTAAGCATTCTTTTTGGTCCTATTTTTAGGGAAAGTCGTGCCAAATTTTTTCTTCGTTCTAAAATATCGCTTTGCTCTACCCCGCAGGCGACCATGGTCCGCACGATGACCGAAGGCATCGTGAATAGGTTTTTGAGGTCCGCGAAGGCCGAGATGCTTCAAAAGAACGAGACAGAGATAAGATGTCCGTGTCGAAGATGCAAGCTGAAGAGCCTTATTGCGGAACCGGATTCCGGGCAGGTGCGGGACCACCTGCTCTTGCGTGCTTTCATGGATGGCTATCGGTGGCAAGGTGATGAAGATGACTACGAAGTCGTCCATGGGGGTCGGGCAAGAAATGAGGAAGGGCAGCAAGACAACCACCGCGGCTCGGACGGGCGAGAAGACAAAGAATCCCCAGGAGATGATCACGACGGTGATGCTGTACACAGTCATCATGTAGAAGATGCAGGACATGATGATGAGGAAGATGCCGGAGCAGACGATGGGCATGATCATGAAGATGATGATGCCGGCAGAGCAGACGACGGTGGACCATCGATGGGCTGGGTGCAGGACCCTTATATTCAAGAGCTGCTTCTCAAGCAGACGGATAACGCAAGAGCTGCCGCCCGAGAGAAAGCCAAGATGGATCAACTTGAGTTAGACGCGGTTACTCCATTGTATGAAGGATGCAGGCCCGAGAATACCCGCCTGAAAGTAACGCTCATGGCTCTGGAGATGAAGGTAAAACACAAAATGACCGACGCATGCTTCGACGAGAACATGTCATTCTGGCACGAACATCTTCCAAAGGGGAACAAGTGCCCGACCAGTTTGGAGGAGGCGAAGAAAATCGTGTGTCCTCTGGATTTACCGCACGTGAAATACCATGTGTGCATGAACAATTGCATCATTTATCGGGATGAGCACGCGGAGTCTACAATATGTCCGGTGTGCGGCGTCACTCGATACAAGAAGAGGAAGAAAGCTCCTCGAAAAGTGGTGTGGTACTTTCCGATCACTCCTCGTCTGCAATGGTATTTCGCGGATCCTAAGGTAGCAAAGCTCCTATGTTGGCACGCGGATAGGGAGGAGAAGAAGCGAGAAGATGACGCAAATGATCCGGAGATAGATAAAAAAAGACAAGATGCTGAGTCACCCTAAGGATGCGAGCCAGTGGCAAGCGTTGAACTTCGAATACCCAGAATTTGGGAAGGATCCAAGGAACATCGTGCTGGGCGCGAGCCCCGATGGAGTCAATCCGTTTGGCAGCCAGAGAAGCACACATAGCACCTGGCCTGTGTTTGTGTGGATGTACAACCTTCCCCCTGGTTGTGCATGAAGAGGAAGTACATTCACATGAGTATGCTAATTGAAGGGCCGAAACAACCAGGGAACGACATCAATCTGTATCTGGGGCTGCTGAAGGAGGAGCTAGACACGTTGTGGAAAACGCCAGCCAATACGTGGGACGCCGCAGAGAAAGAATATTTCCCTATGAGAGCCGCACTGCTCACGACGGTGCACGACTATCTCGGTTACGGATATCTCGCGGGGCAGGTAGTCCACGGATTTTCTGGATGCGTAAGGTGCATGGATGACACAACGTATCGCCAGCTAGATAGAGATCCCGGGTCTTCGAAAACCGTGTTCATGGGACATCGAAGGTGGCTTCGCGACGATGACCCGTGGAGGAAACGCAAGGATCTGTTCGATGGTGAAATCGAACCCCGAAAACGCCCGTGTACGAGGAGCAGCGAGGAAATAGACAAGCTGTTGAAAAATTGGAAAGACTGCCCACTGCCGGGAAAGAAGCAAAAGGCGCCAGAGCCGGGAAAGAAGCGAAAGGCGCCAGAGCCGCTACTGAAGGTATGGAAAACGAGGTCTGTTTTCTGGGACTTGCCGTACTGGAAGATCCACCGTGTGCCTCACAGCCTTGATGTCATGCATATCACGAAGAACGTGTGCGAGAGTCTGCTTGGTACCCTGCTCAACATGCCAGAGAGGACCAAAGATGGGCCGAAAGCAAGGGCAGACTTGAAATCAATGGGCATCAGGCAGGAGCTTCACGCTATATATGATAATGATGATGATGATGATGAGGCGAAGCAGGACACAGAAAGTCATCGCAAAGGCAAAAAGGCCAAGAAGACCGGAAATGACTACCCTTCCGCGTGCTTCACTCTAAGTCAGGAGGAGATCGAGCAGTTTTTCAACTGCCTCCTAGGAGTAAAACTTCCTTACGGTTACGCGGGGAAGATAAGCAGATACCTAGACCCAGCGAAGCAGAAGTTCAGCGGGATGAAGTCTCACGACTGTCACGTGCTGATGACGCAGATACTTCTAGTTGTAATCCGTGGGATCATGGACGCGCACGTCCGTGAAACACTATTTGGCCTATGTAACTTTTTCGACGTCATCTCTCGGAAGTTGATTGGCGTGAGGCAACTCAGAAGGCTACAGGAAGAGATCGTGGTGATACTATGCGAGCTTGAGATGTACTTCCCGCCCGCATTCTTCGACGTTATGGTGCATCTGCTGGTCCATATAGTGGAGGATATCATCCAACTTGGGCCGACGTTCCTGCACAGCATGATGCCGTTCGAAAGGATGAATGGTGTCATCAAAGGATACGTTCGCTGCATGTCACGTCCAGAGGGAAGCATAGCCAGTGGCTTTCTGACCGAAGAGTGCATCTCCTACTGCACGAATTATCTAGGCATCGAGAACCCCATTGGTCTGCCCGTCAATAGGCACCTCGGCAGGCTCGCTGGATGGGGTCACCGTGAGGGTCACCGCGAAATGCATGTCGACTTCGAGGGTCGACTCGCCGACTTTGAAAGAGCAAACCTAGTCGCGCTACAACACATAGACGTGGTCGATCCTTGGGTTGTAGAGCACAAAACCTTTATTAAGAAGATGTACAATGACCGAGGCCAACAGAGGACGGACGGAGATATACTCAAAGATCACAACTCATGTTTCACGCGTTGGTTCAAGCAGAAGCTTCCGTCGTACCCTTTACATGAGGATTCTTCCGCAGAAGAACAACTCATATTCACCTTGTCACAGGGCGCCGAGCACAACCTGATGACCTATGAGGCGTACGATATCAACGGCTACACATTCTACACCGAGGCCAAGGACATGAAGAGCGATGGTTATCAGAACTCCGGGGTAACGATGGAATCCTACACCGGTAACGACAAGGACAGATACTACGGAAGGATCGAGGAGATCTGGGAGCTGAGCTATGCTGGAGAGAAGGTCCCGATGTTCCATGTCAGATGGGCCAAGAGCGTCCTAAAAGAAGACCGGTATTTCACCACCATGGTTATACCCGAAGTCAAATCCAAGACCGCGGGCGCAAACGTCACCGCGAAAAATGAGCCATGGGTACTGGCTTCCCAAGTGGACCAATGCTTCTTCATTACCGACCCGTCAAAGACCACTCGTGTTGTCATGAGGAGAGGCAAAAGGAAGATCATCGGAATGGATGGAGTAGCCAATGAGCAAGACTTCGACAAGTACGGCGACCCGAGGATCGAACATGACGACGATTATGAAGTAGCAGCATACACCACAAGAAGAAGCAGGACCACCCTACCTAAAGGATGTCCGTTCCACCGAAGAACTCCATTTGCGAAAAAGAAGGGCAAGAAGATTGTGAACAGATAGCTAGCTAAGATCAATTGTATTTATATCGTAGCCTTCATTTCTTGATTGTATTTCATGGGCACTTTTTGAACTATCATGAATATTTTTAAATTTCATGGACACTCGATCTCGATCCCCCTCCATCTCGATCGCTATCCCACCTCGCCAGATCCGGTCCCCCTCGCCGCCGAGCACCCCCCGGTCCACCGGCCGCCGCTGCCGACCCCCCGCACCCTCGATTCCCCTACTCAACCGCCGCCGAGCACCCCCCGGTCCACCGGCCGCCGGCGCCGACCACCCGCACCCTCGATTCCCCTACTCAACCGCCGCAGAGCACCCCCCGGTCCACCGGCCGCCGCCGCCGACCCCCCGCACCCTCGATTCCCCTACTCAACCGTCGCCGAGCACCCCCCCGGTCCACCGGCATTACTGTTTGATGATATTTTTTAAAAAATTATTATTGTCTTATTAAAAAAAATTACTGTTATGATTTAAACAAGTTTGAACATATTTAAACACAAATAAGTATCAAACAGCATTTTAAATGCATAAAAAAATTGTGGAGCCTGGGAATCAAACCCAGTACCTCCTGGTGTGAGAACTGGCTGCTGACCAGTCGAGCTAGTAGAGGGGACTTGATGTGGATCAGGTCAGGTGGGAGATAACCTATTGGCTCGAGCAGAAATCAAAAAAATACTAATGGCGCACCAGGGTGAGGTGCGCCATTAGTATGGATGTACTTATGGCGCACTGAGGGGTGGTGCGCCATTAGTATTGTGCACTCCCCGGCCCAAACATATCCCCTCTCTCTCCCTCGCCCTCGACCTCGATCCCCTTCCCCTCTCCTCTCCCGACGCTGCTGCCCTGCCGCCTCGACGCCGCCCTGACGCCGCGACGCCGCCCCTTGCCCCGACGCCTCGACGCCGCCCCTTGCCCCTGCGCCCCTGCGCCTCGACGCCCGACGTCTCCAACCACCGCCTCAACGCAAGCAGAGGGGCTTCTCCTTCCCCTCGACGCCAGGCAAGCAGAGCGGCTCCTCCTCCCCTTCGACGCCAAGCAAGCAGAGCGGCTCCTCCTCTCCCTCGACGCCAAGCTAGGTGAGCTGCCCCCTCCCCCCTCGGCTGCTTGCTTCTATCCATCCTAACCCTAGGTTGGTTGCATTGCTGCCCCCTCCCTCGTTTGTGATGATTCTATGCTACAAGATCCAATCCAGTCTGACCATGCCTAGCCCCTTCTCCATTGCAGCAGCCCACCACACTCCTCTCGAGGAGGAGAGGAGAGGAGAAACCCGCGCAGCGCCGTCATTTCCCGCACGGCCTCGGCACCGTCTCCTCCCCTCCAAGCTCCGTTGAATCCAAGCTGCTGCTAAGGTGAGCTGCACCTCATTAGATCTACCTTCCCCTCCTTAATTATGATAGTCAAGTGGTGCCTACATTTAGAAAAGGATATTCTTCTCATTGTGATAGTCAGTGTTTGTCACTTAGAAATATGGATTAACTTTCCTGAAATTTGAGCTTTTCTTAACTAATCAAGAACTCCCCTCTGTATGTGAAACACCTATGCATGACTAATTCTGCACAGCAACATGTCACTTCTGTTAAATTTTGATTTCTGGATGTTTCTGATGTGCAAGCATATCTAGATTAGTAGGACTCTAGTCATGCTGGTCGTTGGTGATATCTGCATTCCTACTGTTTGGTGGTGTTGACTGTTTTCTGTAGTTCTCTGAATTGCACATGTTTATTTCGATCCATTAGACCTTTTCAGGACTAACTTAGGTTGGGATTTATATTATTGTCACAACCTTCCTGGAAGGTTCGAGTGAGCCTGCATGCCCATTTATGGGCACCCCTTGTCATCCAATATTATGCATGATCTTTTGTGTTGTTTGGAAGCAAAGATATGAGTGGGGATGCAAATATCCCAGTGAAGCTCCCAGTATTTGTTTTGTTATTGCGAATGTCATTGTCAGCAGTGCAATGTGGCTAAATTGGCCATGTGATGTTTTGTGTTCTTTTCGAAGCAAGATATGAATAGGATGCACATATCCCAGTGAAGCTGGTATTTGTTATTGTGGCTCTAGCTAGTTCTGCAAGATGGAAGCTCTCGTCTGATGAAGCACAGTGGCTTCCTGGGTTCTTCACGGGGGGCTAGGCTGCTGGATTTATGTGTGTATATGAGCAACCGTAAATGCTGGTTGTTGTAGTCATGTAGCTACACGGGAGATAACCATGATTATCTATGTCGGTTGTGGTGTCTGATTTTCTCAGATTATGAATTGTTGTTTAATCGTTTTTGGTGCGTGATAACCATGATTTTTAGGCTGTTGCTTTTGATTCTCTCGTGTTATGAGATGTTGTTTTCCGTCATTTTTTGCGAGTTTACTGCTCAGCTTTGGGCAGTGATTGTGCTGAGCATATGAAGGGAGCAGAGCACGTTGTTGTTTTAATGTTTTGCTGATCAAAGTGAATGAAGAAGCTGAGATTTGACGAAATTTCGGGCCATGACCGTGCGTGTTAACTTGTGTCAGGCTGTGCGCTTTAATAATCAGGCAGCAGCTTCTACAGGTAACACAACATGTCTTGTCTTTGGGCCAGGCCTGATCTTCCTGATGATGCTGTATTATTAAGACACCTGAGCTGTGCAAGACAGTCTTTCTCTCTCTGAAACGAAATTTACCCTGTTTATCACTTGCTTCATCATCCATGTATATGTATGTCCACTGGGAGGCAGCATGGTTCTCAAAGCACTAGCTGCTGCTGCCTGCCTGTGCTGGGCAAAGTGCATCTGCATATCTGCATTACTGGGACTGCTGTTGCATATCCTATTCCTCCTATCTATCCATCCTGACCTCCACTGCTCTTCCGGTGGAAGTGTGGAGAGGGAAACCTTAATTTGCATTGATGCCTTCCTGTTGTCATTTGGATATGGCTTGTTTAGGTTTCTCACATGCAAGTTTATTTGGATCCATTGCACCTTTGCGTTACAAATTATGAAACTGATGCAATTTGTTTGGTGGGCTTTCGTGGAAATGTGCATCAACTTTCCTGAAAGTTAAGCTTGTCTTGACTCTTGACTAGGTGTAATTATGAACTGGACGCGCTTTATGACTAGATGGTGATGCTAGGTGTGTTGATGTATACTTGCTGTCAATTGGATCATGCTTCTTTAGGTTTCATTGGTCAGGTTGTCAATTTTTTTGTGGAATGTGGGTGTCAACGTGTACTTTGATGTCAATTGGATCATTCTTCTTTAGGTTTCATTGGTTGGCCTGTTATTTTGTTTGCTGCCGTCTTTGTCTAGTAAAACTGCCTGATTAGGTTTCTGTTCAACCTCAGAATGCTTTCAGTTCTGTTTTGTCAGGCTGATATTGACTATACTGTTTAGTTTATACACTAGTTACCCAGAAAGTTGGTCTTCCTCCTAGCAAGAATATACAGTATTAGATAATACATGATGGACAGTACTACTTGTCTATTTACAATGAGACAGGGGGCCTGTGGTATCATTATGGGGCTGTGCTGCTGTATTATGCCTATAAAAACACTTGTTTGGTCAATTAAACAGGGCATTGAAAATTGACAGGGCATTTTTATTTTCTGTTGAACCTAAGCAATTTCATACGCTTGACAAAGTTGATGCTTTATTCCTGATGTATAATTTGTTTGTCTTGTAAATAGAGCATTGGACCGAGATTTAAGTAAGTAGCACATTGCCTTGTCCACCTGGGATAATGATTTTGCAGGTACCCCGAGAGGCCCTTGAGTTTGCCGGAATGTCGATTAACTTCCGTTCCGGCAAATTTGGGTACTCCATATGTCCTATTTTCAGCAAAGGTCATGCTGAAATTTTCCGTGAATTTTAGCATGACTTTGCTAAAAATAGGACATATGGGGTACTTGTGACTAATGCATGGGCCGGGGTATCTTAGTAGTTAATTAAGTAGGATCAAGTGCCTCTTTATTCTAGCTGCATTAAACCATAGGCGGCAATAGAGCCAAGTGATTAGGCCCAACTTAGAATTCTCCTTCCCAGCTTAGCTTTTAGGATGCCTCGGTGTCGACAAACCATTAATTATACAACCTTGGCTTTTAGGGTGCCTCGGTGTTGATAAAAACCGAAATGATGAAAGCTTAGGCTTTTAGGGTGCCTCGGCGTCGGAAAACCCTCAATGATAAAAGCTTAGCTTTTAGGATGCCTCGGTGTCAACAAACCCTAAATGATGAGACCATGATCTTGTTCCTTGACAATAACCAACTTTTTTACCAAACTTTGTTCCTATTTAGAGAGAAACATGGCCAACAACTATGAGGCCGGGGGTTCGGGCGGCAAGGCATTCTGGGAGCTGTCCCAGGAGATGGAGGAACAATCTCACTTGTATGAGGACGCCGCCTTCCCCATCGATCCTGAGACCACTGATGGTGCCGCCGAGGATGACCCCACTGATGCCACCACTGATGGTGCCGCCGAGGATGCCACCATTGATGATGGCGGCGCACGCACAGATGGCAGCCAACCGAAGAGGCAACGGAAGGACCGGCGCCCGATCGTGCTCCGCACCCTCAAGGAGGAAGTTACTGAAGTGGACTCCGACGGGAATCCAACGACGCCCAAACGAATAGTCAAGGGGTACTCGCTTCAGCTCGGGTGCATTCTCCGGAGCACCGTCTCGATCAACACTGAGAACCTGAGGCATCCTGACCGAGGGAATTTGCGCAACCTCCTCTTCACGAAGCTGCACGAACGATACAAGTTCCCCGCTGAATTTGAAAACACAAGCCTCAAAGGGAATAAAGTGAACAATGTTGCCCTCACGAAGATGAGCAAGGCCCTGTCTACTTGGAAAAGCAATGTGAAGAGAATGATCGAGAAAGGTGAGAGTTATGAGAAGATCAAGGAGAAAAATCCTTCGATCACCGAAGATGACTACAACGACTTCAAGATCAATTGCTCGAGCACCGCAAACTCCGAATCAAGTCGGTGGGGGAAAGAAATGCGGGAGCTGAACTTAGGGGAACACACACTCGGTCCCGGCGGTTACAGAGTGGCGGAGCCTATATGGGACAAGGAGGAGGCGGACCGTGCCGAGCAAGGCCTACCGCCCCTCTTCGCTAAATACGTTGACAAGCAGACCAAGAACTATGTCAGGGCCCGGTACAAGAAGGACCCGAAAACAAAGGAGCTTACCACAGATCCGAAGACCAGGGCGCTTGAGCTTGTTCTGGTAAGGAATACACCCCCGCGTAATTAGCTCCATATGGTTGCATTCTAATTAATGAAGCCAAATTTCTAAATGGTTCACATTCCTTCCGCAGGCGACTGAAAGCAGTAGCGCGGGGTCGACTAAGAGCAACCCTTGGGACACCACTCTAAATAGGGCGTTGAATGTAATGAAGAACAAGGATAAGCTCAGTAAGCCGACGTCAGCTGGTCCTGTGTCCGGCAAAGGCTTGTCGACAAAATGGGGGTCATACTATAACACTGGTGGGCGAAAGGAGAAAAAGACCAGCTCGGAAAGCCAGGCGCGCGAGGTTCAAGAACTCAAGGCACAGGTGGCGCGGATTCCGGAGATTGTCCAAGAGCAAGTGCAACAACAACTCGGAGCGACGATCACCGCCATTGTGCCTACCTTGATCCAGGGGTTGAGTGCGTGGATTGCGGGCGGCCAACAGGGGCCGCCCCCGATTCCTAGCTTCACGGCCAGCAACTCGCAGAATGCGATGGCGGGGCCATTGGTGTCTCCGGCGGAGGCGGCATTGGTGTCTCCGACGCCGGCACGGGAGCTTAATGCACCCGGGTGTACGTCGGCCGGCACCTCTGCAGCAAGCGGCCCCTCCGTCAACTGCACGCCCGCCGTTGGCGGTGCCTCGACATTAGCCGAGCTCGACGCCATCATCACGGTAACTAATTAAGCCTCTCTCGACCGAGGACTTCATCTCCTTGCCTTTGACTGGGCATCCCTGACGCCCTACATGTTTTTCGCAGGGCACCGCCGACGTTCCGTGCACTCTCCTACACTTCGTGAACAACGAGTTGGTTGATGTCGCCAAGGGCAAAATCGTTCAACCAGGCAACCCCTTGTTCCACGGTACCCAGATGCCACCCAATTGTTTAGGGTTCAACTGGTTCGGGTGCTGCCAGGCTGCAACGAGTTGTTACCTCCGATTTGACCCGTCGGGGCCGACGATGATGACGTGATGACCCTCAGCGCCTGCCTGAGCTGGCCCCTGCTTTGGCCGAAGAGCCAGATTCATTTGGGGGCGGGGGACACCACCCTAAAGACAACACCGCCAGTCGTGCCGGCGCCAAGTCGGCCCCATGGCAAGACCGCCGCAACGGTGCCGGACATGCCTATGCCACCGGATCCAAACATGCATATGGCACAGGATCAGAACGACGACGACGACGATACATTTGCCAACGTCGATCGGTACTTTGCCGATCATGGGTACAATGGCGACTTCATGGGGCCTCCTTCTCAAGAACTCAACCCAACAAAAGACGTGCACGATCTAGCTGGTACCGCGGAGAAGCCAAGTTGCAACAGGCGTCGTCTGCCGTTCAGCTCTCAGGAGACGCCTCCAGCTGCCGACTTCACCGAGCCGCAGATAGGCGAGGTGCGAAATATTCTCAGCCCCAACACACTCAAGAAGGCGGTCTGTGAGCAGAACTCGGTCCCATTACAGGAGAAGAAGAAGGCACGCAAAAGAAAGACTAACAAGGGTGCGGGCCAGCCGGCACCGAGTACGATCCGTGCTTAGGACGGGCCTCCTTCACCTGAGGATTTAATGAGGAGGGTGCATGTGGCGGGTAGGCCGATGCTACCGAGAAATATGCTCGATGTTGCAGCCGGTGCTATGCGGAGTCTGCATGACAGTGTTCTTTCTTTGGAGAAGCGGCGTCTCAGAGAGAAGGATGTGGCATACCCGGTTTTCGTGGCCAAGGTGCCAGAGGGCAAGGGCTTTGTCGATAACTCCATCGGGGGTACGATCGTCCTGCGGTTTGATGACATCCACGCTATGTTGAACCTTCATCCGCTGCACTACACCTTCGTTCGGCTATTTTCGCTGAGTATGGAGATGCGGATCATTCGCGACAAGACCCCGGACATCGTGATAGTTGACCCCTTCTACATGCGTGCCAAGATCTTGGGCAGCGCTGGGGACTGGCAAGTCGCGAGTTCTTACCTCGAAGGCGTCATTCTGGCAAACCCAGATAAGGATAACTTCCTCGTGCCTTACTTTCCCGAGTAAGTCCTCCCCTCAACCGCCCCGTAACATATGAATTCTTAGATTTCGATCGTTTTTATTTTAACATTCCGTGTTTTCTGCAGTGACACACATTGCACGCTCATCCTCCTAAGCCCCAAATATTCCATGGCCACGTATTTCGCCCCGGACCGTCAGTCGAACGTAGACTACACAAATGTCAAGAAGGTTCTTGATGATGTTCTCCCCGGCTACGCCATATCTGGAGGCACCTTCACCAGGCCTATTCGTAAGTACGGCAAGCACGTGTTCTCCCACAATACGACATTCTGCTGCGTCAAGCAGCCGCCTGGCGGTCAGAAGGGTGCCTACTATGCCATCCATCACATGCGGGCGATCGTACGGGAACATCATCAACTTCTGCTACCGAGTAAACTCAAAGATTGGGCCGCGAGCGTGTCGGCAATCCAGGATGCGGACATCAGACAAGAATTCTTTCGCATCCAGTCGGAGTTTGCGGAAATCATCCATCAAGATGTCCTTCATACCTCGGGGCAGTTCTACCTCAGAAATCAACCGTCCAACAGTGAGATAGACGGAATGCTACAAATGTAGGCTGACAACGCCCGTAATTTCATGACTCCCATGATAGACGGCGGCTTCATCCACGCTCCGGTCCCTTGAGTCGAGTCGAAAGCAGTGATGCTGTGTCTAGTTCTGAAACATCGATTGGCTCATGTTGTAATTAAACTTTAATGAACTTGTAGTATGTCTCTTTGGTTTCGAGAGTCGTTCAACTTAGATGTAATCGATGCTATTAATGTCTTGCTTTTCTCTTCCGATCATTATGTTGCATACTTATATATTGCTTATGTATTGTCTGTGAATTGGTACTAACGTTTCGTTTGGCTACTGCATAGCGATGCCGTCGTATGTCGTGTACAAGGGCAAGGTTCCCGGAGTCTACGACGACTGGGAGGAGTGTCGGAGACAGGTTCACCGATTCAGCGGTAACGTTACAAAGGGTACACCACTAGGGCCGAGGCCGAATCTAGATACGCCTGCTATCTAGCGGGAGAGGGGAGGGAGCGTTGGAGGAACCGGATGAAGACGAGTTTCATCATGATGATGCTCATCGTGATGATCGCAGCTCTCTTCTATGTGATGGTAGTTTAGATGATCGATATCGACTTGTAATGTGAAGACAAACTCGCTACTCGCGGTCTCGAGACTTGTAATATAATGTTCTATCTTTGTTCGGTCTTTTCAATTCGGAGACTAATATGATGAATTGTATTCGGAGACTAATATGATGAATTGTATTCAGAGACTAATCTTCTATTGTATTCGATGAATCTGTTGTTGATGTGTGCTGTCTATATTTTGTCCAATTATACATTTTGTAACCTGTGCAAAAAACAGAAAATTAAAAAATTAAAAAAAACATAATATTCATACTAATGGCGCATCACATCACAGTGCGCCATTAGTATGCCAGAGGATACTAATGGCGCATCATTAAATAGTGCGCCATTAGTATGCCGAAGTTACTAATGGCGCATCTTGTTGTCGTGCGCCATTAGTATGCCAAAGCACCTCGGTATACATAGCCCCTGGGAGGCATACTAATGGCGCACTGTTGTATATACTAATGGCGCATCTGAGGTACGCCATTAGTATACCAGATACTAATGACGCACCAATGGTGCGTGGCGCACCACTAATGCGCCATTAATGGCCAAATTAGGTGCGCCATTAGTAACCCTTTTTCTAGTAGTGTTCCATACCCAGTTTTTATGCATTAGTTTCAATCCTCAAACATTGCATGATTAGGATGTGATTAACATGTGGGACGGGAAGTAGTTGATGGGGTAGAACCTATTGACCTGTTATACTCAAACCCTTGGGAGTTACTTCTACGTATTGCTTATATTGTTATGCTATGCTCGTAGACGTGGTTTGGGTGAGTGAAATCCATGACAGACGTGAGACTGTTAATTAATGGTTCAACTTAAGGTGGCAACTTAAATACACATCTGGGTGGATTGAGGCACCTGGAGAATCCAGTGTTGCTTTTATTTTTGGAAATCCCGGGGTACCGTGTGATCTTCCTATGGACCGCCACCCAGGCTCAAAGGGAACTGAGATATTTTCATGCTAGAAACTTCTGTGTGCAGCCACAAGCTATTATGGGCTCTAGCATAGTTGAGTAAGTTACGTGAAGCTCTTGAAGAGGTGGATCAGCAGGTAGAGGGTTGTAGGTTTGGTATGGTCTGCCCGGAGTAAAGAGTTAATGTTTCTGAAAGACTGTGTCTCGGTCATCTGTTTCTCAAACATCATGTAGTGCGAGAAATCCAACGGAGGCGATCGAGTCTTATGGGGAAAAGTGCGCAAACCTCTGCAGAGTGTACAATCTAATCAAGGTTAGCCGTGTCCCCGGTTATGGACAATGTTGAGTATCTAGTTCTTGGAGTATCCTAAGTATCTCATCACTCTAAATTAATATTGTTGGGCTTATAACTACTTTAATTGGGATTGAGTTGGAGGAACATTCTCAATGATGTTTCAACTACCATGATAGTTAAATTAAAATCTATTCCTTTGTTGTAGGGAAAAATTGGCTATTCGCAAAAACTATAACCATAGAGCTTTCCACCAGCCAAATATGCATGTAGTGATAGTATTATTCTGTTATTGCTCTACTGCGTTACATTGCCAGCATATTCCATGTGTTGACCCGTTTTCGGGCTGCAACATATTATGTTGCAGACTTTTCAGACGAGGAGTAAGGTTCGTTGGGTCGTTGCCGTGCAGCTCAGCTATGCCGTTGGACTTGATGGACTCACTATATCTTCCAAGCCTTCCGCTGTTATCGTATTAGATGGCCTTAAGCCATATTTATTGTACTAAGTTCTCTTTTGAGACATTCGATGTAATAAGTGTGTGATTGTTACTCTATTATAAATCCTTCGAGTACTGTGTGCGTCAGCATTACCGATCCAGGGATGACACGGAAGCACAGACACTTGACCGTTTGAGGTCGGGTCGCTACATGCCCGCTGCAGCGCTGAGATCCATGACGTGCTTCTCCCGATCTGGACGCCAAACGGCGAGTTCGTCAATCTTGGCGGTCGAGGCTTGGATCGCCGCGATCGACGTGGAATGGGCCATCAGGGTGGAGTCCAGGCAGTTGAGGAAAGCTTGGATCGAAGGATTCATGGCTGCCAAGTCGGATCGCTCTTGCCACGAACGGCGCGTCTCGCCGTCTCGATGAACTAAGTCAGAGTGTTGCACAGAAGGAAGGTGGAGTGGTCTCTGATACCAGGTGATAGGGAAGAAGTAGGGTTAGATCTAATATCTATCTCTCGATCACGATATTTAGATCTCGATTACGACTCATGGATACAAGAATTGGACGAACAGAGAGGAGAAAGGGGAATAGGGTATGTACCCGCCCTCCGTTGATCCACTGGATGCCTTCATCGGGAGGAAGGGGTCAAGTTGTTGCGTCTTGTTGGGTTTCACTGGGCCCAGTCCGGCCCGGTCACCTTGTGTTGGCCTTGGTCACGCGTCGTGGGCGTCCCTCTCCCGCCCCAGCATGTCAGGCGTGCGTGCTGACACGGAAGAGCGCGAGGAGAGCGTGTTGTTGGACGGAAAAAACTGCAAGATCTCCTTTCGTCTTTCTGTTTGACGATGGAGATGCACCTGCTTGCTAAAAATTCTGGGAGACAAAAAAAGTGAAACTAACTGGATGGACACAGATGCACGTACGTACGTAGCTGAACATTTCCATAGACTACGTGCACAGTATTGTTGGATGCATAACCCGCAGTAGTACATGCATATCATATCGATCAACATATCTTGCCTCTTTTTTCATCACTACCATGAAGAGCTACAAAAGCCACAGTACTCTATCTGGCAAGCAAAAAATTAAAGGTCCTGCATGGCATGGCATGGACATGTGCACGATGCAGTGGTACGTAGAAAGCATGCATGATTCACACCCTTTAATTCGTTTCCTCCCTAACTGTCTGGCTACTAGTACAGCTCAATCTTACCACTGCAGAAAGAAGAAGAAGAGCCCTTTTGATTGCCCTAAACATGAGACACATTTCCACTAGAAAACGCTTGCTTTTCGTTGGAGATCGACCTAGGTACCCCTACCTATCTTTAGCTCCTCCTTTCCCCTGCCATCCGACACCCACCTTTCAACAGCCAAAGATGGTATTGGGGCCATCCTAATGATAAATTAACTAAAGTAACTCCCATTCTTGCCGACGGCGATGGATCGATTAGGCTACAGTTGACGCCGACAGTTCTTCAGCTCCGGCGTTGGTGCGGCCGCCCTAGGGTGAAGTCAAGGTTCGGCGCGCTTGCGCTGGACGTCGTCTCTGACAGGCAGGAGTTCATGTCTGATAGGATCTCTAGGCTCTTGGACTGCATATGATCCTGCATCCACGTTAACAATTAATTTCCCATCTGTTTGAACTTTGACGCGTGCACACTATTTGTTGCTATTTATGCTAACGGAAACAGGTTAATTAGCTGATTTACCTTGAAAGATTGCATGCTTTCGTTGTTGGAATCACAAGGAAAGCCTGACCAATCCTCCTCCCTGCACATATATCCCGCACCAACAAGTGCAACTCAAGTTAGTACTTTCCTATCCATTTCCCGGAAATATGACAAGAAAATGTGGGGACAAGTCAATACAAGTTGTTCTGCCAACAAACAACGCCTTTGTAATTACTAACAGCAGGCATGGGTGCACAATGAGGTCATAATTGAAGCATTTATTTGTCTAGGACTAGGAGATCCATGACAAAACCATTGCCTGTCTCCATGAGAGTAGCTACGGTACTTTATGATGATATTAACAAAAGGGGTTGCCCCCCTGTTCCATTAAATATGAAACCATCAGAGTTACAGCATTCAAGCCGGCTTAAGACTAGCCACAATGGAGAGTAACATACACTACTTCCTCCATCACAGTTTATAAGGCATGCGCGTCGTTCTAGGTTGGTAATTTAACTAACTATATATGTATTATATGTGATGAAAAATATATATTTAGAAACTACATCATCTTAAGAATCCAATGATATATTTTTGGTGACATATAACTCATATTTAGTTAGTCAAATCAATGACCTAGAACTACGCACACGCCCTGTAAACTGAGATGGAGGGAGTAGTAACATACACATATCCCTAGACTATGTTACTACCTTCATAGTGGGTAATAACATAAGTGTGGTAACATGCATTTATTATGCTATAGACTCATATTGCATTGGGAAATGTGATATTACAGTAACTAGCTAAGTTACTACTACTACCTCTTTCCTCATTAACTCATTGCCACATAAGCAAAATTGCTGAGTTGGACGCGATGTTACTAGTGAAGTTACTCCCACTGTGGCTAGTCTAAGTAGCATGCCTGGTCGAGTAAAACGGACAGACCAAACGGCTGTTCCAAAACACTAGGGCGCAATGTATACTCCCAGTTCGTCCTGGATATCACATTTACTTGGAACTGATTCTAATTCAGGGTTTACAAAAACAGCCGGGATGAGCATGCGGGTAAAAGATAAAAAGAGGCATTTTTTACTGGCCAACCTAAAGTATAGCAAAGCCCTCTTAAGTCAAAGAGAGCACATGACTGTGTGAGGTGACATCAATTGAAAGGCCAGTTCGCTTAATCCACGAGTTTTACTTAAGCCAGTTGTCTTTACTAGTAGTAGTTTTTACATATGGAGCAGGCACATAATGTGAGAACTAGTTCTCCTGCTGATAGTTTTATCAGAACTACTAGTACTACTAGGGATTACTAGTACATAAAAATTATCAACACAGGCTCCTCAGACAATTAATTAAGCTATATATAATGTGATTGTGTGATGCCTACCTTGAGGAGCTATTCCACAGGGCACCACCATGAGTGGCACCGGCGCCGATGCTCCTGTCATCGTCGTTTGCAGCAAACCTTCCATTCCGTGTGGCCGCTGCCACTGCCTCCGGCCTACCGCCGCCTCGCAGGTCAAGCAAGTTGTCGTCGCAGATCTCGCCAGACGACCCGTTCTCGAAGCCGTCAGCCTGATCTGCTTAACATGGAACACACATCAAGAATGGAATAAAATGGAAGGCTGGAGCAGGTTTAAGTTGGCATCTATATATTCCAAAGGGAGCAAATAAAACCATTACTAGCATCAATCACACATTATGGACATGCATGTACTATTCACCTGACGAAGCTGCCGGCCTTTCGGTATTCTTCACAGTCCTGTACATCTGCAGCAACAAAGGAAAAGAAAAGATACTCATGTAATTTAGCATCTAACTTTATCATTATCTCGAAAAGTCTAACTTAACATTTACTAGCTGAGCAGAGAGATCAAATCATGAAGAATCCACATAGTAGTAGTTGGCAAATCATAAGATTTGCAGATGTGCAAAAGATCATGGGGGCTGCTTCCTGCTGGCCTAGTCTAGCTAGCCGCAAGATTTGACATGACTGCTTAAGAGGGCTGGTAAAACCAATCGAGGAGGAGAAGAAAGGAACCCACCTTCACATTCGCATTGTACAGTTGATCATGTGTGTGATGTGCGTGCCTGCCAGCTAGAGCTAGTAGGTTAGGCCGGTTAGCTAGCTAGTGTGTCATGCCATATGCTATGGATGTGAAACCCCACGCCCACAGCATGGAGGACTTGACCTAGCTGTGCAAAGGAGGAGAAGTTTCCATGATATTACAAGAGATGCAGAACAAGACAGGGGTGCCACTGTTGCTGCTTAACCACATCTGCCCCGCTTTCTCTCTCTCTCTGCCTTTATTTCTTCCTTTCACTTTGATCGGTTGCATGCATGTGGGCTGGTACAGCATTGAGCAGTGTATGGTAGTAGTAACTAGCACTGCTACGGCAAAGCAGACACAGGAGAGGAGAGAGACCCAGGAGAGATGCACAGATCCATGTCCATGCATCTGTTTCCATCTCTCATCTTAGTCTCACTCAAGAGGATTAGCAGTTCAATCAAACTTAGTGAACGAGCTACTACTAGTTAAAGGGGCATTAATAAGTGTTGAATGCGTGAGTGGTAAGGTTTATGAACATGGGTTACCTGCAAGTGAGATTTCACATGAGCTAGGGTGAGATCCTTCACATCCATGAGTTCAAGAACTGACTTCGGCGTCGCCCCTGGAATTTTACATCGCCACAACAAGATTAGGCAAAAGCGACCTTTTTTCTTCCACAAGAAGTCGTTTGGCCAATATAATGGCGATCGAGAGGGATAGGCAAGGTAGCGAGTACGTACTCTCGTGGCCGCCGAGAAGCTCCACGGCGTGGACAAAGCGGGAGTGGAGCGAGGACGTCCACCGCATGCGAGGCGCGCGTGCGGTGCGCTTCGGCGCCGGGAAGCCGACGAGGCGCGCGCCACACCCACCGACGCCGCGGCGCCAGGCGCCGGCGACGTGGCACGGGTCGCAGTAACACGGCGCGGTTGCCGCGGCTGAGGGGCCGCCGTGCGGAGGCGGGGGCGGGAACGGCGTCGGGTAGAGCGGCACGCCCCGTATGGGCCGCAGCATGGCGCCGTCGGGGACGGGGTGGTGATGGTAGTACAGGCCGCCGTGCCCCGGCGCGCCGGCATGGTGGGGCGGCAGAGGCATAGGCGGCATGGGAAACGGAAGCTGCAACGACGCCGCCATGGCCGGGTTCCCGCCGATGTTGCTGTTACTCGGGGGGCCGAAGAACCTCCCGCCCATAGCCCGGTGGTGATCGTGGCCTAGTGGTGCTGCACTCGCTGGGAGACCGATCTGGAGGGATAGATCCGGCTGGGAAGGGAAGAGCTCCATTGCGCGCACTCTCTCTCTCTCTCTCTCTCTCTCTCTCTCTCTCTCTCTCTCTCTCTCTCTCGCCTTCCCCCAAGCAGCTTGGTTGTGTGTTGTGTGTGTCTTCTCTTCTGGGGAGCTCTCTCGCCTTTCCTGTCTAGTTTCCTTGTTTTTGCAAGGTGTGAGGGTTGAGGTAGAAGGATGGACAGTCCACTTTGAAGGAGTGGAAGAGAGAGAAAAAGACAGGCCCGGGGTAGAAATGTAAATAGTGGTTTTGGGGAATATGTGAGGAATAGTGCTTTGTCTGTGTAGAGAATGATTTGGTGCATCGATAATTGATTGATCGTGCACTAGGCACATATATATAGGTACAAGGGGTGCGACCGGTATCTTGTCTCCTAAGATACACGTACATACAGAGGGAGACAGATACTACAGGTACTACATACATAACCCGGACCTACGTACATGTACACATGTTCAACACCCCCCCGCAGTCGAAGCGTCGCCGGAGACGCAAAGGCTGGACCGAAACCCCTCAAAAGTCGAGGTGGGTAGTCCCTTCGTCATCACATCGGCGAACTGCTGATCGGTGGACACATGGAGAACACGAACACGACCAAGTGCAACGTGCTCCCGGACGAAGTGGATGTCGAGCTCGATGTGCTTCGTCCGTCGGTGATGGACAGGGTTGGCAACGAGGTACACCGCGGAGACGTTATCACAGTAGACGAGCGTCGCCTTGGTGACCTCACATAGCAACTCCTGGAGTAGCTGTCGGAGCCAGGAACACTCCGCGACGGCGTTGGCCACGGCCCGATACTCGGCCTCGGCGCTCGATCGTGAGACCGTGGGTTGTCGTTTAGATGACCACGAAATCAGAGAGGGCCCGAGGTAGACGCAGTAGCCGGAGGTGGAGCGTCGAGTGTCGGGACACACAACCCAGTCAGCGTCGGAGTAGGCGACAAGGCTGGTGTCTGGCGAGGCCGTCAGGGTGAGACCCATGGCTGTGGTGCCACGTATGTACCGAAGTATACGTTTCACGAGAGCCCAATGGGTGTCACGAGGAGCATGCATGTGAACACACACCTGCTAGATAGCATACTGGATGTCCGGACGCGTCAGTGTGAGGTACTGAAGCGCACCGACGATGGAGCGGTAGAAGGGAGCGTCGGACGCCGGAGAGCCCTCAACGGCGGACACCTTAGCCTTCGTATCGACAGGCGTGGAAGCAGGCTTGCAATTAAGCATACCCGCTCGCTCCAGAAGCTCATAGGCGTACTTCTGCTGATGCAAGAAGAAGCCAGTAGCCCGGCGCACTACCTTGATGCCGAGGAAGTAGTGAAGAGCCCCCAAGTCCTTGAGGGCGAACTCGGCGCCAAGGCGAGTTGTGATCTGCTGAAGAAGCGCTGGCGAGGACGCAGTCAGGATGATGTCGTCGACGTACAAGAGGAGGTACGCGGTGGCGTGGCCCTGATGGTAGACAAACAGGGAGGCATCGGACCGTGTGGGCCGGAACCCCTGTTGCTGGAGGAAGGCCGCGATCCGCTGGTACCAGGCCCGAGGTGCCTGCTTCAACCCGTAAAGAGAACGGGATAGCAAGCACATGTGGTCCGGATAGTCGGTGTCGACGAAACCAGTCGGCTGCTGGCAGAACACCTGCTCGTCGAGATGGCCATGCAAGAAAGCATTAGACACGTCGAGTTGGTGGACAGGCCAAGCGCGAGAAACAGCAAGCTGGAGGAAGCATGAATCATGCCCGGTTTAACAACCGGGGCGAAGGTGTCGGTGAAGTCCACGCCGGCGCGCTGGCGAAAACCGCGCACCACCCAACGCGCCTTGTAGCGCTCGAGAGAACCGTCGGGGCGAGTCTTATGGCGGAAGACCCACTTGCCAATGATGACATTGGCACGGGGTGGCCGCGGGACAAGCTGCCACGTACGGTTGCGCTGCAGGGCGTCGAACTCCTCACGCATCGCAGCTAGCCAGTTCGGATCCCGAAGGGCTGCGCGAGCGGAGGTGGGGAGCAGTGACGGCGTCGAGGTAGAAGCCGCGCAGGCGTATTCGTCCGACGAGTAGCGCGTGCTGGGACGCAGGGTCCCAGTCCGAGCCCGAGTGACCACACCGGTGAGGGGTGCGGCCGCGGCGACGGGAGCCGCCAAGGGAGCCGCGGCGACGGGAGCCGCGGTGGGGGCCGCGGCGGGGCCGGTCGAAGGGGCCACGGCAACGGGGGTCGTGGCGTCGAGGGTGGCGACGGGGTCCGCGGGGGCGGCCGAGGAGGCCGCGACAGGGGCCACTGCGCTAGAGGCCGCGGCGCCAGGGGCCGAGGAGGGCGCGGCGTCGGGGGCCGTGGCAGGGGCCGCAGAGCCCAGGGTCGCCGGCGCGGGGAGTGCGGGAAAAGCCAGACCCGAGGCGCGGGTGGGCGGTCCGCCAGAGGTGGAGGCAGGGACGAACCGCGCCGCGGGAGACTCCGAAGGTGACGGTACCTGCTGAAACGGGAACACAATCTCATCAAAGTACACATGCCGCGAAGTGAAAACGCGGTGGGAGACTGGATCATAGCACCGGTAACCTTTGGTGTTAGGAGGATAGCCAAGGAAGATGCAAGGAAGGGACTGAGGCGCGAGTTTGTGAGGAGCAATGGACGCGGTGCTAGGATAACAAAGACACCCAAAGATGCGAAGACCATCATAGGATGGAACCGCACCGAAGAGGAGCTGATGAGGAGTGTAGTTCCAGCGGGAACGACAGGGGCGAATGTTAATGAGGAGGCTGGCGGTCGCGAGCGCGTCGGGCCAGAACCTAGCAGGCACATAGGAGTGGAAGAGCAACGTGCGAACACAGTCATTAAGCGTGCGAAGGACGCGCTCGGCGCGACCATTCTGCTGAGACGTGTAGGGGCAGGTGAGGCGAAAGATGGTGCCGTGGGACGCAAGTAAATTGCGGACGGCGACATTGTCAAACTCCTTGCCGTTGTCGGTTTGCAAGGCGAGAATAGGACGACCGAACTGTGTGGTGACATAGGAATAAAAGGCGGTGAGTGTGGCAAGGGCGTCGGACTTACGACGGAGAGGAAATGTCCACACATAATGAGTAAAATCATCCAATATCACCAGATAGTATAAAAAGACCGTGTTGCTAGCAACCGGGGACGTCCAAACATCACTATGCAATAACTGAAACAGAAAGGTGGAAATGTTTGTAGACTCGCTAAAGGGAAGACGAACGTGCTTGCCAAGACGACAAGCCTCACAAGTGTGATTGTCGACCTTATTACATGAGAAAGAAAAACTTTGAAGAATCTGACGCATAACGGTGGAGTTGGGATGACCGAGACGGGCATGCCAAAAATCGACACTGGCGGCGAAGGCGACGGGGCGACGGGTGGTGGTGGCGCCAGAGGGATGCACTGGATAAAGCTCGTCCGGGCTATCACATCGGTGAAGCACCATCCGTGTACGGGCGCCCTTCACAGAAAAACCGATATCGTCAAATTCAACAGTTATAGGATTCTCACGAGCAAGGCGACGAACGGAAATAAGATTAGTGACTAAGTCAGGAGATACAAGAACATTAGACATATGCACAGGAGTGGAAGTAGAAGGAAAAGACATATGACCGACGTGAGTAATGGGAAGGGAGGAACCGTTACCAACGGTGATGCGGGTGGGAGTATGAACGGGAGTGGCAGATGTAAGGTTACCGGGATGAGCAGTCATGTGAGCAGTGGCGCCCGAGTCCATGTACCAGTCACCACCGCCACCATAAGAGCTCGGTGACGGAGCAAAGTGCAGGGAAGCGAGCAAAGCCGGGTCCCACGGCGGCGGCACCTGAGGGGGATAAGACCGTCCATAGGCCGGCGCGGGAGCGGCCCCGAAGCCTTGAGCGGCGGCGGCGCCGTAGGCGGGCGCGACTCCATAGACCGGCACGGCAGCAGCGCCATAGGCCGATGCGGGCACGTAGGTGGGCGCCGACGGGGGCGCGGCACCATAGCTGCTGTAGGGAGCCGCGTTCTGCGCGGCAAAGAGGGCCTGGTGACCCGCCGGGCGGGCCCAAGGATGCCCGGAGCCGGAGCCCGAGGGACCGGCATGGAGTACGCGTGAACGACACCGGTCCACGGGTTGGTGTCGTATGTCCATGGCGGGGTGGCCTGCTGCTGCTAACGAGGGGCCCCCCCGGCGCCTGGTGCTGCTTGCGGCCGCCCCCGCGACGGTTGCCGCGGCGCCCGCCACCAGGCTGCTGGGGGGAAGCGGGAGGGGCGGGAGGCGCGGGCGGGAGGGGGAAGTACCCCGGAGGTGCCGGTGGCGGCGGCTGCTGGCGCAGCGCGGGTGGGGCGGTCGGTGGAGGGGCGCCGCGAGAGGTGCCGGCGGCGAGGGCGTGGTGCTGCACGTGCTTCTTGACCCCCTTCATCCGACGCTTCTCCAACCTCAAGTATGCCACAAACTTGAGGAAGGAGGGCTCCGGCATCAGGGTGAGGTTGGAGGCGGCGTTGCCAAAGTCCTCGTTGAGGCCGGCGATGAGCGTGCTGTGGAGGAGGTCGTCGTCCACCTTGGCTCTAATGTCACGAAGCTCGTCCGCCAACGTCTTCAGGCGGCGGCAGTAGTCATCAATGGACTGGTCATTCTGGTGACAGTCAAAAAATTCCTGCTGCAAAAAAACGCGGCGCTGAAGCTTGTTGTCGGTGAAGAGGCCGTTCAGCTTGACCCACATGGCGCGGGCGTCGTTGTCGGCGCTCACGACCGTGTGGAACAAGTCCTTGGAGATGGTGGTGAAGAACCACCGGATGATCGTGGCGTCGATCGCGGTCCACTCGGTGTCATCCACCATGGTGCGGGAGTCCACGGTGCCATCCACGTGATCCACGAGATTGTTCTCGCGGAAGAGCAGCGTGAAGTACGTCTTCCACGCGAAGTACGTGGAGTTGGAGGCGTCGAGGATCACGGGGACGCGTGCATGGACGTTGATGTCGCGGATCTCAGCAGGGTCGACGGCGAAGGGGTTGAAGTAGGTGGAGGCGTTGGAAGACATGGCGATGAGATCGTGGGGAGGAGGCGGCGGCGCAGCTAGGGGAGCGGCGCGGCAGCGGGAGGAGGCGGCGCGGCGGGAGGAGCGGCGCGACGTGGGGGCACGCGGAGGAGAGGAGGCGCGCGGGGAGGAGGGTGTTGGCGGCGGCGGCGTGGGGCGGCGGCGGCGGCGGCTAGGGTTAGCGGAAGCAGGAGGATCGACTTGCGATAGATATCACGTAGAGAATGATTTGATGCATCGATAATTGATTGATCGTGCACTAGGCACATATATATAGGTACAAGGGGTGCGACCGGTATCTTGTCTCCTAAGATACACGTACATACAGAGGGAGACAGATACTACAGTTACTGCATACATAACCCGGGGCAGCTGAAGCCTGCAGTAGTTATGGAGGGCAAAGTGAAGTTTCCCAGAAAGAATGGGGTTTGTGTGACGAGTTAATGATGATGCATGCCATGGGATTCTCACGGTTTTAACAATTGACAAGAGATATATGAGTAGTATGAGGAAAGGTTCCAAGCGTCGCCGACGTGGCACGGGTCGCACTAACACGGCGCGGTGGCCGCCGTGCGGAGGCGGAGGCGGGGGCGGGGGCTGGAACGGCGTCGGGTACAGCTGCGCGCGCCCCGTATGGGCCGCATCATGCCGCCGTTGTGGACGGGGTGGTGATGTAGTATAGACCGCCGGCTGTGCCCCGGCGCGCCGGCGTGGTGAGGCGGCATAGGAATGGCAGATGCTCTTCATTTTGTTTAGGGCCAGATTTTACTTCTCCAAACAAAATAAAAAACAAATCAAAGACCTACCACCGTATATATGAAAGCTTTGAATTCAAAAGAAGACAGTATGTTCCTACGTACAGTGTTTCTCTCACAAGAAATCTTTTGGCACAAAAGTATCACCAACTATCCATAGGTCGTGTACAACGAGCACATCAGTTTGGTTCACATCACATCACATCATTGTGAACTCTACCTGGTTTTTCGCACGGTTTAGGTAGTTTCTTTGGCAAACTTGTTAAGGCATCTCCAAAACGGACCCTCGGAACGTCCGCAACCGTTCGGATGGCATGGTCCGAAAGTGTTAAGCCATCTAATGCGGGTCTGTATCGGTTTGCCGATCTGTCTGGACGCAGTTTTTTTCGCAATGTCAAAACCAACTTTGGAGGCTTTGCAGGAGTCCGAACAGCAGCCACATAGGACTGCCACACCCCCAGCTCACCCAAAACCCCTTCTTGGCCCTACCCGTCCATGCTCCAATCTTTCTCTGAATTCGGTTTCTCTCTTGCATCCGCTACCGTTCCACCATCCTGGTCGCACCACCATACCCTTGCTGGAACTCGACTACTCTGTCTCTTCAAACGCTAAACCCGGGCGTCGCCGTCTGAAGCAAGAGGGTGACCAGGTTTGCTCGGATCTCTTAATTGCATGCATTGGAGATGAAAGAACTGCTGAAAAGTTCTACAAGGGCAATATCGCGGTCATGTTAAGAAGCCCACCATCATTCTTGAAGCAGCCGCATCACACGATCTTTAGATTTGGCACGCTTTCTTTGGCAATCCAGGGTCTGACAATGGCATCAATGTTCTGCAGCGATCACCATTGTTTGGTAGGTTTGCTGAAGGGAAAGGTCATCCTTGCCACTATACTATCAATAGCCATGAATACAATATGGGCTACTATTTGGTTGTTGGTATCCATCCTCCGTGCGCTACCTTTTTCAAGACCACCTCCGACCCAATAGGTCAGAGAAAATCTCACTTTGACTAAAAACAAGAAGCAACTAGAACGGATGTTGAGGAGGCATTTGGAGTTCTACTGGCATGTTTTGTAGTTGTTCGTGGACCTGCTAAATAGTGAGATTCAGAGACATGGTAGAAGGTGATAACATGTTTTGTGATCACGTACAACATGATAGTCGAGGATGAGGGTCAGGATGCCGTCATAGGTCTTGAATTTGAGAACATGGGTGATCTTATCGAACTTCCAGACCAGAATCCGCCACATTTGATGAGTTTCTTAAAATGCATCAAAAAATTCGGCATCGAGCAACTCATGAGCAACTGAAGTAAGATTTGATTGAGTATCGGTGGGCGGCACAAGGGGACAACATTTTTGGAGTGTAATATTTAAATTGGAACTACTGCTTCATTTGAACATTTTTTTAGCCAAACTGGAACTAAATATGCCACTATTTTGAGCGTGCAGATGTATGTGAACTTTAAGAAATAATTGGGCCGGATGTATGCGGCTAGCTTTGGATGGCCGAATCCGGCATCCATGTCTGTGGACGGATGCGGTGTCGGTTTTGCAGGTCAGCGTTGGAGATGCCCTTAGGGCATCTGTAGCCATCCTCCAAAATTCAAATATGGGGGTAACTTTTTGGTTCGGGGAAGTAAGAATTGTGTAAACCATCCCCAAATGTTTAATCCCCCCCCCCAAAAAATAGCTTTCATTGCCCATATTTTCCTAGTCCAACCTGCAACTAGGATAGGAGTGGCAACTTTTCTCAATAAAAATGTGGAAGAGCCCGCGTGTGTTGGCACCCAACCCGCCCCGTCGCCACTAGAGACCGCCGGCCAACACTGCCCATGCCGCCTCCCCGCGGCCTCGCATCCCTCCTCCACCCGTCTCTGGAGATATTCCGATGAACTTTGTTTTTCACTTTTACAACTTTGTCATCATCTTCGGCACGGCGGAGTTTCTCACTTGCCTCCCTAGTCTGATGGCACTCCTCCATGGGTTCGTGCAAGGCACCACCACACGTGGAGGAGCACCTACAGAGAAACAAATCACGTCCACACCATCGTGCCACAAGGAAAAGGAAGATTAGAAGAACCCATTCAGACAAAGAAGTGCCCAAATCTTGCTACTTGGCTATATCCTCTGCTCGCTAGAGCACCCCATTAGCGGCTCATATGGAAGACATGGGCACCGCTGCACATTCACATCTTCAATTGGCTGGGAACACTAGATCGGTATTGGACTATCGGCCATCTTGCCTGCCATGGCCTACCACAGCATGCAACTTGTATCCTCTGCGGTTAGGGAATGGAGTCCATGCACCACCTACTCATCGTCTGGCCATTCTCTCGCTAGGTTTTGGCATGATATTATCGTCTGGTGCAGGGTGACAGCCCCCTTGTCGGTTGCCTCCATTGACTTCCTCGACTTGTGGCCCCCTGCCTCTACGACTCTCCGACAGAGCTACACGAGGGACTGGCCTCTACCATCCTTCTCATGGCATGGTCCCTTTGGCCTCATCATAAAGCATGTGTCTTTAACACAAGCGCCCCTCCACCGCATTGGTGGTTCAATCCACTAAGGAAGACGCTTGCAGTTGAGCTTAGGCGGGAGCTAAAGGCTTAGATAATTTGATGTTGTGAGAGTGATTTTTTTGGGTTTTAGGGGTTGAGCATCCTCTTGTCTTCTGCTCTCATAACCTCATCTATTTCTTGTGTGCATGTAGATGGTTGTGGCCTCATACCATGTTCACTCTTTTCTACCTATCAATGGAATGATACGCCTCTACATATTCATGAAAGAAAAGGAGTGCCCAAATCATGGCCTCATGTGTTGTTTTTCTTCAGTACCATTACCGGTTTGCCAGCCACTTCGGCTGTGTAACCTCCATTATGAATTTGGTTGCAAGTAGGTGTGCTATCTCCTCTTTTATCGCCATTCTCTTCTCTGTAGCAAAGCGGCGCAGGGCCTATTTTACTGGCCTGGCATCCTTGCGGATGTTTAAGCAGTGTTTGGCCTTCTCTACTGTCACTCCTCGCATGTTGGTGGGCTTCCATGCGAATATCTTCGAGTTGGCTTGAAGAAAAGTGAGGAGCTATGCTTCTTGGCTCTCCAAGAGGTCCCCGCCGATTGTCACCGTTTTGTTAGGATCTTCTGGGGTGAACCTGGAACTTCTTGGTCTGTCTGGCTGGTCGGAAAGTGGGCCTCGGCCTCGGTTTTTGGGGGAGCTTGGCCTCTGATGGCCCTATCCGCTTTCTTATCTTGGTGAGCTCGGCAGAGGCCAGGGCGGCCTCGACGAGCTCCATGTTTGACACTTCGGCCTTGTAGGCCTTCTCCGTGCTTCCCCGTAAGGTGATCGTACCGTTCGGGCCTGGCATTTTTAGATGTAGGTAGGCGTGGGACGGGACTGCCATGAACTTCACGTATGCAGGTCTGCCTAAGATCGTGTGGTAGCCGCTCAAAAAGGGGCCGACCTCAAATTGGATGGCCTCAGTTCGGTAATTAGATTCGTCTTCGAAGACGACCTCAAGTTTGATCCGCCCCAAGGGACGAGCCGGGCAGCCCGATACCACATCGTGGAAACCCACGTCCGACCTCCATAGTCCTGACAGGGAGGTCTTCATCTTTTCCAGGTTGTCGGTGAAGATGATGTTGAGGCTGCTGCCTCCTTCCATCAGGATGTGTGAGCGGCGACAGCCCCCTATGATCGGGTCTAGCACTAGGGCATGCTTGCCCAGCTGTATGCCGTCTTTGGGGTGCAATCCCCGACATCGAAGGTGACCGTTTCTTGGGACCACACCAATCGTTCGCTGGATGCGTCCTTCGATGCGTAGATCGCATGTCTTGTGAACTTCTGGTTACAGCCGTTGCTACTTGTGAGCTGCGTTGGGATTTTCCCCGAAGAGGTGTGGAGATGCAACACAGTAGAGATAAGTATTTCCCTCAGTGAGAACCAAGGTATCAATCCAGTAGAAGAATCACGCAAAGCCTCGTGAACAGCACCTGTACACACAAAAGCAAATACGTGCACCGGACGCGGGCAACAGGGTTGTCAATCCCCTTGAATTTGTTACTTGCATGGATTAAATCTCATAGTGGTAGATAGATAAATTGCAAAACAAATAAAAGAAATAAAATTGTAGCAAGGGGGTTTTGGTTTTTGATATATATTATAAAAATTGATTCGGGAGCCATAGTTTTCGCTAGAGGCTTCTCTCTTGAACACATAGCATACGGTGGGTGAACAAATTACTGTTGGACAACTAATAGAAAAAAACATAGTTATGATGATATCCAAGGCAATGATCATTTATATAGGCATCACGTCCGAGA
The DNA here is from genome assembly GCA_032464435.1 of Aegilops umbellulata. NCBI lineage: Eukaryota > Viridiplantae > Streptophyta > Magnoliopsida > Poales > Poaceae > Aegilops > Aegilops umbellulata. The sequence continues at coordinate 225,124,072 of CP136060.1, forward strand.
CAAGTAGACCGACTCCTGCCTGCATCTACCACTATTACTCCAACTATCGACCGCTATCCAGCATGCCTCTAGGGTATTAAGTTAATAGGAACATTAAAACAGAGTAACACCTTAAGCAAGATGACATGATGTAGACAAACTAAACTCAAGTAATATGAATAAAACCCATCTTTTTACCCTTAATGGCAACAATACAAATATGTGTCTTGTCCCTTAATGCCAACAATAAAAACATTAAAATAGAGAACACGCTCATCGCCTGTAGATTAGCCAACTAGATTGATTTGTCTTCAGTGGGAGAGGTGCTTTATGATCTTGTGGTGCCCCTAATGATTCTCCATGTCAGGTTTGTTCTCCGATCAATGTTTCCCATGCCCGGCGTGCCAGCTGGCGGAGAAAATTGCCGTTAGATCCCTCGATACGGTTCATGACGAGATCGGAAGTACCGGGACGAGTCTACACACACAATTTACCCAGGTTTGGGCCTCCATAGAGTAATACCTACATCCTGCTTCTTCTTCTTCTTCTTCTTCTTATTCATGGTGAGGAGATACCTCGTGCAGAGGATTACAATGGTGTATGAGATGTCTACCAAGAGTTGAATGTCTAGATTGGAGCCCTAATGAGGACCTAGGCCTCCCTTTATTTAGACAGGAGGGGCCTAGGGTTTACATGAGAGGGTACGTCAAATTAGTTCGGCTGTCGCCCTCTATATTCGAGAACACGCTCATCGCCTTTGCCTCCTTAGGGCTCCATGATATCCCTTGGGCTTGGTGGGCCCTGGTCAAGGTCGAGGTTGGGATCCCTTATGCCAGGTACCCCGGGTACAGGACCCCGCCACCCTTTCTCAAAAAAATGTAACCCAAAAAGGCATTGTAAATATTTCTTATAGATTTACCTGTGTAAAGGTCTCTATGGTTGTGAAAGTGCTCGCCTGCAGGACATCCTGGACAAGCAACCGTGGTGCCATCTAGCTACATTTAACCAAACTGGGCACCAAAAACATGTTTGGTTCGCATCCACGTCAGCCTAGTGTCGATGTGTGGTATGCCACATCTTACCCAATTATTGGGACCTATTCGAAAATGCTAGACCTATAGGCATCTTATGCTTTGTTTACATACCCCTCCCCCAAAAAAATCCCATCGGGGTATCCCCTTCCTTCCTTTCTTTCCGATCCCCCTTTGCCATGTCAGCACGTAGTCGCCTTGGCAGCGAGAGTAGGCCCCATCTCTGGTGGCACCCCCAAAGAATTGCCTCGAGCGCCAGGCGATCTTCATTGCGCTCGGCCGTGCCCGTTTGGACGGCATCCCAGAGATGACGTCCCTCCATCATGACCTGCATGAGGACAACCCAGTCGGTGTAGTTGCTCCACGTCAGCTGCGGCCATGCCACGCTGCCGGTGTCGCGTGCCATCCGCGCCACGGACTTCTCTGCCACGACAACCTCATTGTCGTCAAAGGTCCACGGAGTCGCCGGCGACTTGCTACCACCGGTGTCATCTGGCCCCACCATTCCCAAGGTCAGAACACAACTCTAATACTAATTGTAGGCAAATCTCGCTTCTCTCTAGTTCTCGCTCACTCTGTTCTCACTCTAAGGCAAGGAGGAAGAAGTACAGGAGGTTTTGCGCCACACAGAACTTGTGACTTTTCTGCCTTTCAATCACCAAATTTATTCCAAGTGCAACAAAGGAAACGGGCTCATGGCCCCTAACTACGCGCCACCACCGATCGTGGTGCTCGTGCCATCCCACGAGCAATCAGAGGGGGCGCCAGACTCGCTCTTGGAGCTAACTAACTCGAGCTAATCTCGTTGACAGAAAACAACCTGAAACTACTGACGAAACTGAAGAAATAACACTAGCTACTTCAGACTTGGGTTTATTCAACATTCTTTGACTTGATTAGTTGATCTCTCCCAACCGTGTGCGGTGCCCCCCTCCACCATAATCCACCTCGGTCATATCATAGGGGTGCTTAGGCGAAGCCCTGCGTCGGTAGCATCATCATCACCGTCATCACGCCGTCGTGCTGACGGAACTCTCCCTCGAAGCTCTGCTGGATCGGAGTTCGAGGGACGTCATCGAGCTGAACGTGTGCTGAACTCGGAGGTGCCGTGCGTTCGGTACTTGGATCGGTCGGATCGTGAAGACATACGACTACATCAACCGCGTTGTCATAACGCTTCCGCTTTCGGTCTACGAGGGTACGTGGACACACTTGATACGTCTCCAATGTATCTATAATTTTTGATTGCTCCATGCTATATTATCTATTGGTTTGGACCTTATTGGACTTTATTTTCCACTTTTATATTACTTTTGGGACTAACCTATTAACCGGAGGCCCAGCTCAGAATTGCTGTTTTTTTGCCTATTTTAGTGTTTCGAAGAAACGAAATATAAAACGGAGTCCAAACGGAATGAAACCTTCGGGAACGTGATTTTCTCACCGAACATGATCCACCTCCCACAGGTGGAGCTCTCGGTAGGGCGAGGTTGGGCGCTCTCCCTACCTTGATTTCCAGCGATTTAGTTTTAGGTATACAGATCGATCGCTAACAAAATCATGGGAAAAGAAAACTACCTTTCTATTGGGCCGTGAGCACCGACCCACCTTATTGGGCCTTATGTAAGTCACACATCAAGCCATCCAGTCTACGCCTTTAGATTAGGGCCAGTTTGTTCGTTCGTCCATGCTCCAGTTCACTGTCGACATAAAATGATGAGGAAGAACCCTAGCAGGAGCAGGGCGGGGCGGTGGCCTACAGCAGCGGCGCACGAGGCCGTCAACTAGTAGGCGCTTCTTACTGCGTTTAGCATTCATATGCCATATGTCGCAAGTTATTGATGATGCTACTTCTACAAATGCTACTCATGATGATGCTAGTACCATTCTTGATGATGAAGTGCCACTAGGTGATTTTCTTGATGAAAAATTGATAGATCTAAAGAGAATGAAATATTGAATGAAGTGCTTGAAACTAAAAATCTTGAGACACCTATTAGACCTAGTCCTCCTAGATATGAATTGCCTAAGATACCGAAAGGTTATGTTATGGATGAGGAGACAACTAGAGACTTTCTTGCTTGCAATGAGAGAGATGATCTTAAGAAATTATTATGCAAACTGAAGGAGAAATCTTTGAATGCTAGAATGAAATGTGATCCTCAGTTTGCCACTTCACCTATCTTTGTTGATGATAAGGATTATGAATTCTCTGTCGACCTAGAGTTGATTACTTTGGTTGAATATGATCCTTTCCATGGTTATGAAACTGAAACTATTGTGGCACATCTTACTAAGCTGAATGATATAGCCAGCCTATTTGCTCATAATGAGAAAATTCGCTACTATTATATTCTCAAATTATTTTTGTTCTCATTAAAGGGTGATGCTAAGACTTGGTATAATACTCTTGCTCATGGTTGTGTGCGTAGTCCCCAGGATATGATTTATTACTTCTATGAAAAATATTTTCCTGCTCATAAGAAACAAGCTGCCTTACAGGACATATTTAACTTTGTGCAAATTGAAGAAGAGAGTCTCCCACAAGCTTGGGGAAGGCTTCTCCAATTGCTAAGTGCTTTGCTTGATCATCCTCTTAAGAAAAATGAAATATTTGATATCTTATATAATGGAATAATCGATGCTTCTAGGGACTTCCTAGATAGTTGTGTTGGTTGTGTTTTCAGGGAACGAACTGTTGAACAAGCTGAGGAATTATTGAATAATATATTGAAAAATTATGATGATTGGACTGTTCCTAAACCACCGCATAAACTCACTGCAAAGAAGAGGGGCATTTTATATCTTAGTCCTGAAGATATGCAAGAGGCAAAGAAATCCATGATGGAAATGGGTATTAAGGCAGAGGATGTTACAATTTTACCTCATATTGAAGAGATACATGGACTTGACACACCCCCATTCAAGATGGTAGAGGTAAATTCCTTAATGAAGTTCAATGATAATGACAACCTTATAATATGCATCCTAGTCAATGCCTTTATGAGTTTGATAATTACATTAGAAAGCAAGATCACTTCAATGAAAATGTTATGAAATAATTGAAATATAATTCTGATATGATTGCTCGCTTGAGTGACTTGTTATTTAGAGTCAACAATTATGTTATAGGCGTAGGAAAACATGCTTCTATGGTCCAAACTCAACTAGAACAAGTTGCTAAATCTCAAAGAGAATTGCTTGATGAAATGAATAATAATATCAATGACTTTGCTATTAGAGTAGCAACTAGAGGAGGTAAAATGACTCAGGAACCATTTTATCCTGAGGGACACCCAAAAAGAATTGAACAAGACTCTCAAATAATTAACACTGATGCACCTAGTCCTTCTAAAAAGAAAAAGAAAAAGAAAAATGATAGGACTTTGCATGCTTCTAGTGAACCTGAAGTAGAAATAACCTCCTGATAATTATAATGATGTTTCTATTTCTGATGCTGAAACTCAATCTGGCAATGAACACTCACCTAGTGATAATGAAAAACATCATGATAAGGTTCATGAAGACAGACAAACAAACAATAAAGAACCAGATAATGATGTTGAAATAGAACCAACTGTTGATCTTGATAACCCACAAGCTAAGAATAAAATATATGATAAAAGAGACTTTGTCGCTAGGAAACATGGTAAGGAAAGAGAACCATGGGTGGAAAAACATATGCCCTTTCCACCTAAATCAACTAAGAAGAACGATGATGAAGAATTTGAACGCTTTGTTGAAATGATTAGGCTAGTCTTTTTGCGTACTCGCTTGACTGATTTTTTAAAGATGGCCCCTTATGAAAAGTACATGAAAGACATCATCACCAATAAGAGAAAAATATTGGAAGATGAAATCTCCACCATGCTTGCTAATTATTCTTTTAAGGATGGAGCACCCAAAAAACTTGGGGATCCTGGAATACCAACTAGACCATGCTCCATCAAAAGAAATTATGTGAAAACTGCTTTGTGTGATTTAGGAGATGGTGTTAGTGCTATGCCTTTCTCTTTATATAAAAGACTTCATTTGAATAAACTCACACCTACTGAAATATCTTTGCAAATGGCTGATAAATTGACTATCATACCCATCGGTATTTGTGAAGATGTGCTCGTTGTTGTTGCTAATGTTACTATCTTGACTGACTTTGTTATACTTGAGATGCCCGAGGACGACAACATGTCGATTATCCTTGGTAGAACCTTCTTGAATACTGCAGGGGCTGTTATTGATTGCAATAAAAGCAAGGTCACTTTTCATATTAATGGTAATGAGCATATGGTGCACTTTCCGAAGAAACAATTCCAAGTGAATGGTATCAACGTTATTGAAAAATCTCTGACACTCACTATTGGAAGCTTTCAACTACCTCTATCTACTGCCAAAAAGAAATATGAAATGCTTATTGTTGGGGACATGCATATCCCCATAGAGGTAACTTAGTGTTTTACGAAAGTTCTTCGGTTTCATGCTAATCGAAGGTGGTTGTTAATAAGACTTGATCAACCTTGTTAATGGATCATTTTCGAGAGGTATGAAGTTGATGAATTTAGTAGGCACTACCTTCTGCTCCTAGCTTTTATTCTCTGTTTTTCTTAGTTAAATTAAATAAATTGCTATTTTGTCTATTTTCTGATTTTCCCGTACAATAAAAAATGACCCAAAAATAAAAGTTCTCGGAATGCCCTGAAAATTTAATATGATTTTTTTGAATATGTAAGAATCTTTTGTGCAAATAACATCAGAGGGGGGGGGTCCGACAGGTGGGCACAACCCACCTGGGCGCGCCAGCAGCCCCAGGCGAGCCCTGGTGGGTTGTGGTCCCCATGTGGGCCCCCTCACTTATCTCTTTAGCCCATGTCACCACCTACCACTACAAAAAAAATACACTTCCGTGATGATACGTGTTTGTCACAGTAGGTCACATTTTTTTTCATGCATGTACATCCATGACAATTTTATGACAGAATCAAGATAGTCATACCTGTGTTGTCGTAGAAGTGTTCCATGACATTACCAAAATTATCATCACGGAAGTGTCCACTTCCATGACGATAAATCGCGCGTCACAGAAGTGCTTTCGTCAAGGGTGTGACGCCCTGATAATTAAGCTACAGTAATTCCCTGCTAATGATGCAACGTCATCATGATTACTGTTGTTAAACTCTCGTTATTTCGAAGCTGGTCCAAATTCAAATTTAACTTAAAGTCCAAAATAAAAGTTTTCAAACATGAAAGCTAAAATGTGCAAAGTGTGGCAAATAATCGATGGATATTTGTCATGTTGGAACAAACCTCTTTTGGATTCCGAAAGTGCCCCTGAAAATTATTTAGTGGTCCAACATCTTTTGAAATTGACCTTTTCAATTTCTAAAAATGGTTAGACAACTCCTTTTGACCCCATACTTTTTGTTCCATCTCAATTTATTGTGTTAGAATTATGTGCCACGTTTCGCTCAAAACAAAACTCTTTTGGCACAAAAAGAAAATGCAAACATAGGCAGAAAAAGGAGTTAAACTAAAGAAAAGGAAAAACCCAATCAACAAAAGAAAACAAAACCCCTACCCACTAATTCCCCTGGGCCTTGGCCACTGGACAGGCCCAACCCACCGCCAGGTCGTTCCCCTTCCTCTGTTCATCGGGAGCTCATGGACAGAGGGCGGCCGTACACGGCGCCGATGGCCATGGGGCGGCCATCCACTCCCCTTGGTGCCCTACAAGGTTTCTCCCTCCTCCCTGCGAAACCCTAGCCCACTGTTTTCCCCTCGCTCGTCTCTCTCCCTCTCAATTTCATCCATGCCCAGGCGCAACCGTCGTCGCGCCGCCATCGTTGTCGTGGTCGACGTCCACCACGAGCCGCAACGAGAAGACCAGGAGGTGGGCACCAGCGTCCTCGACACCTGAGTAGAAGGAGCTGTACCGCGGAGTCCCGAGCCTCGCCATCGAACTGTCTTCATCACCATGGTCGTCGTCGCCAATTTCGTCGATCTGCTCGACCTCGTGCTTTCCCGGCTTCCCCGAGACCACTACGAGCACCAATGTGCGCATCCAGTCCTCCCCGACTGTCGGGGGAAATCGGCCTCCACGAGCACCTATGGGGACGGAGCCCCTTTTCGGTTCGGCGGGGGGCGGAGGTTGCACAAAGAGCAGATCGAGGCGACACACACACAACGATTTTACCCAGCTTCGGGCCGCACGGATGCGTAAAACCCTACTGTTGCTTGTCTGGTTGATTCGAGTTCTTGCTCTGGAGCGCAAGAAGCTACAGTAAGTCGGAGCTGGACATAGACGAGGGTCTACTGGGTGTCCTCCTTTTGGGGGTCCCCCTTCCCTACGTGCGCATGGGCCTCCTTTTATATGCTAAGGGGTTTCCCACAGGTAGCGACGCAGGTGAGGGTAAAAATGGCAAGGAACTGTGCGAACAGTGGCCGCACAGTGCTATCGCACCTAACTCTGACGGCGGGGGACAAAGGCATTAAATGCCCGTCTGGATCGCCCGAACAGTACCGAGGCGGACCGTTGGGGGCGCCTCCGCTTGCCACGGGGGCGACTCTGCCAACGTCGCATGCCACCGCGCGCCTCAGGTTGCGCGGCGCCCCGCCACGTGCCTCTGGGGAAGCTCCAGAGTGACGCGTGGTCAGGTGAGCTGGAGCGCAGGCCTGAGGTGGTGGTTTGCCGCGGCAAGTGGCTTGCCGCGGTGGTTGTCTTGCCGCACCTGAAAGCTTGCCGCTCGTCAGGCCTTGCCGGGGCGCGCGGTGCGCCGCGGCGGGCTTTTCTTGGGGTGCCTTGGCTTGGCCGTCCCGGCGAGCTCCTCCCGCCGGGGCCTTGGTGCTTCGGCTTAGTCGTCCCGGCAAGCTCCTCTTGCCGGGGCCTTGTCGCCTTGGCCCGGCAAGCTCCTCTTGCCGGACCTCGCCTCCTTGGCCCGGCAAGCTCCTCTTGCCGGGGCCTGGTCTTCTAGGCTCGATCACTTGGCCTTCGTCCAGCCCAGAAAGGGCCGTGGAGACTCTTGTCGCTCCCCGGGCAAGCCTTGCCATGGGACGCTACTACTGCCCGTGCACAAGTTCGGGGTACTAAGGTACCCCTACTTTAGTACACCGACAGGAGCCCCCGGGTCTGGGCCATACACGGTGCCGAGCGTTGTTGGGCCAGGCCCTAACAGTGCACGGGCACTTGTGGCCTGGGTTGCGCTGCTCCTTAACTCCGTGCCCGTCGCGCCCTTCCCAAGTGGCGCGCGCTTATCGCGGCGTTGTGGGGGGCGAGGCGTGCGAGGCGTGCGTGACGTGGGTGGCGTGCGCGGGGCTTGAGGCCCACAGGCATGCGTCACGTCGGGCACGATTCCTTTATTTGGAAAGGCGAAACGTCCGCCCCCACTTTCAAGTGGGGGGGGGAGACGTGGAGGCGCGGCTTGGTGAACGAACGGGGTCGAGGCGCGGCTTTTGGGGCGCCCGCCCCCATGATCACGGGGTGGGGAGAGGTCGCCTCATCTGTCGCCTCGGCCCTGCTCGCCCGCCACGCGTCCTCCATGCGCTTGGGGTTGCGGTTGTGGAGGCAGGAAACCGGGCCGACGCGGGTCGAAGTAGAGGGTCGGCCCCATCGCCTGCCCTTCCTCTGCTTTGATTGGTTGGGCGGGGCGGCCGAGCCCCCACTCCGCCCCTTTATAAGGAGCGGAAGGGGGTGATGAGGGTCCGCACTCCTTCCTTCTTTCTTCTCTTAGATCCCTGGTCCCCTCTCCCCAACTGTCATGGAGAAAGGGAACCCTGGTCCTTCTTCGGTGGCGGCAAGGGTTGCCGCCAGGCAGCGCGCCCCTCCTCCCCTTGCACCCGTGGTGACGGAGCCAACCGTAAGGGGAAGGGGGAGGGGGCGAGGTCGTGGACGAGGCCGTGGACGGGGCCGAGGCGCTCGAGGCGGGCGGGGCGGCGCACCGGCCTCGCCTCCGCCGGCGGCTCCGTTTCCCCCGGCGGTTCATCTCGGGGACGACCCCTGCGAGATCATCATCAGGCTGCGCCGGGCGCCTCGCCGTCGCCTCCGCCTCCCGGCTCCCTTCGTGGACGTCCTAGAAGCGGAGCAACACGAGATGCTGAGACTGCGCATGAGGGGCTGCGGGATCAGTGGTACGCGAGTCCACGTCGAATCCCGAGCCCCCGGCGTGATGTATCTTGGCCGAGGGTGGAAGTCGTTCGCCCGGATCCACAGCTTGATGGAGGGGTTCACCCTCCATTTTAAGCTGATGGAGGGTGATCTCCTCTCCGTCAAGGTCTTCGGGGCCCTCGACACCCGGGCCCGGTGCTGCGTGGATAGCTCCTCCGACAGCGAAGGCTCCTCCTCGAGCGAGAGTGACGAGGAGGGGAGCAACATCGACGACGAGGGGAGCGGTCGCCGGGATGACGGGTCCAACTAGGTGCCGGTCGCAGCTCCGCGTGGCACCGGCGACCCCCATCGTCCGCGTCGCTAGCGCCGTGAACTCCCCGGGGTCGTCTCCTTGGGCGGCTGGCGTAGGGAGGCTGCGGAAGAGGAAGAGGGCGGGCGGCAAGGCCGCTGCCTCGTCTTCCAGCTTCGCCCCAGATGCCGTCACCACCACTGCTCGCGGCGACGACCACCGGGGTCTTCTCTCCGGCCCGGCAAGCTCCTCTTGCCGGGGCTTCGTCTTCTCGGGCGGCCGGAGTGGCGAGGCTGCGGAAGAGGCCGGCGGCAAGGCCGTCAACTCGGAGTACAAGGGCTAGATGCCCTCGACAGCGTGTTGACGTCCCGCAGCCTCCTTTTCGAGCTCCGCTTCCGGCGTCGCCGTCTCCATCCGGCCTCCGGAGCCCCCGGGCGGAGCCCCGGATGCTCTCTTGGCGTCTTCTGCCACCCGTAGCTCGTCTAGTCGCCCCTTTTGCCCTTCTCGCCTCCTTGCCCTACCTCCTGAGGAGAGAGACAAGAAAGGGATCACGGGCACCTTATCTCTTTTTATCTTGTAAGCCCTCGGGCCTTAATTGTGTTTAAATTTTGTAATCCCATCTTTCATGTTTTTCATTCTCTCTGAGCTGTACCTGAGTGGAATGTTTTTAATGAAAAGGGAGTGTTTGCCGGACCATTTGTCTCGCGGGTACATCCCGTGTCAAGGAGCGAACCCTTTGCATCGTTAAGATAGACACTTCCCCGCCCGGCAACGGACCCTGCCGTCTCCCCGCGCCCCTTGGCCCTCCTCACGCTCTTGGCGGAGGCAGGGAGAAGGCGGGTTCTGGCCCGTCGCTTCCTCCTCTTACCGCCGCGGCTACTATCAGAAACGGGCCCCGGGAACGCGCTCCGGGGTTTGTCGCTTAAGAGAGCACGACAGCTTTTAGGAGGAAGCAAGGTTTTCGCATTCCGCAGCTCACGAGAGAATGCATGATAAGGGATGTAAAGACTTATCTGAGGTTGCAACCCCCGGCAACTCTGGCTTGCCGGGGCGCGGGTGCTGGCTCGCCCTTCTCCCCTTCTTCGTCCTTGAGCGGCTCGGCAAGGGTATGCAATTCCTGCGAGCCAAAGGGGAAGGACAGGAAAAAGACGCGGACTCGACCTCTAAGTTAGGGGTTAGCGACTGTTAGGCACTACCAACCCTAACCAAGGACGAGACTCGACTCAGCATGCATGCTAAAACTTGGGGGCGCCAGCGCTTCATTATCTGCTGCCAGGGTCTGCGCCTGGCTTTGTACAAAGGATTACATGCAACTGCGACAAGACTTTGTATAAAGAGTTGGTTGCCGGTCGGGGTCCGACAACCGCGCCTTACGGGTAAAACTTGCGAAGATGCTCAATGTTCCAGGAATTACTCACCGGAGTACCATCTTCGGTCTCGAGGCGGACAGCGCCGGGCCTCGTGACTCGTTTCACCCGGTAAGGGCCTTCCCACTTCGGCGTCAACTTGTTGTGTATCTTGGCCGACTGAACGCGCCGAAGAACAAGGTCGCCTTCCTCGAGGCTCCTGGCTTTAACTTTGCGGCTATGATAGCGACGCAGAGCTTGCTGGTAGCGAGCGGATCGCACAGCAGCCTGGAGACGATCCTCCTCGAGGAGCAGTGCGTCATCTTCACGCGACCGCTCTTGCTCAAGCTCATCATAAGCGAGCACTCGAGGTGACCCGTATACGAGTTCCGTGGGGGTAACTGCTTCTGCTCCATGGACTAGAGCAAATGGTGTCTGGCCGGTGGCTCGATGGTGCGTCCTCAACGGCAGCGCAGCGCTCCGAAGAGGCGCGCTTGCCGGAGTGGGCGCCAGAGCATTCGCCGGGCTTGGCCTTCTTGCCGGGAGAGCTCGATGGCACGTCCTCGACGGCAGCGCAGCACTCCGAGGAGGCGCGCTCGCCGGAGTGGGCGCCAGAGCACTTGCCGGGCTTGGTCTTCTTGCCGGCGGGGCTCGATGGCACGTCCTCGACGGCAGCGCAGCATTCCGAAGAGGCGCACTTGCCGGAGTGGGCGCCAGAGCACTTGCCGGACTTCTTCTTTCCCAGGGAAGCTCCAGCGGCAAGTGGGCCGCGGGCCGTTGCTGCTGTTGCGTCCCGGTATATTTGGTCGGCGCAGATAAGGGCATCCTTCTTGTCGCCGGGGACATAAATGACGCTTATCGGGCCAGGCATCTTGAGCATGTTATACGCGTAGTGAGAGGCCGCCATGAACTTGGCGAGCTCTGGTCGGCTGAGGATCCCGTTGTAAGGCAACGGAAAGTCGGCGACGTCAAAGGTGACCTTCTCAGTCCTGAAATTCAGCTCGCTGCCAAATGTTACCGGCAGCGTGATCTTTCCCTTTGGCTTGCTCCTTCCCGGGTTGATTCCTTGGAATGTGCCGGTTTCTTCGAGCTCGCTGTCGGGAACTTGGAGTCTCCGGAGAACAGCAGAGGAGATCAGATTCAAGCCGGCCCCGCCATCAACTAGCATCTTAGTGACCTTGAGGTTGCGGACCGTTGGGGAAACCAACATCGGCAAGCACCCGACCGCGGTTGTGCGATCAGGGTGGTCCTCAATGTCGAAGATGATAGGCGTGCTGGACCATCTCAGGGGTCTGCGTGACTCGACGGGTGGCTCCGCTGCATTGACCTCCCGCATCCACCGTTTAAGCTGGTGGTGGGAAGCGTGCAGGGAGGCACCGCCGTCCACACACAAGACCTCAGTGGCTTTCTGAAACTCCTGCTCGCTGGTCTCGGGGTCTTCCATGTCTTTGTCGTTGTCATCGTCTTCGTCCTTGTCGCGTCCCCGGGGAGGTCTGTCTGCTTGCCGCTGCTTGTCCTTGCCGCGGCGCTCCCCCGGGCCGGGACGCTTCGTGCCGGATCCCCCGCCGCCTGCTTGGGCTCTCTCCTTGTCGCGTCGTGCGTACTCGTCCTTCTGCAGCTCGACGAGTTGCTCGACTTGCTTGCAACTCTGGAGGTCGTGGCCCCTAGTACGGTGGATCTTGCAGTACTTCTTGTCGGTACCGTCCCGCTTATCGGCAGCAGCCACCGCCCGGCAGTTGGCGCACCCGACAACCTCCTTGCCGGGGCCTCCCGCCTGGGCTTTCTTGGCGGAGCCCTCGCTGCCGGACTTCCCGACAACCAGCACCTCTGGGTTTTTCTTCTTTTTGCCGTTCCGCCGCTGGCCTCTCTTCTGCGCTCGATGCGGGTTCGAGCGTCTTCTTCCCTTCGGTCGTGAAGGACTTGGCGTTGGTCGCGGCAAGTTCGCGGGTTCGACGACGCGGTGGAGTCGTTGTCGAGGTGAGCCCGGCGAGTCGGCGACCGCGGCTTCTGGGGCGGGGAGTGCACGGTGGTCGCACCCCCGCCATTCTTGGCGCCATAGGTTCCCGCCTGGGTGACTGGCCACGGCTGCGACGCGCTGTGCTGCCGCGGAGCGTCGCCGTTGGCGAAACCGATGAGGCTCTGGATGGTTGCCCTCCAGTCGTCGAGCTTGTCCGCCGTCGGAGGGTAGTCTAGGAGTAGCTGAGCTCGCATGAGAGCTTCCGCTGGGGTGGCGGGCAGAGGCGGCGAACGGCGCGAGGAGCGGGATGTGCTCGAACTCCTAACTATGTTAGAAGGAGCAGCACCCGGTCCAGGCAGCCGCGCGACGCTCGTTCCGGCACGCTGGATCGCATGATGGTCCTGAGCGCCTTGGGACCCACCAGCACGGTCTGGGTCTAGCGAGCGTATGGGACCATGGGTACCATGACGCTGCTGGTTTCGCGCCTCCTGAGAGGGGCGCGGGGCGAGCTCGGACGTCGCGGGACCAAGAACTGGTTCGACGGCGCCCGTTCCTCCGCCGGCGTCCTCCCCACCACCCGTCTGCTTCATGGGCGGTGGGTTCGACGCTGACGGACCGATCACCTCTGGAGCTTTCTTCTTCGGCGCCATGCCGGCGCAAACAATGAGAGTCTGGCTCGCGCGGACGCTGGATCTGGTTCACACAACCTCGACGCACCCCCTACCTGGCGCGCCAAAGATGTCGGGGGAAATCGGCCTCCACGAGCACCTATGGGGACGGAGCCCCTTTTCGGTTCGGCGGGGGGCGGAGGTTGCACAAAGAGCAGATCAAGGCGACACACACACAACGATTTTACCCAGCTTCGGGCCGCACGGATGCGTAAAACCCTACTGCTACTTGTCTGGTTGATTCGAGTTCTTGCTCTGGAGCGCAAGAAGCTACAGTAAGTCGGAGCTGGACGTAGACGAGGGTCTACTAGGTGTCCTCCTTTTGGGGCCCCCCCTTCCCTACGTGCGCATGGGCCTCCTTTTATATGCTAAGGGGTTTCCCACAGGTAGCGACGCAGGTGAGGGTAAAAATGGCAAGGAACTGTGCGAACAGTGGCCGCACAGTGCTATCGCACCTGACTCTGACGGCGGGGGACAAAGGCATTAAATGCCCGTCTAGATCGCCCGAACAGTACCGAGGCGGATCGTTGGGGGCGCCTCCGCTTGCCACGGGGGCGACTCTGCCAACGTCGCATGCCACCGCGCGCCTCAGGTTGCGCGGCGCCCCGCCACGTGCCTCTGGGGAAGCTCCAGAGTGACGCGTGGTCAGGTGAGCTGAAGCGCAGGCCTGAGGTGGTGGTTTGCCGCGGCAAGTGGCTTGCCGCGATGGTTGTCTTGCCGCACCTGAAAGCTTGCCGCTCGTCAGGCCTTGGCTTGGCTTGGCCGTCCCGGCGAGCTCCTCCCGCCGGTGCCTTGGTGCTTCGGCTTAGTCGTCCCGACAAGCTCCTCTTGCTGGGGCCTTGTCGCCTTGGCCCGGCAAGCTCCTCTTGCCGGACCTCGCCTCCTTGGCCCGGCAAGCTCCTCTTGCCGGGGCCTGGTCTTCTAGGCTCGATCACTTGGCCTTCGTCCGGCCCAGAAAGGGCCGTGGAGACTCTTGTCGCTCCCCTGGCAAGCCTTGCCGCGGGACGCTACTACTGCCCGTGCACAAGTTCGGGGGTACTAAGGTACCCCTACTTTAGTACATCGACACCGACACCCTCTTCCTCCTCCCCATGCCCCTTAGGCACCGATTCGTCGAGCTCCGCCCGTTGACCACCGTCGCGTATAGGCCTCTGGCGGCCTCGCCTCTGACTGCGCCCCAGCGTGCGTCCGCGTGCCCGCAGCCGCGCTCGCTGCAGCACCGCGGCTGCCCCGTGCTCGCCTCGCTCGTTACCGCCGGGCCACGCCTGCTCTGACCTGCTGCCGACCGCGTCGTAGTTGCCCCGCGCCCTACCCCCGCTCTCCCCTGCTCGCGTGCTGCTTGCCGCGGCGGCTGCACTCGCCGCTGCTTCTCCCCCCTGCCTGCTCCCACTTAGCTGGCGCCCAGGGCCGCGGGCGTTTCCAGCGCGCCCCTGCCGGAGGCCACCGCCGCTGCTGGTTGTGGCCGAGACCGCCGGCACACTCTGGCGCCCGTGCGTGCCCGGTCGGCCCCTGTTTAGCTTAGGGACAAACTCCCCTTTGATTAGGCTACCCCCTGCTAATTACATACTAACTAGTGGGCCCCTTAGATAAAACAACTCACCAAATCCCTCTGTTAAAGTGTACAACCAATGACATGTGGGTCCCCCTTATTTTAGATTAAAGGAAAATCATTTCATAACTCATTAAGACCCTTACATGTGGGACCCCCCTGTACTATTCATCTATTGAACAGTCAATGTTGACTGGGCCAACTGGGCCCTCTGGACCCATCTGTCATCCACTGTGGCTAGCCAACAGTGTGTGCACATAGAATTTTCTACTTATTTTCGAATTTAAATTTATTTCAGAAAATACAATAACCTTTGAAAATTCATAGAAATTAAACCATAGCTCGGATGGAAAAACTTTATACATGAAAGTTGCTCAGAACGACGAGAGGAATCCAGATACGAAGCCCGTTCGTCCGCCACGCATCCCTAGCATAGCAAACACGCAACTTTCCCCCTCCGATTCATTTGTCCGAAAACATGAAACACCGGGGATATTTTCCCGGATGTTTCCCCCTTTCGCCGGTAC
The DNA here is from genome assembly GCA_032464435.1 of Aegilops umbellulata. NCBI lineage: Eukaryota > Viridiplantae > Streptophyta > Magnoliopsida > Poales > Poaceae > Aegilops > Aegilops umbellulata. Next base: position 225,139,513 of record CP136060.1, read on the forward strand.
CACCTACTACCACGTTAGGGCACACCTAGCACCACGTATTGCCATGTTACGCTTTGTGATGATTTGATTGCTCTGTTATTTATTGTGTTCCCCCTCCGATACTTCTTTCCAGTAGACCCCGAGACTGCCGGCGACTCCCAGTTCGACTACGGAGTTGATGACCCCCTCCTTGCCAGAGCAACCAGGCAAGCCCCCCCCCTTGATCACCAGATATCGCCTATTCTTCTCTATACTGCTTGCATTAGAGTAGTGTAGCATGTTACTGCTTTCCGTTAATCCTATACTGCTGCATAGCCTGTCCTTGCTACTACTGTTGTTACCTTTACCTGCTATCCTACTGTTTAGTATAGGATGCTAGTGTTCCATCAGTGGCCCTACACTCTTGTCCTTCCGCCATGCTATACTACTGGGCTGTGATCAATTCGGGAAGTGATCGCGGGCATATACTATATACTTTACACTGTTACATTACCTGTGATACTGTTCGTAGATGGGGGTTGAAGGGGCAGGTGGTTCCACCCAGGTAGTGGTGGGCCTGGGTTCCCGACGGCCCCCGACTGTTACTTTGTGGCGGAGCGACAGGGCAGGTTGAGACCACCTAGGAGAGAGGTGGCCTGGCCCTGGTCGGCGTTCACGGATACTTAACACGCTTAACGAGATCTGGGTATTTGATCTGAGTCTGGCCATTTGGTCTATATGCACTAACCAACTACGTGGGAAAGATATGGGCACTCGGCGTCGTGGTATCAGACGAAGCCTTCGTGACGTCAGCGACTGAGCGGCGCGCGCCGGATTGGAACGTAAGCCTGCTCTTGTATTAAGGGGGCTAGTTCTGCTCGTTGAATATGTGTGACGCCCCCGATTCAATCGTACACTAATCATGCACGCAAATGTGTACGATCAAGATCATGGACTCACGGGAAGATATCACAACACAACTCTACAAATAAAATAAGTCATACAAGCATCATAATACAAGCCAGGGACCTCGAGGACTCGAATACAAGTGCTCGATCATAGACGAGATAGCGGAAGCAACAATATCTGAGTACAGACATAAGTTAAACAAGTTGCCATAAGATGGCTAGCACAAACTGGGATACTGATCGAAAGAGGCGCAGGCCTCCTACCTGGGATCCTCCTAACTACTCCTGATCCTCGTCAGCAGGCAGCACGTAGTAGTAGGCACCTCCGGTGTAGTAGGAGTCGTCGTCGACGGTGGCGTCTGGATCCTGGGCCCCAACATCTGGTTGCGACAACCAGAAGAAAGGAAAGGGGGAACAAGGGGGAGAAAGCAACCGTGAGTACTCATCCAAAGTACCCGCAAGCAAGGAGCTACACTACATATGCATGAATATATGTGTAAGGGGCCATATCAGTGGACTGAACAGCAGAATGCCAGAATAAGAGGGGGATATCTAATCTTGTCGAAGACTACGCTTTTGGCAGCCTCCATCTTGCAGCATATAGGAGAGAGTAGACTGTAGTCCTCCAAATAGCAGCGCATAGCATAATCCTACCCGGCGATCCCCTCCTGGTTGCCCTGTTAGAGAGCGATCACCAGGTTATATCTAGCACTTGGAAGGGTGTGTTTTATTAAGTATCCAGTTCTAGTTGTCATAAGGTCAAGGTACAACTCCGGGTCGTCCTTTTACCAAGGGACATGGCTATTCGAATAGATTAACTTCCCTGCAGGGGTGCACCACATAACCCAACACGCTTGATCCCATTTGGCCGGACACACTTTCCTGGGTCATGCCCGGCCTCGGAAGATCAACACGTCGCGGCCCCACCTAGGCACAACAGAGCGGTCAGCACGCCGGTCTAAACCTAAGCACGCAGGGGTCTGGGCCCATCGCCCTGAGCACACCTGCACATTGCGAACGCGGCCGGAAGAAGACCTAGCAACCTCCAGTACAACGGAAGTCACGTTACGCGGCCCAATCTGGCGCGCGCCGCTCAGTCGCTGACGTCAAGAAGTGCTTCGGCTGATACCACGACGCCGAGTGCCCATATCTTTCCCGCGTAGCTGGTTAGTGCGTATAGACCAAATGGCCAGACTCAGATCAAATACCCAGATCTCGTTAAGCGTGTTAAGTATCCGCGAACGCCGAACAGGGCCAGGCCCACCTCTCTCCTAGGTGGTCTCAACCTGCCCTGTCGCTCCGCCCCAAAGTAAGAGTCGGGGGCCGTCGGGAACCCAGGCCCACCTCTACCGGGATGGAGCCACCTGCCCCTTCAGCCCCCATCTCCGAACAGTATCACAGGTAATGTAACAGTGTAAAGTATATAATATGCCTGTGATCACCTCCCGAAGTGATCACGGCCCAGTAGTATAGCATGGCAGACGGACAAGAGGGTAGGGCCACTGATGGAACACTAGCATCCTATACTAAGCAGTAGGATAGCAGGTAAAGGTAACAACAGTAGTAGCAAGGACAGGCTATGCAGCAGTATAGGATTAACTGAAAGCAGTAACATGCTACACTACTCTAATGCAAGCAGTATAGAGAAGATTAGGCGATATCTGATGATCAAAGGGGGGGCTTGCCTGGTTGCTCAGACAAGAAGGAGGGGTCGTCAACACCGTAGTCGATCGGGGTACCAGCAGCAGCGTCAGTCTCGGGGTCTACCGGGGAAGAAGAGGGGGAAGAAACAGTAAATACGGAGCAAACAAAGCATCACAAAACATAACGAGGCAATACGCGGTGCTAGGTATGCCCTAACGCGGTAGGAGGTGATACCGACGAAGGGGGGAAACATCCGGGAAAGTATCCCCGGTGTTTCGCGTTTTCGGACAAAGGAACCGGAGGAGGAAAGTTGCGAGTTCGATAGGTTAGGGATGTGTGGCGGACGATCGGGCTGCATATCCGGATTCTTCTCGTCGTTCTGAGCAACTTTCATGTACAAAGTTTTTCCATCCGAGGTACGTTTATTTTATATTAATTTAAAAAGGATTTAATCATTTTAAATTATTTTTAATTCAAAAAGTAAATGTTAAATTGCTATGGGTACACAGAAGTGTACCCACAGGTGGGCTTGTGTGGCTGACCAGTAGGCCCAGTTGACTTGGTCAACTACCCAGTCAGCAGAGGCTGACTGATGGGGCCGGTCAAAGTCAACGGCCCAGTCAGCATTGACCGTTGACTGGTCAAATTGACCAGTGGGTCCCGGTTGTCAATGACTTAGATTAACTAAACAGGATTAGTTAATCTAATTAAGTGATTCGGTTATTTAATCTTAATTAGTTAATTTAAACAGTGTTAATTAAGTTAATTAATTATTATTTTAATTATTATTATTTTTAATATAAATTCCTTTTTTTAGTTTTGGTTATGACGGGTGGGGCCCCTAGTCAGTGGCCTAGAGGGCCACCGCGGGGCGGTTGCTAGCGGGTGCTGTGGTTGCCGCGGGTGCGGGCGCTGGGCGTTGTGGGCGCCCGACCCAGGAGAGGGCTGAGCGGCGCAGAGGGGCGCCGGCGCCGGGCGACGACCGGGGCCGTGGCGAGGCCGGCCGGGAACGGCACCGGCGAGGCCGGGCGAGTGCCGGCCTGCAGCAGAGGACGGGGGGGGGGGTCGCGCGAGGGGGACGGTGGAGGCGGCTGCGGCCGGAGACGAGACAACGGCAGGGCAGGGTGTTGGCGGCCGTGAGCGGGCGCCGGAGCGCGTGCGGCGAGGGGTGCGGCCACGGCAGCACTGTGCGTGGGTGTGCGAGCAGCCAAGGAGGCGCGGGACTGTGGCGCAGTGGTGGCGAACGAGCGGAGCCGCGGGTGAGGCGCGGTGGATGGCTGCGGGGAACTGGCCTGGCGGGATCCGCGGCGAGGCGGGCGCGAGGGAGGCGCATCGGCAGCAGCAGCAGAGTAGCAGAAGCAGGTCGAGCGGCTGCGGTGCACGCGCGGGGAGCACGGGCTAGCTCCGACGGACGCGGTGTGCAGAGGAGGCGAGGCACGGTCGGGACGAGGGCGTGCGGGGAGCGGCAACAGGGGGGTCGCTGCATGAGGCGAGGTCGAGCGCGGTCCAGGCGCAGCCAACAGGGGCCACGGTGCGTGCGAGAGAGCGGACGGCGCGGGCAGGGCGCGGTGAGCGAGAGAGGGAGAGGGGCGAGGCCTCACAGGGGTTCGCAGGGTCCGTGGCAGCGGGGGTTGAGGGGGGCGACGGGGACGACGGGCGCAGTGGATGCAAGCCGGCGAGGGAGCACCGACGACGGGCGTCGGGGCGGCGTCAGGCGCGCGGGGTCGAGGGCGAGGGGATCGGGATCCCGATCCAGATCCAGCGAGGGGGAAGAGGAGTGGTGCGAGTGGGATGTGTCGGTTAGGGTTACGGGGGAAGTGGGGATAAGGGGAATGGGGGGTTGGCCGGTTGGGCCAGTTGGGTGAATTGGGCCTGCCCATTGGGTCTGTTGGCCCGGGGGGGTCTTTCTCCCTTTGCTTGTTTTCTGTTTGTTTATTTCTTTTATTTATTTATTTCTTTTTCTATTTTAGTTAGTTTAGGTCATTTAGGTATTTTATAAAAATGTGTTTGCTGCACTATAATTACCTATGCCATTTTTGGCACAGCCCGAACATTTTAGTTTAATATTTTGAAATTTTTTTGTTTGACTTATTTAGGATTTAAATTTGAAACGGTTTTGAATTAACCCGAGATTAACTACAGTGAGAGAGGTGACGTGTCACCATTAACGTGAGATTACTGTAGCATGATTATCTGGGCATCACAATTCTCCTCCACTACAAGAAATCTCGTCCCGAGATTTAAGAGGGGGACTAAGGGGGAAAGGTCTGGTTACGAAATCCTAACGAATCTTCTCAGTCTTGGTTGCTCTTCTTGAAGAGGTCGATCCATTACATTGACGTCTTCATTTCTCTGCTTCAAGTCATCATGGTGATGTCGTCCTTTTCTTGGGAACTCCAACATACTTACGAATAGGTAAGGGGCAGCTCGGCTACGACAGAATGCTTATGAGGGAAACAATCTGGGGGTTAACCCATGAATGAGCATAAGATTATCTCTCGAGTTGAACATATCGAATACATCAAGAGTAAGGTACGAAGGTACAATAAGAGGTTCCAAGTGGATAGATAGTTGCTCGAAGTCTGAACCAGAGTGAGAAAGGGTTTCAGAGCAGCGAGAGTAAGTATTGCGTCTGATACCAGAATAGAGCACTAGGAAGGTGGCCCGTGAATTAAATATGAAGCCAAGCGCGAGGAATAACCATTAGAAATAGGGTTGTTCAGGAGAGTCAGGTTTCGATCCTGTGGAACTGTGGGTTATGGGCACACCATGTGGGTTAAAAGTTGGAAGGGTGGAGACGTCTTGCGAGATCATGCAAGCAAGGCAAGTCAGAGGCTAGCCTGTCGATTATGTCGGCAACAACAACGGTACCAAGGGTGAGGGACGAAGAGAACCATTTTCCTGCTCGTTGAACGAGGCGGACCAATAGGCAAGGTTCTCGTCCATCGGTGGCTACCGGAATGCCATCAACAATAGTAACAGGGTCTTACTGACAGACTTGTACACCGAGGGGTTTACATAAGCAGGGAATTAATACTGCTTAGACCATATTGTTCACCAGAAAGGTTAAACCAAATAATGGAAAGGAAAATATGATTATCAGATATTTCAGGGGTATATCCTTCCCAAAGATAAGCAGAGCATGATAACCATGACAGGATATAATGTAGAAAAATCTTTAGGTAAGGGGAGAGAAATTTCAGGACATTACCCATACATCGGTGTTTGGATAATTGAGCAAGAAACATTTAACAATGGGCTTTAAATGTTCTTGTTGAAAATTGGAGTACCATAGACATGCTTCGAGATAGCATTGACATGGTCTTCTAGCAAAGGTCGGGCTTTGGATACACAAAGGATCCATTAGGAACAACTTATAAAATAAGTCTTACGATTTCCTCATGGAAGAATCGCTAATCTTGCTAAAAAGGAAACTATAACAACAGGTCCTCCGGCCAGGTATGCTGGTCATGACATCATTTTACCGGGTCATATAAAGACCAATGTTATAACTCTTGGAAATATGTTCCAACCATCATATCTGACTGAGATTCAGATCTGATCGGTGTTAGGGTACCTCAGACTCAGGATGCCTGAGAAGAAAAAGGTGCAAAACAAATTGACGAGATGACATTGTAAGATTCTCGGGAAATGCACTATGGAAGCGAGTTCGAAACAAGAGTTGATCAGTAAACCAACGAGAGGATGAGGAGGTGGCTGATGGAATCAGCGACAATTCCTCGAGGTTTCCAAAAAGATAGATCTCCACAATTATGTGATCAAGGAGGTAACAGCTATCATATAAAACGATATAACGATGTATGCTGGAGGAAAAAATACATAATTAAACATTGGTTGAAAGGTGCACCCGAAATATGGGTTGGGTTGCACGTTCAATGTTAGAATGGTGACGGCGAGAAGCATCACCGTATCAAGAATTTCATAAGAGGTGGTGAAACTTTCACGACATTCTTGACATAAAAGATGGTAATACTTCCAAGGTAAAGAAGAACAACTGCAAGGTAGCAAGGATCTCAAGGTATAACACAAAACACGAACAAGTTTGTGTTGAACGAAAGGCAATAAAGTGGTTGATGATAACACGAATCATCGAGGGGCAAGGATGGTATTGCCCATCAAGAATTCGATTGATATCCTGGAAACACTCAGAATGTTGATGATGATCACGACACAATTGTCGAGAGGTTTCATGAAGATGTAACCGATCGGCGATGACATCAAGTCAGTGGAATGATGAAGCGAGAAGTTATTAAAACCATAGGTATGACACAAACTTGAAATCAAGCTTGTCATTTAAGGACAATTGTTATGACAAGGAAGATCGACGTAAGATTAGCTCATCTCGAAATTTTCGCTCTAGAAAGAAGGACCAGGTAGCACAGTTTAAAATTGGCATGACAAGGATATAGCCAAGCAGGCTAGGAATGACGTGATCGAATTCAAATTCATAAGTAATGAAGGTTACCAAGAGTTGTTTAATCGCGGTGCGATCTCGATTCAGTTATCGGTGTCTTTGAGTGTCTACTAACTCAGAGCCCGTGGAAAAAATGGAATCAGTGAGAATGTAGCTCGGGATACCAGGGGGTAATACTCGACGACAGATCAAAGTAGAGGTTGGTCCGAGGTATTGCTTTGCAGAAGACAAGTACTTCAACTTGTCCGAGAAATGGGATCCAAGAAGAACATATGGTCGGAACCACAATTGCAAAGTATCAATTCACCGATACCAAAGGATACTATATCAATGAAATAGTTATTATTACAAGAAGTTTCTATGATAGGATCTACATCGTGTCCATGGGCATGAACACAAAGTTCAAGGTCGACTCCCACTTCTTTAATGCATAACCTTTCATTCACTTCTCACCTTCAACGAAGTTGTGGTGTTGAAATTTTATCTGTCCTAATACCAGAAGAGTATGACTCGTGAAAACTTTCGAGTTCACACATATTAGAAAAGGCATATGTCCAACCCATCAGGGCCTCTTAGGAACATATACCACAAACTTCAGGAGTAAAATAACTCAAGCTCGAATGCAGAGCATGGTTAACAAAAACAGAGGATACAATTTACAAAAGGCATTATATATCAGGGGAAGAACTGACAAGGTTATTGGATATGAAGGACACTGTCGGATAATAACCAAGCAATTGGTCTCACGGACCACAAGGAATCTGATGTGAATATCGGTACTCAATCAGAAGGAATTAACAATGCAAAGGCATTGGATTATAGAAAGAACTGACTAATCCAGATCTCAAGTGCAAAGGAACTATGATTTTCAAATCAAAGGATCAGAAGTAATGTTCTGATTAGGGATGGATAAGTTGAATAGTCTTAGGGGTGCAATCGACGGCAATTGGACTGGCTTAGAACCAGCTCATGTTCAAAATGACATCTGAGCCAGATAGATAATTTAAAAGGATCAACCGATGATTGCGTGCATTCGCACTCATGTTGAATCAACAGGATCAAAATGACGGTGTCAAAGGAGACTAACGAATATTGCCAGATATATGGGAAGCATCCATAATGCAAGTAGACAAGTATTTGCAGAGCAATAAAGCTGCTAAGGATTTTCGGAGGATTGAATAGTATTTCAGAGACTATTGTGAAACACATGAACAACTGGGGATGAACGGATACTCGATAAGGGCGAGAAATTATCCGTAGGGGTATTCAGGTGGCAAGCAACTGCAAGGCTGTAGGCACAAAATATTCTCGGAACAATAGAAAGGATTTCAAGGTATCTTGTAATAACAAGATTAACTGGGAATAGAAGTAAGAACGGCAAGTGTATGTATTTATCCATAGGGATATTTCGATGGTAAGGAATTGCAAAAGCAACGGGCACAAAGTCTCAAAAGAGTATCGGAGAGTAACTTCGAAATCTTCTGGTGCAGCCGACGATCATCTGGACTGAAGGGGCCCTCTGGAAGAAAGTGTTTTCGAGAACCTAAAGTTAGATTTTAGAAAATCATTTAACCCGAATAGAAGAGAGTTCAGAGTCCCAGAGTAAAGGTCGAGGAGTAAAAGATCCTAATACCACCCGATGGCGACGTGGGCCCAGGGGCCGCACAGCCAAGTTAGTAAAACAATTTTCATCGACTAGACTCAACTTCGGCCGAGGAGTTTGGAAGGGGGATTCCTACAGGCAGTCGGCTCTGATACCAACTTGTGGCGCCCTCGATTCAATCGTACACTAATCATGCACGCAAATGTGTATGATCAAGATCAGGGACTCACGGGAAGATATCACAACACAACTCTACAAATAAAATAAGTCATACAAGCATCATAATACAAGCCAGGGGCCTCGAGGGCTCGAATACAAGTGCTCGATCATAGACGAGTCAGCGGAAGCAACAATATCTGAGTACAGACATAAGTTAAACAAGTTGCCATAAGATGGCTAGCACAAACTGGGATACAGATCGAAAGAGGCGCAGGCCTCCTGCCTGGGATCCTCCTAACTACTCCTGGTCGTCGTCAGCAGGCAGCACGTAGTAGTAGGCACCTCCGGTGTAGTAGGAGTCGTCGTCGACGGTGGCGTCTGGATCCTGGGCCCCAACAACTGGTTGCGACAACCAGAAGAAAGGAAAGGGGGGAAAGGGGGAAACGCAACCGTGAGTACTCATCCAAAGTACTCGCAAGCAAGGAGCTACACTACATATGCATGAATATATGTGTAAGGGGCCATATCAGTGGACTGAACTGCAGAATGCCAGAATAAGAGGGGGATATCTAATCCTGTCGAAGACTACGCTTCTGGCAGCCTCCGTCTTGCAGCATATAGGAACTACTCCTGGTCGTCGTCAGCAGGCAGCACGTAGTAGTAGGCACCTCCGTGTAGTAGGAGTCGTCGTTGACGGTGGTGTCTGGATCCTGGGCCCCAACATCTGGTTGCGATAACCAGAAGAAAGGAAAGGGGGAAAAAGGGGGAGAAAGCAACCGTGAGTACTCATCCAAAGTACTCGCAAGTAAGGAGCTACACTACATATGCATGAATATATGTGTAAGGGGCCATATCAATGGACTGAACTGCAGAATGCCAGAATAAGAGGGGGATATCTAATAATGTCGAAGACTACGCTTCTGGCAGCCTCCGTCTTGCAGCATATAGGAGAGAGTAGACTGAAGTCCTCCAAATAGCAGCGCATAGCATAATCCTACCCGGCGATCATCTAATCCTGTCGAAGACTACGCTTCTGGCAGCCTCCGTCTTGCAGCATATAGGAGAGAGTAGACTGAAGTCCTCCAAATAGCAGCGCATAGCATAATCCTACCCGGCGATCCCCTCCTCGTTGCCCTGTTAGAGAGCGATCACCGGGTTATATCTGGCACTTGGAAGTGTGTGTTTTATTAAGTATCCAGTTAGTTGTCATAAGGTCAAGGTACAACTCTGGGTCGTCCTTTTACCGAGGGACACGGCTATTCGAATAGATTAACTTCCCTGCAGGGGTGCACCACATAACCCAACACGCTTGATCCCATTTGGCCGGACACACTTACCTGGGTCATGCCCGGCCTCGGAAGATCAACACGTCGCAGCCCCACCTAGGCACAACAGAGCGGTCAGCACGCCGGTCTAAACCTAAGCGCGCAGGGGTCTGGGCCCATCGCCCTGAGCACACCTGCACGTTGCGAACGCGGCCGGAAGCAGACCTAGCAACCTCCAGTACAACGGAAGTCACGTTACCCGGCCCAATCTGGCGCGCGCCGCTTAGTCGCTGACGTCAAGAAGTGCTTCGGTTGATACCACGACGCCGAGTGCCCATATCTTTCCCGCGTAGCTGGTTAGTGCGTATAGACCAAATGGCCAGACTCAGATCAAATACCCAGATCTCGTTAAGCGTGTTACGTATCCGCGAACGCCGAACAGGGCCAGGCCCACCTCTCTCCTAGGTGGTCTCAACCTGCCCTATCGCTCCGCCTCAAAGTAACAGTCAGGGGCCGTCGGGAACCCAGGCCCACCTCTACCGGGATGGAGCCACCTACCCCTACAGCCCCGATCTCCAAATAGTATCACAGTTAATGTAACAGTGTAAAGTATATAATATGCCCGTGATCACCTCCCGAAGTGATCACGGCCCAGTAGTATAGCATGGCAGATGGACAAGAGGGTATGGCCACTGATGGAACACTAGCATCCTATACTAAGCAGTAGGATAACAGGTAAAGGTAACAACAGTAGTAGCAAAGACAGGCTATGCAGCAGTACAGGATTAACTGAAAGCAGTAACATGCTACACTACTCTAATGCAAGCAGTATAGAGAAGATTAGGCAATATCTGGTGATCAAAGGGGGGGCTTGCCTGGTTGCTCAGACAAGAAGGAGGGGTCCTCAACACCGTAGTCGATCGGGGTACCAGCAGCAGCGTCAGTCTCGGGGTCTACCGGGGAAGAAGGGGGGGGGAAGAAACAGTAAATACGGAGCAAACAAAGAATCACAAAACATAATGAGGCAATACGCGGTGCTAGGTATGCCCTAACGCGGTAGGAGGTGATACCGACGAAGGGGGGAAACATCCGGGAAAGTATCCCCGGTGTTTCGCGTTTTCGGACACAAGAACCGGAGGAGGAAAGTTGCGATTTTGATAGGTTAGGGATGTGTGGCAGACGAACGGGCTGCATATCCGGATTCGTCTCGTCGTTCTGAGCAACTTTCATGTACAAAGTTTTTCCATCCGAGCTACGGTTTATTTTATATTAATTTAAAAAGGATTTAATCATTTTAAATTATTTTTAATTCAAAAATTAAATTTTAAATTGCTATGGGTACACAAAAGTGTACCCACAGATGGGCTTGTGTGGCTGACCAATAGGCCCAGTTGACTTGGTCAACTGCCCAGTCAGCAGAGGCTGACTGATGGTGCCGGTCAAAGTCAACGGCCCAGTCAGCATTTACCGTTGACTGGTCAAATTGACCAGTGGGTCCCGGTTGTCAATGACTTAGATTAACTAAACAGGATTAGTTAATCTAATTAAGTGATTCGGTTATTTAATCTTAATTAGTTAATTTAAACAGTGTTAATTAAGTTAATTAATTAATTATTGTTATTATTATTATTATTATTATTTTTAATATAAATTCCTTTTTTTATTTTCGTTATGATGGGTGGGGCCCCTAGTCAGTGGCCTAGAGGGCCACCGCGGGGCGGTTGCTAGCGGGTGTTGTGGTTGCCGCGGGTGCCGGCGCTGGGCGTTGCGGCCGCCCGACCCAGGAGAGGGCTGAGCGGCGCAGAGGGGCGTCGGCGCCGGGCGACGACCGGGGCCGTGGCGAGGCCGGCCGAGAACGGCACCGGTGAGGCCGGGCGAGTGCCGGCCTACAACAGAGGACAACGGGGGGGGGGGGGGGGGGGAGGGGTCGCGCGAGGGGGGCGGTGGCGGCGGCTGCGGCCGGAGACGAGACAACGGCATGGCAGGGTGGTGGCGGCCGTGAGCGAGCGTCGGAGCGCGTGTGGCGTGGGGTGCGGCCATGGCAGCGCCGTGCGTGGGTGTGCGAGCAGCCAAGGAGGCGCGGGACTGTGGCGCAGTGGCGGCGAACGAGCGGAGCCGCGGGTGAGGCGCGGCAGATGGCCGCGGGGAACTGGCCTGGCGGGATCCGCGGCGAGGCGGGCGCCAGGGAGGCGCATCGGCAGCAGCAGCAGAGTAGCAGAAGCAGGTCGAGCGGCTGCGGTGTGCAGAGGAGGCGAGGCACGGTCGGGACGAGGGCGTGCGGGGAGCGGCGACACGGGGGGGGGGGGGGGGGTCGCTGCGCGAGGCGAGGTCGAGCGCGGTCCAGGCGCAGCCAGCAGGGGCCGCGGCACGTGCGAGAGAGCGGACGGCGCGGGCAGGGCGCGGTGAGCGAGAGAGGGAGATGGGCGAGGCCTCACAGGGGTTCGCAGGGTCCGTGGCAGCGGGGGTTGAGGGGTGCGACGGGGACGACGGGCGCAGCGGATGCAGGCTGGCGAGGGAGCGCCGATGATGGGCGTCGGGGCGGCGTCAGGCGCGCGGGCTCGAGGGCGAGGTGATCGGGATCCCGATCCAGATCCAGCGGGGGGGGGGGGGGGAAGAGGAGTGGTGCGAGTGGGATGTGTCGGTTAGGGTTACGGGGGAAGAGGGGATAAGGGGAATGGGGGGTTGGCCGGTTGGGCCAGTTGGGTGAATTAGGCCTGCCCGTTGGGTCTGTTGGCCCGGGGGGTCTTTCTCCCTTTGCTTGTTTTCCGTTTGTTTCTTTCTTTTATTTATTTTTTTCTTTTCTTTTTTAGTTAGTTTAGGTCATTAGGTATTTTATAAAAATGTGTTTGCTGCACTATAATTACCTATGCCATTTTTAGCACAACCCGAACATTTTAGTTTAATATTTTGAAAATTTTTGTCGTTTGACTTATTTAGGATTTAAATTTAAAACGATTTCGAATTAACCCGAGATTAACTACAGTGACAGAGGTGACGTGTCACCATTAACGTGAGATTACTGTAGCATGATTATCTGGGCGTCACAGCCGCCCACGCAACGTGCATGTGTGCTCAGGGCGATGGGCCCAGACCCCTGCGTGCTTAGGTTTAGACCGGCGTGCTGACCTCTCTGTTGTGCCTTGGTGGGGCCGCGACGTGTTGATCTTCCGCGGCCGGGCATGACCTCGAAAAGTGTGTCCGGCCAAATGGGATCAAGCTTGTTGGGTTATGTGGTGCACCCCTACAGGGAAGTTTATCTATTCGAATAGTCGTGTCCCTCGGTAAAAGGACGACCCGGAGTTGTACCTTGACCTTATGACAACTAGAACCAGATACTTAATAAAACACACCCTTTCAAGTGCCAGATACAACCCGGTGATCGCTCTCTAACAGGGCAACGAGGAGGGGATCGCCGGGTAGGATTATGCTATGCGATGCTACTTGGAGGACTTCAGTCTACTCTCTTCTACATGCTGCAAGACGGAGGCTGCCAGAAGCGTAGTCTTCGACAGGATTAGTTATCACCCTCTTATTCTGGCATTCTGCAGTTTAGTCCACTGATATAGCCCTTTACACCTATACCCATGCATATGTAGTGTAGCTCCTTGCTTGCGAGTACTTTGGATGAGTACTCACGGCTGCCTTGTTTCCCCTTTTCCCCATTTCTCTACCCGTTTGCTGCGACCAGACGATGGAGTCCAGGAGCCAGACGCCACCGTCGACGACGACTCCTACTACACCGGAGGTGCCTACTACTTCGTGCAGCCCGCTGACGACGACCAGGAGTAGTTTAGGAGGATCCCAGGCAGGAGGCTTGCGCCTCTTTCGATCTGTATCCCAGTTTGTGCTAGCCTTCTTAAGGCAAACTTGTTTAACTTATGTCTGTACTCAGATATTGTTGCTTCCGCTGACTCGTCTATGATCGAGCACTTGTATTCGAGCCCTCGAGGCCCCTGGCTTGTATTCATGTTTTTAGAGTTGTGTTGTGATATCTTCCCGTGAGTCGCTGATCTTGATCGTACACATTTGCGTCCATGATTAGTGTACGATTGAATCAGGGGCGTCACAAGTTGGTATCAGAGCCGACTGCCTGTAGGAATCCCCCTTCCACACTCCTTGGCCGAAGTCGAGTCTAGACATTGCAAAAACTTTTACTAACATGGTTGTGTGCCTTACGGGCCCACGTCGCCATTGGGTGGTACTAGGATCTTTTACTCCTCGACCTTTACTCTGGGACTCTGAACTCTCTTCTATTCGGGTTAAATGAATTTTGCTAAATCTAACATTAGGATCTCGATAATCACTTTCACCCGGAGAGCTCCTTATTACTGATGATCGTCTGATGCATGTGAAGACCCTGAAGATACTCTCCCCCGAGAACTTGTGTTCATCGCGTTTGCAATTCCCCTCCCACCGTCAACCCTTATGGATAACTACTTGCAGTTCTTATTTTTGCATTCATCCCCAGTTGGTCTTGTTATTACAAGAGACCCCGAAATACTTGTCGTTGTTTCGATAATCCTTTGAGCTTACTGCCTTGCTGTTCTTTGTTACCTGAATACCCCTACGGATAATTCTCGCACTTATCGAGTATCCGCTCATCCCCCAGTTGTCCATGTGTTTCACAATGGTCTTCGAGATACTATTCGATCCTCCAAAAATCCTTAGTAGCTTATTGCTCTGCAATACTTGTCTGCTTGCATGATGGATGCTTTCCATATGTCTGGCAATATTCGTTAGTATCCTTAGGCACCATCATTTTGATCCTTTTGATTCAACATGAGTGCGAATGCACGCAATCATCAGTTGATCCTTTTAAATTATCTTTCCCGCTCAGACGTCATTTTAAACATGAGCTGGTTCTCAAACAATCCAATTGCCGTCGATTGTACCCCTATGCTTAATCAACTTATCCATCCTTAATCAGAGCGTTTGCTCCTGATCCATTGATTTGGAAATCATAATTCCTTTGCGTTTGAGCTTTGGATTATTTAGTTGTTTCTATAAGCCAATGCCCTTGCATTGTTTTTCTTCCTTTGATTGTGTGTCGGTGCTCACATCAGCTCTGTTATGGACTTTCAGATCCTTCCTTGAATTTATTATCCGACAATGTCCTTCATATTCAATAACCTTGTGAGCCTTTCCGCGGATATATAATGCCTTTGGTAAATTGTATCATCTTCTTTTGAACAATGCTCTACATTCGAGCTTGTATTATTTACCCCAAAGTTTGTGGTATATGTTCCTAAGATGCCCTGATGGGTTGAACCTATGCCTTCCTTAATATGTGTGAACTCGGAAGTTTTCACGGGTCATACTCATATGGTATTTCACCAGGTAAAATTTTCAACACTACTGCCATTACCGAAACGAGAAGTGAATGGAAGGTTATACATTGAAGAAGTGGGAGTCGACCTTGGACTTTGTGTTCATGCCCATGGACACGATGTAGATCCTACCATAGAAGCTTCTTGTAATAATAATATTGCCTTGATATAATATCATCTGGTATCTATGAATTGATCGTTTGCAATCCTGGTTCTGACCATATTTTTTCCTTGATTCCATTTCTCAGACAAGTTAAAGCACTTGTCTTTTGTTGATCGATACATCTCCGCAACCTCTATTTTTGATCTTCCTCGAGTATTAACCTCTGGTATCTCGAGAACTGTGTTGCTTCCTGCGAGTCTTCATCAAGTATTGCTTCTCACCGAATCTCGGATCCCCCCAGGTTCTGAGTTATTAAACACTCAAAGACACCGGTAACTGAACCGAGTCCGCACTACGGTTCAACAACTCTTAGTAATCTTCTTTAAGTACGAGTTTGTACCCGATCACGCCATTCCTGGTCTGTTTGGCTATATCATTATCGTGCTAAATTTTAACTATGCTACATGGTCCTTCTTCCCGGAGCACAATTTTTGATGATGAGCTAAGCTTACGTTGATCTTCCTCATCATATCATTTCGCTTGGACAGCAAGCTTGCTTTGGAGTTTGTGTCGTACCCTTGGTTCCATTAACATTTCGCTTCATCATTCTTTCACTTGTTGTCATCGCCGATCTATTACATCTTCGTGGAGCGTCTTGACAAAATTTGTCGTGATCATCAACAACATCTTGACTCCTTCCTGGATATCAATTGAATTCATGATGAGAAATACTATCCTTGCCCTCGATAATTTGTGTTATCATCGACCACTCAATTGCCTTCTGTTCAACACAAACTTGTTCATGTTTTGTGTTATACCTTGAGATCCTTGCTATCCAGCAATTGTTCTTCTTTACCTTGGAAGTATTACCATCTTTTATGTCAAGAATGTCATGAGGATTACTCCACCTCTTAAGGATTCTTGGTATAGTCATACTTCTCACCATCACCATTCTTTCTTGGTCCCCGAGTTGATTCCAACAAGTGAACGGTGTTGTTTGGATTCTTTCCTTCTAGCAACCCTATTGCTTTGAAGTTAATGGCCGACAGTTCATCCTCAGACTATTGGTTATTGAATCACCATTCTGACATTGGTCGTGCAACCCAACCCATATTTCGGGCACACCTTTCAACCAATGTTTACTTGTGTATGTTTTTCCTCGAGCATACATCATTATACCATTTGATCTGGCCAATGTTATCTCCTTGTTCACATAATTGTGGAAATCCATCCTTTGGAAATCTCGATGATTTCTCGCTGAGTCCATCAGCCACCTCAACATCCTCTCCTTGGTTTACTAATGAACTTTTGTTTTGAAACTAGCTTCCATAATTCATTTCCCGAGAATCTTATGATGTCTTCTCGTCAATTCGTGTCGCACCTTTTTATCTCGGGATCCTGAGTCTGAGATATCCTGACACCAATAAGATCTGAATCTCGGTCAGATGTGATGGTTGGAACATATTTCCAAGAGTTATAACATTGGTCTTTATATGACCCGATAAGGTGATGTCGTCCTAGCACACCTGGCCGGAGGACCTAGTGTTATAGTTTTTCTTGTATTAGCAAGGTTAACCATTCTTCCCTGAGGAAATTATAAGACTTATTCTGTAAGTTGATCCGGATGGATCCCTTATGTATCCATAGCCCGATCTTTACCTATTGACCATGTCAATGCTATCTCGAAGCATGTCGGTGGTACTCCGATCATCAATAAGAACATTTGAAGCACAACGTTGAATTTTCTTTATCAATTATCCAAACACCGTTGTATGGGTAATGTCATGAAGTTTCTCTCCCCTTCCCTAAAGGGTTTCCTACATTATATCATGTTGTGGATATCATGCTCTGTTTGTCCTTAGCGAAGGATATACCCCTGAATAATGTGTTTAAACACGTTTTCCTTTCCATTGTTCTATTAATCTGATGATCACATTTTCCTCTCCATTGATTTGTTTAATCTTCCTCGTGATCCATATGATTTAAGCAGTAATATTCTTCTGCTTATGTAAACACCTAGGTGTACAACCATGTCAGTAAGACCCTGTTTCTATTGTTGATGACATTCTGGTAACCGCCGATGGATGAGAACTTTGCCTATTGGTCTGCTCGTTGAACGAGCAAGAAAAATGGTTCTCTTCATCCCTCGCCGTTGGTACCGATGTTGTTGTCTACATAACCGACAGACTAACCTCTGACATGCCTTGCCTACATGACCATGCAAGATGTCAACGCCCTTCCTACTTTTAGCCCACATGGTGGGCCCATAACCCACGGTTCCACAGGATCGAAACCTAACTCTCCTGTACACCCACTGTTCCCAAAGTTATTCCTCGCGCGTGGCCTCGTATGTAATTCACGGGCCACCGTCCCAAGTGATCTATTCTGGTAACAAACACAATACTCAATCTCGTTGCTCTGGACCCGTTTCGCATGTTGTTTCAGACATTAAACGATTGCCTATCCATTTGAAACTTCTCATGGTACCTTCTTACTTTGCTCTCGATAACTTCTTAAGTTTCAATTCGAGAGATACTTACGCTGCACCCCCTGAGTTAACCGTCCGATGATCAATTTTGTTAGAATTCAGCCTTTTAGAGTCCCCCCCTCTTATCCTTTCGTAAGTCCGGTGAAGATCCTGAAGGAAGGACGACAATTTCATCATGATGCATTGAGGCATAGGAGTGAAGACATCAATGTTATGGATCGACCTCTTCGAGGATAGCAACCAAAGACGAGAAGATAAGTTAGACTTTCGTAACCAGAACTTCCCGCCCTTACACCCCTCTTAAATCTCGGGACGAGATTTCTTGTAGTGGAGGAGAATTGTGACGCCCTGATAATTAAGCTAAAATAATTCCCTGCTAATGATGCAACGTCATCATGATTACTATTGTTAAACTCTCGTTAGTTCGAACCTGGTCCAAATTCAAATTTAACTTAAAGTCCAAAATAAAAGTTTTCAAACATGAAAGCTAAAATGTTCAAAGTGTGGCAAATAATCGATGGATATTTGTCATGTTGGAACAAACCTCTTTTGGATTCCGAAAGTGCCCCTGAAAATTATTTAGTGGTCCAGCATCTTTTGAAATTGACCTTTTCAATTTCTAAAAATGGTTAGACAACTCCTTTTGACCCCATACTTTTTGTTCCATCTCAATTAATTGTGTTAGAATTATGTGCCACGTTTCGCTCAAAACAAAACTCTTTTGGCACAAAAAGAAAATGCAAACATAGGAAAAAAAGAAGTTAAACAAAAGAAAAGGAAAAACCCTATCAACAAAAGAAAGCAAAACCCCTCGCCACTAATTCCCCTGGGCCTTGGCCACTGGACAGGCCCAACCCACCGCCAGGTCGTTCCCCTTCCTCTGTTCATCGGGAGCTCGTGGACAGAGGGCGGCCGTACACGGCGCCGATGGCCACGGGGCGGCTATCCACTCCCCTTGGCGCCCTACAAGGTTGCTCCCTCCCCCCTGCGAAACCCTAGCCCACTGTTTTCCCCTCGCTCGTCTCTCTCCCTCTTAATTTCGTCCATGCCCGGGCGCAACCGTCGTCGCGCCGCCATCGTTGTCGTGGTCGACGCCACCACGAGCCGCAACGAGAAGACCAGGAGGTGGGCACCAGCATCCTCGACACCTGAGTAGAAGGAGCTGTATCGCGGAGTCCCGAGCCTCGCCATCGACCTGTCTTCGTCACCACGGTCATCGTCGCCAATTTCGTCGATTCGCTCGACCTCGTGCTTTCCCGGCATCCCCGAGACCACTACGAGCACCAGTGTGAGCACCCGGTCCTCCTCGACCCCCTCTTCCTCCTCCCCATGCCCCTTAGGCTCCGATTCGTCAAGCTCCGCCCGTTGACCACCGTCGCGTACAGGCCTCTGGCGGCCTCGCCTTTGACTGCGCCCCAGCGTGCGTCCACGTGCCCGTAGCCGCGCTCGCTGCAGCACCGCAGCTGCCCCGCTCTCGCCTCGCTCGTTACCGCCGGACCATGCCTGCTCCGGCCTGCCGCCGACCGCGTCGTAGTTGCCCCGCGCCCTACCCCCGCTCTCCCCTGCTCGCGTGCTGCTTGCCGCGGCGGCTGCACTCGCCGCTGCTTCTCCCCCCTGCCTGCTCCCACTGAGCTGGCGCCCAGGGCCGTGGGCGCTTCCAGCGCGCCCCTGCCGGAGGCCGCCGCCGCTGCTAGTTGTGGCCGAGGCCGCCGGCACACTCCGGCGCCCGTGCGTGCCCGACCGGCCCCTGTTTAGCTTAGGGACAAACTCCCCTTTGATTAGGCTACCCCCTGCTAATTACATACTAACTAGTGGGCCCCTTAGATAAAAGAACTCACCAAATCCCTCTGTTAAAGTGTACAACCAATGACATGTGGGTCCCCCTTATTTTAGATTAAAGGAAAATCATTTCATAAGTCATTAAGACCCTTACATGTGGGACCCCCCTGTACTATTCATCTGTTGAACAGTCAATGTTGACTGGGTCAACTGGGCCCTCTGGACCCATCTGTCATCCACTGTGGCTAGCCAACAGTGTGTGCACATAGAATTTTCTACTTATTTTTGAATTTAAATTTATTTCAGAAAATACAATAACCTTTGAAAATTCATAGAAATTAAACCATAGCTCGGATGGAAAAACTTTATACATGAAAGTTGCTCAGAACGATGAGAGGAATCCAGATACGCAGCCCGTTCGTCCACCACGCATCCCTAGCATAGAGAACACACAACTTTCCTCCTCCGATTCATCTGTCCGAAAACGCGAAACACCGGGGATATTTTCCCGGATGTTTCCCCCTTTCGCCTGTACCACCTACTGCCACGTTAGGGAACACGTAACACCGCGTTACGCTTTGTGATGATTTGATTGCTCTGTTATTTATTGTGTTCCCCCTCCAATACTTCTTTCCGGTAGACCCCGAGACTGCCGGCGACTCCCAGTTCGACTACGGAGTTGATGACCCCCTCCTTGCCAGAGCAACCAGGCAAGCCCCCCCTTGATCACCAGATATCGCCTATTCTTCTCTATACTACTTGCATTAGAGTAGTGTAGCATGTTACTGCTTTCCGTTAATCCTATACTGCTGCATAGCCTGTCCTTGCTACTACTATTGTTACCTTTACCTGCTATCCTACTGTTTAGTATAGGATGCTAGTGTTCCATCAGTGGCCCTACACTCTTGTCCGTCCGCCATGCTATACTACTGGGCCGTGATCACTTCGGGAAGTGATCGCGGGCATATACTATATACTTTACACTGTTACATTACCTGTGATACTGTTCGGAGATGGGGGCTGAAGGGGCAGGTGGTTCCACCCAGATAGTGGTGGGCCTGGGTTCCCAACGGCCCCCGACTGCTACTTTGTGGCGGAGCGACAGAGCAGGTTGAGACCACCTAGGAGAGAGGTGGCCTGGCCCTTGTTGGCGTTCGCGGATACTTAACACGCTTAACGAGATCTGGGTATTTGATCTGAGTCTGGCCATTTGGTCTATACGCACTAACCAACTACGTGGGAAAGATATGGGCACTCGGCATCGTGGTATCAGCCGAAGCCTTCGTGACGTCAGCGACTGAGCGGCGCGCGCCGGATTGGAATGTAAGCCTGCTCTTGTATTAAGGGGGCTAGTTCTGCTTCCGGCCGCCCACGCAACGTGCATGTGTGCTCAGGGCGATGGGCCCAGACCCCTGCGCGCTTAGGTTTAGACCGGCGTGCTGACCTCTCTGTTGTGCCTTGGTGGGGCCGCGACGTGTTGATCTTCCGCGGCCGGGCATGACCTCGAAAAGTGTGTCCGGCCAAATGGGATCAAGCTTGTTGGGTTATGTGGTGCACCCCTGCATGGAAGTTTATCTATTCGAATAGTCGTGTCCCTCGGTAAAAGGACGACCCGGAGTTGTACCTTGACCTTATGACAACTAGAACCGGATACTTAATAAAACACACCCTTTCAAGTGCCAGATACAACCCGGTGATCGCTCTCTAACAGGGCAACGAGGAGGGGATCGCCGGGTAGGATTATGCTATGCGATGCTACTTGGAGGACTTTAGTCTACTCTCTTCTACATGCTGCAAGACGGAGGCTGCCAGAAGCGTAGTCTTCGACAGGATTAGTTATTCCCCTCTTATTCTGGCATTCTGCAGTTCAGTCCACTGATATAGCCCTTTACACTTATACCCATGCATATGTAGTGTAGCTCCTTGCGTGCGAGTACTTTGGATGAGTACTCACGGTTGCCTTGTTTCCCCTTTTCCCCATTTCTCTACCCATTTGCTGCGACTAGACGATGAAGTCCAGGAACCAGATGCCACCGTCGACGACGACTCCTACTACACCGGAGATGCCTACTACTTCGTGCAGCCCGCTGACGATGACCAGGAGTAGTTTAGGAGGATCCTAGGCAGGAGGCTTGCGCCTCTTTCGATCTGTATCCCAGTTTGTGCTAGCCTTCTTAAGGCAAACTTGTTTAACTTATGTCTGTACTCAAATATAGTTGCTTCCGCTGACTCGTCTATGATCGAGCACTTGTATTCGAGCCCTCGAGGCCCCTGGCTTGTATTATGATGCTTGTATGACTTATTCATGTTTTTAGAGTTGTGTTGTGATATCTTCCCATGAGTCCCTGATCTTGATCGTACACATTTGCGTGCATGATTAGTGTACGATTGAATCGGGGGTGTCACAAAGGGTGACCGACGCGTGGCATCCACCGTAACGGAACACCGTTAAGCTATCGGGTCCGGTTTTGGATCCGATAACCCGTTAACAGCCTGGACCAATGGGGATTTTCCACGTGTAAAATTGTGATTGGCTGACGGAAACACGTGTCAGCTCCGCGTTGGCACTGGTGTCACTCATCCAATGGGCGAGATGCGCCTATGATATGTTGACACGTGGACCGGCCCAAAAGTGGCCCATAAAGTTTAAATGGGCCAGCACAACTAAAGGCCCGCAAGATTTTGCGGACCATAATGGGCTGGCCCAGCTAAAGGCCCACGAGATTTTGCGGACCATAATGGGATGGCCCAGCTAAAGGCCCACAAGATTTTGCGGGCCATAATGGGTGAGGGAGTCCTGGATTAGGGGGTGTTCGGGTAGCCGGAGTATACCTCCGGCCGGACTCCTGGACTATGAAGATACAAGATTGAAGACTTCGTCCCGTGTCCGGAAGGGACTTTCCTTGGCGTGGAAGGCAAGCTTGGCGATGCGGATATTCAAGATCTCCTACCAATGTAACCGACTCTGTGTAACCCTAACCCTATCCAGTGTCTATATAAACCGGAGGGTTGTAGTCCGTAGGACGAACCATCATCATACACAATCATACCATAGGCTAGCTTCTAGGGTTTAGCCTCCTTGATCTCGTGGTAGATCTACTCTTGTACTACCCATATCATCAATATTAATCAAGCAGGAGTCGGGTATTACCTCCATCGAGAGGGCCCGAACCTGGGTAAAAACATCGTGTCCCTTGTCTCCTGTTACCATCCGGACTTGATGCACAGTTCGGGACCCCCAACCCGAGATCCGCCGGTTTTGACACCGACATTTGTGCTTTCATTGAGAGTTCCTCTGTGTCGTCGCCTTTAGGCCCGATGGCTCCTTCGACCATCAACAACGATGAGGTCCAGGGTGAGACTTTTCTCCCCGGACGGATCTTCTTCTTCGGCGGCTTCGCTCTGCGGGCCAATTTGCTTGGTCACCTGGAGCAGGTCGAAAGCTACGTGTAACGCCCCGGATCCGATGTGCCATGGGTCCGCCAGATATTCGCCGTCTTTTCTATGTCATGTGCTTGCGTGTTTGCACTTTGCCATGTCATGATCTGCATTTCATATCATGCCATCATGTGCATCGCATTGGCGTACGTGTTCGTCTCATGCATCCGAGCATTTTCCCCGTTGTCCGTTTTCCAATCCGGCACTACTATGTCCCCCGGCGCCCACTTTTGCCTCTTTTCGTGTGCGGGTGTTAAACAGTCTCGGAATGGACCTAGGTTTGCCAAGCGGCCTTGGTATAGCACCGGTAGACCGCCTGTCAAGTTTCATGCCATTTGGAGTCCGTTTGATACTCCAACGGTTAACCGGGTAGCCGCAAAACCCTCTTTCTGTTGCAGCCCAAACCCCCTCCAAAGTGGCCCAATAACCCATCCTAACCCCCTCCATCCTCTTGGCCATTCGATCACGATCGCGTGGCCGAAAACCAAACTCCATTTGGAGCTTCCTAGCTCCTCCTACCTATAAATAGGTGCCCCTCCCCGAATTTTCGCGTAGTCCAACCCTAGCTTCTTCCGCCTCCCGCAGCCGGACACGTCCGGACCCCGCCGGACATGTCCGCCGGCCACGTCGCTCCGGCCAACCACAAGCCGCCACGTCACCCCGCCGCCGCTCCCCTCCACTAGCGTCGCGCCACGCCACCGCCGCCAGCACCCCACTTCGCCGCGCCACCCGGGGCCCAGATCCAGCCCGCCTCGGGCCGAATCGGGCCACGCCGGGCCCGCCCTCCGCCGCCGCTCCGCCCGAGCCACCCGCTGCCCAGCTCCGTCGTGCCGGCGCCTCCCCACCGAGCTCCCCGCGCCGTAGCCGGCCATCGCCGCCGCCTTTGCGCGTTTCCCGCGGCCGCCGCCCTGCTCGCCGCCCGCCGAAGCGCCGCCTCGCACCCGCGCCGTCACCGCCTCGTCCCCATCTCGCCGGCGCCGTCCCGCCCCGCTCCGGCGCGCCACCGTCGCCGAGCTCCGCTGCCGCCGCCATGAATCCCGCCGCCCGGCGCGCCGCGGATCCGGTCGGGCCGGACCGGATCCGGCCACCTCGACCTCGCCGACCGCCTTCCCCGCCTCCCCGGAGTCGTCCCCGCCCTTCTCCGGCGAAGTTCCGGCGAGATCCACCGCCGCGTTGACTTTCCCGCGAGGTCCAATTTCGCCTAAGTCCTTTATCTATGACATTTTGTTGCTATGTTTGACATGCCATAACTCTCTGCATACAACTCCGTTTCGTGCGTGTAATATGTCAAATTGTTCGCCTAAATGAGTACCTAATTTCATTCCATTGCAGCATGTTGATTTGAGTCCATATTGATGCCTTAATCATCGTTGCAAGACTGCTATGTGATGTTGTCTGCTGTAGTTTATCAGGACATGCACTTTTGTCATTTTTGCCATGATTGATGTGTGCATCCTATGATATTGAGCTCTACATGTGTTTTGAACTAAGCCATGCCATCTTTCCAGGGATGTATTCCATGTATTTTTGTGATCTCTGTGGTGACTAGCACAAACATGCAAACTAGGGTTCATAATGTTGCTGATTTCAGGGACTTAGTAATTTCACCAAGTCACTTCCTGCTGTTATTTTTATGCCAAGTGTTCATGTTGTTTCAGAGAGATATATGCCTCTTTTGAGCATGATCATTAAGGATGTTTTGAACATATGGATTTTCTCTATCCATACTTGCCTTTTCTTGCAATTATGGAGTGCCATAGCTTGACTCAATCGAGCTCTACTTTTGCTACAAAATGTTGCTGGCAGATTGTTTACATGTTATTCAATTTTGCCAAGGTTGTTGTAGTTGATCCGTGCATGCTATGTTGTTGTTCTTGCCATGTATAGCTTCTATGCCATGTCTAGTTGCTGGATGTATGCTTAGTTTGTCATGCAATGCCTCGTAGTGAGTGCATCGAGCTCGTAAACATGCCTACTTGTTATCTGTTTTGCCATGCTCCAGTTTTTCACTATGTCTGAATCTGTTTATGTTCTTGCTATGTTCACATGCTTGCAATTGTATTCTCTGATCCCTTTTGGCTTATGGTCAATAAGGGACTTTTGTTATATGCTTTGAGTAGATTCATGCGATGCTCTAGTTTGACATGATAGCTTGCTGTAACATGTTGGTCGATAGCTCTAAATATTGCAACCTGATGTTATTTCTGCCATGTCCTGAAATTCTGCCAAGTCTGTGAACCTGTTATTCTTTGCAATCTTGCCATGCTTTTTTGAGCATGATCTAGTGATTTTTGGAGATAGCTCAGTGTTCATATTTTATCATGCTTTACCTGTACATCATGTCCATGCCTTTTGTCTTCATGTTGAGATCCTGTCGCTTGTTGTTTTGATGCTGGCTAGATGCCTACTTGCTGTTTTGGACAGATTGTTGTTATAACTTGTATAGGGTGTATGTGTTGAACCGTTGCTCCGTTTTGAGTGTGCTCTATATGATACTTGTTTAAAATTGCATGTAGCTTCATATTATCATGTCGCATTCTTGTTTTGAGGTGTTTGCTTGATGTTTGTATGCATTTTGCATCGATGCCATGTTTATCTTGTTTTGCTCATATCGTATTGGTCGTAGCTCCGAATCTAATGAACTTTATATGTAACTTGACTAGAATTTCATGTAGATCATGTTGGTGCATCTTAACTTGCTGTTTAACAAACTTGAACATAAGGTTATTCAGATCTGGACCAATTTTGAAATTTGCATATGAGGACTTACCGGAGTTGTTCTATGTTGTTTCCGGCCTCATTTAAACTTGCTTTGATGTATTGCTCTTGTATGCATCATCTCTTGCCATGAGTAGCTTCATGTAGCCTTGTCTTGCATCATACTTGGTTGAGCATCATGCCTTGTTCATGTGTGGTGTGTTTACCATGTTGTGTGCTTCTTCTCGATAGTTCCCGTTTCGTTGCGATCGTGAGGATTCGTTCGTCTACGCTTGGTTCATCTTCGTGGCTTCATCTTCTTCATGGACTCATTCTTCTTCCTAGCGGGATTTCAGGCAAGATGACCGTCACCTTGGATCTCATTACTATCATTGCTATGCTAGTTGCTTCATTCTATCGCTATGCTGCGTTACCTACCACTTGCTGCTCAAGCCTCCCAAATTGCCATGAACCTCTGACCTTTGTTACCCTTCCTAGCAAACCGTTGTTTGGCTATGTTACCACTTTTGCTCAGCCCCTCTTATAGCGTTGCTAGTTGTAGGTGAAGATGAAGATTGCTCCATGTTGGATTATGTTTATTGTTGGGATATCACAATATCTCTTATATTATTAATGCATCTATATACTTGGTAAAGGGTGGAAGGCTCGGCCTTATGCCTGGTGTTTTGTTCCACTCTTGCCGCCCTAATTTCCGTCATATCGGTATTATGTTCCCGGATTTTGCGTCCCTAACGCGGTCGGGTGATTTATGGGACCCCCTTGACAGTTCGCTTTGAATAAGACTCCTCCAGCAAGGCCCAACCTTGGTTTTACCATTTGCCTCACCACCACCTACCTTTCCCTTGGGTCGGCCAGCCCGAGGTCATCTTTATTTTTAGCCCCCCCGAGCCAGTGCTTCTCTAAGTGCTGGTCCAAATTGAGCGATGTCCGGTGCCACCTGCGCAATCAGGGTCTATGCCGACCCGACGTCTTGCTCATCCGGTGTGCCCTGAGAACGAGATATGTGCAGCTCCTATCGGGATTTGTCGGCGCATCGGGCGGCTTTGCTGGTCTTGTTTTATTACTGTCGAAATGTCTTGTAGCCGGGATTCCGAGACTGATCGGGTCTTCCCGGGGAGAAGGAATATCCTTCGTTGATCGCAAGAGCTTATCATGGGCTAAGTTGGGACACCCCTGCAGGGTTTGAACTTTCGAAAGCCGTGCCCGCGGTTATGTGGCAGATGGGAATTTGTTAATGTCCGGTTGTAGTAAACTTAAAGTAAACTCTTCTAAAATACACCAACCATGTGTGTAACCGTGAGTGTCTCTTTTCGGGGTTGATCGAGAGGAGAACACGGTTTCTGGGTTATGTCTGACGTAAGTAGGAGTTCAGGATCACTTCTTGATCATTACTAGTTGGCGACCGATTGCTTTGCTACTCTTCTCGCTCTTACTTGCGTAAGTTAGCCACCATACTTGCTTAGTCGCTGCTGCAACCTCACCACCTTACCCTTTCCTTACCCATTATGCTTTGCTAGTCCTGATACCCATGGTAATGGGATTGCTGAGTCCTCGTGGCTCACAGATTACTACACCACCAGTTGCAGGTACAGGTTATGCGATGACCATGACGTGAGAGCGATGTTTATTTGTGTTGGAGTTCTTCTTCTGCTTCTTCTTCGATTGAGGGATAGGTTCCTGGTCAGCAGCCTGGGCTAGCAGGGTGGATACTGTTTGAGTTTCTGTTTATGTTTCATCCGTAGTCGGATGTTGATCTTGTATATGATGTGTTGTTGTATTCATGTGACATTGTATGTATTGGATGTATCCCCTCTATTTATGTAATGTTGATGTAATGATACCCACCTTGCAAAAGCGTTTCAATATGCGGTTCTATCCTTGGTGGGACCTTCGAGTCTCTTTATGATAGTATTGCATATTGGGCGTGACAAGTTGGTATCAGAGCCTCGACCGACCTTAGGAGCCCCCCTTGATTGATCGTGTAGTTTGCCGATGTCGAGTCTAGAAAAAAAACTTTTTCGGAGTCTAGTTATATCAGAGAGTAAGAATTCTTTTTACTCCTCAGCCCCTTCGTCGCTCTGGTGAGAAATCCTGACGTAGGTGTTTTGAACTACTCCTCTTCCAGTTCAAATTTTTCCTGAGGATCACGTGGTTAGTTTTTGTTTGTTGCCCATCCTCTTTTATCCGGCGCACCTCTCGTCAAGTTGACTCGAACCTCTTTGTCTTTGGGAGATCAATCCTCAGTTCTTTTCAATCGATGTTGTTTTCCCCATCCGAAGTTGTCCTTGTTTTTTTTTCCCACCCGCCCACCCTTCTTCTTATTGGAACCGGAGTTTGTAATCGAGTATCCATCCTACTCGTGTGAAGCCTTTGCATTTTCTGCTCAATCATTTCAACCGGTGCTTTTTCTCTTCAAGATACTCGTCAACTCCCGTTCAAGTTGCATGTGTTTTTCCCGCCCTCCCACCCTTTTTATTCTGGAGCTTGAGCCTCTATTCGTCAATCAATTTCATTCGTGCGGAGTATTTTCAGTTTTTCCTCAATTGTACCAACTGGTGAAGTCTCGTCTAGTTCATCATTGTTCGTCGCGTTTTCTTTTCGGTGGATCCAATTCAAGTTTTCGGTGTTGATCTTTCTTTCCGTCAGCTCAAATATTTCCTTTGCTCGTTCGCCTCTCGCCATTCTTTTATCCCGGAGGTTGAAGACATCTCAGAAGATTCGTGTTTGCATTCAATTATTTCGAGGTTGTCGCCTCATTCAAGTCTTTCAGTTGTTTCGGTGCATCATCTCTCTCTCCAACAATCCTTTTTAACGGTGTTTCTTTTAGTGGGCCCTAACCCACAGGTTTTTCCCAGGATCTTACCTGACTCTTCTAATTTTCCCAGAGTTATTCTCAAATTCTTTTCGAAGTGTGACGTAAGGATGAATTTCATCAGTCAGATGCCTTTCCAAGATCGCTCTCTAATTCTTTCATGTTCGGGTCAATCTTTTCTCTTTTCATTCTCCCGGAGTATCACAACAATTTTTGACGGTGTTTCTCGTCGTCATTCTCAATATTTGAACACCGAAGAAGAGTTTTTCCTCTAAATCTTGTCCGCTCTCCCAGAGATTCGCGGTGGTAGCTCGATGTAATCCTATCAAATTGTTTCCAATCGCGCAATTCTTTTCATCCATCCGGAGTATTTCAGGAGTTGCCTTCTCTCTTGTTCATCCGGAGGCCATCTTTTCGGAAGATTCCTTCGTTCCAAATTTCAGCTTCTTTCTTCAATTATTCTATATCCGTGCCCCTTCGTTCGCCTCAATATTCTTCCGGTGTTTCGCTCAAGTATAATCCAAGCGTTCGCGATCTCTTTGTTCACTTTTCTCTAAATTCCCTCAAGTATCTTCGTTCATTTTCTAATTCTTCCCGGTGATTCATTCTCTTTTCTTCGTTCGTTTTCATTTCTTACGGTGGTTCGTTCAAGATTCTTTTTCCTTGATTATCATTGTAATTCATTCGTTCTTTTCAATCCTACCAGTGGCTCATGAAGACCTTTCCAAATTTGGCGCTATATCCTCTCCCCGTAATCTTTTCCAACACGAATAAGTAGTATGCAAATCCATTGCTAATCATCAATTTAATTGGTGGAGGATAAGCATAATGTAATTCTTATTCTTCTTTAATCAAGTTGATTAATTCTTTTCTTCGGTGGTTGTTCATGTTGAATAATTTCTCGGTTATGTGTTGTTCATCTTTTCTTTCCGGAGTTCCAAGTCTTCTCGCTTGTCTCATCGCGAGGCTCCATCCGAATCATCGCAAGGCTTTAATCTTATCCCTTTCATCCTTCAATTTTATCTCGTCATCCTTTTGCTACCGGAGTTCTTCATGGTGGTTTGTCACGATTTTATTCATTCTTCAAGTGTTCACCAAGTTACTTGTTGGAGGAGTTCAAGTATTTTTTTCTCTTCTTCTTGCATCTCAAAATGCAATTAATTCTCCGTATTCTTTTGAAATGGAGTTTTGCATTTCTTCGTTCTTCTCATCTATTTAATCTTTTCCGCTTGTGGTCGGTTAGCACCTCAAATTTTTTAGATGTTATCCATAAGTCCATAACAAGCAATTCTTTTGTTGTTGAATTTCCAACAACTTCATTCAATCCTTCCTTCTATGGATGCTTTATATTCCATTTGTGGTAGAACTTATCATTTTCTTCTCTGTTCTTTTCATTCCACTCTTTCAATTCTTCCGGTGGCATGGTGTTGTTCCTCTCGTGAAGTGTCATACCATCTGTCGGGGTTTTCCTGGCTCCCCGAGCACCTATGGGGATGGAGCCCCTTCTCGGTTCGGCGGGGGGCGGAGGCCGCGCGAAGAGCGGATCGAGGCGAGGCACGCGAGGGGTTTTTATCCAGCTTCGGAGCTCTCCGGAGAGATAACACTCCTACTGCTGCTTTGTGGATTGTATTGAGTTCTTGCTCAGGAGCGCCGAGTGCTACAGTACACTCGAGCAGCTCACGAGACCGAGCGCTTCTCTGAGGATCGATCCCTTCCTATGTTGTGCATGGGCCTCCTTTTATATGTCCAAGGGGTCTCCAACAGGTGGCAACGTAGGTAAGGGTAAAAGTGTAAATATGCTGCGGTAGGTATAGCTACCTACACAGTGTATCATACCTAACCCTGACGGTAGGGGACAAAGGCATTAAATGCCCGTCTACGTCGCCCAGACGGTGCAGAAAAGGGACCGTCAGGGGCGTTATCGCTCGCCACAATGGCGATCCTGTCAGCGCTGCATGCCACAGTGTACCCCTGGCTGCACAGCCTCCCGCCACGTACGCTGGGAAGGGTCCCGGAGCGACACGTAGGTGGGTGAGCTGGAGCGCGGGTACAGAGTGACTGCCTGCCGCGGCAAGTGCCTTGCCGCGGCCGTTGCCTTGTCGCGCCCGGGAACTTGTCGCTCACCGGGTCCTGCCGGGACGCGTGACGTGCCGCGGCAGGTTCTTTGAGATGCTCTTGTTGGGCTTCCCGGCAAGCTCCTCTTGCCGGGGTCTCGTACCTTGAATGGCCTTCCCGGCAAGCTCCTCTTGCCGGGACTTGTCTTCTTGACTTAAATATTTTGTTCTCGAATGGCTTCAAAGGAACCATAGAGAGCCTTGGTGATCACCTGGCGGGCCTTGCCGCGGGGTGCTGCGATTGCCCGTGCACAAGTTCGGGATACTAGAGTACCCCTACTTTAGTACACCGACAGGAGCCCCCGGGCCTGGGCCACACACGGTGCCGAGCGCTGTTGGGCCAGGCCCAAAATAGGGCATGGGCACGCACGGCCTGGGTCGCGTTGTACCCTGCTCCGCATCCACCACGCCCTCCCAAACGGCACGCGTCGATTGTGGCATCGTGGGGGAGGTCGTGGGTGGTTCCTTTACTCAGAAAGGCAAAACGTCCGCCCCCTGGTGGTTCGTATCTTCCTCATAAATGGAGGGAGGCATGGAGGCGTGGTCTTCGAGGCGTCCACCCCCCCCACACACGATCACGGGGTGGGGAGAGGTCGCCTCATCCGTCGCCTCAACTCTGCCCTCCTGCCACGCGGCTTCCATGCGCTTGGAATGGCGATCGGTGGAGGCGGGAAACCGGGTCGCCATGGGTCGAGGCAGCAGGTCGGGCCCTGTTCCCTGCGCCTTCTGCGTCTCGATTGGCCGAGCGGGGCGGCCGAGCCCCCACCCTGCTCCTTTATAAGGAGCGGGACGGGGGGGGGGACGGAAGCCCGCATTCTCTCATCTTCTTCCCTCTTCAGCTTCTGCTCCTCTTTCTTCCATGCGTCATGGAGAAAGGGAACCTTGGTCCTTCGACGGTGGCGACGAGGGTCGCCGCTAGGCAACGCTTTCCTCCTCCCTCCGCACCCGTGGCGGCAGAGCCAACCGCAAGGGGAAGAGGGAGGGGACGAGGCCGCCAGCGAGGTCGGGGGCGAGGCCGAGGTGGTCGGGGAAGAGGCGGACGAGGCAGCTCGCCGGCCTCGCCTCCGCCAGCAGATCCTCTCCCGGTGGCGGACCATATCGGGGACGACCCTTGCGACTTCTTCGTCAGGCTGCGCCGGCCGCCTCGTCATCGCCTTCGTCTCCCGACTCCATTTGCGAGTGCGATGGAGCTGGATCCGTCCGAGACACTGAGGTTGCACATGAGGGGCTGCGGAATCAGCGGTACGCGAGTTCGCGTCGACTTCCCGACCCCTGATGTGATGTATCTTGGTCGAGGGTGGAAGACGTTCACCCGCATCCACAGCTTGACGGCAGGCCTCACCCTCCATTTTAAGCTGATGGAGGGCGGTCCCCTCTCCGTCAAGGTCTTCGGGTGCTTCGGGACTCGGGCACGGTGCTGCGTGGAGAGCTCCTCCGATAGAGAAGGCTCCTCCTCGAGCGGGAGTGACGAGGAGGACAGCGACGGCGGCGACAAGGGTAACGGGCGGCAGGATGACGGGTCCGACTAGGTGTCGGGCGCCGCTCCACGGGGCACCGGCGACCCCATCATCCGCGTCGCTGGTTCCCGGGGCTTCTCGGGGAGGCTGCGGAAGAGGAAGAGGGCAGGCGGCAAGGCCGTCAACTCGGAGTACGAGGGCACGACGCCCTCGACAGCGTGCTGACGTCCTGCCGCCTCGTCTTCAAGCTTCTGCCTCCGGCGCCGCCATCACCATGCTGTCGCGGCGCCCTTTTGGTGTCTTCTGGCACCCGTGGTTCATCTAGGCGCCCCTTTTGCCCTTTTCGCCTCCTTGACCTGTCTCCTGAAGATAGGGACAAGAGAGGGATTACGGGCACCTTATCTCTTTTTAGTTTGTAAGCCCTCGGGCCTTAGTTGCGTTTAAAACTTGTAATCCCATTACTCATGTTCTTTATCCTCTTATGAACTGTACCTGAGTGGAATGCTTTTTAATGAAAAGGGGATGCTTGCCAGGTCACTTGTCTCGCGGGTGGAACCCACGTCATGGAGCGAATCCTTTATATCTCTTAAGATAGACACTATCTTTCCTGGCAGCAGGCCCTGCCTTCTTCCCACGTCGCTCGCCCTTTCTCACGCTCTTGGCGGAGGCAGGGAGGAGGCGGGATTAGGCTCCTCGCTTCGTCCCTTAGCTGCCGCGACTACGACCTTACCTGGCCCTGGGGTCGGGCCCTAGGGCCTAGAGTTAAGGGATCATGGTAACTTTCAGGAAGAAACGAGGTTTTCGCACACCTCAATCCATAAGAGAATGCATGATAAGGGATGAAAAACTTATCTGAGATAGCAGCCCCCAGCAACTTTGGTTCTCCGTGGGCAAATCCTTGCACTTGCAGCCCTCGGCATTACTGGCTTGCCGGGGTCTTGCAGCCCCCGGCAACACTGGCTTGCCGGGGTCCAGATGTTGGTCCGTCCTCCTTCTCCTTTTCGTTCTCAAGTGGTCCGGCAAGGATATGGTGAGTCCTGCGAACCAGGGAAACGAAATAACGGCAAAGGGACGCACACTCGACCTCTAAGTTAGGGGTTAGCCACTACTAAGCACTATCAACCCTAACCAAGGACAAGACTCGACTCAGCATGCATGCTAAAACTCAGGGCGCCAGCGCTTTATCTTCGCTCAGGGTCTGCGCCTGGCTTTGTACAAATGATTACATGCAACAGCGGCAAGACTTGTACAAAATGTTGGTTGCCGAACAGGGTCCGACAACCGCGCCATACGGGTAAAACTTACGAAGATGCTCGATGTTCCAGGAGTTGCTCATCGGAAAGCCATCCTCGGTCTCAAGGCGGACAGGGCCAGGCCTCGTGACTCGTTTCACCCGGTAAGGGCCTTCCCACTTCGGCGTCAACTTGTTGGAATTCTTGGCGGAATGAACGCGCCGAAGAACAAGGTCGCCTTCCTCGAGACTTCTGGCTTTAACTTTGCGGCTATGGTAGCGGCGCAAAGCTTGCTGGTATCGAGCAGCTCGTACAGCAGCCTGAAGACGGTCTTCCTCAATGAGCAGCGCGTCATCTCGCCGCAGCTGCTCTTGCTCAAGCTCATCATAAGCGAGCACTCGAGGTGACCCGTATACGAGTTCCGTGGGGGTAACTGCCTCTGCTCCATAGACTAGAGCGAAAGGTGTCTGGCCAGTGGCTCAATTTGGCGTCGTCCTGATCGACCAAAGAACCACCGGCAGCTCCTCCAGTTTCTTCCGCACTTGTGCAGCCTGTCGAAAGTCCGGGTCTTGAGTCCACGCAGCACTTCAGCATTTGCCCTCTCTGCTTGGCCGTTGCTCCTGGGGTGACCAACAGAAGCGAAGCAGACCTTGGCGCCAAGGTCTCGAACGTACTGCATGAAGTTGCGACTCGTGAATTGTGTACCGTTGTCGGTGATGATCCTGTTAGGGATTCCGAAGCGGCAAACAATCGACCTGAAGAACTTGACTGCTGACTGTGCTGTCACCTTCCTCACTGGTTCCACTTCTGGCCACTTTGTGAACTTGTTGATTGCGACGTACAAGTACTCAAAGCCCCCGACAGCTCGGGGGAAAGGGCCGAGGATGTCGACCCCCAGACCGAAAATGGCCAGGATAAATGGATTGTCTTGAGAGCTTGAGCTGGTTGGTGTATCTGCTTGGAATCGAACTGGCACGCTTCACACTTGGTTACTTGTGCAGTTGCATCCTGGAGGGCTGTCGGCCAAAAGAAACCTTGCCGGAACGCTTTGCCGGCAAGTGCTCTGGCGCTAATGTGATGACCACATATGCCTCCATGCACCTCTGCCAACAGCTTCTGTCCATCTTACCGGGGAATACACTTCAATTTCACTCCGTTGAGCCTTCTTCTGTACAGTGCGTTGTCAACGAACTGTTACATACTAGACTGCCGGGCTACTCTTTCCGCTTCTTCTGGCTCTTCGGGAAGTTCTCCTCACTGGAGGAAACGGACGATCTGCTGTGCCCATGCTGGAGCCTGCGGCTCGACAACAAGGACTAAAGGCATAACTGCTGCTGCGGGAACATCCGCTTCTACGGCGAGAACCTGTGGCTCAGCCGGAGCTTGATGATCCCCGACAAGTTTGCCAGAGCGAAACTTGTCGGGAGCGTCTGCTTCAACGAAACAAACCTTGGGGCTTGTCGGAGCAGACTGCTCCTCAGCACTCTTGGCGTTGATCTTGGGGACCCTCTTGGCGGCGGCTTCGGGAAGCTCAGCCGGAAGATAGTCGCCAGAAATCAACTTCCTCTTCCGGCTCTGTCCAGTTGGTGGCGTCACGGATGGCTGAGTCAGCTTGAGCACAAAGATTCCTGGTTCCACAGGTAACTTAAATGCCGCGCATTTTGACAGGCCGTCAACGATGTCGTTCTGAGCTCTAGGAACATGTTCGATCTGTAGGCCGACAAAGCGCTCTTCCAGCTTCCTCACTTAATCAACGTAAGCTTCCATCAACGGACTCTGATAATCCTTGTTTACTTGGCGGACGACAAGCTGCGAGTCTCCCCTGACAATGAGCTGCTTGATCCCATGGTCTGCCGCGATCCTGAGACCGGCGAGCAACCCTTCATACTCTGCAGTATTGTTTGTTGCTTGCTCCTTGGGAAAGTGCATCTGGACCACGTACTTGAGGTGCTCTCCGGTTGGTGCGATGAGCAGCACGCCAGCACCGGCGCCTTGTAGCGAGAACGCGCCATCAAAGTACATCAGCCACTCTTTGCTTGCTTCCTTGACGGGGATGCTCGTCTCTGTGGTTTCTTCGTTAGGTGTTGGCGTCCACTCTGCTATGAATTCTGCCAATGCTCTGCTTTGAATAGATGAAGTGCTCTCATAGTTGAGGCCCAAGCACGACAGTTCCAATGCCCACTCAACAATCCTGCCTGTTGCTTCTGGATTCTGCAGTATCCTCTTCAGCGGAAAGCGAGTGACAACTGTGATCTCATGTGCTTGGAAGTAATGGCGCAGCTTTCTCGAGGCCATAAGAAGGCCGAAAAGCAATTTCCGCACACCAGAGTACCTCGACCTAGCCCCCTGCATAAGGGAACTTACGAAGTAGACTGGGCGCTGCACCATTTTCTTCTGTATCCCTTCGCACATCTGCGCAGATCTATCTTCGTCGGGACCAGAGCTCGTCGGGGAAGCCCCTTGCTTGCCGCTGGGTGCGGTTGCTGGCTCATCATCTGCCTCTCTCTCCGCTACTAACGCATGACTAACCACTTGATTGGTTGCCGCCAGATATAGCAGCAACTTCTCTTGTGGTTTAGGTGCGACAAGTATTGGAGTGGAGGACAGGTATCTCTTCAAGTCCTGCAGCCCAGCCTCCGCTTCCGGAGTCCATTTCATTGGACCTCCCTTTTTCAAGATTTTGAAAAACGGCAGGGCGCGCTCAGCAGACTTAGAGATAAACCTGCCGAGAGCCGCCACGCAGCCGGCAAGTTTTCGTACATCCTTGACGCGCTTCGGTGCTTCGATCTGCTCAATGGCCTTGATCTTGTCGGGATTGGCTTCAATCCCCCGCTGGGACACAAAGAACCCGAGAAGCTTGCCGGAAGGGACTCCAAACACGCACTTCTCGGGGTTGAGCTTGAGGCTGATCTTACGCAGATTTGCCAAAGCTTCTTCTAGATCTTGAATCAGAGTTGACTTGTCCCTGCTTTTCACCACTATATCATCCATATAGGCTTCCATATTTCTGTGTATTTGCGGCTCAAAAGCAATATGGACGACCCTTGCAA
Source organism: Aegilops umbellulata (assembly GCA_032464435.1). Taxonomy (NCBI): domain Eukaryota; kingdom Viridiplantae; phylum Streptophyta; class Magnoliopsida; order Poales; family Poaceae; genus Aegilops; species Aegilops umbellulata. The sequence goes on from CP136060.1 coordinate 225,176,003, forward strand.
ATGTTGAACCAGCATTCTTCAAACCGAAAGGCATCCGTACAAAACAGTACGTGCCACATGGAGTGATGAACGTGGTTTTCTCCTCATCCTCTTCTGCCATGAAGATCTGATGGTATCCTGAGTATGCGTCAAGAAACAAAAGCAAGTCGCATCCGGCTGTGGAGTCGACAATCTGGTCAATGCGCAGCAAGGGAAATGGGTCTTTGGGACAAGCTTTGTTGACATCGGTGAAGTCAATGCAAAGTCTCCATTTCCCGTTCGCCTTGCGCACGACTACAGGATTGGCCAACCACGTAGGATGGAGCACTCCTCTGACGAGGCCTGCTGCTTCCAACCTCTTGATCTCTTCGGCGATGAACTCTTGGCGCTCCACCGCTTGTTTCCTGACTCTCTGCTTGACGGGTCGCGTGTGAGGACAGACGGCGAGGTGGTGCTCGATTAGTTTCCTGGGAACGCCGGGGATGTCAGACGGTTGCCACGCAAACACATCGACATTCGCCCGCAGGAAAGCAACGAGCGCGCTTTCCTATTTAGGGTCGAGAGTGGCACTGATGGTGAAGGTACCACCAGTGCTGTCCTCCTTGGCGGACACCTTCTTGGTTGCTGGCGGAGCTGCCATTGTCTTCTTACACTTGCCGGTGGAGCTCGATGGTGCGTCCTCGACGGTAGCGCAGCACTCCGAAGAGGTGCGCTTGCCGGAGTGGGCACCAGAGCTCTTGCCGGACTTGGTCTTCTTCTTCCCCCCGGGAGCTTCAGCGGCAACTGTCTCGCGATCCGCGGCAGCTGCTGCTTCCCGGTAGATCTTGTCGGCACAGATGAGAGCGTCTTTCTTGTCGCCATGTACAAAGATGACACTTATCGGGCCTGGCATCTTCAACATGTTGTACGCGTAGTGAGAGGCCGCCATGAACTTGGCGAGTGCTGGACGGCCGAGAATCCCATTGTAAGGCAATGGGAAATCGGCAACGTCGAAAGTGATCCTCTCAGTCCTGAAGTTCAACTCACTGCCAAATGTCACCGGCAACGTGATCTTCCCCTTCGGCTTGCTCCTTCCCGGGTTGATTCCTTGGAACGTGCCGGTCTCTTCGAGCTCGCTGTCAGGGACTTGGAGTCTCCGAAGTACAGCGGAGGAGATCAGGTTCAAGCCGGCCCCGCCATCAACTAGCATCTTAGTGACCTTGAGGTTGCGGATAGTTGGTGAGACCAACATCGGCAAACACCCGACAGCAGTTGTGCGATCGGGGTGGTCCTCAATATCAAAGATGATAGGCGTGCTGGACCATTTCAGAAGCTTGCGTGACTCGACGGGTGGTTCTGCTACATTAACCTCCCGCACCCACTGCTTGAGTTGGCGGTGTGAAGTATGCAGAGAAGCACCGCCGTCAACGCACAAAACTTCTGTGGCTTTCTGGAACTCCTGCTCGCTGGTCTCGGCGTCATCCATGTCTTCGTCGTCGTCGTCATCTTCATCCATGTCGCGGCCGCGGGGAGGTCTGTCGCCTTGCCGCTGCTTGGCGTTGCCGCGGCGTCCCCCCGGCCAGTGCGCTTCGTACCAGATCCTCCAGCACCTCCTTGGGCCTTCTTCTTGTCGCGTCGCTCGTACTCGGCCTTTTGCAGCTCAACGAGATGCTCGACCTTCTTGCAGCTCTGGAGGTCATGGCCTTTGGTGCGGTGAATCTTGCAGTACTTCTTGTTGGTGCCATCCTGCTTGTCGGCGGCCGCCACAGCCTGGCAGTTGGCGCATGCAGCAACCTCCTTGCCAGAGCCATCAGTCTTGGCTGTCTTGGCGCCACCTTCGTTGCCGGATTGCTCGACAACTAGCACTTCTTTGCCTTTCCTCTTCCTGTTGTTCCGCCGCTTGTTTTTGCTTGCCGGGGCGGCACCGTCGCTGTCAGATCCTGCGGTTCTTATGTTCTCTCCGGGGAGTTTCCTCCCTTCCTCAGCACGTGCACATCTGTCGGCCAGGGCATACAGCTCGCTGACGTCTCTGATCTTGCACATCACCATCTCCTCCCGCATCCTGCGGTTGTGCACATTCTGATGGAACGCACTGATGACCGCGGCAGGGTGGACGTCTGGGATGTTGCGTTGCACTTGGCTGAATCTCTGGATGTACTTACGCAGAGGCTCCCCTTCCTTCTGGGCAAGCAGGTGAAGATCACTCTCCTGGCCATGGGGTTTGTGGCCGCCTTTAAAGGCGCCGACAAACTGATGGCATAGGTCTGCCCAGGAAGATATGGAGTTTTCTGGCAAGTGCATGAGCCAGGACCTGACGTTGGGCTTGAGCACCAGAGGGAAGTAATTGGCGAGGATCTTGTCGTCCCGCCCCCCCGGCAGCCTGCACCGCAATGGTGTAGATGCTGAGGAACTCCGACGGATGCAGCCTGCCGTCGTACTTCTCGGGTACGTCTGGCTTGAAATTCTTCGTGCTGGGCCACTGGACTTGCCACAGCTCACAGGTAAACGCAGGGCAACCTACCGCGTACGGCAGGTCGCCTGGTTCCCCTGGCGCTTGCATATCGATAGTGGGGCCAGCGCGTCGGTCTGATTGACGCCACGTTTCTCTCCGGCGCTCGATGCGGGTGTGGGCGTCTTCTTGCTGCCGTTCGTGAAGAACGTGGCGCTGATCGCGACGAGTTCGCGGATCTGAGGAAGCAGTGGAGTCGCTGTCGTGGCGGACCCGGCGAGTCGGCGATCTTGGCCTTCGGGGCGGAGAGTGCACGGTGGTTGCACCCCCACCGGTTTTGTCGCCATTGGCTCGCACTTGGCTGGCCTGCCGCGGCTGCGATGTGGTCGCTGGCCGCGGAGTGTCGCCGTTGGCGAAACCGATGAGACTCTGAATGGTGGCCCTCCAGTCATTGATCTTGTCTGGCGCTGGAGGGAAGTCTAGGAGCAGTTGAGCTCGCGCTAGAGCTTCTGCTGGGGTGGCGGGTAGCGGTGGCGAACTGTGCGAGGAGCGGGATATGCTCGGGCTCCCAACGATGTTGGAAGGAGCACTATTCCGTCCAGGCGACCGTGCCTCGCTCGCGCCAGCACGTCGGCGCGCATGTTGGCCTTGAGCGTCCCGGGATCCGCTAGCTCGATTTGGGTCCAGCGAGCATATGGTAACATGAGTACCACGACGCTGCCGGTCCTGCGCCTCTTGAGATGGGCGCGGTGCGTCTATGGATGCCCGGTCGTCGGGGGAGCCGACTACACCGCCAGCGGGCAGCGCGGTCTTGTCCTTGGACTTGTTGACACCGTGGGCTCCCTCGTCGGCGCCCGTTCCACCGCCGGCGTTCTCCCTGCCGACCGTTTGCTGCGGCGGCGGTGGATTCGACGCGGACGGCGCAGCCGCCTCCGAAGCCTTCTTCTTCGGCGGCATGTCGATGAAGTCGATGAAGGCGATGAAGATTCAGCTCGCGTGAACGCCGGATCAGGTTCACACAACCTCGACACCCCCTACCCGGCGCGCCAAAGATGCCGGGGTTTTCCTGGCTCCCCGAGCACCTATGGGGACGGAGCCCCTTCTCGGTTCGGCGGGGGGCGGAGGCCGCGCGAAGAGCGGATCGAGGCGAGGCACACGACGATTTTTTACCCAGCTTCGGAGCTCTCCGGAGAGATAACACTCCTAGTGCTGCTTTGTGGAGTGTATTGAGTTCTTGCTCGGGAGCGCCGAGTGCTACAGTACACTCGAGCAACTCATGAGACTGAGCGCTTCTCTGAGGATCGATCCCTTCCTACGTTGTGCATGGGCCTCCTTTTATATGTCCAAGGTGTCTCCAACAGGTGGCAACGTAGGTAAGGGTAAAAGTGTAAATATGCCGCGGTAGGTACAGCTACCTACACAGTGTATCATACCTAACCCTGACGGCAGGGGACAAAGGCATTAAATGCCCGTCTACGTCGCCCAGACGGTGCAGAAAAGGGACCGTCAGGGGCGTTATCGCTCGCCACAATGGCGATCCTGTCAGCGCTGCATGCCACAGTGTACCCCTGGCTGCACAGCCTCCCGCCACGTACGCTGGGAAGGGTCCCGGAGCGACACGTAGGTGGGTGAGCTGGAGCGCGGGTACAGAGTGACTGCCTGCCGCGGCAAGTGCCTTGCCGCGACCGTTGCCTTGTCGCACCCGGGAACTTGTCGCTTGCCGGGTCCTGCCGGGACGCATGGCGTGCCGCGGCAGGTTCTTTGAGATGCTCTTGTTGGGCTTCCCGGCAAGCTCCTCTTGCCGGGGTCTCGTACCTTGAATGGCCTTCCCGGCAAGCTCCTCTTGCCGGGGACTTGTCTTCTTGACTTAAATATTTTGTTCTCGAATGGCTTCAAAGGAACCATAAAGAGCCTTGGTGATCACCTGGCGGGCCTTGCCACGGGGTGCTGTGACTGCCCGTGCACAAGTTCGGGATACTAGAGTACCCCTACTTTAGTACACCGACAGGAGCCCCCGGGCCTGGGCCACACACGGTGCCGAGCGCTGTTGGGCCAGGCCCAAAACAGGGCACGTGCACGCACGGCCTGGGTCGCGTTGTACCCTGCTCCGCATCCACCACGCCCCCCGAACGGCACGCGTCGATTGCGGCGTCGTGGGGGTGGTCGTGGGTGGTTCCTTTACTCAGAAAGGCGAAATGTCCGCTCCCTGGTGGTTCGTATCTTCCTCATAAACGGAGGGAGGCGTGGAGGCGTGGTCTTCGAGGCGTCCACCCCCCACGATCACGGGGTGGGGAGAGGTCGCCTCATCCGTCGCCTCAACTCTGCCCTCCCGCCACGCGGCTTCCATGCGCTTGGAGTGGCGAACGGTGGAGGCGGGAAACCGGGTCGCCATGGGTCGAGGCAGCAGGTCGGGCCCTGTTCCCTGCGCCTTCTGCGTCTCGATTGGCTGAGCGGGGCGGCCGAGCCCCCACCCCGGTCCTTTATAAGGAGCGGGACGGGGGGGACGGAAGCCCGCATTCTCTCATCTTCTTCCCTCTTCAGCTTCTGCTCCTCTTTCTTCCATCCGCCATGGAGAAAGGGAACCCTGGTCCTTCGACGGTGGCGACGAGGATCGCCGCTAGGCAACGCGTTCCTCCTCCCTCCGCACCCATGGCGGCAGAGCTAGCCACAAGGGGAAAAGGGAGGGGACGAGGCCGCGGGTGAGGTCGAGGGCGAGGCCGAGGTGGTCGGGGAAGAGGCGGACGAGGCAGCTCGTCGGCCTCGCATCCGCCAGCAGATCCTCTCCCGGTGACGGACCATATCGAGGACGACCCTTGCGAGTTCTTCGTCAGGCTGCGTCGGCCGCCTCGTCGTCGCCTTCGTCTCCCGACTCCATTTGCGAGTGCGATGGAGCTGGATCCACCCAAGACACTGAGGTTGCACACGAGGGGCTGCGGAATCAGTGGTACACGAGTCCGCGCCGACTTCCCGGGCCCTGATGTGATGTATCTTGGTCGAGGGTGGAAGACGTTAACCCGCATCCACAGCTTGACGGCGGGCCTCACCCTCAATTTTAAGCTGATGGAGGGCGGTCTCCTCTCCGTCAAGGTCTTCGGGTGCTTCGGGACTCGGGCACGGTGCTGCGTGGAGAGCTCCTCCGATAGCGAAGGCTCCTCCTCGAGCGGGAGTGACGAGGAGGACAACGACAGCGGCGACGAGGGTAACGGGCGGCGGGATGACGGGTCCGACTAGGTGTCGGGCGCCGCTCCGCGGGGCACCGGCGACCCCATCATCCGCGTCGCTGGTTCCCAGGGCTTCTCGGGGAGGCTGCGGAAGAGGAAGAGGGCAGGCAGCAAGGCCGTCAACTCGGAGTACGAGGGCACGACGCCCTCGACAGCGTGCTGACGTCCTGCCGCCTCGTCTTCAAGCTTCTGCCTCCGGCGCCGCCATCACCATGCTGCCGCGACGCCCTTTTGGTGTCTTCTGGCACCTGTAGTTCATCTAGGCGCCCCTTTTTCCCTTTTCGCCTCCTTGACCTGTCTCCTGAAGATAGGGACAAGAGAGGGATTACGGGCACCTTATCTCTTTTTAGTTTGTAAGCCCTCGGGCCTTAGTTGCGTTTAAAACTTGTAATCCCATTACTCATGTTCTTTATTCTCTTATGAACTGTACCTGAGTGGAATGCTTTTTAATGAAAAGGGGATGCTTGTCGGGTCACTTGTCTCGCGGGTGGAACCCACGTCAAGGAGCGAATCCTTTATATCTCTTAAGATAGACACTTTCTTTCCCGGCAACAGGCCCTGCCTTCTTCCCACGTCGCTCGCCATTTCTCACGCTCTTGGCGGAGGCAGGGAGGAGGCAGGATCAGGCTCCTCGCTTCGTCCCTTAGCTGCCGCGACTACGACCTTACCTGGCCCTGGGGTCGGGCCCTAGGGCCTAGAGTTTAGGGAGCATGGTAACTTTCACGAAGAAACAAGGTTTTCGCACACCTCAATCCATAAGAGAATGCATGATAAGGGATGAAAAACTTATCTGAGATAGCAGCCCACGGCGAACCCCCCGGCAACTTTGGTTCGTCGTGGGCTAATCCTTGCACTTGCAGCCCCCGGCATTACTGGCTTGCCGGGGTCTTGCAGCCCCCGGCAACACTGGCTTGCCGGGGTCCAGATGTTAGTCCGCCCTCCTTCTCCTTTTCGTTCTCAGGTGGTCCGGCAAGGATATGGTGAGTCCTGCGAACCAGGGAAACGAAATAACGGCAAAGGGACGCACACTCGACCTCTAAGTTAGGGGTTAGCCACTACTAAGCACTATCAACCCTAACCAAGGACGAGACTCGACTCAGCATGCATGCTAAAACTCAGGGCGCCAGCGCTTTATCTTCGCTCAGGGTCTGCGCCTGGCTTTGTACAAAGGATTACATGCAACATCGGCAAGACTTGTACAAAATGTTGGTTGCCGAACAGGGTCCGACAACTGCGCCTTACGGGTAAAACTTATGAAGATGCTCGATGTTCCAGGAGTTGCTCACCGGAAAGCCATCCTCGGTCTCAAGGCGGACAGCGCCAGGCCTCGTGACTCGTTTCACCCGGTAAGGGCCTTCCCACTTCGGCGTCAACTTGTTGGAATTCTTGGTGGAATGAACGCGCCGAAGAACAAGGTCGCCTTCCTCGAGACTTCTGGCTTTAACTTTGCGGCTATGGTAGCGGCGCAAAGCTTGCTGGTATCGAGCAGCTCGTACAGCAGCCTGAAGACGTTCTTCCTCAAGGAGCAGCGCGTCATCTCGCCGCAGCTGCTCTTGCTCAAGCTCATCATAAGCGAGCACTCGAGGTGACCCGTATTCGAGTTCCGTGGGGGTAACTGCCTCTGCTCCATAGACTAGAGCGAAAGGTGTCTGGCCAGTGGCTCAATTTGGCGTCGTCCTGATCGACCAAAGAACCACCGGCAGCTCCTCCATCCAGTTTCTTCCGCACTTGTGCAGCCTGTCGAAAGTCCGGGTCTTGAGTCCATGCAGCACTTCAGCATTTGCCCTCTCTGCTTGACCGTTGCTCCTGGGGTGAGCAACAGAAGCGAAGCAGACCTTGGCGCCAAGGTCTCGGACGTACTGTATGAAGTTACGAATCATGAATTGTGTACCGTTGTCGGTGATGATCCTGTTAGGGATTCTGAAGCGGCAAACAATCGACCTGAAGAACTTGATTGCTGACTGTGTTGTCACCTTCCTCACTGGTTCCACTTCTGGCCACTTTGTGAACTTGTCGATTGCGACGTACAAGTACTCAAAGCCCCCGACAGCTCGGGGGAAAGGGCCGAGGATGTCGAGCCCCCAGACCGAAAATGGCCAGGATAAAGGGATTGTCTGGAGAGCTTGAGCTGGTTGGTGTATCTGCTTGGAATGGAACTGGCACGCTTCACACTTGGTTACTTGTGCAGTTGCATCCTGGAGGGCTGTCGGCCAAAAGAAACCTTGCCGGAACGCTTTGCCGGCAAGTGCTATGGCGCCAATGTGATGACCACATATGCCTCCATGCACCTCTGCCAACAGCTTCTGTCCATCTTCCCGGGGAATACACTTCAATTTCACTCCGTTGAGCCTTCTTCTGTACAGTGCGTTGTCAACGAACTGGTACATACTAGACTGCCGGGCTACTCTTTCCGCTTCTTCTGGCTCTTCGAGAAGTTCTCCTCACTGGAGGAAACGGACGATCTACTGTGCCCATGCTGGAGCCTGCGGCTCGACAACAAGTTCTAAAGGCATAACTGCTGCTGCGGGAACATCCGCTTCTACGGCGAGAACCTGTGGCTCAGCCGGAGCTTGATGCTCCCCGGCAAGTTTGCCGGAGCGAAACTTGTCGGGAGCGTCTGCTTCAACGAAACAAACCTTGGGGCTTGTCGGAGCAGACTGCTCCTCAGCACTCTTGGCGTTGATCTTGGGGACCCTCTTCGCGGCGGCTTCGGGAAGCTCAGCCGAAAGATAGTCGCCAGAAATCAACTTCCTCTTCCGGCTCTGTCCAGTTGGTGGCGTCACGGATGGCTGAGTCAGCTTGAGCACAAAGATTCCTGGTTCCACAGGTAACTTAAATGCCGCGCATTTTGACAGGCCGTCAGCGATGTCGTTCTGAGCTCTAGGAACATGTTCCATCTGTAGGCCGACAAAGCGCTCTTCCAGCTTCCTCACTTCATCAATGTAAGCTTCCATCAACGGACTCTGATAATCCTTGTTTACTTGGCGGACGACAAGCTGCGAGTCTCCCCTGACAATGAGCTGCTTGATCCCAAGGTCTGCCGCGATCCTGAGACCGGCGAGCAACCCTTCATACTCTGCAGTATTGTTTGTTGCTTGCTCCTTGTGAAAGTGCATCTGGACCACGTACTTGAGGTGCTCTCCGGTTGGTGCGATGAGCAGCACGCCAGCACCGGCGCCTTGTAGCGAGAACGCGCCATCAAAGTACATCAGCCACTCTTTGTTTGCTTCCTTGACGGGCATGCTCGTCTCTGTGGTTTCTTCTCAGGTGTTGGCATCCACTCTGCTATGAATTCTGCCAATGCTCTGCTTTGAATAGTTGAAGTGCTCTCAAACTTGAGGCCAAAGCTCGACAGTTCCAATGCCCACTCAACAATCCTGCCTGTTGCTTCTGTATTCTGCAGTATCCTCTTCAGCGGAAAGCGAGTGACAACTGTGATCTCATGTGCTTGGAAGTAATGGTGCAGCTTTCTCGAGGCCATAAGAAGGCCAAAAAGCAATTTCTGCACACCAGAGTACCTCGACCTAGCCCCCTGTAGAAGGGAACTTACGAAGTAGACTGGGCGCCGCACCATTTTCTTCTGTATCCCTTCGCACATCTGCGCAGATCTATCTTCATCGGGACCAGAGCTCGTCGGGGAAGCCCCTTGCTTGCCGCTGGGTGCGGTTGCCGCGGTTGCTGGCTCATCATCTGCCTCTCTCTCCGCTACTAACGCAGGACTAACCACTTGATTGGTTGCCGCCAGATATAGCAGCAACTTCTCTTGTGGTTTAGGTGCGACAAGTATTGGAGTGGAGGACAGGTATCTCTTCAAGTCCTGCAGCACAGCCTCCGCTTCCGGAGTCCATTTCATTGGACCTGCCTTTTTCAAGATTTTGAAAAATGGCAGGGGGCGCTCAGCAGACTTAGAGATAAACCTGCCGAGAGCCGCCATGCAGCCGGCAAGTTTTCGTACATCCTTGACGCGCTTCGGTGCTTCGATCTGCTCAATGGCCTTGATCTTGTCGGGATTGGCTTCAATCCCCCGCTGGGACACAAAGAACCCGAGAAGCTTGCCTGAAGGGACTCCAAACACGCACTTCTCGGGGTTGAGCTTGAGGCTGATCTTACGCAGATTTGCCAAAGCTTCTTCTAGATCTTGAATCAGAGTTGACTTGTCCCTGCTTTTGACCACTATATCATCCATGTAGGCTTCCATATTTCTGTGTATTTGCGGCTCAAAAGCAATATGGATGACCCTTGCAAATGTTGAACCAGCATTCTTCAAACCGAAAGGCATCCGTACAAAACAGTACGTGCCACATGGAGTGATGAACGCGGTTTTCTCCTCATCCTCTTCTGCCATGAAGATCTGATGGTATCCTGAGTATGCGTCAAGAAACAAAAGCAAGTCGCATCCGGCTGTGGAGTCGACAATCTGGTCAATGCGCGGCAAGGGAAATGGGTCTTTGGGACAAGCTTTGTTGACATCGGTGAAGTCAATGCAAAGTCTCCATTTCCCGTTCGCCTTGCGCACGACTACAGGATTGGCCAACCACGTAGGATGGAGCACTCCTCTGACGAGGCCTGCTGCTTCCAACCTCTTGATCTCTTCGGCGATGAACTCTTGGCGCTCCACCGCTTGTTTCCTGACTCTCTGCTTGACGGGTCGCGCGTGAGGACAGACGGCGAGGTGGTGCTCGATTAGTTTCCTGGGAACGCCGGGGATGTCAGACGGTTGCCACGCAAACACGTCGACATTCGCCCGCAGGAAAGCAACGAGCGCGCTTTCCTATTTAGGGTCGAGAGTGGCACTGATGGTGAAGGTACCACCAGTGCTGTCCTCCTTGGCGGACATCTTCTTGGTTGCTGGCGGAGCTGCCATTGTCTTCTTACACTTGCCGGTGGAGCTCGATGGTGCGTCCTCGACGGTAGCGCAACACTCCGAAGAGGTGCGCTTGCCGGAGTGGGCACCAGAGCTCTTGCCGGACTTGGTCTTCTTCTTCCCCCCGGGAGCTTCAGCGGCAAGTGTCTCGCGATCCACAGCAGCTGCTGCTTCCGGGTAGATCTTGTCGGCACAGATGAGAGCGTATTTCTTGTCGCCATGTACAGAGATGACACTTATCGGGCTTGGCATCTTCAGCATGTTGTACGCGTAGTGAGAGGCCGCCATGAACTTGGCGAGCGCAGGACGGCCGAGAATCCCATTGTAAGGCAATGGGAAATCGGCAACGTCGAAAGTGATCCTCTGAGTCCTGAAGTTCAACTCACTGCCAAATGTCAGCGGCAGCATGATCTTCCCCTTCAGCTTGCTTCTTCCCGGGTTGATTCCTTGGAACGTGCCGGTCTCTTCGAGCTCGCTGTCAGGGACTTGGAGTCTCCGAAGTACAGCGGAGGAGATCAGGTTCAAGCCGGCCCCGCCGTCAACTAGCATATTAGTGACCTTGAGGTTGCGGATAGTTGGTGAGACCAACATCGGCAAACACCCGACAGCAGTTGTGCGATCGGGGTGGTCCTCAATATCAAAGATGATAGGCGTGCTGGACCATTTCAGAAGCTTGCGTGACTCGACGGGTGGTTCTGCTGCATTAACCTCCCGCACCCACTGCTTGAGTTGGCGGTGTGAAGTATGCAGAGAAGCACCGCCGTCAACGCACAAAACTTCTATGGCTTTCTGGAACTCTTGCTCGCTGGTCTCGGCGTCATCCATGTCTTCGTCGTCGTCGTCCTCTTCATCCATGTCGCGGCCGCGGGGAGGTCTGTCGCCTTGCCGCTGCTTGGCGTTGCCGCGGCGTCCCCCCGGCCAGTGCGCTTCGTACCAGATCCTCCAGCACCTCCTTGGGCCTTCTCCTTGTCGCGTTGCTCGAACTCGGCCTTTTGCAGCTCAACGAGCTGCTCGACCTTCTTGCAGCTCTGGAGGTCATGGCCTTTGGTGCGGTGAATCTTGCAGTACTGCTTGTTGGTGCCATCCTGCTTGTCGGCGGCCGCCACAGCCTGGCAGTTGGCGCATGCGGCAACCTCCTTGCCAGAGCCATCAGTCTTGGCTGTCTTGGCGCCACCTTCGTTGCCGGATTGCTCGACAACTAGCACATCTTTGCCTTTCCTCTTCCTGTTGTTCCGCCGCTTGTTTTTGCTTGCCGGGGCGGCATCGTCGCTGTCAGATCCTGCGGTTCTTATGTTCTCTCCGGGGAGTTTCCTCCCTTCCTCAGCATGTGCACATCTGTCGGCCAGGGCATACAGCTCGCTGACGTCTCTGATCTTGCACATCACCATCTCCTCCCGCATCCTGCGGTTGCGCACGTTCTGATGGAACGCACTGATGACCGTGGCAGGGTGGACGTCTGGGATGTTGCGTTGCACTTGGCTGAATCTCTGGATGTACTTACGCAGAGGCTCCCCTTCCTTCTGGGCAAGCAGGTGAAGACCACTCTCCTGGCCATGGGGTTTGTGGCCGCCTATAAAGGCGCCGACAAACTGATGGCATAGGTCTGCCCAGGAAGATATGGAGTTTTCTGGCAAGTGCATGAGCCAGGACCTGACGTTGGGCTTGAGCACCAGAGGGAAGTAATTGGCGAGGATCTTGTCGTCCCGCCCCCCGGCAGCCTGCACCGCAATGGTGTAGATGCTGAGGAACTCCGACGGATGCAGCCTGCCGTCGTACTTCTCTGGTACGTCTGGCTTGAAATTCTTCGTGCTGGGCCACTGGACTTGCCGCAGCTCACGGTAAACGCAGGGCAACCTACCGCGTACGGCAGGTCGCCTGGTTCCCCTGGCGTTTGCATATCGATAGTGGGGCCAGCGCGTCGGTCTGATTGACGCCGCGTTTCTCTCCGGCGCTCGATGCGGGTGTGGGCGTCTTCTTGCTGCCGTTCATGAAGAACGTGGCACTGATCGCGACGACTTCGCGGATCTGAGGAAGCAGTGGAGTCGCTGTCGTGGCGGACCCGGCGAGTCGGCGATCTTGGCCTTCGGGGCGGAGAGTGCACGGTGGTTGCACCCCCACCGGTTTTGTCGCCATCGGCTCGCACTTGGCTGGCCTGCCGCGGCTGCGATGTGGTCGCTGGACGCGGAGTGTCGCCGTTGGCGAAACCGATGAGACTCTGAATGGTGGCCCTCCAGTCGTCGATCTTGTCTGGCGCTGGAGGGAAGTCTAGGAGCAGTTGAGCTCGCGCTAGAGCTTCTGCTGGGGTGGCGGGTAGCGGTGGCGAACGGTGCGAGGAGCGGGATATGCTCGGGCTCCCAACGATGTTGGAAGGAGCAGTATTCCGTCCAGGCGACCGTGCCTCGCTCGCGCCAGCACGTCGGCGCGCATGTTGGCCTTGAGCGTCCCGGGATCCGCTAGCTCGATTTGGGTCCAGCGAGCGTATGGTACCGTGAGTACCACGACGCTGCCGGTCATGCGCCTCTTGAGATGGGCGCGGTGCGTCTATGGACGCCCGGTCGTCGTGGGAGCCGACTACGCCGCCAGCGGGCAGCGCGGTCTTGTCCTTGGACTTGTTGGCACCATGGGCTCCCTCGTCGGCGCCCGTTCCACCGCCGGCGTTCTCCCCGCCGACCGTTTGCTGCGGCGGCGGTGGATTCGACGCGGACGGCGAAGCCGCCTCCGAAGCCTTCTTCTTCGGCGGCATGTCGATGAAGTCGATGAAGATTCAGCTCGCGTGAACGCCGGATCAGGTTCACACAACCTCGACGCCCCCTACCTGGCGCGCCAAAGATGCCGGGGTTTTCCTGGCTCCCCGAGCACCTATGGGGACGGAGCCCCTTCTGGTTCGGCGGGGGGCAGAGGCTGCGCGAAGAGCGGATCGAGGCGAGGCACACGAGGGGTTTTTACCCAGCTTCGGAGCTCTCCGGAGAGATAACACTCCTACTGCTGCTTTGTGGATTGTATTGAGTTCTTGCTCGGGAGCGCCGAGTGCTACAGTACACTCGAGCAGCTCACGAGACCGAGCGCTTCTCTAAGAATCGATCCCTTCCTACGTTGTGCATGGGCCTCCTTTTATATGTCCAAGGGGTCTCCAACAGGTGGCAACATAGGTAAGGGTAAAAGTGTAAATATGCTGCGGTAGGTACAGCTACCTACACAGTGTATCATACATAACCCTGACGGCAGGGGACAAAGGCATTAAATGCCCGTCTACGTCGCCCAGACGGTGCAGAAAAGGGACCGTCAGGGGCGCTATCGCTTGCCACGAGGGCGATCCTGTCAGCGCTGCATGCCACAGTGTACCCCTGGCTGCACAGCCTCCCGCCACGTACGCTGGGAAGGGTCCCGGAGCGACACGTAGGTGGGTGAGCTGGAGCGCGGGTACAGAGTGACTGCCTGCCGCGGCAAGGCCGTTGCCTTGTCGCGCCCGGGAACTTTTCGCTCGCCGGGTCCTGCCGGGACGCGTGGCGTGCCGCGGCAGGTTCTTTGAGATGCTCTTGTTGGCCTTCCCGGCAAGCTCCTCTTGTCGGGGTCTCGTACCTTGAATGGCCTTCCCGGCAAGCTCCTCTTGCCGGGGACTTGTCTTCTTGACTTAAATATTTTGTTCTCGAATGGCTTCAAAGGAACCATAGAGAGCCTTGGTGATCACCTGGCGGGCCTTGCCGCGGGGTGCAGCGACTGCCCGTGCACAAGTTCAGGATACTAGAGTACCCCTACTTTAGTACACCGACACCATCTTATCAAGTTCATGCTCTATTCTTTCCTTGTTTAGCCGGAGTGCTGTGAATTCCTTCATCCTTATTCTTTTTCTATCTTGTTCTAACCGGAGTAGTTTCAGAGTCTATCTTATTCTTTGAGCTATCGATTCTCGTCATATTCGTCATTTCTTTTACTACTCAAGTGTTCTCGACTTTGTTATCCTCTCTCTTGCATTTTTTTTTCACTCTTCCTCTTTTCCCCCGTCTCGTTCCTAAGATCTCGGGACGAGATCTCTTGTTAGTAGAGGAGAGTTGTAACGCCCCGGATCCGATGCGCCATGGGTCCGCCAGATATTCGCCGTCTTTGCCATGTCATGTGCTTGCGTGTTTGCACTTTGCCATGTCATCATCTGCATTTCATATCATGCCATCATGTGCATCGCATTGGCAAACGTGTTCGTCTCATGCATCCGAGCATTTTCCCCGTTGTCCGTTTTCCAATCCGGCACTCCTATGTCCCCCGGCGCCCCCTTTTGCCTCTTTTCATGTGCGGGTGTTAAACGGTCTTGGAATGGACTGAGGTTTGCCAAGCGGCCTTGGTATAACACCGGTAGACCGCCTGTCAAGTTTCGTGCCATTTGGAGTCCGTTTGATACTCCAACGGTTAACCGGGTAGCCGCAAAGCCCTCTTTGTGTTGCAGCCCAAACCCCCTCCAAAGTGGCCCAATCACCCATCCTAACCCATCCATCCTCTTGGCCGTTCAATCACGATCGCGTGGCCGAAAACCACACTGCATTTGGAGCTTCCTAGCTCCTCCTACCAATAAATAGGTGCCCCTCCCCGAATTTTCGCGTAGTCCAACCCTAGCTTCTTCCTCCTCTCACAGCCGGACACGTCCGGACCCCGCCGGACATGTCCGCCGGCCACGTCGCTCCGGCCAACCACAAGCCGCCACATCACCCCGCTGCCGCTCCCCTCCACTAGCGTCACGCCACGCCACCGCCGCCAGCGCCCCACTTCGCCGCGCCACCCGGGGCCCAGATCCGGCCCGCCCCGGGCCGAATCGGGCCGCGCCGGGACCGCCCTCCGGCGCGCCTCCCCACCGAGCTCCCCGCGCCGCAGCCGGCCATCGCCGCCGCCTTTGCGCGCGTTTCCCGCGGCCGCCGCCCTGCTCGCCGCCCGCCGGAGCGCCGCCTCGCACCCGCGCCGTCACCGCCTCGCCCCCATCTCGCCGGCGCCGTCCCGCCCCACTCCGGCGCGCGCCACCGCCGCCGAGCTCCGCTGCCGCCGCCATGAATCCCGCCGCCCCGCGCGTCGCGGATCCGGTCGGGCCGGACCGGATCCGGCCACCTCGACCTCGCCGTCCGCCTTCCCCGCCTCCCCGGAGTCGTCCCCGCCCTTCTCTAGCGAAGTTCCGTAGAGATCCACCGCCGCGTTGACTTTCCCGCGAGGTCCAATTTCGCCCTAGTCCTTTATCTGTGACATTTTGTTGCTATGTTTGACATGCCATAACTCTCTGCATACAGCTCCGTTTCGTGCGTGTAATATGTCAAATTGTTCGCCTCAATGAGTTCCTCATTTCATTCCATTGCAGAGTGTTCATTTGAGTCCATATTGATGCCTTAATCATCGTTGCAAGACTGCTATGTGATGTTGTCTGCTGTAGTTTATCAGGACATGCACTTTTGTCATTTTTGCCATGATTGATGTGTGCATCCTATGATATTGAGATCTACATGTGTTTTGAACTATGCCATGCCATCTTTCCAGGGGTGTATTCCATGTATTTTTGTGATCTCTGTGGTGACTAGCACAAACATGCAAACTAGGGTTCATAATGTTGCTGATTTCAGGGACTTAGTAATTTCACCAAGTCACTTCCTCCTGTTATTTTTATGCCATGTGTTCATGTTGTTTCAGAGAGATATATGCCTCTTTTGAGCTTGATCAGTAAGGATGTTTTGAACATATGGATGTTCTCTATCCATCCTTGCCTTCTGTTGCAATTATGGAGTGCCATAGCTTGACTCAATCGAGCTCTACTTTTGCTATAAAATGTTGCTGGCAGATTGTTTACATGTTATTCAATTTTGCCAAGGTTGTTGTAGTTGATCCGTGCATGCTATGTTGTTGTTCTTGCATGTATAGCTTCTGTGCCATGTCTATTTGCTGGATGTATGCTTAGTTTGTCATGCAATGCCTCGTAGTGAGTGCATCGAGCTCGTAAACATGCCTACTTGTTATCTGTTTTGCCATGCTCCAGTTTTTCACTAAGTCTGAATCTGTTTATGTTCTTGCTATGTTCACATGCTTGCAATTGTATTCTCGGATCCCTTTTGGCTTATGGTCAGTAAGGGACTTTTGTTATATGCTTTGAGTAGATTCATGCGATGCTCTAGTTTGACATGATAGCTTGCTGTAACATGTTGGTCGATAGCTCTAAATATTGCAACCTGATGTTATTTCTGCCATGTCCTGAAATTCTGCCAAGTCTGTGAACCTGTTATTCTTTGCAATCTTGCCATGCTTTTTTGAGCATGATCTAGTGATTTCTGGAGATAGCTCAGTGTTCATATTTTATCATGCTTTACCTGTACATCATGTCCATGCCTTTTGTCTTCATGTTGAGATCCTGTCGCTTGTTGTTTTGATGCTGGCTAGATGCCTACTTGCTGTTTTGGACAGATTGTTGTTATAACTTGTATAGGGTGTATGTGTTGAACCGTTGCTCCGTTTTGAGTGTGCTCTATATGATACTTGTTTAAAATTGCATGTAGCTTCATATTATCATGTCGCATTCTTGTTTTGAGGTGTTTTATTGATGTTTGTATGCATTTTGCATCGATGCCATGTTTATGTTGTTTTGCTCATATCTTCTAGGTCGTAGCTCCGAATCTAATGAACTTTATATGTAACTTGACTAGAATTTCGTGTAGATCATGTTGGTGCATCTTAACTTGATGTTTAACAAACTTGAACATAAGGTTATTTAGATCTGGAGCAATTTCGAAATTTGCATATGAGGACTTACCGGAGTTGTTCTATGTTGTTTCCGGCCTCATTTAAACTTGCTTTGATGTGTTGCTCTTGTATGCATCATCTCTTGGCATGAGTAGCTTCATGTAGCCTTGTCTTGCATCATACTTGGTTGAGCATCATGCCTTGTTCATGTGTGGTGTGTTTACCATGTTGTGTGCTTCTTCTCGATAGTTCCCGTTTCGTTGCGATCGTGAGGATTCGTTCGTCTATGCTTGGTTCGTCTTCGTGGCTTCATCTTCTTCATGGACTCGTTCTTCTTTCTAGCGGGATTTCAGGCAAGATGACCGTCACCTTGGATCTCATTACTATCATTGCTATGCTATTTGCTTCGTTCTATCGCTATGCTGCGTTACCTACCACTTGCTGCTCAAGCCTCCCAAATTGCCATGAACCTCTGACCTTTGTTACCCTTCCTAGCAAACCGTTGTTTGGCTATGTTACCGCTTTTGCTCAGCCCCTCTTATAGCGTTGCTAGTTGCAGGTGAAGATGAAGATTGCTCCATGTTGGATTATGTTTATTGTTGGGATATCACAATATCTCTTATATTATTAATGCATCTATATACTTGGTAAAGGGTGGAAGGCTCGGCCTTATGCCTGGTGTTTTGTTCCACTCTTGCCGCCCTAGTTTCCGTCATATCGGTATTATGTTCCCGGATTTTGCGTCCCTAACGCGGTCGGGTGATTTATGGGACCCCCTTGATAGTTCGCTTTGAATAAGACTCCTCCAGCAAGGCCCAACCTTGGTTTTACCATTTGCCTCACCACCACCTACCTTTCCCTTGGGTCGGCCCGCCCGAGGGTCATCTTTATTTTTAGCCCCCCCCCCGGGCCAGTGCTTCTTTAAGTGCTGGTCCAAACCGAGCGATGTCCGGCGCCCCCTGCGCAATTAGGGTCTATGCCAACCCGACGTGTTGCTCATCCGGTGTGCCCTGAGAACGAGATATGTGCAGCTCCTATCGGGATTTGTCGGCGCATCGGGCGGCTTTGCTGGTCTTGTTTTATTACTGTCGAAATGTCTTGTAGCCGGGATTCCGAGACTGATCGGGTCTTCCCGGGGAGAAGAAATATCCTTCGTTGATCGCGAGAGCTTATCATGGGCTAAGTTGGGACACCCCTGCAGGGTTTGAACTTTTGAAAGCCGTGCCCGCGGTTATGTGGCAGATGGGAATTTGTTAATGTCCGGTTGTAGTAAACTTAAAGTAAACTCTTCTAAAATACACCAACCGTGTGTGTAACCGTGAGTGTCTCTTTTCGGGGTTGATCGAGAGGAGAACACGGTTTCTGGGTTATGTCTGACGTAAGTAGGAGTTCAGGATCACTTCTTGATCATTACTAGTTGGCGACCGATTGCTTTGCTACTCTTCTCGCTCTTACTTGCGTAAGTTAGCCACCGTACTTGCTTAGTCGCTGCTGCAACCTCACCACCTTACCCTTTCCTTACCCATTAAGCTTTGCTAGTCCTGATACCCATGGTAATGGGATTGCTGATTCCTCGTGGCTCACAGATTACTACACCACCAGTTGCAGGTACAGGTTATGCGATGACCATGACATGAGAGCGATGTTTATTTGTGTTGGAGTTCTTCTTCTGCTTCTTCTTCGATTGAGGGATAGGTTCCTGGTCGGCAGCCTGGGCTAGCAGGGTGGATACTGTTTGAGTTTCTGTCTATGTTTCATCCGTAGTCGGATGTTGATCTTGTATATGATGTGTTGTTGTATTCATGTGACATTGTATGTATTGGATGTATCCCCTCTATTTATGTAATGTTGATGTAATGATACCCACCTTGCAAAAGCGTTTCAATATGCGGTTCTATCCTTGGTGGGACATTCGAGTCTCTTTAGGATAGTATTGCATATTGGGCGTGACACTATGCCCCTGGCCATCAAGTCAGGTTTGGAAGCTTAGACTATACGGCTGACACCCGCGGAGACTTGATCTTCGACGGGTTCGAGCCACAGCCGAGCGTGCCGCACTACCTCGAGGGGCATGATCTAGCTCTGCCTCCGAACAATGTCCTGGAGGCCGCACACGCACCGGTTCCTACCCTAGACTCGGAGCCTATTACACCAATCGAGGATGAGCGGTTGGACGTCACCTCGGGGGCTGCGATCTCAAAGGCAATCGAGCCGAACGCCAGCACCGTACTCCGCATGACCCGTGACTCCGAGGGTCCAGACTCCTATCCGGACTCCGAACCCCCCCGTGCCCCTACCAATCGAATCCGATTGGGCACCTATAATGGAATTCACCGCCGCGGACATCTTTCAGCACTCGCCTCTTGGCGACATCTTGAACTCTCTCAAGTCTCTCTCTTTATCAGGAGAGCCCTGGCCGGATTACGGTCAGCAAGGATGAGATACGAACGATGAAGAAATTCAAAGCCCACCCACCACCCACTTTGTAGCCACCGTCGACAACCTAAACGACGTGCTCAACTTCGACTCCGCAGACATCGACAACATGGATGACGATGCAGGAGATACCGATGAACCAACGCTCATAGGGCATTGGAAAGCCACCTCATCTCACGATGTGTACATGGTGGATACCCCTAAAGGAAATGACAACGAGGAAAAAGGGGATGGAACGGGAGATAGACCCCCCGGAAAGCAATCAAAGCATTGGCATAAACGCCGACCCAAACCCCGCCTCGATAAAAACCCAGCCATAGAGTGGGACAAGCCGGTAGACGACGAGCAGGCCTTAGAGCAGCCGTCCGAATAGCATTTAACTAAGGGCAGGGGGCTAAGAAAGCAAGCTCTTGTAAGCAATGCAAAAAATCCATCATCAGAATCCGGCACACCCAAATACAGGGGCGCCGCACATCCCCTATGTTTCACCGATGAGGTTCTGGACTATGAATTTCCAGAAGGATTCAAACCCGTCAACATAGAGCCGTATGATGGAACAACAGACCCCAGAGTCTGGATTGAGGACTATATCCTCCACATACATATGGCTAGAGGAGATGATCTCCACGCCATTAAATATTTACCCCTTAAGCTTAAAGGGCCAGCCCGGCACTGGCTTAAAAGCCTTCCCGAAAACACAATTGGAGTTGGGAAGAGCTCGAGGATGCTCTCCGAGCAAATTTTCAAGGGACCTATGCCCGCCCTCCGGATGCAGATGATCTTAGTCACATAACTCAACAGCCCGGAGAATCAGCTCGACAGTTCTGGAACAGATTCCTCACTAAAAAGAATCAGATAGTCGACTGTCCGGACGCCGAAGCCTTAGCAGCTTTCAGGCATAATGTTCGAGACGAATGGCTCTCCAGACACCTTGGCCAGGAAAAGCCAAGAACAATGGCCACACTCACAAGCCTCATGACCCGCTTTTGCGCAGGAGAGGACAGCTGGTTGGCAAGACGCAGCCCCAGCGACCCAAGTACATCCGAAACTAGGGATGGAAACGGAAAACCGCGACGCAACAAGGATCGTCGCCGAACTAAAGAAAAAAGTCCGAAGAGCGCGGCAGTCAATGCCGGATTCAAAGGCTCGCGACAAAATCAGACAAAACCACCCCTCCAGGATAATAGGGATGATCCGTCCAACTTAAATAGAATCCTGGACAGGATATGTCAGATACACAATACTCCTGGGAAGCCTGCTAACCATACCCACAGAGTGTCAAACCCTGCATTTTGTAACATATCATTTGCATTAATAAAGCATGAAAATTTGGACCAACAAAAACTTTTTCATTAATTGGCTTTTATTTTGAAGTTGGTTTTCTCTGAGTGGTTTTTCAAGTGCTCTTTATAGTCAACTACTCCACCTTCTATACTTCTTCTCCTTGATCCATGACCTCTTCCCAATGATCATGCCATGTGTATAGTACAATATAGTATTTCCTTACAAAAATAATTTGGCCAAATAGTATTTTCAAAAATTAGTTTTCCAAAAACCCCTTGATTGAGGATCACACTGCAAGTACTTAACTAAGGGCAGTAAAAATCTTTACAAAAATATGTTTGACTCCTATTAGATATAGGATCCCCAGAAACCACAAAAATATAATTTTAAAAGTTATTTTCCTATTTTATTTAAAGGATTTTTCCTAAGGCCAGAAATGGTCTTTAATAGGTTAAAATTATTTTAAAGCTTTAAAAATATTTGAGAAATTAGGGAGACTCAATGGACATATATTTTCCATATATATGAGTTTCAACATATGGTTATGATCAAAATATTGGACAAAACCTCCCAAAACCATTTCTGCTCATTTCAAGGATCTGAAATATTTCTACATGAAATATTTTCACAAAAATCCAAGAAAATTCTAGCATGTCACACATGACATTTTTGATGATCTTGCCAAGTCTCATGTCATGGAGAACAGAATAACCCCATGAAACCCTCTCAAAACCACTTCTGTCCTTTTTCAAGTTTGAACAGCTTTGCACTGTAAAACATGTCCAATTGCTCTCAAACTTGGTGCACATGCTCAAATGGTGTAATAATGCATCTAGACCAAATGGCACAAGTTGGAGAGAGTTTTATCTTGATCAAAGTGCCCCAAAACCCTCTCTGACCAGAATCAAATTTGAACAAGTTTGTACTACCAACTTTCTCTCCTTGACCCCAACTTTTGTGAGCATGTTCACATGACCAAATGAGGCCACTACACCAAGTTGTGCATCAAGGAGAAGTGATTTGCTCAACTAGATCTACACAAGTCCATTTCTGCTCATTTCTAGGGTTTACAAAAGTTGCATTGGCAACTTTGCCCAATTAAGCTCCAAATTGGTGGAAGGCCCTAATTATATGTGTCATTTCACCCTGTGAAGTGTCATGGCAATTGGAGATCATTTTCTTGACCAAACCAACATCAGACACCTTCTGACATTTTGCAAAAACCACTGTTTGGACCCCTTCCACTATTCTTGGTGAGCTCCACTTTTTACCACAGCTCCCACTAGACCCCTTTCACCTCCAGTAACAATGGCAAGTCCCCATCTCAATAATTGAGGGGTGAAAACCCCCTCTTCCTCTCTCTGGACAGCCACTTTCCCCCTCCTCTTCACCTCCCTCCTCACTCCAGTGCCCATATAGGGCATCCAATGCCCCCCTCCTCTTCTTTACTCCCCCCTAGACCTGCTACACACTAGTGGACGCGCCCCCTGCCCTTTAAACAATGCCATGGCAGCCATTTGCACGCTCTGGAGCACGCTACAGTGCGCTCCCGCACTGTAGCCACCCCCTTCCAGCCACATCCAGCCACCTCGGCTCTCCCCCTCGTGTCCCCCGAGGTGCCTCGACGTCTGGGACACGGCACGCTGCCGGCCCCTCCTCCTCCTCCCTCCTCTCTCCCCAGCACGCACGCGCGGCGGCCGCCCGAGCGCACAAGTGAGCATGCTCACACGCGAGGTGCCTCTGGCCCCCTGCTCCCTCTCTCTCTTCTTTCCCTCGCTCTGGACCGAGCCCACAAACGCCCCAGACACGGCGCTCTCCTCCCCCGAGCCCCGCAGCGACGAGCGTGAGCTCGCCGGCGCACGGGTCTGCTGGACCTCCCCGTCCTCCTATATAAAGGCCTCCCCGAGCCTTTCCACCCTTACCACTCGCTCTCTGCATCACCAGAACCTCCCCCTGCACCCCCAGCTCCTTCCCAGAACCACCCGAGCTCGAGATCGAGCTCGAGCTCCGCCGCGTCGGCTCGCCGGAGTTCGCGAGGTACAGGCCACCCCCGCTCCTCCTCTGCCCCGATCTGGAACCGCCTCCTCCCACTGATCATTTCCCCCTCGTTCCCCGCCTCTTTTGCAGCCGGAAACGGCCGGAGCCGTCGACTCCCGAAGCTCCTCCGCCGCAGACCTCGTCGCCGGCGAACCAGGCACCCCCGCCGGCCAAGTCCACCACCCCCCGACGTGCGGCAGTCCCCTGAAGCCATCCCCGCACTCGCCGGAGCTCGCCGTGGCCTGCATCGTCGCCGGTGAGCACCGCGACCCCCCTGTCCACAGGTTAGTGATGACAGGCGGACCCCGCCTGTCATCCTCTCCCTCATCCCCGCGCTCCTCTCTCTCTCTGACCTGCGGGCCCCGCCCGTCAGGTTTGAAACGGGTGGACGGGCGCGCGCGCGCTGTGCGCTGGCTCGGCTGGGCCTGCTGCCCTGCGGCTGCTCTGGCCCAGTGGCACAGTGCCATTTTTTCTTTTGTTTTTCCTTCTGTCTTGTAAAAATTCCACAGGGTAAAATATTTGTCCAAATGGAATAATTCCAATTCCTAAATTCCTAGAATATTGCAACCTATTTAATGGTGCAATTTCCATTCAAATCCAATCAACTTTTATGTACTGTTCAAATTTAAATTCAAATTTGAGCATTTAAACTCCCCTCTAAAAATCCATTCCTCCTATTCCACAACTCCAAATCCAAGACTAAGAATTTTCCCCTTCTTAGATTTTCCCCTAGTATTTATCAAAAACAAGTTGACATTTTTCTGAGCACTTTGGTTTTGCTGTTTTACTATTGCCTTATTTTCTCGTTATTTTCTTGCGACGAATAGATCCCGTATTTAACGAGGTAGTTGGATAAGAAGAAGGAGAAGGACTTGAAGACCTTGAAGACTAAGGCAAGCAGCCCTTTGACCATGTCTATGAAACCTTTTTATGCATGTCATATAGGACTTTATTAGCGTTGCTTCGGAATCATGATGTGATGGAGACCACTTTGGTGGGTTGCCTCTGTTACTTCCTCGTTGATACTTGCATTGTGCATGACCCTACCTCCTTATGAGGGTTATGCCGGTGGGAGTAGATAGGATGCTAAAGTAGTGCTACGCAAAAAGGGATGGGAATATGCATGGTGATGGAGACAAAGCATTTTCAAAAGACTTTTCAAAAACCCCATCGGGTGCCACTTATGCCCGAGGGAGATGATGAGTTGGGTAACCACTTGATGACGAAGTGGTGTACCGAGACAAGTGTGTGTTGTTTTCCAAAACGGATTGGTTTAAGTTGCGACCGTTATTCCAACCTTACATGCGCAACCACTCTACCCTTATATGGGAAAGGGCATTATTGATTACCTAGGTCGATACTAGCTTGAAGCCCGCATTACTAGTGACGGGGGAGAGTTGGTGCTCTCTCACGGGACGGGGTCGTGGCAGGTAGGGCATCCATGACTGTTTTCACAGGGCACCGGATACACCGTTGTGTCCCCTCTCGGATGTTACGATCTCGAGCGAGTCTCGTATGATGTACATCGTGAGGATACGGAGCAACGAGTGGACTCCTTGTTAGTGTTGTCTAGGGAAAGATAGCGATCGGGTGCTTACCCCGGGTGCTTGAGGTACCGCGGGTCGTGGATGACACGGAAGCTCCCCGGATCTTGTGGGTAAAGTGTGCAACCTCTGTAGAGTGTAAAACTATTCGAATAGCCGTGTCCAAGGTCAAGGACAGTTGGGTAACCGCTCTTGGGCTACATCCACATGTTTACAAACCAGTGTGTGTGTTTGGATAAGTGGGAAGAACTACTTGGGTCAAGTCAAGGACTTGACATGATTGAGTTGGGTTGGTGCCCTCTCTATTTATGTTGATATCTGTAACCTATCCTCATGCTTACTTAAATTCTCCTGATGCATGTCTTACAAGTTGTTGAACATGTCATTGCACCCAAAACTGGCTTTCCGCAAAAATTTACCTATGTCATGCATTATTGTACCTTGAACCAAAACATGGGTTGCTTGCGAGTACATTCAAAGTACTCATTGGCTTGCCACTGGTTATTTAATTGACTAGGCATGGAAGAACAGGAGTTCGAGGAAGAATCCTTTGGAGACGAACTTGCGAACTAGGACGCTTCCCAGTCAGAATGCCTGTAGGGTTAAGGCAGATGGCATGGGTTCTACTTATCAACGAAGATTTGCGCTGCTTGTGTTTCATTTGATGTTCAGCCTTGAAGGATTTATCTATGTAAGACTTGACCATAATGGTCATAATTGGTGTAAGACGGTATGTATGGATGTAAGACTCTTGTTATTCAGCTTCTGTGTGTTCAGTGAGCATTGATCTTTGGGATCACTGTACACGTGCATTCGGTGATCACGACTTAAGAGTCGGGGTCCCCACAGAGCTGGTATCAGAGCCATCCTGACTGTAGGAAGCCTTAGTTAGCATGGACGTTAGTTAGCTTGAGACCATCTGAACTTCTCTTCTTTTCTAAGCTTATCGAACCCGAGGAATATTTTTCCATATTTACCTCCCCTATTCAACTTTTGTAGATGGCTGTCGCCCCCTTGAGACTTCTTATGACATGATTTCCATCACTCTTAAAAGACTGCCTCCAACAATGCCACTACCCCTTGCTGCCCGTATACACCCTGCATGAACTGGAAAATGATGTGCTCGAGAAGGAGTTCTATGCCAAGGTTTTTGTGCCTGCCAAGACCTCACCCCAGGGGTGGTTCTTCATTGGACCACCTATGCCAACAAAAGACCTGGCCATTCAGCAAGTGGCATATGAAGCACTCCTCCGTCTTCGAGGCCTCCTGCCAGAAATGAAAGAAGAACACGCCACCCGCTATCTACCTGGAAAGAACGCATTTGGAGCCCTAGCTCAAGTGATGATTTCCACAGAAGATGAGGATCCAACCCTCAAGTACCAGATCCGCTTCATCAACGCCGGAGACTACCTTCTACGTAACCTTACCGAAGCATTCCTTAAGGCTCGCCAAGACCTCCCTTCACTTCTGCACCTCCACTGCCTCGAGAAGAAGAAGGTGGTCGAGCGAGAACAGCAAATCACTGCCTTAGAAGCCCACATTTTTAATCAAGAGCAGCAAATCAAGGGACTTCAGAAAGCTCGCAACCAAGCCCCACGCAAAAGGCATAGGAATGGATTTCCATATCCACCTCATAAAGGATCATCGACAGGCCCCCGACGACAATATCCAAGACTGAATAGAAACCCTTTTTCTTCCGTCACTTGACACGAGTGTGGTGAACATGGGCACATTAAAAGGATGTGTCCCAACAAGCAGCCAACTACCGCATACCCTTTGGCACCACAAGGGGAACCCAGAAACTGAAGACTGAGCACCCTTCTCTCCCATCAAGCACGACTACCAAGTCCGAGGACCCCTAGGGTAGGATGAGTCGTGTACCCCCATATGCGTAGTCGAGTCCGTGGGATGGTTCGAATGGAACCACGTTTTGTGTTGCTGTTTTTACTTGTTTGTGTTTTGATATAAGTCGCACATTTGCCCTGGGCAGCTTGTACGCGACTATATCACCTATCTTATCTTAATGATTGTGTGTCGCCTTTACGACACTTGTTTGTTTACACTTACACCATAAAACCCCCTTTTAGGCATTCCCCTCCTCTATGCTACCTTCCCCCTCTCTTCTCTCTGATCAACTGAAGATCAGCAAGACAAGATGCACCAAGGATCCTGCCTCGGCAACCAACTAGCAATGAAGACTTCTGCTACAATCTCCATGACCAAGCGCAACCCCATAAAGTTATATTTGACCCTCCAGACTAGAAACCCATTCCTAGACCCTTCGAGACTTCATAAGATTCCCCATCTCGAATCCTTAACCATGTGCTTAACCCACATACTTGCAAGAGAACCAGTTAAGCCTCAGTAAGCCTTGCTTATCAACTGGGTTCATTATGGAACTAGTGGACATAGTGAACGAGCACATTATCGTCCTAAGATAGCACCAAAACTGACAATGCCATAGGGAAGACCAGTTTAAGGATGTAGGAATTAAGGTCAAATGACTATATGAGTTTATATCTATGGCTTGAGGAATTATATGGGACTATTTGGAGGATTATGAGGCTTTGATGTTGGTAGATAAACGTGGCTGGATCATGATTATAGAGTAGCATAGCTTTCATTACCCCTGAGCAAATTGGATTTATAGGACAATTAAGATCGCAAGCTGAATTCTTGGAAGTATGGGGATTTGACATAGCCAGGGGATATTGATAGGAGATAGTTGTCATGATGATAAATAACTTGAGGGGAACATGTAGGAATTCTCGTTGGACAAGAGATTTGGATTTAGGTAGGTGATTCTAGTTGAATATA
This sequence comes from Aegilops umbellulata, assembly GCA_032464435.1. Classification (NCBI taxonomy): domain Eukaryota; kingdom Viridiplantae; phylum Streptophyta; class Magnoliopsida; order Poales; family Poaceae; genus Aegilops; species Aegilops umbellulata. The sequence continues at coordinate 225,203,312 of CP136060.1, forward strand.
GATGTTGAGTATGTCTACGTGGTTCGGAGTAAATTGGATTTAGACTGTTGATCTCGATCGTGATACCATGTTTCTTGGAGGACGATAAACTAGGAGATTGGATTAATTGTTGGAGTTTATCTAGGGATATGTATGAGCTTGATCTTGGAGTTACCTGATCATGATAATGGAAATTGATGGACTTACTATAGTAGAGACAGCCCTTTCAAGCATTTGGGGATTATATGGACTTTAGGAGATCATGTGGAACATCATAAACATGGGATTATGTAGTGATTGATGAAAGCTAATGGTCTGTTGGTTGATTCATAGGAAGGAAACAAGATCTTGGAGTGGTTTACGACGTGTTTCCTTAGGATAGAGATGCTTTATTATGGACCTTGGATCAATAGACTGAGCACTTGGATTGTGGTGATTAAATTCAAGCTTAGCAGCTTATATGTTCTACCCATGGATTTTTAGGGGTAGCCATACATATGAGTTTGGGGATTGTAGACATATATGATTTTGTTAGACCTCCTCTTGAGAGTCATGAGGATATGAATAACATGATGTGATTATTTGGAAAGACTAGATGGAACAGTTGGCATCTCAGGAACTGTGGTCAAGGATAAGATGATAAACGTTCACTCGCACACTAGAATCCTTGAAACCCTTGAGCCCCACCTAGCCACGACATGGTAGGAATCGCGACCATGGGCTTTGTCTGTAGGACAAGGAAACCTTGGCCAAAACCCAACCATGACCACCACCGATACCCCAACCTATACTCTATGTACCCCGTGGGCAAGTCTTCACGGAGTACTCGGACAAGTTAGTTGCCATCTTTCCTTGATGACATACTTGCCTACCCAAAGACGGAAGAAGAATCGTTCAGCTGGTTAGGGAACATCTGAAGATCACCATGTCCAGGAGGAAGAACTGCACCAACCACCATCGTCAAGAAGTAAACCTCCGCATCGAAGACCAGGCATATTTGCAAGCCACTTCTCTCAAGGGAACCAAACATTTTCACGACAAGGAAACCCACACCAAGATTTAACAACCCCCTCCGAGACCGCCACAAGACGAAGAGAAGACAGCTACCAGTTAGAGTTACCGCCTAAGTCACCCACTGTGCACAGCGCTTTCCACGCGACACACCCTCAAAAGCGTTTCCAACTTCCTAATTAGCCCGGTCTCAACCAAGGCATCAATCATCAAACCATTGACCCCCAGCCCAATATGACATACGCGAGAGACCCCTATTGCAATCCGGATCAAGCAGGACGACAAATGCAAAGCCACACCATCGAGAACTTCAAGGTTCGATGGAGCACCAAACGGAAGCAGAAGCAGTATGAGGACGTGAAAACTACCCCAGATCCAAGTTTCCGTATTCCTTTCCGCGCTTAGTCTCGGAATCTCGGGGACGAGATTCTTGTAAGGGGGGGTAGGTCTGTCACACCCTGCATTTTGTAACATATCATTTGCATTAATAAAGCATGAAAATTTGGACCAACAAAAACTTTTGCTTTAATTGGCTTTTATTTTGAAGTTGGTTTTCTCTGAGTGGTTTTTCAAGTGCTCTTTATAGTCAACTACTCCACCTTCTATACTTCTTCTCCTTGATCCAAAACCTCTTCCCAATGATCATGCCATGTGTATAGTACAATATAGTATTTCCTTACAAAAATAATTTGGCCAAATAGTATTTTCAAAAATTAGTTTTCCAAAAACCCCTTGATTGAGGATCACACTGCAAGTACTTAACTAAGGGCAGTAAAAATCTTTACAAAAATATGTTTGACTCCTATTAGATATAGGATCCCCAGAAACCACAAAAATATAATTTTGAAAGTTATTTTCCTATTTTATTTAAAGGATTTTTCCTAAGGCCAGAAATGGTCTTTAATAGGTTAAAATTATTTTAAAGCTTTAAAAATATTTGAGAAATTAGGGAGACTCAATGGACATATATTTTCCATATATATGAGTTTCAACATATGGTTATGATCAAAATATTGGACAAAACCTCCCAAAACCATTTCTGCTCATTTCAAGGATCTGAAATATTTCTACATGAAATATTTTCACAAAAATCCAAGAAAATTCTAGCATGTCACACATGACATTTTTGATGATCTTGCCAAGTCTCATGTCATGGAGAACAGAATAACCCCATGAAACCCTCTCAAAACCACTTCTGTCCTTTTTCAAGTTTAAACAACTTTGCACTGTCAAACATGTCCAGTTGCTCTCAAACTTGGTGCACATGCTCAAATGGTGTAATAATGCATCTAGACCAAATGGCACAAGTTGGAGAGATTTTTATCTTGATAAAAGTGCCCCAAAACCCTCTCTGACCAGAATCAAATTTGAACAAGTTTGTACTACCAACTTTCTCTCCTTGACCCCAACTTTTGTGAGCATGTTCACATGACCAAATGAGGCCACTACACCAAGTGGTGCATCAAGGAGAAGTGATTTGCTCAACTAGATCTACACAAGTCCATTTCTTCTCATTTCTAGGGTTTACAAAAGTTGCATTGGCAACTTTGCCCAATTAAGCTCCAAATTAGTGGAAGGCCTAATTATATGTATCATTTCACCCTGTGAAGTGTCATGGCAATTGGAGATCATTTTCTTGACCAAACCAACATCAAACACCTTCTGACATTTTTCAAAAACCACTGTTTGGACCCCTTCCACTATTCTTGGTGAGCTCCACTTTTTACCACAGCTCCCCCTAGACCCCTTTCACCTCCAGTAACAATGGCAAGTCCCCAGCTCAATAATTGAGGGGTGAAAACCCCCTCTTCCTCTCTCTGGACAGCCACTTTCCCCCTCTTCTTCACCTTCCTCCTCACTCCAGTGGCCATCCAGGGCATCCAATGCCCCCCTCCTCTTCTTTACTCCCCCCTAGACCTGCTAGACACTAATGGACGCGCCCCTGCCCTTTAAACAATGCCATGGCAGCCATTTGCACGCTCTGGAGCGCGCTACAGTGCGCTCCCGCACTGTACCCACCCCCTTCCAGCCACATCCGACCACCTCGGCTCTCCCCCTCGTGTCCCCCGAGGTGCGTCATCGTCTGGGACACGACACGCTGCCGGCCCCCTCCTCCTTCTCCCTCCTCTCGCCCCAGCTCGCACGCGCGGCGGCCGCCCGAGCGCACCAGTGAGCATGCTCACACGCGCGGTGCCTCTGGCTCCCTGCTCCCTCTCTCTCTTCTTTCCCTCGCTCTGGACCGAGCCCACAAACGCCCCAGACACGGCGCTCTCCTCCCCCGAGCCCCGCAGCGACGAGCGTGAGCTCGCCGGCGCACGGGTCTGCTGGACCTCCCCGTCCGCCTATATAAAGGCCTCCCCGAGCCCTTCCACCCTTACCACTCGCTCTCTGCATCACCAGAACCTCCGCCTGCACCCCCAGCTCCTTCCTAGAACCGCCCGAGCTCGAGATCGAGCTCGAGCTCCGCCGCGTCGGCTCGCCGGAGTTCGCGAGGTACAGGCCACCCCCGCTCCTCCTCTGCCCCGATCTGGAACCGCCTCCTCCCACTGATCATTTCCCCCTCCTTCCCCGCCTCTTTTGCAGCCGGAAACGGCCGGAGCCATCGACTCCCGAAGCTCCTCCGCCGCGGACCTCATCGCCGGCGAACCAGGCACCCCCGCCGGCCAAGTACACCACCCCCCGATGTGCGGCAGTCCCCTGAAGCCATCCCCGCACTCGCCGGAGCTCGCCGTGGCCTGCATCATCGCTGGTGAGCACCGCGACCCCCCTGTCCATGGGTTAGTGATGACAGGCGGGCCCCGCCTGTCATCCTCTCCCTCGTCCCCGCGCCCCTCTCTCTCTCTAACCTGCGGGCCCCGCCCGTCAGGTTTGAAACGGGTGGGCGGGCGCGCGCGCGCTGTGCGCTGGCTCGGCTGGGCCGGCCCGCTGGCTGGGCCTGCTGCCCTGCGGCTGCTCTGGCCCAGTGGCACGGTGCCATTTTTTCTTTTCTTTTTTCCTTCTGTCTTGTAAAAATTCCACAGGGTAAAATATTTGTCCAAATGGAATAATTCCAATTCCTAAATTCCTAGAATATTGAAACCTATTTAATGGTGCAATTTCCATTCAAATCCAATCAACTTTTATGTACTGTTCAAATTTAAATTCAAATTTGAGCATTTAAACTCCCCTCTAAAAATCCATTCCTCCTATTCCACAACTCCAAATCCAAGACTAAGAATTTTCCCCTTCTTAGATTTTCCCCTAGTATTTATCAAAAACAAGTTGACATTTTTCTGAGCACTTTGGTTTTGCTGTTTTACTATTGCCTTATTTTCTCGTTATTTTCTTGCGACGAATAGATCCCGTATTTAACGAAGTAGTTGGATAAGAAGAAGGAGAAGGACTTGAAGACCTTGAAGACTAAGGCAAGCAACCCTTTGACCATGTCTATGAAACCTTTTTATGCATGTCATATAGCACTTTATTAGCGTTGCTTCGGAATCATGATGTGATGGAGACCACTTTGGTGGGTTGCCTCTATTACTTCCTCGTTGATACTTGCATTGTGCATGACCCTACCTCCTTATGAGGGTTATGCCGGTGGGAGTAGATAGGATGCTAAAGTAGTGCTACGCAAAAAGGGACGGGAATATGCATGGTGATGGAGACAAAGCATTTTCAAAAGACTTTTCGAAAACCCCATCGGGTGCCACTTATGCCCGAGGGAGATGATGAGTTGGGTAACCACTTGATGACGAAGTGGTGTACCGAGACAAGTGTGTGTTGTTTTCCAAAACGGATTGGTTTAAGTTGCGACCGTTATTCCAACCTTACATGCGCAACCACTCTACCCTTATATGGGAAAGGGCATTGTTGATTACCTAGGTCGATACTAGCTTGAAGCCCGCATTACTAGTGACGGGGGAGAGTTGGTGCTCTCTCACGGGACGGGGTCGGGGACATGATTGAGTTGGGTTGGTGCCCTCTCTATTTATGTTGATATCTGTAACCTATCCTCATGCTTACTTAAATTCTCCTGATGCATGTCTTACAAGTTGTTGAACATGTCATTGCACCCAAAACTAGCTTTCCGCAAAAATTTACCTATGTCATGCATTATTGTACCTTGAACCAAAACATGGGTTGCTTGCGAGTACATTCAAAGTACTCATTGGCTTGCCACTGGTTATTTAATTGACCAGGCATGGAAGAACAGGAGTTCGAGGAAGAATCCTTTGGAGACGAACTTGCAAACTAGGACGCTTCCCAGTCAGAATGCCTGTAGGGTTAAGGCAGATGACATGGGTTCTACTTATCAACGAAGATTTCCGCTGCTTGTGTTTCATTTGATGTTCAGCCCTTAAGGGTTTATCTATGTAAGACTTGACCATAATGGTCATAATTGGTGTAAGACGGTATGTATGGGTGTAAGACTCTTGTTATTCAGCTTCTGTGTGTTCAGTGAGCATTGATCTCTGGGATCACTGTACACGTGCATTCGGTGATCACGACTTATGAGTCGGGGTCCCCACACAGAGATTGTTGGGTTTTCAAACAATCCGGCAGACTCAATGCCGAACACAAGGGGCTCGACACGCCAAGCGAAGACGACGACGAACCCCAGAAGCAGAGCACCAGGAAACAAAAGAACTTCCCACAAGAAGTAAAAATAGTGAACTTACTTCACGTAACAAAACGTGTGCACCCATAAAGGTACGCACCATACGACCTATCCCCAAGGGGTCCCGCCACTAGTTATTAAAACCAATCACCTTCGATCAGCTAGACTATTCTAGAAATATCAAGAATGCAGGCTGGACTGCCCTGATACTTGATCCAATAATTGGCGGATTCCAGTTTGCAAATGTCCTTATGGACGGCGGCAATGGACTAAACCTGATATATCAGGATACAATCCATCACATGGGGATAAACCCGGCAAGAATCCGCCACAGCAAAACCTCCTTTCAAGGGGTAGCACCTGGTCTGGACACCCATTGTATGGGTTTTCTCCGGCTCGAAGTTATATTCGGCTCTGCGATAACTTCCGTCGCGAAAAGCTGACCTTCCATGTCGTCCCATTCTCAAGTCGTTATCAAGCACTACTGGGACGCGAAGCTTTCGCTCGCTTTAACGCAATACCGCATTATGCATCTCTCACGCTTAAGATGCTCGGTCCACGAGGCATCATCTCTTTGAAGGGGAAACACTAAAGTGCAACTCCCCCAAGTGGAGGACTGTGCAGCTGCTTTGACAGCCCCAAAGTAAAATGGCCTCGCCGGCCAAAAAACTTCAAAATAGGTCATTAAAGACCACAAACGCGGATAGACGAGTTCGGTATCATCATTAATGCAGACTTAATGGCCATGTACCCCCGCACTAGGGGCTAAACGCAGAGACAATAAAGCTCAATTTTATGTTTTACTTTATATTCATTTATTTTAAAACCTTTTGTTCGGCATGACCCGTTTTCAATTTAGCTCCTCTCTTTTACAGATGAACGTCGTGTGGCGTCCGTCCAGGATACGGCACAACGGAGACACTGGCGCAGACGTGCAGTAGGGACCCGTCCTAAAGGATTCTTTTCAGATTAAGACCCTGCGTAAACCTTTTTTACTGTCTCTTGTTGTAACACATCCCCTGGTTTTTTCCGATATAACCAAGGAGGAGGCTGGCGTCTAGGCATGTGGCCACGTCAGAATTTTTTGCACGTACCTGGACACTAGGGGCTTTTTTAGCAAGGAGTGTTGTTTCGCCCGCACTCATAAAGACCGAACACCTTAGGGAGTGTTCGGCGTCGCGAGTTTTGGCATTATATGCATCAGCTCCGAATCATGTCTTTGGTCAAATGTTGGGTTGCCGGGCTCCTGAGTTCGGCTACCTTACGTTCCGCTCTATCGGCTAAGGTAGCACCAGGAAAACTACTGCGATTGTGCCCCGGTTCGGCCGGGCGAGCACCTCAGTAGAGAAAGCCAAAAACTGACTGTCATGATGTAGTGTGAGACTGGTCAGCCACTCGATGACCTATTGGAATCTATCAGATTCCTCCGCTTTAACGAAGGACCGCTTCCCGGTCAGGCACATACGCGCCCCGAACTCGGGCGAGCGCAGTCGCCACTAATGGGCTACCTAAATAGTCCCACTGTGAAGCTCCTATGGCTAAGTGAAAGTGTTAAAGCATTATAGTCCGGTTGCCTGGCCCGCTGCGCTATCACCTCCTTTGTCGGACCAAGACGTTGGGTTAAGTGTGAAAATGCGTCTTCTGCGAGCACCCCCGCACTATGTGCGTGGGGGTTGAAGCCAACGACTGCAATCTTTCAGATTATACACGCCGAACTCGGGCGAGCGCAGTCGCCACTAATGAGTCATACTTGCACCCTCTATACACGCCGACCTCTTCATTGCATTAATGCATGGCACTGCGTCGAGGAATTGCTGCACCAAGCTAAAATAACTCTTCGGCTCCGACCTCCCCGGCCACAGATGACCCATGACGTACTTCATGGCGAGTCCGGACAACCTATTAAGTTCGGCCCATTGAGCCAAACGATCGTCCACTGCCAGTGGATGCTCTGGATTGTGAAATTGTGACCAGAACAATTTTTCCACTTCATGATCTTTCAGATCTCGAAAGTGTTTGGTCGCATCTGCAACACTCGCTGCCAAATCCAGATAGGTGTCCTCCACACTCCACATCCGGTCCAACGGAGCAAACTTCGGATCGCAAAATTTTCTTCGCAGCATGAAGGGCTTTCCAGCCACAATCTGTTCGGCCTGACGTAGCTCCTCCTTCGCAGCTCTCATCGCAGAGCGCGCGTCCTTGGCATCAGCAATGGCCTTCTCTAGGACCGTCTGTCTCGCCTGGTCTTCTTTCTCAAGAAGTCTGCAACGGGCTGTAGTGCACTTTAACTTTTCGGCCATACTGGCCATCTCTTCCTTGCTTCGGCAATGAGCAGCCTGTTCGGCTCTCAGCTCTTCAAGGGCCTTCTTGGCAGCCGCATCACTTTTCCTGGCTTGATCTTTAGCTCGGGCAAGTTCTGCCCTAAGACTCTCCACGGCGGCCGCACCATCTGCTCAAGCACACACATCGTAAGACACTGGCATAAAACTCTTTTTACCTAATGCTGCCCGAGGAATCACATACCTTGAGCCTCATCCAATCGCTTGTTGACAAGCGCGATGTCGGCATCTGCCACGTCCAGTTGCCGCTTTAGTTCGGCAAAACCAGCAGTTCTGCCACGCCCAGTTGCCGCTTTAGTTCGGCTTGAGAAGGGCCGAGGTCTGAACTACAAGGTAAAAATTCAGTTAAACTTCTCAGATATAAATCACGGATTTCTCTCATCCCTCGAAAGGAAAATCTTTCTCTACTCACGGCTCGCTGGAGGGCTGATCTCCTTGAGTACGTAGTCCGGCCGAGGAACTCCTCGGCGTCAGACCCTCTGACGGGGATCTTTTCCCCCGCTTCGAGACAATGGTCTTTGGGTCGTCAGAGGCGGTTCTCTTCTTTCCCTTAGGAGAGGAATCGTCGGTTCCTCTCTTCGGAGCAGCCTCCTACGAGGAGGCCCTAGTTTCCTTGTCCTCCCCCTTACTTCCCTCCAAAGGCACTATCTCCAGCATCCTGACTAGCACGGGATCCGGCCTGGTTTCGGGAAGGGGAGCCGGACACCTGATCAGCTTCGCCTTCGCTATCCACTCCTGTTTAAAAGGACAGCTCTTTTAAGGGCAAGTTTATGACAATTATACGGATAGAAGGTCCGGGCACAAGGTTACTTACTTGAGTATCCGGGCGATTGCGGCTTAGGCCTGCGTCCTCGGTCAAATCCGGACACACTTCTTGTGATCCGAAGAACAGTTTATACATCTCCGCGGGCGTCGCGCTCATAAAATCCCGGAGAGCTCGTGGTCCCTCTGGATTGAACCCCCACAGGCGAAGGGGCGACGTTTGCCGAGCAGTGTCCAGCGAATCACCATGACCTGCGTCACCTTGACCAGGTTGAGGTCTCCTTTAAAGAGATCCTTAATGCGGCCCTGCAGCAAGGGTACATCTTTGGGCAAACCCCAATCTAACCCTCTGTTGACCCATGACGCTAGCCGTGGTGGGGGGCCCGAGCGAAAGGCAGGAGGCGCCACCCACGTGGTGCCCCAGGGAGCGGTGATATAAAACCACTCTCGTTGCCACAAGCCTAGCTCCTCTTGAAAAGAGCCCTCGGGCCATGGAGCATCGGCATTTTTGCTTATAACGGCGCCTCCGCACTCTGCGTGCCGTCCCTCGATCATCTTCGGCTCCACTTTGAAGGTCTTGAGCCATAATCCGAAGTGAGGGGTAACACGGAGGAGCGCTTCACACATGACGATAAACGAGGAGATATGGAGGATGGACTCCGGAGCTAAATCATGAAATTCCAGCCCGTAATAAAACAACAGTCCCCTCACAAAGGGATCCATTAGGAAGCCCAGCCCTCGGAGGAAGTGAGACATGAACACCACGCTCTCACCGGGCTGGGGGTTGGGAATAGCCTGCCCTTGAGCAGGCAATCTATGTGAAATTTCACCGGTCAGGAACTTAGCCTCCCTCAACTTTAGCACGTCCTCCTCCGTGATGGAGGAGGGCGTCCACCGGCCTTGAAGGTCAGAACCGGACATTGTCGAAGGTCCGAAGCGCCTGGAATCTGGAGCCTAGGGTGTTGGAACTCAAGGCGATGGGCGAACACGCTTGAGATTGAAAAAAGAAGTAAGGCCTTGGTCTCTTTATAAGATGTCGAATACCAAGAGCCCTCCCCGTAACCGTTTGGGACTCGCCTTTAATCGAGGGAAACGTGCTAACGGGCGCGGTTGGGTTACCCACGTCCGTATTGATGAGAATCCCGTAAAAAGGGCACACGATCTCTGCTTCGACAGGACGTGCCAAGGAAACCGCCTCGCTAAACATGCTGAGGCGGAAAAGTAAAAAACGATTCGTAGAGAACTTGGCCGTAGTGTGATGACACACTGCGGAATACGTCAGCAGATTTGATTTGTGTTAATGTTATTCTCTCTATGGCAATATGTGGAAACCTATTTTGCAGAGCCGGACACTATTTTTGGTGTTTACAATGTTCTATGAAGGACTTGGAGGAGGAACCCGCCTTGCAATGCCAAAGACAATCTGCGCGCCGGACTCGTCGTCATTGAAGCCTGGTTCAGGGGCTACTGAGGGAGGCCTGGATTAGGGGGTGTTCGGGTAGCCGGACTATACCTCTAGCCGGAATCCTGGACTATGAAGATACAAGATTGAAGACTTCGTCCCGTGTCCGGAAGGGACTTTCCTTGGCGTGGAAGGCAAGCTTGGCGATGCGGATATTCAAGATCTCCTACCAATGTAACCGACTCTGTGTAACCCTAACCCTATCCGGTGTCTATATAAACCGGAGGGTTGTAGTCCGTAGGACGAACCATCATCATACACAATCATACCATAGGCTAGCTTCTAGGGTTTAGCCTCCTTGATCTCGTGGTAGATCTACTCTTGTACTACCCATATCATCAATATTAATCAAGTAGGAGTAGGGTATTACCTCCATCGAGTGGGCCCGAACCTGGGTAAAAACATCGTGTCCCTTGTCTCCTGTTACCATCCGGCCTTGACGCACAGTTCGGGACCCCCTACTCGAGATCCGCCGGTTTTGACACCGACAATGGGCCAGCCAAGGTAAAGGCCCACAAGATTTTTGTGGACCATAATGGGCCGGCCCAGCTAAAGGCCCAGCTGTATGCCCACAAGATTTTGAGGACCCTAGTAGGCCGGCCCATTAACTGGCTGCCATATTTTGGGCCAAATGCCGGCCCATATTTGATCCGGTCTAGTAATGGCCTGCCACGTTCCGGGTCTAACTATGGCCCATATGAGATCTGACCCGTTAAAAGCCTACCATGTTCTGGGCCAAATTACGGCCCAGATCAGGTCCGGCCCTTTAAGAGGCTTTGGGCTAAATTATGGCCCATATCATATTTGGCCCGTTAATTGCACGCTATGCTTTTGGGCCCACTTGCTAAAGGCCCATTTAATAATTCGACCTGATATTAGTTTCGGCCTCTTAAGGGCCCGTTTAACATTTCGGCCCTATATTAATTTCGGCCTGTTAAGAGCCCGTCATATAGTTGGGCCTAACTTCGGCCCGGTTTGCATCCGGCCTGCTCGCAGCCGATAATCTGATTGGGCCAAACAAGGACCGAGACACTTTTGGCCTGTTAAAAGCCTGTGATTTGATTGGCACAATCATGGGCCGGGGTCCATTTCGGGCTTCTGCCGGCCCATGATCTGTTCGGCACACTTCAGGCCCAACCTACTTCTCAGCCTCCTAAAAGCCCATTGAGTTTTCTTGCGAAAAGAGGGCCGGCGGTTTACTCGGCCTATTAAAGGCCCGAGTCTACTAGTGGGCCAGTTTACATTTAGGCCTTCTAACGGACCAAGATGACGGGGCCCATGATGCGGATCATACATCGTGATTGCATGACGGCCCGATTATGTACCGTAATTTTACGGTTTGGTCGGTTTACTGCGAAGACAAGATATATATATAGTAAAATAACTGCAGGATCGTGAATAAGAAAAAACCTAGACAATACAATAAAGAAATTACGGCATATTATATCCACTGGGCATCAAAGTTCGCCCTATGATAATAAAGCACAAGCAGACAGCAGATTACATACACGGGGCATCAAAGATCGCCACTGGTGCAACTAAACACGCTGGCAAAATAATATACAAAACCGACAGCACTTCAATAGAGTTCAAGAAAGGTTAGCCCTGCTGGGGAGCTGCAGCGCAAGCAGCTGAGCAAGATGATGAGACTGCGCTTGTTTAACACTTATATCCCCCTCACTCTGAAAGATAAACAAGCAGACAGATGACAGGTTTTGCACATAAAAGTATCAGTGCTGACAATTCATCACATTTCTTACTGACGAATAAAGTGACACAGTTTAAAATTGCATTAAAACAATATGGTATTGTTCAGGTCAAGACATGGCAGGAAATGACATTGTGAAGGAGTTGGCAGCTTCACGACACCACTCGATTACAGATCAATAACTCATAAGTATCAATGGTTAGTGTGTTGTCAATTTATCCCATTTCAGATTGGCAAATAAAGAGACGGTTTAAATAATAGTAGAATGATATGACATTGTTCATATTTAAGACATTGCAGAATATGACATTGTGCTGTAGTGGGTAGGTTCACCACACCACTGGATTACGGATCAAGAAGAGAAGCATACATGCAGTGCAAAAGAAGATCACTTGCTCTGTATAGTTTAATTTATATGGTATGAAGAAGGAACTTGGTTGTACAACTGAAAACTTAAATTGAGAAGGACAAACTTTTGTTTATGAACTACATAATAAACTTTAAACATGCAATTTAATGCAAACACGAAAAATAAACAGTTGTTGTAGTCATGCCTAAGCAAATATACACAACAAAGTTTGAAGGCTTGAGAAGGAAAAACTTACATTATTGGTGAAGGTAGGCTCTATAAAGCCCTTGTCCATGCTGATGGGGGGGGGGGCAATTCAAGAAGTTTACCACAGAATCTTCTTAATAAGCATTGCCTTTATTCTACATTTTGTTAAGAGTAAATATAGATGTGACAATATAAGAAAAAACGAAGAATATTTAAGATAAGATGAAGAGTGATGCTACATAACCAAGTAGCTATAAATGTAAGTACAATGATACAGGCAAAAGGTACAGCCAAGAGCAATGCAGAGCTAAACTTCTTCAGTAACATCGGTGTTATCCAACCTTATGGTAAGAGTAAATATATATCTTATGTGTAGAAAATGGAGGGCAAAGGAAAATAAGCTGCAGAGTGATGGTAGATGAACAACTACCTGTCAATATAAGTACACTGATAAAGGACATTAGGTACTTAAAAGAACAATGCAGAGCTAAAATTTTTCATTGGCATTGGATATATTCTACACTAATGTAATCATTCATACAGATCAGATAATTTGGAGCGAACAATTGATAAGCAAGCTATCATGCATACTGCTGTCACATAATAAACTAGGTATGTATGCAAGTACAGTGATACAGGACAATAGATACTAACAAGAGCAAGGCAGCGGGCAGCATATTTGCGATATCCTGTCGTTCTTTTCAAACCGGACTTCTTTTTTGAGCAGATTTCCTGCAAAAAAGATCCATAAGGCACATGCAGACAAGTAGAAGTTCAAATTGTCATGCGATATCATAGACAGTACCTCATACTCGGAACGAGACCAGTGCATAATAAGGTTTTTCCATTCAATGTCTTGTAAATTTAGCACAGGAGACTTCACCAGAAATTCGTTTATAGACTTGCCATCAAAGTGTGATTTCCTCAGGTAACACCAATACTGCTGCAATGTTTCCTTGAAAAGCACAAGCAAGCTTTGCTCGTCACTATCCAGATTGACCCTTGCCTACTTACAACAATGTAATGTAAATCATTGATGTGTTCAATCAGCAGAAAACAAGAAAATAATCACCATGAATAATAGCACTTACACGTAAGTGGGACAAGAAGATGTGAAAATGGTGTTTGTCTTCACTATAATCTTCCCATGATGGGAATATATGCACGTAGTCCCTAACAACATTGAAAGCATTGCCTTTTAAACTGGGAATAACGGGAATGGGGTTCCAATCTACAGGAATTGGCCGTCTCTGCAGTTGGGATAGGTCTTCGGCTGGTGGAAATGCTATACTTTTTGCTGGAGTGGGATTTTTCTGTGGTACGCTGGTGCTATGGCAACTGAAATCGGCATGCCTTTTGCTGGAGTGCAGGTCCTGTGTAGTGCGGCTAGTGGTGTGGCCAGTGAAGTATGGGTATAGTTTGCTAGAGTCGGTCCTACGTTTTGTGTCACTGGTTGTACATCCAATATAAGTGTGGTGTTGTTTGATTTCTCCGGCACAACCACGTTTTTCAAGGACTTTGCTGGTGCTCCTTCAGGTTCGGCAATCACCCTCTTCCTTTTTGATGTCTGATGCACAAGAACAACATTTGAGTGGAAAAACATGGTATGATGACAGATGGAATATGTATTGATAATGGATGGGCATGGCATCTCGACATACATGATGAGTAAACTAAGCAGATGGCAGTGCAACAAAGTAGACGAAATGCAAGACAACATATGCAAGATATGCACAATCAATAAAACCTTGCCAAATTAGAACAAGCACCTTGATGGGTGAACAGGATAGGCCATCTGCCTTTGACTCCTCGAGGTTAGAATAGTCATTAGGATCATATTCTGAACAAGAATCAACAGGTGGGGAGCGTATGAGTTTCATTGCATCCAGAATGGCACTCAGTGCCTTGGTGACAATTTCGTAAGTCATTGCGGTGTTTAGCTTCAAGAGTGGACTAACGCTAGTGCGACACAAAGCAGCTACACAGATCATAGTGTAGATATATCGGGAAAACCGTAAGCATCAGAGTAAAATCAGCAAAGTGGAACTTGCTGGAATATATGTGCTACTATTGCCGGTACGGCTAGAAAGGCTTCAGATACCAGCTCTCTTCAACTGAAGGTACAGTACTGTTAATATCAGTGTAACTCTCAAAGGCGACACAGCTCCCCGCATTTCCTTGCTATTCTTATAGGATTCAAGTGGGCAGGCCACTACTAATCCTATTCCCATGTTTGCAAAATCCTACGAATCAAAGAGGCCCGACGAGTTCAAAGTGTCCATACCAACCGACCGTATAGACATCTACACTACAAATGTCCCTGCTCATCTTCACTACAAGGAACATACTGTACTACTATCATACTCCCTCCATTCCAAAATATAAGTCTTGGTAGAGATTTCCACTATGGATCACATACAAATGTATCCAGATACATTTTAGAGTGTAGATTCACTCATTTTGCTCCATATGTAGTCCATGGTGGAATCTATACAAAGACTTGTATTTAGGAACGGAGAGAGTACTTATTAAAGAAGAACGGAAGAGGAACATGCTAAAGAAGAGCAAGAAGATTTTGGATAATAAAATGTTCGTTGCGCAGTGCCCACACATGATGAACCAGAGCGCATTAGGAAAGCAACTCCCTGCTGTCTCTCTATATGTGGTGCACGTGCTTTTTCAAAAGTAAAGTAGGAACATTAGCTGACCAATTAAATGTTATCTGTTTTAGTAATATCAGCATCATATCAGATTCGTACTCGAGCAACAAGCTTGGAATTATGAGTGGCACGTTGTTTAGCTTGATGGATTCAGGAGCAGTGCTAAGCAGGTACGATGATGGTACTGAATATAAAGGCATGTTTGCATGCAAGTCGCGTGACTTTTGTCATTTGGGTCAGTCGACCATTTCAGGCGGTTGGATGAAGATCCTACGTCTCCTAACCCTTCTTCTTCCTCGTCTCTGTTTCTTCCCATACAGAACACCGCACGGGCCGCCGGCCGGACCATCGGCACCCACCGCCTGTGTTCCTCCGCCACCCCCACCCCTGCCCCCACCCGCGTCGAGTTTTCTTTATTCGGCGAGGCCCCACCAGCGCTCCGCCACAACCAAAGTCCCCACCCGAGCCCCTTCGTTCACACCGGCGAACTCCGGCGAGCTCTGAAAAATCGACTGACCCAATTTTGAAATTTAGTCTACTGTGGTTTAACTAGTGTGGAATATAGAAGGCGAAAACCATAAGCATTGGGAGTATAGTGTTGAGCATGCCATGGCGGGTCTAAAGGTGCAAACCAGACAAAGGCAACTTCGCAACCAATGTTGGCTTTCAACTAGCAAGTAAGTGATGGACAAGAAATCAGAGTAAAGCAGTGGCGATTTATTTTCTTGCTGCGATAAATAAGTTGACCAGACACGAAAGAGTACCGCCTCTGGTGCAGCGTCGTGTATGCATCTGCTGAGAATTTGACGGTGCTGCAGTAGCGATGGCTGTCGGCGGCGTGGAAGCAGATCCAGGAGGATTGACGGTGGCGGCGGGGCGCGGTGGACGAGACGGTCGTAGGAGCGGCGACGGCAAGGTGGACGACCACAGGGATGAAGCGAGAGCACGGGATGCAAGGATCCCAGTACAAAGCCGTGGATGAGAGAGGTCGATTTCTTGTAGTGGACGGCGACGTCGGGGTATTAGCTCCAGCATGGTGGAGGAGGACGTTGGTGGATGGGGTGGAGGACGGAGGAGGTTGGGGTGGAGAGGGTGCTTTGGCGCCCACGGAGTAAGAATGGGGAAATGGAGGTGGAGAGGAAGGGGGAACCATGTCTTCAGGGCGCGCTTGTCTCAATTGCGAGGAAATTTACAAACTTAGCTCCCGTTTCAAATTTTCTACATCACAGCAATATTGGTCGGTTGGGGATAGGACGGTAATCTCGCATACACCGAATATTTGCCGACGAGAGTTTGTTTTTGGTGCCCACCGTGTATGAATCGGGGAGGGAGTCGATTTCGGCCGAGGACACATTGTGTTTTGTCTCCCACCGTGTATGAATCCAGGTGAGAGGCGGTTATGTCACGTTTGAGTGAAATTACAAACCTACCCCTATCAAAACCTATAGAAATCGAGCAGATAGGCTTTGCGTGGCAGGGATAGGCAGTAGTAATTTCCATCTCGCAGATTTTGGTTTCAGGCGGTTACTGCGACTTTCCCCGCTTCGTTCAAATTTTGCAGAGTGCACGTTTACCATGCCAACTCAATTCGGATCCCGTTTGTATTCTAATTTTTTCGGGCGGGATCCATTTTCGGTTGGAATAAAATTCTATATACATCATTTTTTTATATACTTTCTAAAGCACAACAAAGAATTCTACTCCTTTATATGTATAATATGATCTACAAATACAATGATCTCAAAATCATAAGGTTGAATTCAAAAAATTAAACCAAATCATGTTCTACTAAAATGTAGGGATCAGTAATATCTATATATTAAATAACATAGATGCGCGTGTATTCATATGAGTATGCATGTTTGATAAATCAATTTTGGTTCGAGTATGGATTACATGTATCATCATCTCGAATTCAAATATTTGAATCCCTTTTATGTTCACTCCTTTCATGCCCATCTCTCTCGCATGCATGCTCCTTCATGTAGCTATCACTCTCTTTTCTCCAGCTCACCCGCACACTCACTTCATGTTTCTCCTATCCTCGCAAACATGGTCTCTCGACGTCTCCCTTGAGAAGTGTCACACTCTCCCTATCATTATACATTACACGGTTGTCATTATCTCTCACGTCTCTACCGTTCTCTCGTATCACTAGGTACCTAAGCTTTCTTTTTCACCGCCACACACGCAGACTCCACTCGCCTTTCACTTTGTCTTTATATCTATGGGATTCTCTCACACACCCTATATGTCTCTAGATATGAACCATACCACTAAAATTACTCTCTCTCTCTCTCTCTCCTATAGACACAACATTTGTTGCGGTCTCCTTTTTGTCTCCATCCCAGACTGACATTATTCATTTGTTTACCGATCAGACAAACTCCTCTCTCTCTCTCTCTCTCACACACACACACACAACTCCTGCTTCCACTCCCCTTCCCGACTACCATCTCTCTCTCACACACACAGAACTCTCGCTTTCGCACCCCGACTCGATTTCTCTCACAAACATTAATCGACTAGCCTCTAGATAGGTTTACACACCCACACACTCGTGCTTCCACTATCGCATACATGTCTCTCTCCCTCTCCTTGTGTCTATGTAGATTTTTCTTCCCTTCTTGAGACACACCCTCTCGATCGTGCACACACACACTATCGCCTCATTTTAAGATGATACCTCTCACACACAACTCTTTGTGTCTTTGTCACACATGCACTTCGTCCTCCTCCTCTCTCCCTCTCTCTCTCACACACATGGGCTTTTTGCAACAATTAGCAAGATGCCCATGCGTTGCACGGAACATCAAGATGCATTTGTATGAGTAGTTTATCTTGTGGGAGAAAAGGATGAACAAGGGAAGGCCTTATTTGCAAGTGTGGAGAGGGGTGTGGGTATCTTTTTGCTAAATTGCCATAGTTTCCTTCTTATCCGTGAGATATATATCGGACAACCTATATTGCAGGATGGCAGGCACACGATCATCACCGACTATGCTTTTTATAAGAGTAGGGATAAAAAACAGAGTTGGTGATGATGGTGGGCCTGCCATCCTGCAATATAGGCCGTCCGATTTATATCTGACGGATAGGAACGAAACTATGGCAATTTACCCGCACTCCTCTCCACATTTGCAGATAAGGCCTTCCCTCGTTCATCCTTTTCTCCCACAAGATCTTGATGTTCCGTGCAACGCACGTGCATCTTGCTAGTAAGAGTATAAATTAGACATATACCACTTCTCAAATCTTGAAACCAACAACATTCCTCCCTTATCTCATCAAAACCGCCAAAGGAATATATTTTGAGTGAAACATAACAATTTTTTAGTGATATACATATTTCAAAACTAGACTTTTTTTTCTATCAAATCGGTGAATATGTATTAATCTACTCAGATAGTGTGGCAATGCATTGGCACATTGCTAGTAGTTATTATAATTTTCTGGACACCAGACAAACGGTGGAGCACATATACAAAGAGAAGAGGCGCACGCACGCAGTCGGTCTCGCGTTGTCTCACACACACGAGTGTTACGTAAAGGCAACGTTAACAAATAAACCCTAAAACCCTAGGTGCACGATTGCTGCACTCGCGGGTACCGGGTACGTGGTGGAGCGCACATTTGTAGGAATAGTCAGCTCGCGTGATAATTTGATCCATAGGAGTTGATGGCCGGGACCACAGGTGAACGACTTGGAGGCGGTGGCTCGCCAGTTGCCACAGATCAAGTAGCCATGTTTAAAATATCATTTTTTTAGCGAGGTTAAGAGTTCCGATTTTCAATGGCGCGTTATAAGTACTAAGTAGTTTTTAGAACGATTGGTATGGAGTGAAAATGGAACTCATAGTACTACGTACCTCCTTGGCGTATGGTTGTATGGGTTTATGTTGTATGTGTTTAGATTTAGATGTTGGTTTTCAGTAATGAAAATCGGAAGGGGGAAACCCTTCTTTGATCAAAAGAAACTACTACCTCCGTTCTGGTTTACTAGTCCCCATCGTATTTTTGGTCAAAGTTTGTCCACGAATTTTACTTGTAAAATGTGAATGGAAAACGAGATTTTGTTATATGCAAACAAAAAAGGACTGGAGGGAGTGATTGCTCTGACACGGACGCGACCTCTCATAGCGTAGGCATTGAACCGGCGCGCCGGCCAAGAGGGCCCCACTCGCTGCAGGCTTGGCTGAACACGCATCCTCGCCGCATGCAACCGGCTTCAGACTGCCCCGCCTGCCTTCATTGAATCCGCGCGTGTGCCGGCAACACGTCCTTCTACGAGCCGACCGGCATTTTTGAACACAAAAAATGACCAAAATATAATTAATTATGCATGGTCTTGACTTGTTGTGCTCGCACTGGTAGCAGGAACTAGAGGTTTTTCTTTATTCATAACTCTCCTCAATTTGTTTTGGATTTGAAGTGAATCATGGTTGTGGACATTATGTATGAATGTGGAGATATCTGTGAACATGAGTTTGATGTGGAAGTTGAACTTGGAATGTCGGGCTTGCGCGTGAACTATACCATGTCCAATGCTTCGTCTGTTATTGTTTGGAAAGTAATTGTTGTTATTACATGACCCGAAATATATATATTTTTTGCCACATCAGTAGATTCACGGACATCACAACACGCATGCCGACTGGATAAACATTTGAACCTAGCTACTATGAAGGAAATTTTGTATTGACAACAGTTTTAGATAGCAGGAGACGCCTAGCCTGCTCTGCCTCTGCTAGCTTATTTCTGGCTTCTTCCATCTCTTCTTTGGCATGGGTGAAGAGAGCATCTGATTGCTCTTTTCGCTTCTTCAGGAACTCAGCTACATTCTCAAGGGCTGCTGCATGCTTTCTTTCAGCCTTTACTAGAGCCACGAGGACACGAACAACTGACGACTCCACCTGGCTTGTGTGTAATCCAGGATCATCTGGGAATTTGCACCTTGTGTCTAATCCAGCATCATTAAGGAACTGGCACCTTGTGTGTAATCCAGCCTCATTCTAGAAACATGATCTCGAGGTTGACCATACTTCCCTCCTCGCAGGAACTGCATCCTGACATGAAGTTACTTCTTTTTAGATAATTACTCAGAGCAACCCAGATCCATTTAGTATAAGCCAGATAAACAAAACCGGGAGAATTCAAAACAAAAAAAATATAAAAACAGACTACAAGGTGAGAACACCCACTTCCTACATCAAGCTAAAAACGAAAGCATTAGGATGATAAAGACTCTTCTTGTGACACATCAAAGAACACGAGGCTTAAGAGAAACAGAAACTACAACATATACACATCGAAGAACACTAGGCTAAAAGAAAGTAATTGAAAGGGTGTTACTTACCAAAGCTCGTTTTACAGGTTTGGTGCAACTCCTCTTTAACTTGCCACGCTCCTTGAAGATGTCCCCAGTATCCCGTGTTTGGTCTTCATTCCTCCTCTGCATGTTCGCACTCGTGGTTTTAAAATCTCAACATGGCAAGAAAAATATACTACTAGTAATACTCGCGCATCTTCTGGGCAACATTAAAGCACTCATCTGCCATGTTAGAGCATCTCCAACAGAATCGCAACGCGCGGCGCTTTAGAAAAGCGTTTACAGTGCTGAGATCGAGAAATAGAGATGAAGAGTAGAGGATAGTTCTCAGCATAGATAGATAAAAAAAATAGATTATTCAACTACTCCTCGTCGTCCGACTCCTCCTCGGTGATGTCCTCCTCCGACGTCTGACTGTAGGCCTGAAGATACCGACCATCGTCGGATTCCCAGGGCGACGCTGCTCCTAGCCTCATGTTGAATTGAGCGTCCGCTTTTCGCCTACTCTTGTCCTCGCAATAGGCGGCTCACTCCGTCCTCCTCTTATCACTCTCCGCCCTCCTTTGCTCATAGAACTCGCGCTCGTTGATGATGTCTTGCGGGGAGCGTTGGCGCCACAACGCCATGGCTTCCTCGTCCATCTCGGCGATGCCGAGACGGTGCTCCCGCCTCCGATTGTCGCGACAATCCTCGTCGGTGATAAGCCACGGCAGAGACGCAAGCTCTTGTGCCCGCTCCCTCGTCGGCACATTGGGGAGGTTCAATGTTCTATGAGGCCACCGGAGGCGCCACGCCGCTGCATCGTACGCGCAGGCGGCCCCGTTGGCGTTGTCGAAATTGCTGAGGCCGAGGCGCATCCCGCGGAACCAGATCTCGGTGGAGAAGCCGCCGGAGGGGCGCGCGCGGATGCCGCGGTATTCCCAAGTTTTCCGGCGATAGGGAGGCATGGTGGCGCGGCAGCGGCAAGGCGAGAAAGAGCGGGGAGAGAGCGGTGGCGAGGCACAGAGCAGGAAGAGAGTGGTGGCAAGGCACAGAGCGGTGGGAGGGCGTTGGATTTTATAAAACGCGCTGGACGCCGCGCGGCAAAACTAGCGCATGCCCGGCCGCTTTTTCCCGCCGTTCCCAATCTCGCCAGTACGCGCGTCGGAGGACGTGTTGGCTCCCTGCTACGAGGAGAACGCCGCGCCGCCCGCCGAGCGCCCCAGCCTTGAGGAGCTTTGCAAAGAAATGGATGTCGCCTTGTGGGAGGCTTTGCTTCTAGCAGAGCGTGCCAAAATAGAGGCGGAGAAGAAGGCCGGGGAAGAGAAGCGCACCGCGGGACAAGCTGTCTGGCAGGCCTATGTCCCGTCCGAGAGAGTCAGGCAATTGGATCTTTTGCAGAAGGCTCGTGCGAGGGCCGTGAGGGTGGCGGAGGACGCCCGTGCCAAAGCCCTGAGTGCAGTTGGCCCCAAGAGCCTCATCTACGCTTGGCGGTACGTGGACCGGGTGCACGCTTCCAACGAGGAGGAGTACCTGTTGGCACCGGATCACCACACCGGTGAGATCGCGCTCACCCGCTGGCAAGCCGCCAATCAGCACTTCAGGAGTTGCGAGGCTGAGGAAGAGGCGTTGTTTTGGTGCGCTGGGAAATGGCCGCGCACCAGGGCAGTCGTGGCTTTTACTAGGAGTATAATTTTTGTTTCGTAAGGCGGTCTCATTAGTTTTGGGACGCAAATGATAAATCCCGAACGTTCAGGAATTATTAGCGTCCTTAATTAAATATGTAAAAGGGAAAGTTTGGAAACCATCTGTATTTGTACGCATTTTGTAAGTACGTGCATATAGCACAAACTTTACTATATACTATCGCACTACACGTCTCTCTCTATATATGCTTGCAGACTGTGCTACTCCCTCCGTCCAGGTCAATAAGTCATCTTTGGTTGTGCACCATGACCAAGAAAGAGGGAAGACTTATACACCTAGACGGAGGGAGTACTACTATTACTTATGTACGTGCAAATGCACATTTTAACACTACGATGCGGCTTTTGTAAAAGTAGAAAAACAACACTAGTCAAGATTGTGAAACGATTCAATGCAAAACAAATGCAAAAATGCTCGTTTGATTGTTTACTTTTAGCTAACTTCTCCGTAGTTATTTCTCTGTCGTACTTTGTACGGAGTATCTCACTGGTCGGAAAGGCATGCAAATTCCCAAACCGCTTCCTACACCCTGTATCGATTTTTTTGCCTAAGAAGTTGTGTCGTGCAATTGGAATTCCAACTTGAGCACTACTGCTAGTAGGAGTACTAGGGGCCAGTTCTTTTAGGCTTCTAGATTAGTAATCCCATAACTACTACCTCCGTCCTGGTTTATTGGTCCCCATTGTAATCTATGTTAAATTTTGATCATAAATTTAGCTAATGAAATGTTAGTGCATGTCACATGCATTAACATTTTATCAGTTAAATCTTGGGTCAAAATTTAGCATGAACTACAATGGTGAGGAATAAACCAGGACGGAGGTACTACTAGTAGTAGTTTAGAAGCCCAAATAAATAAGTGAGGCGCCTTAATGTTACTCTCCACTATGACTAGTCTTATGGGAAAAGCTGGGGAAGCTGCCAAAAGAATTGGCCCTAGGAGTAGTAGCTAGGGATACTAGGAGTAGTAGCTAGGGATCGAGTGTGCGAGATGAACCGGAGAAAGTAAATGCAAAGAGATGAAATGCAAAAAAGACGGAGGGATGTGATGGTTGCTTGTCTGTTTATTTTACCAGGCCGCTTATTACTGGGAGTGCTTTGGTTTTGTGATATGACGGCTTTACTGCCGCGCCACGAGCGGGGTGAGACTCCCATGCAGCGCCGCCCTCTACACTAGTACTACTACATCGGTCGTGGTTTATCCCCCATTGAATTTGACTGAAGATTTAACTGACAAAATGTTAGTGCATGTCAACAAAAACAATATCGTTGGATTCGTATTTGAACATAGTTCTCAATGATATAATTTTAGGTGACATGCATCATCATTTATCGTACTATATATAATGTTAGTTCAATTTTTGGTCGTACTAATCTATAGTAAGGTGCCCGTGCGTTGCACGTAAGAATGAAATGCATTGATCGTGGAGTTGTTTATTTTGACAAGGGATGTGGGGGTCATCTCATGTGTAACGGGCATCGATAGGTTTGTTCGGATATTATTTCATCTTTAGAGCTCACAAACATCTGGGTGAAATAGATAAAAAAAAGTATCTTTTGCAAACAAAAGCGTTCAACTGTTCAACCTGCGTCCAAAACTTGTGAAGAAATAACTCTTATTGTGCTTTGCAGGAAATGATCTTCAAGAATTAGTTTTTGAGTATCCATTGTTATACATGTTGGCTACAGATGACATGGCACTTTATTATAGTCAATAGTTGGCTATACTATTTAATTATTAACCATGCCCTTATACACCTAGACGGAGGGATTAAATCAGGATGACTTGGAAGGGGTGAGGGAGTCCTGGATTATGGGGTGTTCGGATAGCTGGACAATACCTTCAGCCGGACTCCTGGACTATGAAGATACAAGATTGAAGACTTCGTCCCATGTCCGGATGGGACTTTCCTTGGTGTGGAAGGCAAGCTTGGTGATGCGGATATTCAAGATCTCCTACCAATTGTAACCTACTTTTTGTAACCCTAACCCTCTCCGGTGTCTATATAAACCGAAGGGTTCTAGTCCATAGGACAACTTCATCATACAACAATCATACCATAGATTAGCTTCTAGGGTTTAGCCTCCTTGATCTCGTGGTAGATCTACTCTTGTACTACCCATATCATCAATATTAATCAAGCAGGACGTAGGGTTTTACCTCCATCAAGAGGGCCCGAACCTGGGTAAAACTTCGTGTCCCTTGTCTCCTGTTACCATCCGGCCTAGACGCACAGTTTAGGACCCCCCATCCGGCCTATGTGCGTGGGGGCTGAAGCCAACGATTGCAATCTTTCAGAATTTATATATTAAAAAGGCCGCACAGGAGGTGTTATTAATACTTGAAGGCACAAGTCTAAATTACGCCATTGCAATTTATAAAAATATTGATCTACAATTACATATGCTGTCATAAAACAACATCTTTCAAACACTGCGTCTCTATTATACGAGCGCCCGCGAGGACTTCCTCAAAATAGTGCTCGGAAGGAATTCGGCTTTTATCCGAATCACGGGGTGCAACAACGGTGGGCTCCATATCTGCCCAGTATGTCTTGACACGGGCAAGAGCCAGCCGCGCGCCCTCTGTGCAAGCGGACCTCTTTAGAGCTTCAATCCGAGGCACCACGTCAAGAAATTGCTGCACCAAACTGAAATAGCTTCTCGGCTTCGATCTCCCCGGATACAGGCGGTCCATGGCATACTTCATGGCGAGTCCGGACAACCTATTCAGCTCGGCCCATTGGGCCAGGCGATCATCCACTGATAGTGGACGCTCTGGATTAGTGAACTGCGACCAGAAGAGCTTTTCCACTTCATGATCTTTCTTATCTTGAAAGTACCTGGTCGCATCAGCGGCACTAGCCGACAAATCCAGATAGGTGTCCTCCACGCTCCACGCTCGGTCCAACGGGGCGAACTTCGGATCACAAAATTTTCTCCGCGGCAGGAAGGGCTTTCCATCCGCAATTAGTCCAGCTTGACGCAGCTCTTCCCTTGACGCTCTCATACCAGAGCGGGCGTCCTTGGCGTCGGCGACGGCCTTCTCTAAATCCGTCTGCCGGGCTCGACCTTCCTCTTCAAGAAGTTTGCAACGGTCAGTAGCACTTTTCAACTTCATGGCTATATCAGCCATCTCCTCCTTGCTTCGACAATGGGAAGCCTGTTCGGCTTTTAGCTCTTCACGCGCTCTTCCGGCAGCCGCATCGCTTTTTCTGGCTTGCTCCTTTGCTTTGGCGAGCTCGGCCCTAAGTCCTTCTACGGCCGCCGCACCATCTGCATCAAGCATACACAAGGTAAGATATTGACATAAAGCTCTTCTTACTAACAACCGCCAAATAAACTCAATACCTTGAGCATCATCAAGCCGCTTGTTAACAAGCACGATGTCGGCTTCTGCCTCATCGAGTTGCCGTTTCATTTCGGCAAAATCTCGGATTTGGCTCGACTCCGGACAACCTGCCACCTACATACAAAGGTGCCACTTAAAGGACCTGGGATTAAGATCCTCTGCGCGCCGCTAATCTTTGCGGCACACAGAGTCTCAGGGGCTACTATCTATACAGGGCGCATGTTATTATGCGCAATTAACACTAATGTTCGTTATTCAAAACATACCTCAAGGCCCGCCAGTAAACTCTTGACGGCCTCGTTCAGTCCGCTTTCCGCAGATGAAATCTTTTCAATCACCGTGTGCATCAGCGCACGATGCTCCTCTGAAATAGAGGCTCGGCCCAGCAGAACCTTCAGCTCCTCCGACTGAACACCAGATGGTGCCCGACTCGTCTCATGGCCTTCTTCGGAGGCTGGACACGGAGAACCCCGGGGGGGCGCATGATCACCTTCTGCCTCTGGCAGATTCGGAGAAATCCTCTGCGACGACACTTCGGCGTCGCCCGCCTTGCTAGGCGATGAAGGAGGAGGCATTCCGCTCTCCATCATCTCCGGAAGAAGATCCCCCGATGACGAGCTCTGCCGAGAAGGGTCGAGGTCCGAACTACAAGGTAAGGTTTCGGTTAAAAACTTCTCAGATATAAATTAAGGATTTCTCTTAAAAGAATGACTCTCTTTCTACTTACGGCTCATTGGAGGGCTACTCCTTTTGAGGATTTAGTTCGGCCGAGGGGCTCCCCGGCGTCGGGTCCTCTGACGCGGATTCTTTCCCCCACTTTGGAGCTACGGCTCCCGGGTCATCAGAGGCGACCCTTTTCTTCCCCTTTGGAGAGGAGTTGTCGATTCCCCCCTTTGGGATGGCCCCTTTCGAAGAGGCCACGGTTTCCTTGTCCGCCCCTTCATTTTCCTCCAGAGGCGCCACCTCCAACATCCTGACTAGCACAGGATATAGCCTGGTCTCGGGAAGGGGAGCCGGACACCGGACCAGCTTCGCCTTCGCTATCCACTCCTGCATAAAAAGGAGAAGTACTGTTAAAAAATAAGTCAATTGTACGGATAGAAGGTCCGGGCGCAAGGTCACCTACTTCTGTATCCGGGCGGTTGCGGCTTAAACCAGCATCCTCGGTCAAATTCGGACTCACTCCTTGTGGTCCGAAGAACAGTCTATGCATCTCCGTAGGCGTCGCGCCCATGAAATTTCGAAGAACTCGCGGCCCCTCTGGGTTGAACTCCCACAAGCGGAGGGGGCGACGTTGGCCGGGCAGTGTCCGGCGAATAAGCATAACTTGTGTCACCTTGACCAGGTTGAGGTCTCCTTTTAGGAGATCCTTTATGCGGCCCGGCAACAGAGGAACGTCTTTGGGCAAGCCCCGATCTAACCCTGTGTGGATCCACGATGTTAAACGTGGTGGGGGGCCCGAGCGAAAGGCGGGACGCGCTACCCAAGTGGTGCCCCAAGGAGAGGTGATGTAGAACCACTCTTGTTGCCATAAGCCGAGTTCCTCTTGAAAAGTGCCCTCGGGCCATGGAGCATCGGTATTCCTTTTTATAATAGCACCTCCGCACTCTACGTGACGCCCCTCGATTATCTTCGGTTCTACCTTGAAGGTCTTGAGCCAAAATCCGAAGTGAGGAGTGATATGGAGAAACGCTTCACACACAACAATGAAGGAGGAGATATGGAGGATGGACTCCGGAGCTAGGTCATGGAATTCCAGCCCATAATAAAACATCAGCCCCCTTACGAAAGGATCCGTTGGGAAGCCTAATCCCCGAAGGAAGTGGGAGATGAATACTACGCTCTCGCCAGGCTGAGGTCTTGGGATCGCTTGTCCTTGAGCAGGCAACCTGTGCGGGATCTCGCTGGTCAGGAACCTAGCCTCCCTCAACCTTGATACGTCCTCCTCCGTAACGGAGGAGGGCATCCATTGGCCTTGAAGGCCGGAGCCGGACATTGTCGATGGTCCGGTGCGCCTAGAATCTAAAAGCCTGGGGTGTTGGAACTCGAGGCTATGGGCGAGCTTGTTTTGAGAACACAAGAGGGGAGCAAGGTCTCGGTCTCTTTATAAGAGGCAGAATATCAAGAGCCCTCCCCGTAACCGTCTTGGACTAGCCTTTAATCAAGGCAGGACGTGCTTAATGGGCACGGTTGGGTTACCCACGTCCGTATTAATGAGAATCCCGTTAAAGGGGGCACACGATCTCTGCTCGACAAGACGTGCCAAGGAAACCGCCTCGTTGAACGTGCCGTGGTGGAACAACAAAAAATAATCCATACAGAAGGCTTGGTCGCAGTGTTATGACGCACTGCGGAATACGTCAACAGATTTGGTTTGTGTTTGTATTATTCTCTATATGGCAATACGTGGAAACTTCTTTTGCAGAGCCGGACACTGTTTTTTGGTGTTTATTATCTTCTTGAAGAATTTGGAGGAGGAACCCGCATTGCAATGCCGAAGACAATTTGCGCGCCGGACTCGTCGTCATTGAAGCCTGGTTCAGGGGCTACCGAGGGAGTCCTGGATTAGGGGGTGTTCGGATAGCCGAACTACATCTTCAGCCGGACTCCAGGACTATGAAGATACAAGATTGAAGACTTCGTCCCGTGTCCGGAAGGTTCTTTCCTTGGCGTGGAAGGCAAGCTAGGCGTGCAGATATTCAAGATCTCCTACCAATGTAACCGACTCTGTGTAACCCTAACCCTATCCGGTGCCTATATTAATCGGAGGGTTGTAGTCCATAGGACGAACACATCATAACCATCATCATACCCATAGGCTAGCTTCTAGGGTTTAGCCTCCTTGATCTCGTGGTAGATCTACTCTTGTACTACCCATATCATCAATATTAATCTAGCAGGAGTAGGGTTTTACCTCCATCGAGAGGGCCCGAACCTGGGTAAAATAAAGTGTCCGTTGTCTCCTGTTACCATCCGACCTTGATGCACAGATCGGGACCCCCTACCCGAGATCCGCCGGTTTTGACACCGACACCTGCCAATCATACCCACAGAGATTGTTGGGTCTTCAAACAATCCGACAGACTCAACGCCGAACACAAGGGGCTCGACATACCAAGCGAAGACGATGACGAACCCCAAAAGCAGAACACAAGGAAGCAAAAGAACTTCCCACAAGAAGTAAAAACAGTAAACTTACTTCACATAACAAAACGCGCGGCGCCCAGAAAGGTACGCGCCACACGGCCTATCCCAAAGGAGTCTCGCCACTGGTTGTCAAAACTAATCATCTTTGACCATCTGGATTACTCCAGAAGTACCAGGAACGCAGGCTGGACCGCCCTGGTACTCGATCCAATAATTGGCGAACTCCAATTTACAAATGTCCTAATGGACGGCGGCAGCGGTCTAAACCTGATATATCAGGACACAATCCGCCACATGGGGATAGACCCAACAGGAATTCGTCACAGCAAAACCTCCTTTCAAGGGGTAACGCTAGGTCCGGACACCCGGTGCATGGGTTTTCTCCGGCTTGAAGTTATATTCGGTTACCCCGATAACTTTCGTCGCGAAAAGCTAACTTTCCACATCGTCCCATTCTCAAGTCGCTATCAAGCACTACTGGGACGCGAAGTTTTCGCCCGCTTTAACGCAATACCGCATTATGCATCTCTAACGCTCAAGATGCCCGGTCCACGAGGCATCATCTCTTTGAAGGGGAAGCATTGAAGTGCGCCTCCCCCAAGCGGAGGACTGTGCGGCCGCTTTGACAGCCCCACAATAAAATGGCTTCACCGACCAAAAACTTCGGAATAAGTCATTAAAGACCACGAACGCGGATAGACGAGTTTGGTACAAAATTATCATTGATGCAGGCTTAACGGCCACACCCCCTGTTCTAGGGGCTCTGCACCTGTAAACTAAGAGACAATAAAGCTCGGTTTCACATATTTTACCTTACACTTTGTTTATTCAATATAAATTCTGTTCGGCACGACCCTTTTTTCAACTTAGTTACTCTATTTTTACAGACGATCATCGTGTTGCGCCCGTCCAGGATACGACACAACGGAGACACAGGCGCAGACGTGCAGTAGGGACCCGTTCTAAGGATTCTTTTTAGATTAAGACCCTGCATAAACCTTTTTTACTGTCTCTTGTTGTTATATATCCCCTGGTTTTCTCTCATATAACCAAGGAGGTGGCTGGTGCCTTGGCATGTGGCCACGTTAGAATTTTTGCGCGTACCTGGACACTAGGGGCTTTTTTATAAAGGGTGTTGTTTCGCCCGCACTTATAAAGACCGAACACCTTAGGGAGCGTTCGGCGTCGCGAGTTTTGGCATTATATGCATCAGCTCCGAATCATGTCTTTGGTCAAATGTTGGGTTGCCCGGCTCCTGAGTTCGGCTACCTTACGTTCCGCTCTATCGGCAAGGTAGCACCAGGAGAACTACTGCGATTGTGCCCCGGTTACGCCGAGCGAGCACCTCAGTAGAGAAAGCAGAAAAGTGACTGTCATGATGTAGCGTGATACTGCTCAGCCACTCGATGACCTACCGGAATCAATAGGATTCCTCCGCTTTAACGAAGGGCCGTTTCCTGGCCAGGCACATACGCGCCCCGAACTCGGGCGAGCGCAGTCGCCACCAAGGGGCTACCTAAATAGTCCCACTGTCAAGCTCCTATGGCTAAGTGAAAGTGTTAAAGCATTATAGTCCGGTTGCCTAGCCTGTTGCGCTATCACCTCCTTTGTAGGACCAAGACGTTGGATTAAGTGTGAAAATGCGTCTTCTGCGAGCACCCCCGCACTATGTGCGTGGGGGCTGAAGCCAATGACTGCCATCTTTCAGATTTTGTATATATATATATATATATATCTTAAAACGGCCGCACAGGAGGTGTTCCCAATACTTGAAGGCACAAGTATAAAAGGCCACTACAATTTATCAAAATATTTCTTTATAATTACATATGCTATCATAAAATAGCATCCTTCGAGCACTGCGTCTCTATTACACGAGCGCCTTCAAGGACTTCCTGAAAATAGTGCTCGGAGGGTACTCGGCTTTTGTCCGAATCTCGGGACGCAACAACGGTGGTCTCCATCTCTGCCCAGTATGTCTTGAAACGGGCAAGAGCCATCCGTGCGCCCTCTATGCATGCTGACCTCTTCATCGCATTGATACGCGGCACCGCGTCAAGGAATTGATGCACCAAGCTGAAATAACTCTTCGGCTCCGATCTCCCCGGCCACAGATGACCCATGACGTACTTCATGGCGAGTCCAGACAACCTATTCAGTTCGGCCCATTGAGCCAGGCGATCGTCCACTGCCAGTGGACGCTCTGGATTGTGGAACTGCAACCAGAAAAGCTTTTCCACTTCGTGATTTTTTGATCTCGAAACTGTTCGGTCGCATCAGCAGCACTTGCTGCCAAATCCAGATAGGTGTCCTCCACACTCCACATCCGGTCCAACGGAGCAAACTTCGGATCACAAAACTTCCTCCGCAGCATAAAGGGCTTTCCAGCCGCAATCTGGCCGGCCTGACGCAGCTCCTCCTTCGCAGCTCTTATCATAGAGCGAGCGTCCTTGGCATCAGCAATGGCCTTCTCTAAGTCCGTCTGCCTCGCCCGGTCTTCATCTTTAATAAGCTTGCAACGGTCAGCAGCGCCCTTTAACTTCACGGCCATCTCGGCCATCTCCTTCTTGCTTCGGTAGTGAGCATCCTGTTCGGCTCTCAGTTCTTCAAGGGCTTTCTCGGCAGCCGCATCACTTTTCCTGGCTCGTTCCTTAGCTTGGGCAAGTTCCGCTCGAAGACTCTCCACGGCGGCCGCACCATCTGCGCCAAGCACACACATTGTAAGATACTGGCATAAAGCTCCTCTTACCAGATGCCGCCCGATGAATTACATACCTTGAGCCTCATCAAGCCGCTTGTTGACAAGCGCGATGTCGGCATCTGCCACATCAAGTTGCCGCTTTAGTTCGGCAAAATCATCAATCCGGCTCGATTTCGGACAATTCGCCACCTATATACAAAGGCGACAATTAAGACCTGGGATTATGATCCTCTGCACGCCGTCAATTTTGACAACGCACAGAGTCTCAGGGGCTACTATCTACATAGGGCGCATCTTACTTATGCGCAACTGACAAAACCGTACATTATCTAACGTACCTCAAAACCCGCCAGTAAACTTTTGACCGCCTCATGCGATCCGCCTTCTGCGGACGAAATCCTTTCAATCACCGTGCCCATGAATGCATGGTGCTCCTCTGAGATAGAAGCTCCCCCAGCAGAATCTTTAGCTCCTCCGGCTGAGCACCAGACGGTGCCGGACTTGTCCTATGGCCTCTTTCGAAGGCCGGACACGGAGAACCTTGGGGGGCCACATAGCTATCTTCCGCCCCTGCCGGATTCGGAGAAACCCTTCGCGACGAGACCTCAAGGTCGCCCGCCTCGCTAGGCGGTATGGCAGGGGGAGGCGTCCCACTCTCCATCATCTCCGGAAGAAGATCCCCCGAAGACGAGCTTTGCTGAGAAGGGCTGAGGTCCGAGCTACAAGGTAAAAATTCGGTTAATCTTCTCAGATATAAAGCAAGGATTTCTCTCATCCCTCTAAAGAAAAATCTTTCTCCACTTACGGCTCGTTGGAGGGCTGGTCCTCTTGAGGGCATAGTTCGACCGAGGAATCCCTCGGCGTAGGACCCTCTGACGAGGACTTTCCCCCCCCGCTTGGAGGCTATAGCCTCCTGGTTTTCAGAGGCAGTCCTCTTCTTCCCCTTAGGAGAGGAATTGTCGGTTCCTCCCCTTGGAACAGCCTCCTTCAAGAAGGCCATAGTTTCCTTGTCCTCCCCCTCACTTCCCTCCAAAGGCATTATCTTCAACATCCTGACAAGCACGGGATCCGGCCTAGTTTCAGGAAGGGGAGCCGGACACCTGATCGGCTTTTCCTTCGCTATCCACTCCTGCTTAAAAGGACAACTCTTTTAGGGGCAAGTTTATGACAATTATACGGATAGCAGGTCCGGGCGCAAGGTTACTTACTTGAGTATCCGAGCGATTGCAGCTTAGACCTGCGTCCTCGGTCAAATCCGGACACATTGCTTATGATCCGAAGAACAATTTATACATCTCCGCGGGCGTTGCGCCCATGAAATGCTGGAGAGCTCGCGGTCCCTCTGGATTAAATTCCCACAGGCGAAGGGAACGACGTTTGCCGGGCAATATTCGGCGAATCAGCATGACCTGCGTCACCTTGACCAGGCTGAGGTCTCCTTCTAAGAGATCCCTAATGCGGCCCTGCAACAAAGGCACGTCTTTGGATAACCCCCAAACTAATCCTTTGTTGACCCATGACGCTAGCCGTGGTGGAGGACCCGAGCGAAAGGCAGGAGGCGCCATCCACTTGGTGCCCCTGGGAGCGGTGATATAGAACCACTCTCGTTGCCACAGGCCGAGCTCCTCTTGAAAAGAGCCCTCGGGCCATGAAGCATCAGCATTCTTACTTATAACAGCACCTCCGCACTCTGCGTGCCGTCCCTCGATCATCTTCGGCTCCACTTTAAAGGTCTTGAGCCATAATCCGAAGTGAGGGGTAACACGGAGGAACGCTTCACACACGACGATAAATGAGGAAATATGGAGGATGGACTCCGGAGCTAAATCGTGGAATTCCAGCCCGTAATAAAATAGCAGCCCCCTCACAAAGGGATCCGTTGGGAAGCCTAACCCTCGAAGAAAGTGAGACATGAACACCACGCTCTCACCGGGCTGGGGACTGGCAAGGGCCTGCCCTTGAGCTGGCAACCTATTCGAAATTTCGCCGGTCAAGAACTTAGCCTCTCTTAACTTTAGCACGTCCTCCTCCGTGATGGAGGAGGGCATCCATCGGCCTTGAAGGTCGGAGCCGGACACTGTCGAAGGTCCGAAGCGCCTGGAATCTGGAGCCTAGGGTGTTGGAACTTGAGGCGACGGGCGAACTCATTTGAGATTGGGAAAAGGAGTAGGGCCTTGGTCTCTTTATAGGAGGTTGAATACCAAGAGCCCTCCCTGTGACCGTTTGGGACTCGCCTTTAATCGAGAAAACATGCTAACCCACGTCCATATTGATGAGAATCCCGTAAATAAAGGGGACACGACCTCTGCTTTGACAAGACGTGCCAAGGAAACTGCCTTGCAAAACGTGCCGAGGTGGAAAAGGAAAAACGATTCGAGTAAAAGACTTGGCCGTAGTGTGATGTCACGCTGCGGAAAACATCAACAGATTAGATTTTTGTTAATATTATTCTCTCTATGGCAATATGTGGAAACTTATTTTGCAGAGCCGGACACTATTCTTGGTGTTTAAAATCTTCTTGAAGAACTTGGAGGAGGAACCCGCCTTGCAATGCCGAAGACAATCTGCGCGCCGGACTCGTCGTCATTGAAGCCTGGTTCAGGGGCTACTGAGGGAGTCCTGGATTAGGGGGTGTTCGGATAGCCGCATAATACCTTCAGCCGGACTCCTGGACTATGAAGATACAAGATTGAAGACTTCGTCCCGTGTCCGGATGGGACTTTCCTTGGTGTGGA
Source organism: Aegilops umbellulata (assembly GCA_032464435.1). Taxonomy (NCBI): domain Eukaryota; kingdom Viridiplantae; phylum Streptophyta; class Magnoliopsida; order Poales; family Poaceae; genus Aegilops; species Aegilops umbellulata. The sequence continues at coordinate 225,237,339 of CP136060.1, forward strand.
AGGCAAGTTTGGCGATGCGGATAATCAAGATCTCCTACCATTGTAACCGACTTTGTGTAACCCTAACCCTCTCCGGTGTCTATATAAACCGAAGGGTTCTAGTCCGTAGGACAACTTCATCATACAACAATCATACCATAGGCTAGCTTCTAGGGTTTAGCCTCCTTGATCTCGTGGTAGATCTACTCTTGTACTACCCATATCATCAATATTAATCAAGCAGGACGTAGGGTTTTACCTCCATCAAGAGGGCCCGAACCTGGGTAAAACTTCGTGTCCCTTGTCTCCTGTTACCATCCGGCCTAGACGCACAGTTCGGGACCCCCTACCCAAGATCCGCCGGTTTTGACACCGACAAGGGGGCAGAGGATATGTAAGAAATGGTTCATCATAAGTCTTTCACTAGTACTGTAGTAAAAATTCATACATGGAAGATTCTAGACTAAACCATAAATGCATACACTTCTATTCATGCGCGATACTCCAATAGAGCAAGATCATGCATGGAAGTCTCCACATGCTTAGACAGCGGATTACACTGAGCGAAGACTAATGATCAACATTTAACTTGATAATGCAGATGTCCAGGTGAACCTCCTTGGAGTCCCCGTGCACATTGTTGGGGGTCAAATAATACCGTGCGTCTTCCATGTCCACATCGACAGGAAGGTCCCAGCTCGGCAGAGTCCAAGTCAGCTTGACATAGCCAGTGTCGCCGCCCACGTACCTCCAAGGGGTAGTAATAGTGAGCATGCACCCGTACATCGGCCTCGTGTCAGTGTCAGCGTCAGCGGCATCGCCCCTGACGCACACTACAGAGATGTGCCGGCGGCCTCGCCGGTGCCCATGATCAAGGGGAAGACGCTGTCGTCCTCCTCTGAGACTAGCAGGCAGCGCTGATCCTCCAGCGACTCCGGCACGGGGAACAGGTAGCACATCTCGTACTTGATGTTCTTCACCAAGGGCCAGTAGTGATCGCCGCACGCCTGCGTCAGGTGGTGCACGATGTCCGTCGGCGAGCCCCAAAACGGCCCCGGACACTCATAGCAGTAGACGAAGGGCTCCTTGGAGGCATCGACTAGGCTATCCATGAAACGGGAGTGGCTGTAGGGGACATTCCGCTAGTTGAATATATGAGCAAGTTACTACGAGATTTAGTCTGAATAAGCACAAAATAAATCATGACGGCTATAACAGAGTTAAACTAATCATGCGGACTAGCATAGTAGATGAACAGATCAAATCTAGGACACAGTCTAGAAACATGAATTCTACCATGATTTCGAACAGGAAGGACAGAAACACATACGGTGCAACGGGAGCAGCACCATTGGCGTTGAGGTTGTCGCCCATGTCGTTGAGGAAGAGGTTGCCGAGGTCGGGGAAGAAGTCATCGTCGGTGAAGTTGTCGCTGCTAGCAGTCGCGAGTGTGCGCTCCCCAAATTTCAACAGCGCCCGCCGAATGGAGCGCAAGAAGGACTGGATATAGGGGACGTTGCGGCCGCCGAATGGAGCGCAGGAGTAGCCCACGAAGCAATAGATGGTGCTCCTCCCTAGTCTCTATTCTTATCTCTATCTCTACTACTCTTCTTTGTTTTTTATAATATACTAGTTGTAGTTGTCAAATAGAATACTACTGCGCCGTCCACCGCACGCCTGGCTGAACACGCCTCGTCGCCTCCATCAAACCCCTCCGTTAAACCCGCATGCAAACCGAGAAACCTACTCCGGCTCGCGGGAGTATATTTTCCGATTGCCATTGGAGAATAATAGAGTCACGTCCAATCCATTTGAGTTAATTGCGTGTATGATTCTCCCTCTATAAAAAGTTAATTGCATCCTTAATCTTGTATTCTAAGTACTCTGTGGGTTCCACTATCAGTATAGTGTACATGACTTGCAGGCTGGCTACATATTCATACAGAAAGTTAAAAAGAAACAAATCCATGGCTTGCAGGATTGGAGTTAGCACCGATCGCGGTTCGTAGTCATTCCATGCTTGGGCATTGAAGTTTGTAACTATTTTAGATTAGAATATACTACTCCTCCGGTGCTAGTAGTAGAGCAGAGTCCTACTCCACTACTACTCTACTCAAGCAAGTTAGGGCATAGTAGCAGGTACTGTAGGGAGTACCAGTACTGTGATCACTCAAGAAAGTTGTCTGACTTCGATATGACCCTACGCTGCTGGTATGTGTCTCGTAAGTCAAGTGGCATGTTGTAGTCATCATCACCTGTCCACTTCCCGCAGCACACATTCGCTTCTCCATCTTTGTCCGCTCTTCCATCCCGCTAAGGCGCCTCCCCCTCGCCCAATCTTCCATCCCCGCTAAGGCGCCTCCCCCTCGTTCGAAACCCAAGCACTAACAATGGCAGAACCAAGAAGCGTCCACCGAAAGAGTGGCTGGAATTCACTCCCCACAGAGGTAATCAAGCTCATTGTTTCACGTGTGGACAATCTCAGTACCATGCCGGTCGCCGCGTGCTCGTCGGGGCTGTACCGTTTACTCAAAGCCCTCAGGCCGGAGCTTTTTAAGCCAGCTCCTTGCTTGCTGATGCCGCCTGATCTTCAGAAACGGCGTGTCACGCAGCATAACGATCGTAGGGTGGCGAGCATCAACCCCCTTGACTGCGATCCGATGCCCGTCACCCTCAACTACATTAACGGTATGTACTGGGTCGGCATGAACACATCTTTGATGGTGCTCGTCGACGGTCGCGGCAGCTGGATGCTCGTGGAGGTCTACACCCGACGATTGATCCCCCTTCCTTCGATTAACACTGCACTGCTTTGGCACCGCGGCCCAGAATACTCGGAATCTTACAGTATCCTACATGATACCAAGTTTGATTTGCTCTAGATTGTAATCTGCCAAGTGCCCAAAAGATCTACGAATTATGAAGACTTCGGGCTAATTGCGTTCTTCAACCACGGTCTCGCCTATCTGATAGGTCACTGCGGTAAGTGGATAAATCTGCACGTCCATCGCAGGATCATACATCCTCCATGGTTCTCTGATGCCATTAAACACAAGGCTTGACTTACGCTGTCGACTCCTTCTATGGCTGGACGTATTGCTGGCCTACTCCAGTCATCGCTACAAATGGCTGTTACAGCAGTATGTTACTTTCCTATGATATCATGATGGCTTGCTTATATTACTGTCAACATTTACAGAAAAAATATTCATGCTCATAACATGTTGTTCTTAAGATTGACTACATCAAGAGCCCTTTTTTATTTGACTCCAACTTTTTTTTGAGGGTTATTTGACTCCAACTTGATATGATGTTGTAGGCTGCCTGGTGTCCCTACCCTTCCTAATCCCAGAACCTTTCAAAGAAAAGCGACATGGCAGTTGCAGGTGGTTCCTGCTCGATCAGACGACGGCGAACGATTGATGATCGTTCACACGTACCAGACGTGTTGTTTCGTGGAATACAATGACAGTCACTGCAAGGTCTTTGAGCAGGAGCCCAGCTTCTCCGGGTCTTCAGGAATTTTTTGCTGGAGGTTGGTAAGTAGCCTTGGTACACGCTCTCTGTTTGTCGGACTGAATTATCCGATTAACAAGGAGATAACTGACGGCAAGGATCATGATGGCAGCGCGGTTTCGTTCATCAGGCAAAACTGTGTGTACACAGTGTACCATGCATCTCTGCATGCACCATACCCTGATATGTGCCGCCACGCTCTGCAGCCCAAAGTAGGAGAGAGGGTCGCAAGTATCAGACTTCGACCTACTGGCTGGAGTTTCCCCCATCAGGCACCCATCTGGTTCAAGCCGTCAGCCAATCTCCACAACTTAATAAATAGTAACGTCTAACTGAGCTAGTTAGTTAGATGCGTACACTTGTGTAGTCGGATCTTTATTTAGTTTGATGCATACACTTGTTATTTTTTGGTAGCCCTTTTGTAATGATGGCTGATGTTTGGTTTGGAAGAGAGAGCTGCATCTTCACTCTTCTGGCCTGCTTACTGCTTCTGTTGCACCCCCAGCCCTGGTTGTTGCTGCTGCTGTTTTCAATGTACAATCAGTAGTATATTTCTTCTGTTGGTTGAATAAATGTGTTGTTAGAACGACAAACACAATGTTTTGGAAGTCGTTGCACGGTTCGAACCTTTAGTGCCACGTACCGTACGTAGCGCATACTATTTTTTGTACGGAACACATTTTCTACTTGTTGATAACATGCAGCCCACTGATGAAGGCCCAATAGAGAAGCCCGTAATTAACTGGAAGGGAGGCTCTCACATGAATCGGGCCCAGGTACATGCTCATGGTCCCCTAAATATAAATAAGTAAATAAATAAATAAATAAAGCTAAATGCTCATGCACCAGTTCTTTAAATTCATGATTTAACATGAGGATATTATTTCCTATGATAGTGTCGTTACATTCAATCGATATTATTCTTTGGCAAAGATAGCGACCAGTCTTTTTTCTCCCAGCATTTTCTTCCTGCAACCAGCGGACCCATGCAAATCGTAGTCAACGTTGTAAATAGATCCGGTCCATTTTTATTTTTCAATAAGAATGTCCAACCCAACCCAACATATTGGCGAGAGCACTTTATCCTCCGCCTTGGTGCGCTCGCCGCGGCGCCACCGTCCGGCCCTGTCAACATAGTTCTTTTCCAAAACGGTCCCTGTCAACATAGTGAATCGGGAGAGGACTGTAGTTGTGAGTATGACAGTACAGACCAACCAGGTCCACTCTCGAACACAAGCAAGCGCCTCTTTTACTACTCAGATGAACCCCTCGTTTTTTACTCTAATCCACCCTGTTGATATCTGGGACCCACATCATTTTCAACGTATAGTCAATTAACGAAAGAATTGCACAACTTTTTTTAGTAGTAATTCGGAGGAGCAGGCTATAAACTGGGTTGTGCGGTCTCTGTGGCCCGCCTAACAATATGACCAGCACATCCGTTTTTTCTTTGGGAAAATAGGTAGCCCAGTATTTCTTTTTGAAGAATACCCAAGCTAGGCCTATTTGTTTTCTCCGACTTACTGGGTTGCAAAACTTTCAAGACGAGGAGGGATGGATTCCGGCCTGGCCAAAGAGTATGGTCAGTGTCTGTTAAAATTAATATCAAAAGGGGCTGAAAATTCAAAAAAAAATAGCAAATGGGATATTAGTTTTGTTTTTTGTTTTTGTTCTTCACTAATATCTTATACGTATTTCACTGGATTTAACATGACATAGTACTAATTTACTTTTTAAATTTGTTTTAGTATGGCTACTAATTTTTGGATTAAGAATATTTTGTTCCCTAGCGAAAATTTGCGAGTTTTCAAAATTTCCCAGATATTTAGTTAATTTTTTAACCCTGGTACTAACGAGAAAATGGGCAGCAATTCTAAAAATGGAAAACGGGCTGCAATAAATTCCATATGAATTAGAAAATGAGTAAAAATTATAAAAATAATAGCATATGGGTTGTACATGCCACAGATTTCGAGGCTGACTTGTTTACGCAAGGCTTTGTTAGTCAACACACGATTCTAGCAGCTGTGACTGTTGGATGTCCATCCAACAGCCGATGTACTTATTCAATCTCTGGTCTTCCTGCTCCAGCCGCCTAAACTAGCGCCGGCGGGACTGCCTACTCCCTCCTCTTGTGGCCCGCTATGATGCCGTGCAGGCTTCCCCGGCCCACCCTACTCCCTCCGCTGGCCTGGCCGCACGCAATCAACTGCCTCCTTATTACGCGAAAAAATGATTCCTCCCACTGACATCTAGGGCGCACCGGTTGGGACGCTGACCTGTGGCCTACTAAGTTGACGCCTACGCAGGGCTTGTCAACTTAGTCAACAAACGATTCTAGCAGCAGTAACCATTGGATTTGAATCGAACGGTCCTGCTGCTTCTTCCATCGCTGCTCTTCTTTCACCAGCCGCCCAAACCAGCGCCGGCGAGACCGCCTGCTCCTGCCTCTAGTGGCCGGCTGTGCTGCCGTTGAGGCCTCATCGCCCCCTACTACTCCCACCGCTAGCCAGGCCCTGCGCTGACGGCAGCCTCACACCGCAGCCAAACCAGTGAACCCTCGTACCCCTCTCCGCATGGGCATCCACTACCGCGTCTTCCCCGGCTCCGCGTCGTCCCCTTCCTAGGCCTCGCCGTCATCCACCGCCTTGGTGCTCTCGGCGCGGCGTGGTCAATGTGGTCAACGACCGACTTCCATCGGAAGAGTACTGTACGTGGAGAGGCTGACAACTGGGTCCATGGCCACAACCCAGTTTTTTTGTGATTTGCCAAGTGAGTCGCTTTGTCAAGCCTGTTGGGCTGCAAATCTTTCAAGAGGAGGAGAGCTTTCATTCGGCTGGCCGAGAAAATGGCCTAACAGTAATGAGAAATGGGTTGTACATTTTTAAAACACATCAAACCAACAACTAGGTTCAAATTTCTTTTTTTTCATTTCGAGATTTTAAATTGCATTGATTTTTATGCATGGACAATTTGTTGGATTTTATATTGATATATATTTATTTTTAAAATCAGTTTGAACGTGACTCGAAATTTCGGGATTAAAAACAGTTCTGACTGCACCAAAATATGCAAAATTTCGTATAATTTTTTAACCGTGGCCGGAATATGGGCTGTAATGCTAACAAAAAGAATATGGGCTCCAAAAAAACCTTAAGAATGAGCAAATTGGTTGTAAATTATTAGAAATAATGGCAGATGGGCTGTATGATGTTTTCCACAGATTTGAGGCTTTCCTAAAAAAAGGTTGACGCACAAGGAGTGACTGTTGGATGTCCATCCAACGGCCGTCGTGCTTCTTCAATCTCTGGTCTTCCTGCTCCAGCCACTCAAACAAGCGCCGGCAGGACTACCTGCTCTCTCCTCCATGTGGCCGGCTATGTTGTTGCGCAGGCCTCACCACCCCATCGTACTACCATCGCTGGCCTAGCCATCCCTCTACTCACCCACACCTGCCGTTATTCTCCGGCCACGGCAGACGAACCAGTAAACCCTCGTACAGTCGTACTCCCCTCCACGTGGGAAACAACTGTCGAGCCGTCCCTGGCTCCGTGTCGTTCCCTTCCTAGGCCTCGCCGTCGTCCACCGCCCTGGTGCTCTCGGCGCGGCCTGGTCAACGCGGTCAACGACCAACATGCATCTGAATTGGACTGTACGTGGAGAGGCCGACAGCTGGGTCCACGGCCGCACGCAAGGAAATGCCTCCTTATTACGCGCAAAATAATGATTCCTCCACCTGACATCTGGGACCCACCGAAAGGGCCTCTGTATTTCGTGAAAAAAATGTTACCGCCGCTGACAGCTCAGACCCACCAGCTATATCTTCGCACGCAAGGAAGTGCCTCCTTATTACGCACAAAAAATGAATACCCCCTGCTAGCTGGGACCCAGTATAGTGGGAGGATGACTTGTGGGCCTACTAAGTTGACGGGGAGGGAGGGCTTTGTCAACTTAGTCAATATGCACGATTATAGCTCCAGTGACTGTACGATGTCCATCCAACGGTCGTAGTGCTTCTTCAACCTCTGGTCTTCTTGCTCCAGCCGCCCAATCCAGCGCCGATCGTGCCTCGTGCTCCTGCCTCCCGTGGCCGGCTGCGATGCCGCGGAGGCCTCACCGCCCCTACTACTCCCACCGCTAGCCAGGCCATCCCTCTACTGACCCACACCCCCTGTTATTCTGCAGCGACGACAGCCTCACACCGCAGTCAAACCAGTGAACCCTCGTACTCGTCTCCGCGTGGGCATCCACTGCCGCGTCTTCCCTGGCTCCACATCGTCCCCTTCGTAGGCCTCGCCGTCGTCCACCGCCTTGGTGCTCTCGGCGCGGCATGGTCAATGTGGTCAACGACCGACTTCCATCGGAATAGTATTGTACGTGGAGAGGCTGACAGCTGGGTCCACGGCCGCAACAAGGAAGTGCCTCCTTATTACGCGCAAAATAATTATTCCTCCACCTGACAGCGGGGACCCGCTGGACGGGCCACCGTATTTCGTGAAAAAACATTTCCCCCTGACTGCTGGGACCCACCAGCTATATCTTCGCACACAAGGAAGTGCGTTCGGGCAAAAAAACGATTCGCCCCCTCACTGCTGGGATCCACCAGCTACATCTTCGCAGGCAAGCAAGTGCCTGACAGTCGGGAGACACCTGGTCGAAGCATACGTAGCGTTGTCATTCTGGTCGCGAATGTGTACGTACATACTGGTCGATGTAGAGGCGCGCACGTGTCGTAGTAGAGGCGCGCACGTAGCATGTACACGTACGTACATCTGCAAGTGTGCAAGAAAGAAAATATGGCCACGTACATACATACGGGCAGGGTCTCGAACGCCTACTCGCGCATACGTACGGCCAGGGCTCGTGTACATGGCTGGGTCAGAATGGAGAAACTGCGTCGTCGTCATGTTCATGGGGAGCCAACCGGCTGGGTCGGAATGGAATGCGTAGTCGTGTTCATCGGGAGGGCTTGTACGGAACAACCGATGGAAATGAGGCCTGGCGTATCATAGAACAGAGGAAACGGCCTTGTGTTCGACTGGCCACGGTCGAAACGGGATCCTGTTCATCGGGAGGGGTCTGGTGTACCGCAAAACGGAGGAAACGAACCTCCTACGGTCGAAACGGGGGTCCTGTTGATCGGGAGGGGTGTGGCGTACCGCAAAACGGAGGAAACGAACCTCCTACGGTCGAAATGGGGGTCCTGTTGATCAGGAGGGGTGTGGCGTACCGCAAAATGGAGGAAACGGACTTGTGTTGGAGCGCTACGGTCAAAACGGGGGTCCTGTTCATCGGGAGGGGTGTGGCGAACCGCAAAACGGGACTCCACGAGATACTGTTCATCTCCACCGTCGACCCCCTCCAGCCTCCATGGGCTACTGTTCATCCACCGTCGACTTCCTCCAGCCTCCACCTGCGACTGTTCATCCATGGGCTCCTATTCATCCAGCCTCCACCGCGTGCTACTCCACCGGCTACTGTTCAACTAGCCCTCTCCATGGTCTCCTGTTCAACCACCCCTCCACAAGCTACTGTTCATCCAACCCTCCACCATCTACTATTCATCCTGCCCTCCATGGGGTGGTCCTGTTCATCCATCCCTCCACGGGGTCCTGTTCATCCAACCCCAACTGGCTCGATCGATCGGGGTCCTGTTCATCCAGAGGCAACACCAAGGGGTCCTGTTCATCCACCGCCACCGGGAACTATTCATCCAAACCCCTCCAGCAACGCTCACTGTTTATCCAAAGGCAGCATCGATCGGCTTCAGTTAGCAGCAGTAGCGAAGGAATCGCTCGATCGGGTTCAGTTAGCAGCCATCTATCGATCGCTCGGGTTCAGTAACGCGTAGCCTGCAGTGCAATCGCTCGGGTTCAGTTAGAGCCCAATGCCTCGCTCGGGTTTAGTTAGAGCCCAACGCCTCGCACCCACGCGCGTGCGTGTACGAGAGAAATGCGCATCGCTCGGCCCCGACGACCAACCGTAACCGGGAACACCCTGATATTTTCCTCGCCCTCGCTTCTACCACAGTTTTTCCGTCATGGACGGCCCAAAGAATGTCATGCAGCTGCGTCTCCGGCCCGCCCAGGACAAAATTCCCATTTTCTGTCATGATTTTTTGTCATAGAAGTAGGACCCCACCACATCTATGATGATACCAGTTTTTGTCACAATTATCGTCAAAGAAGTGTCATAAGTATGACAGAATTTTTTTCCGTTCAGCCCAAAATGTCACGGATGTGTCTTTTTTTGTAGTGTACCTCCAGAAAGAATTCACCATTGCTCTCTCTCTCTCTCTCTCTCTCTCTCTCTCTCTCGTTCTTGCTCTCCAACCTGCGGATTTAGATCTCTTTGCTCCAAGCTCCATTTCTGAAACTATTTCGGGGAATTGCTACCTGGTATGTGACTTCCCCGTTTGTCCAATTAGTTTTTGCTGTAGTGGTTTATATTTTGAATAATTAGCTACTCTTAGTGCTGATGTAGATGAGCTTGCATATCAAATTCTTAGAGCTCTAAGTAGTTTGAATGCTTAGTATAGCCTCTATCCATGCTTATGTGTGGTTGCTACCAATCTTGCAAAGTTTTGTTAATAAAAAATTCTGGTATTTTTTTCAGAAATTTGTACGCATATACGATGAACTTCTTTAGAAGGAGTTCTTCGAGGCGGAGGTCCTCGGGGGCATCTTCTAGTAGTGCCTCAACCCGTCGGTCCTATGTTGAACCAAGTGCAAGTTCGATATGGGATGCCGCTACCAAATCATGTCTATGGCCGTGCGACAATTTCATGTTGAGTGCTGGTATTAAAGAAGAATTTGAGCAATATGTCCATAATGCCGAGTTCGGCCCGATAGTTGCAACCAATACCTCAGTCTTATAGAATCGTTTACTAAAGAGTTTAAATTTAATTCTCGTGAGTCTAGAGTGTCGTTTAAACTTTATGATCGTTCAGTCACTATGACTCTAGATGCATTCTGTGTTGCATGTAAAATTCCATATTGGGGTTTGATGGACGAACCACCAAGGGCTGAGTACGAGTTATTTTTAACTAGTCTTTGCTATGGTGAGAATAGAGGGGTGACGCAAGGTAGAATATAAAGTATTCATTTCCCATCAATTCAATACTTTGCACTGTTTAATAGAAAATGCATCGTAGGCAAACTTGACTGTAGTATACTTTGTGCTCCTGACTTGAGCCTCATTTACACCGCCCTCACTAGTGCTAAACGCAATAACCTTGGGGCGATTGTTGCACGTAGACTGCAACACAAAGCTGGTAGTGGATATTTTTATGGTGGGATTTATGCTTCACGCTTAGCAGAAGAGTTAGGTATTTCACCTGAGCCTAATGGCCCCATCCTTCCCACTCAGTACTTAGACTTTGATGCCATGAAATGCCATAAGTTCCTTACCGGGAAAATCCATGATTATACTTATAACCTATTGTTCAATAAAAAGTCTGTTGTGGAGACCTTTTTGCCTGCGCCTGCTCTCTTTGATTTTCACAGCAAGGGAAGGTATCATGTTCTTGAGAACGAGGCCCGCGCACACAACACAGAGGTTGTGGCTGTTCGGCGGGCTAAGGAGTCTGCACCAAGAGCCTCCGTGAGCTATCACTCTGATGATTACGTAGGCCGCGAGTAATAATTACCAAGTTAGGCCAAAAGCCTAAGCTTGGGGGAGTACGTATTTCCACTGACATTACATTCATGTTCACACATTTCATTCCAGTTGTCGGTGTCCACACTTTTTCATTGTATTACCCATGCTAGGTTTATTTTCTCGCCTTCTTCTTGTGTGTTAGAAAAACTTTGAGAAAATCCAAAAATATTTCCTACTTCTTTTCGGTTTTTCTTTCTAGTTTAAATTAGTTGTAGTATGAAAAGGAGCCCCCAAAAGATTTTTTGAATCTTCTTCTTGTTTGTTGGGAGCTTTCCCGTGTTTTCCCCTTTTTTCTCTTTAATTTTCTTTCTTCAAGAAAAAACTAAAAACTCTAAAAATATTTTAGTGTGTTTCTCTGAATTTCTCTTTATTGAGTCATACCAAGGAGAAGACCATGATGAAATTTTTGAGTGGCTCTCATATGCATTATTGTTGAGTCATAAAATGTTTGTAGATTCCAGCTTAGTACATGGCAAAGTTATCAGAATCGTGATTTTGAGTCAGATCGGAGCTCCGATGGTAGGATCACAAATCATAGAATCTTCACCATCAGGATCATAGAAACATAGATTCTTTGAACTAAAATCGTAGAATCTGAGGGGTTAGTTTGGATCATAAACTCATAGAATCGTATATCCGAAACGCGATTCTGACAACCTTACTCCATGGCACTCTTGCACTATTATTATATTCAAATCGTTCGGTCGTGCGAGTGAAAGGCAATAATGATGATATTTGGTGAACTGGCTGTGGCAGATAGAAACGGGTATGAACTCAACTTGTTTTGTTTTTGTAAATATGTTTAACCTAGTAACCATGATTCACCATATTATGATCAAACATGTTTGCAATGACAATTGGAGATTATAGTTTCTCATGACATGCTTAAGTAGCAAGGAGTCGATAATGATTTATCTTGGATGTCAACATGCATTAAAATGATTATGATGTAGTATGATGATATGGTATCCTCCTACGAATGTTCGAGTGGCTTGACTTGGCACATGTTCATGCATGTAGTTGAATCAAAACAACATAGCCTCTATGATATTTATGTTCATGGTGTTCATATCCTACTTATGCAAGTGTCCAATGTTCATTATGCATAATGCATGTTCATGACCGTTTTCGCTCTCTAGCTGGCCGCTTCCCAACCTATTTGCTAGCCTTCGCCCATACTAAGCGGAATTACTGCTTGTGCATCAAAATCCTAAAACCCAAGTTATTCCAGATGAGTCCACCATACCTACCTATAAGCGGTATTACCCTGCCATTCTAAGTAAATTTTCATGTGACACCTCTAAAAACTTCAAACAAATATCACTTTTTGTGCGCCTAGATTGTTTATAGAGCGACAGGAGGTAGTCGGTATCTTCGATGCTAAGCAGGTTATTCTCATGATGAGTGTTTATTCACTCGTCGTTGCACAAGAGGGGCGGTAATAGAGATTCCCAGTCCCGAAATGAAATTGCAAATAATTAAACAAAACTCCCACAGGACTGATGTTGGTATATATGAACGGTACCCATGGATTCAGTTAGCTGTGGAGTGTGTTTGTTGGTGGAGGGGGAGTAAACCTTTACTTTTATCGCTTGGAAATTGCCACTAATGTGTTTAACGTGGAAGATATCGATAACTAATGGTCGCGAAGTAAACAAGAAGGGTGCATTTCTCAAAAAATCATTTACATCTGTTTTAAAAAACAGAGCTCTGGCACCGCTGCAAATCTCTACTTCCCTCTGCGAAGGAACTATCTATTTAATTTTATGTTGAGTCATCACCTTCCCAAATAGCGCCAGATCCTGAGATCACTATTGTCATCCTCATGCATTGTGTATAGTTAATGTCGGATGCATCATGACTAGATCTTTTCTGCCATGAATTACAATGTTTAGTCGCTGCTTAAACTTTGGAGGTGCTCTACATTTATGTTTTGCGGTCTCAGAAAGGGCTAGCGAGATACCACTGTTGTCATATTTTATCATGATTGTTTTGACAAAGTGTTGTCAGTTGAGATGCTTTATTATTTCTCGCTAGTTGTTTATGCCATTGATATGAGTTAATATAATTTTTAAGAGTTATTGTTGGCATGGTTAGTTATGATCTTTGGTGAAAACCTGGGTGCTACTTCAGCTTATTTATGTAAACAAGTGCAAAAGAGTTCGTAAAAGTTTTTGTTTTTCACTTTTAGTTTATCAACCGAATTGCTTGAGGACAAGCAAAGGTTTAAGCTTGGGGGAGTTGAGACCGTCGTATCTACTTTTCCTAACGCTTTTCCTCTTGTTTTGGACTCTAATTTGCATGTCTGAATGAAACTAACCCAGACTGACGCTGTTTTCAGCAGAACTACCATGGTGTTGTTTTTGTACAGAAATAGAAGTTCTCGGAATGGAACGAAATTTGGCGAGGATCTTTTATATAATAAAAGAGAATTAATGGAGCCAAGAACCACCGGAGGGGGGCCCCTGGGTGGGCACAACCCACCAGGGCGCCTCCCTCCTGGCGTGCCTAGGTGGGTTGTCCCACCTGATGTCTACTACACAACCTTCTTCTTGTAGACGTTGTTGGGCCTCCAAGTGTAGAGGTTTGTAGGACAGTAGCAAATTTCCCTCAAGTCGATGGCCTAAGGTTTATCAATCCGCAGGAGGCATAGGTTGAAGATGGTCTCTCTCAGACAACCCTGCAACCAAATAACAAAGAGTCTCTTGTGTCCCCAACACACCCAATACAATGGTAAATTGTATAGGTGCACTAGTTCGGCGAAGAGATGGTGATACAAGTGCAATATGGATGGTAGATATAGGTTTTTGTAATCTGAAAATATAAAAAGAGCAAGGTAACTAATGATAAAAGTGAGCACAAACGGTATTGCAATGCGTTGAAACAAGGCCTAGGGTTCATACTTTTACCAGTGCAAGTTCTCTCAACAATAATAACATAATTAGATCATATAACTATCCCTCAACATGCAACAAAGAGTCACTCCAAAGTTACTAATAGCGGAGAACAAACAAAGAGATTATGGTAGGGTACGAAACCACCTCAAAGTTATCCTTTCTGATCGATCTATTCAAGAGTCCATAGTAAAATAACACGAAGTTATTCTTTCCGTTCGATCTATCATAGAGTTCGTACTAGAATAACACCTTAAGACACAAATCAGCCAAAACCCTAATGTCACCTAGATACTCCAATGTCACCTCAAGTATTCGTGGGTATGATTATACGATATGCATCACACAATCTCAGATTCATCTATTCAAACCAACACAAAGTACTTCAAAGAGTGCCCCAAAGTTTCTACCGGAGAGTCAAGATGAAAACGTGTGCCAACCCCTATGCATAAGTTCACGAGGTTACGGAACCTGCAAGTTGATCACCAAAACATACATCAAGTAGATCACGTGAATATCCCATTGTCACCACAGATAAGCACATGCAAGACATACATCAAGTGTTCTCAACTCCTTAAATACTCAATCCGATAAGATAACTTCAAATGGAAAACTCAATCCATTACAAGAGAGTAGAGGGGGAGAAACATCATAAGATCCAACTATAATAGAAAAGCTTGCGATACATCAAGATCATGCCAAATAAAGAACATGAGAGAGAGAGATCAAACACATAGCTACTAGTACATACCCTCAGCCCCGAGGGTGAACTACTCCCTCCTCGTCATGGAGAGCGCCCGGATGATGAAGATGGCCATCGGTGATGGATCCCCCCTTCGGCAGGGTGCCGGAACAGGGTCCCAATTGCTTTTTGGTGGCTACGGAGGCTTGTGGCGGCGGAACTCCCGATCTAGGTCTCTTTTTGGAAGTTTGGGTTTATATAAGAGGTGTTGGAGTCGGGAACAAGTCAGGGGGGTTTCCGGGCTGTCCACGAGGTAGGGAGGCGCGCCAAGGGGGGTGGGTGCGCCCCCACCCTCGTGGGCAGCCCGGGACTCTTCTGGCCCAACTCTTTTACTCCATGGCCTTTTTCTGGTCCAAAAATAAGTTCCGTGAAGCTTCAGGTCAATTGGACTCCGTTTGGTTTTCCTTTTCTGCGATACTCAAAAACAAGGAAAAAAACAGAAACTGGTACTGGGCTCTAGGTTAATAGGTTAGTCCCAAAAATCATATAAAATAGCTATAAATGCATATAATACATCCTAGATGGATAATATAATAGCATGGAACAATAAAAATTATAGATACGTTGGAGACGTATCAAGCATCCCCAAGCTTAATTCCTGCTCGTCCTCGAGTCGGTAAATGATAAAAACAGAATTTTTGATGTGGAATGCTACCTAACATATTTATCAATGTAATCTTCTTTGTTGTGGCAAGAATATTCAGATCCATAAGATTCAAGACAAAAGTTTAATATTGACATAAAAATAATAATACTTCAAGGATACTAACCAAGGAACTATGTCTATCAAAATAACATGGCCAAAGAAAGCTCATCCCTACAAAATCATATAGTTTGTCCATGCTCCATCTTCGTCACACAAAATGCTCTCATCATGCACAACCCTGATGACAAGCCAAACAATTGTTTCATACTTTGGTAATCTCAAACTTTTTGAACTTTCATGCAATGCATGAGCGTGAGCCATGGACATAGCACTATGGGTGGAATAGAGTATTATGGTGCGGGTTCTGTGGAGAAGACAAAAAAAGGAGAAAGTCTCACACTGACGCGGCTAATCAATGGGCTACGGAGATGCCCATCAACTGATGTCAATGCGAGGAGTAGGGATTGCCATGCAACGGATGCACTAGAGCTATAAATGTATGAAAGCTCAACAAAAGAAACTAAGTGGATGTGCATCCAACTTGCTTGCTCACGAAGACCTAGGGCATTTAAGGAAGCCTATTGTTGGAATATACAAGCCAAGTTCTATAATGAAAAATTCCCACTAGTATATGAAAGTGATAATATAAGAGACTCTCTATCATGAAGATCATGGTGCTACTTTGGAGCACAAGTGTGGAAAAAGGATAGTAGCATTGGCCCTTTTATATATATATATATATATATATTTTTTGGGCCTTTCTTTTTTATTATTTGGCCTTTCTCTTTTTTTATTTAGGACAATGCTCTATAAATGATGATTATCACACTTCTATTTATTTACAACTTGATGATTATAACTCGATACTAGAACAAAATATGACTCTATATGAATTCCTCTGGCGGTGTACCGGGATGGGCAATGAATCAAGAGTGACATGTATGGAATAATATGCATGGTGGCTTTGCCATAAATACGATCTCAACTACATGATCATGCAAGGCAATATGACAATGATGAAGCGTGTCATAATAAATGAACGGTGGAAAATTGCATGGCAATATATCTCGGAATGGCTATGGAAATACCATAATAGTTAGGTATGGTGGCTGTTTTGAGGAAGATATAAGGAGGTTTATGTGTGATAGAGCGTATCCTATCACTGGGTTTGGATGCACCGACGAAGTTTGCACCAACTCTCGAGGTGAGAAAGGGCAATGCACGGTATCAAAGAGGCTAGCAATGATGGAAGTTTGAGAGTGCGTATAATCCATGGACTCAACATTAGTCATAAAGAACTCACATACTTATTGCAAAAATCTACAAGTCATCAAAAACCAAGCACTACGCGCATGCTCCTAGGGGGATAGATTGGTAGGAAAAGACCATCGCTCATCCCCGACCACCACTCATAAGGAGGACAATCAAAGAACACCTCATGTTTCAAATTTGTCACACAACGTTAACCATACGTGCGTGCTACGGGACTTGCAAACTCTAACACAAGTATTTCTCAATTTCACAATTACTCAACTAGCACAACTTTAATATTACCATCTTCATATCTCAAAACAATCATCAAGTATCAAACTTCTCTTAGTATTCATTGCACTTATATGAAAGTTTTTTGTTATATCCATATTTGGATGCCTATCATATTAGGACTAATTTCATAACCAAAGCAAATTACCATGCTGTTCTAAAGACTCTCAAAATAATATAAGTGAAGAACGAGAGTTCATCTATTTCTTCAAAATAAAACCACCGCCGTGCTCTAAAACGATATAAGTGAAGCACTAGAGCAAACAACAAACTACCCCGAAAGATCTAAGTGAAGATCAATGAGTGGTTGAATAATTATGAAACTATGTGAAGACTCTCTAACATTTAAGAATTTCAGATCTTGGTATTTTATTCAAACAGAAAGCAAAACAAAAGAAAATAAAATGACGCTCCAAGCAAAACACATATTATGTGGTGAATAAAATATAGCTCCAAGTAAAGTTACCGATTAATGAAAACGAAAGAGGGGATGCCATTCGGGTTATCCCCAAGCTTAGGGTCTTGGTTGTCCTTGAATATTACCTTGGGGTGCCTTGGGAATCCCCAAGCTTAGGATCTTGCCACTCCTTATTCCATAGTCCATCGAATCTTTACCCAAAACTTGAAAACTTCACAACACAAAACTCAACAGGAAACTCGTAAGCTCCGTTAGTATAAGAAAACAAATCACCACTTAGGTACTGTTGTGAACTCATTCTAAATTCATATTTGTGTTATATCTAATATATTCCAACTTCTCTATGGTTCATACCCTCCGATACTACTCATAGATTCATCAAAATAAGCAAACAACACAGTGAAAACAGAATCTTTCAAAAACAGAACAGTCTGTAGTAATTTGTATCAAACATATACTTCTGGAACTCCAAAAATTCTGAAATAAATAGGTGGACGTGAGGAATTTGTCTATTAACCATCTTCAATAAGAATCAACCAAAAACCACTCTCCAGTAAAAAATGGCAGCTCATCTCGTGAGCGCTAAAGTTTCTGTTTTTTACAGCAAGATCATAAAGACTTCACCCACGTCTTCCCAAAGGTTCTACTTGGCACAAACACTAATTAAAACATAAAACCACATCTAAACAGAGGATAGATGAATTATTGTTTACTAAACAGGAACAAAAAGCAAAGAACCAAAATAAGATTGGGTTGCCTCCCAACAAGCGCTAACGTTTAACGCCCCTAGCTAGGCATGATGATTTCATTGATGCTCACATAAAAGATAAGAATTGAAACATAAAGAGAGCATCATGAAGAATATGACTAGCACATTTAAGTCTAACCCACTTCCTATCCACAGGGATTTTGTGAGCAAACAACTTATGGGAACAATAATCAACTATCATAGGAAGGCAGAACAAGCATAACTTCAAAACTTTAAGCACATAGAGAGGAAACTTGATATTATTGCAATTCCTACAAGCATATGTTCCTCCCTCATAATAATTTTCAGTAGCATCATGAATGAATTCAACAATATAACCATCACATAAAGCATTCTTTTCATGATCTACAAGCATAGAATTTTTATTACTCTCCACATAAGCAAATTTCTTCTCATGAATAATAGTGGGAGCAAACTCAACAAAATAATTGTCATATCCACATATCAAATTATCAAAGTAACGAACGCGAATCACATGAGCGTGATGAAAACTAGCTTGACGATAATTCCCATGTGTCCTCGGGAGCGTTTTCCTTTATATAAGAGTTTGTTCAGGCTTGTCCTTTGCTACAAAAAGGATTTGGCCACCTTGCTGCACCTTGTTTACTTTTATTACTTGTTACCCGTTACAGATTACCTTATCACAAAACTATCTGTTACCGATAATTTCAGTGCTTGCAGAGAATACCTTACTGAAAACCGCTTGTCATTTCCTTCTGGTCCTCGTTGGGTTCGACACTCTTACTTATCGAAAGGATTACGATAGATCCCCTATACTTGTGGGTCACCAAGACTATTTTCTGGCGCCGTTGCCGGGGAGTGAAGCGCCTTTGGTAAGTGGAATTTGGTAAGGAAAATTTTATATAGTGTGCTGAAATTTGCTGTCACTTGTTACTATGGAAAGTAATCCTTTGAGGGGCTTGTTCGGGGTATCTTCACCCCGACCAGTAGAGCAAAGAGTTGGTCCTCAACCTACTGAACCTACTGAAAATGTTTACTTTGAAATTCCTTCAGGTATGATAGAGAAACTGCTAGCTAATCCTTTTATAGGAGATGGAACATTGCATCCCGATTTGCACCTAATCTATGTGGATGAAGTTTGTGGATTATTTAGGCTTGCAGGTAAGCCCGAGGATGTTCTCAAGAAGAAGGTCTTCCCTTTATATGTGAAGGGAAAGGCATTGACATGGTTTAGGCTATGCGATGATATTGGATCATGGAACTACAATCGATTGAAATTGGAATTCCATCAGAAGTTTTATCCTATGCATCTGGTTCATCGTGACTGTAATTATTTATATAATTTTTGGCCTCGTGAAGGAGAAAGCATCTCTCAAGCTTGGGAGAGGCTTAAGTCAACCTTATATTCATGCCCCAATCATGAGCTCTCAAGAGAAATTATTATTCAAAATTTTTATGCTCGGCTTTCTCTCAATAATCGCTCCATGCTCGACACTTCTTGTACTGGTTCTTTTATGATGAAGACTATTGAATTCAAATGGGATTTATTGGAAAGAATTAAACGCAACTCTGAAGATTGGGAACTCGATGGAGGTAAGGAGTCAGGTATAACACCTTAGTTTGATTGTGTTAAATATTTTATGGATACCGATGTTTTTCGTGAATTTCGCACTAAATATGGACTTGATTCTGAGATAGTATCTTGTTTCTGTGAATCCTTTGCTAGTCATGTTGATCTCCCTAAGGAGAAGTGGTTTAAATATCATCCTCCCATTGAAGTAAAAGTAGTTGAACCTATTAAAGTTGAAGAAAAGACTATCACTTATAATGTTGATCCTATTGTTCCTACCGCTTATATTGAGAAACCACATTTCCCTGTTAGAAAAGAGGATCATGCTAAAGCTTCAACTATGGTTCGTAAGAGTAATACTAGAACACCTACACCCCTAAGCAAATTAAAGTTGAACCTAGTATTGCTATAGTTAAAGATCTTTTGGCCGATAATATTGATGGGCATGTTATATACTTCTGTGATGAAGCTGCTAAAATTGCTAGACTCGATACTAAAAATAAACATAGACCTGTTGTAGGCATGCCTGTTATTTCTGTTAAAATAGGAGATCATTGCTATCATGGCTTGTGTGATATGGGTGCTAGTGCGAGTGCAATACCTCATTCTTTATACGAAGAAATTATGCATGATATTGCACCTGTTGAGTTAGAAGGTATTGATGTTACAATTAAGCTTGCCAATAGAGATACTATTTCACCAGTTGGGATTGTTAGAGATGTTGAAGTCTTGTGTGGGAAAGTTAAATATCCTACTGATTTTCTTGTTCTTGGTTCCCCACAAGATGTTTTTTGTCCCATTATATTTGGTAGACCCTTCTTGAATACTGTTAATGCTAAGATAGATTGCAAAAAGGATGTTGTTACTATTGGTTTATGGGATATGTCTCATGATTTTATTTTTTCTACATTTGGTAGAGAACCCCATGATAAAGAATTGCCTAGTAAATATGAAATTATTGGTCTTGCTTCCATTGTCGTGCCTCCTAATGATCCTTTAGAACAACATTTGTTAGACCATGAGAATGATATGTTTATGAATGAAAGAAGGGGAATAGATAAAGTATTCTTTAAACATGGACCTATTTTGAAACACAACTTGCCTGTTGAAATTCTAGGGGATCCTCCTCCACCCAAGGGTGATCCCGTGTTTGAGCTTAAACCATTACCTGATACTCTTAAATATGCTTATCTTGATGAAAAGAAGATATATCATGTTATTATTAGTGCTAATCTTTGAGAGCAGGAAGAAGAGAAATTATTGAAAACTATGAAGAAGCACCGTGCTGCTATTGGATATACTCTGATGATCTTAAGGGCATTAGTCCCACTCTATGCCTGTGATTTTTTTTGGAGAAAGACGCTAAACCGGTTGTTGATCACCAATGACGGTTAAATCCTAAGATGAAAGAAGTGGTAAGAAAATAAATAATAAAGCTTCTGGAGGCAGGTATAATTTATCCCGTTGCTGATAGTCAGTGGGTAAGTCCTGTCCATTGTGTCCCTAAGAACGGAGGTATAACTGTTGTTCCTAATGATAAAGATGAATTGATCCCACAAATAATTGTTACGGGTTATAGAATGGTAATTGATTTCCGCAAATCAAATAAACTACTAAAAAGGATCATTACCCTTTACCTTTTATTGATCAAATGCTACAAAGATTATCCAAACATACACATTTTTGCTTTCTAGACGGTTATTCTGGTTTCTCTCAAATACCTATGTCAAAAGAGGATCAAGAAAAGACCACCTTTACTTGCCCTTTCGGTACCTTTGCTTATCGACGTATGACTCTTGGTTTATGCAATGCACCTGCTACCTCTCAAAGATGTATGACTGCTATATTCTCTGACTTTTGTGAAAAGATTGTTGAGGTTTTCATGGATGATTTTTTTCGTATATGGAACTTCTTTTGATGATTGCTTAAGCAACCTTGATCTAGTTTTGCAGAGATGTGAAGAAACTAATCTTGTATTGAATTGGGAGAAGTGCCACTTTATGGTTAATGAAGGTATTGTCTTGGGACATAAAATTTCTGAAAGAGGTATTGAAGTTGATAAATCTAAAGTTGATGCTATTGAAAAGATGCTGTGTCCTAAGGACATCAAAGGTATACGAAGTTTCCGTGGTCATGCCGGTTTTTATAGGAGGTTCATTAAAGACATCTCAAAAATTTCCAGGCCTCTGACCAATCTCTTACAAAAAGATGTTCCTTTTGTCTTTGATGATGATTGTGTAGAAGCATTTGAAATACTTAAGAAAGCCTTGATTTCTGCACCTATTGTTCAGCCACCTGATTGGAATTTACCCTTTAAAATTATGTGTGATGCTAGTGATTATGTTGCAGGTGCTGTTCTAGGACAAAGAGTTGATAAGAAAGTAAATGTTATCCAATATGCTAGTAAAACTCTAGACAGTGCCCAAAGAAATTATGCTACTACTGAAAAAGTATTTTTAGCAGTTGTATTTGCTTGTGATAAGTTCAGACCTTATATTGTTGATTCTAAAGTAACTGTTCACACTGATCATGTTGCTATTAAATATCTTATGGAAAAGAAAGATGTTAAACCTAGACTTATTAGATGGGTCCTCCTACTACAAGAATTTGATTTGCATATTGTTGATAGAAAGTGAGCCAAGAACCCCGTTGCAGACAACTTGTCTAGGTTAGAGAATGTTCTTGATGACCCACTACCTATTGATGATAGCTTTCTTGATGAACAATTAGCTATCATAAATGCTTCTCATAGTGCTCCATGGTATGCTGATTATGCTAATTACATTGTTGCTAAATTTATATCACCTAGTTTCACATACCAGCAAAAGAAAAAGTTTTTCTATGATTAAAGACATTACTTCTGGGATGACCCACATCTTTATAAAGACGGAGTAGATGGTGTTATTAGACGTTGTGTACACTACAAAAAAATACACTTCCGTGATGATACGTGTTTGTCACAGTAGGTCGCTTTTTTTGTCATGCATGTACATCCATGACAAATTTATGATAGAATCAAGATAGTCATACCTGTGCTATCGTAGAAGTGTTCCATGACATTTCCAAAATTATCATCACGGAAGTGTCCACTTCCATGACGATAAATTGCGCGTCACAGAAGTGCTTTCGTCAAGGGTGACCGACACGTGGCATCCACCGTAACGGAACGCCGTTAAGCTATCGGGTCGGGTTTTGGATCCGATAACCCGTTAACAGCCCTGACCAATGGGAAATTTCCACGTGTAAAATTCTTATTGGCCGGACGAAACACGTGTCAGCTCGTCAGTGGGTCAGATAGGCGCCTATGATACATCGACACGTGGCACGGCCCAACAAAGGCCCATTCCTGTGAAAAGGCCGGCCCGTTTGACTTAGTCAAAAGGTGGTGGGCCGTCCAATGGAAAGCATGTTAACGGCCTGTTCGCATATAGCCCATTTACAGCCTGCTAACCCAAGGCCCGTTACGCCCTATTCGAATTAGGCCCAGTAGCGTCATCTGGGCCATTCAATATGATTCCAGCCCGTTTTCACTTATGGCCCATGTATGGCCCATGACGTCTTTCGGCCCATATGAGGCCCTATGTAACTCTTGGCCTATTAACGGCCCGTGGTGAAACTGGCCCTTAATGAACAGTGTATCACTTTACACCCATTAACAACCCGTGGTGAAACTGGTCCGTAATGAACAATGTATCACTTTATACCCATTAACGGACCGTTATTCCGTTGGGCCGTTTTCAGCTCATGTTATCTTTCGGCCTTCTCAGAGCCCATTTATTCTTGGGCTCATTTCCAGCATTCATTTACTTACGTCTCGTTACTGACATTTTCTGCTTGTGGGACAAATTCAGCCCGTGGTTACAGTCGGCCCGTTTGTTGTCCGTTAATTCGTTGGGCCTTTTGCATATCGTCATCAAATACAGCCAATTAATGATGGCCCATTATGGTCGTCCCATGAACGGACGATTCCAACTCTAGCCCGTTTACGGCCATTATGAGGCCTGTTATTGGCCCATGTTTGGCCAATCGATCATACGTCCCGTACAAGGCCCATTGATGATACGGCCCATAGAAGGCCCATTGTTTCTACGGCCCGTAGAAGGCCCATTGTTTCTATGGCCCGTAGAAGGCCTACTGTTTCTACAGCCCATAGAAGGCCCACTGTTTCTACGGTCTGTAGGAGGCCCAGTGTCACTACAGTAAATATTAGCCCATGGTTATTGTGGCCTAGTTTTAAAAAATAGGTTATTGCAGCCACTAGCGAACCGCGGAAAAAGAACTGCACTGACTACAAGCAAACAAATAAACAAGACAACAAGGAAATAAATAAGCAAGCAACTTATGCTAGGCTATCACGGCTATTACACATATTACATCCACTGGGCATCAAAGTTCGCCACCAGTGCAAATATAGGGAACACATCAGCATATAAACGCCGCAGCAAAACAAGTCCAAAACTGAAACCACTTCAGAAGAGCTCAGGAAACAATATCCTGGGTACCCATAATGCTGGCAAGATGCTTAGCAAGCTTATTAACTTTCTCTTGTTTGGCGCTTAAATCCTCCAGCGCTTGCTGTTGCACAAGAAAGTACGCATCTGAATTCTGCAGGGACTTCCTCAGTCCTTCGGCTTCTTGCCGCAGCACAGCTGACTGATGCCTTTCAGCTTGTAGCTGATACTGAAGAAGCTGAAGTGATTCGGGCAGCGAGTTCGAAGAGCTTGTGCCAGCGGTACTGGCCAGTAACTCGAACACCACATCAACGCAGGACTGTGGGGTTTTCTCACTGTCTACAAGATTGTTTTTATCACCTTTCTTGGAGACTAACAGGGTTGTCTCGCTATCTTGAACCTTATCTGCATTACTTTCTCTACCATTGCATAGTGGGGTGCTCTTCTCCAATATTCTGTTTGCATACTACAAGAGAAACAAGCAGACACATCACAGGTTTAGCTTGTAGTATACGAAACTCATTTTGGTAAACCAATTCAGTAGTAAGGTTGACAAGATAACAACATGAAACAAACATATATCTATGTACTATGGTCACTGTATTGTCCATATCATTCTAGTTTATGTTCCCTAATCAAGATAGAGACACAGTTCAACTCATATATTTTTAAGACACAACAGCATAGACAGAATATAAGTGTGAGAAACTACACAGCATTGGCAGCACTTGTAATGTGCATCACATGAGAACATAACTATATATGCAGCTTAAACTGAAATCAACATAGAGCAAGAAGTTAGAACAGCAATCCATTTAAAGAAATAGGTTTAAAACATACCTGTTGCGCCATTGGAGTTTCAATTGGATCCTTCAAATTCAAAAGTAGTTGGTATGGGTAAATACAGTGATGCAACAGCAAAGGAGTATGGACCATAGCTACGGAATCTGACCTGAGAATAGTTGCTCTTCTGCTTTAAACGTGGAGTTTGGGTTAGCTGTGGTGGTCTTCGTGCTTTGGGCACTGCAGTAGCTTTACAAACTGCTCGTGTGGGGGTACTCTGTGGTGGACATGTTGCTTTGTCAACTATAAGTGGGTTACTATCCGCTTGGGTTGCGGTTATATGGGTTGTAGCTGGTTCTCTGCCCAACGGTGTAAGTGTGCAATCTGGAAGAGTCTCGATTATGTGTGGTGGGGCTAGTTTGTGGGCCAGTACAACCATGGTTCTATCTGCATCAACGGGTAGCACTGTATTTTGTGAAGAACGGGTTTTTGCTCCCTTAGATACTGCCATCACCCCCTCCAATTCAAATGGCTGATAAACAAGAAAATAAATTGAACGTACAAACATTGTATGATAGACAGATGTGGTAATTCACATGTATGTTGTATAACCAAACAGGACATCATGACACAATTTCACATATATGATGCCTAACTAAACAGGATAGCATGACACAGTTTCAGATATATGATGGATAACTTAACAGGATATAATGGCATAATTCAACATATGATGAGTACCTAAACAGGATGACATGACAAAACTATATGATGTCTTTCTAAAATAGGTTGGGATGAAATAATTCACATACATGTTGTCTAAGTATACAGGATGGCATGATATAATTGACATAATTGATTCATATACTAAGCAACTGGCACTCGCATGTATGATCTCTAAACTAAGCAGATATGATTCAATAGTGTGCATATGATGTCTAAACTAAGCAATGCAAGACACCATATGCATCATATGAGAAATATAAACATTGCAACTTAGAGCATACACCTCAGGTGGGATATATGACTGGTCATCTGTCTCTGAATCCTCCTCTGAGGAGCTCCCTGTAACCATCGAGATATATGCTTCAACAGGTACCATTGCCTGCTCTGAAGACCTTGTTTTCACTCCAGATTTTTCCATAACCGGCTCAAATGGCTGATACACATGAAGAGTAGTTCAATATACACAGATTGTCGACAAATGGAATACGTAATGAAAAAAAGATGGCATGAGATAATTCACATATATGATGCCTGGCTCCATGGCGGTGCATAATTCACATATATGATAACTGGCTGAAAAACATGGCATTGCATAATTCACATATCTGATATAGAAAGCAAATAGGAGGCATTCACACAAAGCATGTCTAATCTAAGCAGATGGCATGGCAATGCAAGATATGCAAGATATGAGAAATATAACCCAGCCAAGTTAGAGCATGCACCTCGGGGGGGGTAATACGACTGGTCATCTCTCTCTGAATCCTCCTTTGAGGAGCTATCTGTAACCAGCAAGAAATCTGCATCGACAGGTAGCACTGACTGCTCAGAAGACCTTGTTTTCACTCCAGATTTTCCCATGACCGACTCAAATGGCTGATTCACAGGAAGAGTAGATGAATGTATAAACATTGTTGACAAATGGAATACATTATGGAAAAAAATATGGCACGGTACAATTCACATATACGATGACTGGCTAAACAGGATGGCATTGCATGATTCACGTATATGATGCCTGGCTAAAGAACATGGCATTGCATAATTCCCATATACTCCCTCCGTTCCTAAATAATTGTCTTTTTAGAGATTTCAAACGGACTACCACATATGGATGTATAAAGACATATTTTAGAGTGTAGATTCACTCATTTTGTTCCGTATGTAGTCACTTGTTGAAATCTCTAAAAAGACAAATATTTAGGAATGGTGGGAGTATGATATAGAAACCAAACAGGTGGCATTCACACAAAGCAAATCTAAACTAAGATGATGACATATAAGATGTATAATGTAAGCAATGCAAGGCGCCATATGCATGATATGACCAACATCGGCATGCCAGGTTAGAGCAAACACCTCAGGTGGTAAATAGGCATGGTCGACTCCTTCTGAATATCCATCTGGACAGTTATCTTCCTCTGGTATACAATCTGGAAATGCAGGAGGGGGGCACTTCGCCCACCATGGTGCAGCGTTTGCATGACATTATATTCGCACGCAACGGTCTTCTCTTTTTCTCTACATGTTCAGTACGATTGTGTACAATATCTGACATGCATAATAAAAAAATAGTTAGATTTTGTAAGGCCTAAGGGGTGCATGCAAAAATCAAGACTGATGGTAGCAAGCGAGTGGATGGATCCAAAACTAATGATACCAGGTAGATTGTAGCTTCAGTTTAAAAAGATAGACAATGGATCATCTATTGTTTGTTGCCCACCCAACATGAACCACATAGAAGACCCCAGATGAACCAGATAGTAGACAGATACTATTCGTTGCTGGCTCGATATGAGACCCATGGGCAATTCAAAACTCAAGATTGAACGATAAAGTAGCAGGTAATAATAACCGACGTATAACGTAAGCAAACACGAAAGACTGCGACCTCTCTTCCGGAACTGTGTAGTCTTCAGGTTCATCTGCTCAGTCGGTGATGGTAATGCGGTTGGCGTGGCTGCCGGCAACGGGGAAGATGATCTGAGGCGGCGAAAGGAAGTCTGCAGGGGGGATCTCTGTTGCAGTGAACGCTTCTGTCGATGGTGCACCTCAGGTGGGGTGGATGACGGCACGGCAGGAGCAGGACATAACACATAGAGTTTTCTTTGACGCCTATCTGAAAATGAAGTAAATATGTAAGGGCTCCTTAGAATTGGAGGATTCTATAAATGTAGGGACAGGAAAAACACAGGAATAGGATAGGAATGCACGTGCAAAACAGAGCATTTGGAAACATAGGATTTCAGTCAACCTGTGTGTTTGGCTCACATGAATGGGTAGAACAGAGGAATGGAGAAACAAAGTGATGCGACGAGTGTACAACCTCTTTGGCATAGCCTTGTGGACCTCAGCATCATTGGGTTGGACGTGGAGGATGGTGATGATGCTGGTGTGACTGTTAGAGGTGGGGAAGAAGATCCGTGGCCTCTGGAAATGGCGTTGAGGGTACTGCTCCGCTGTGATGGACGGTTCCGTCGTTGGAGCAGCTCCCTAAGGTGTACGGCGACGAGGCTGAAGCATGACAAGACAGACAACGTTAATCTGAAGTGGGACCCTAATATCATCTGCAATAGATGATGTAAAATACATCGCCAAAAAGTGCTACATGTAAAACGCATCAGCCGCGCCACGGCCGCTCCGACAGATGCTGTAAGTACTGTTCACTGTGAACTTAACTGAAGAAAATGAACTTCACAGTCGAAACTGAATTTTACTGTCGAAACTGATTGAACTAGTAACAGAGCATTGCAATAGATGTTTAGGGCGTTCGAGCACTAGTAGCAGAGAAGCAGTGATCTAAATCAGCAGACGCTCGAGCAGGGAACGCACTAGCAGAGAGCAACTCGTGCAGTAGCACCGTGAGCGAGTGCTAAAGCAGAAACTCCTGTAGTTGCCGGAGGTTGTGCAGCAGCAGCAGCGCAAGCGAAAGCAAGAGCAGAGCAGTGGCACGAATGAAAGCAGGAGCAATGCAGGAGCGCGACCGACAAGCAAGAACAGAGCCGCAGCGCGAGCGAGAGCCGGAGCAGCTGCAGCTAGTGCCGTTGTGGAAGTCGCCGTCGTGGAAGCAACGACATGGGGGAGAGACGCCGCTGATGATGTGACCGGCGACGGCACCGTCGATGGAGACACGCCATGTCTGCTCGGTATCGAGCACCGGCAGCCCCGTGAGATCAAATAAAAGATAAAATGCTGCGGTGAGTGCAGAACCTCCTTGGTTGCGCCGAGTTGGCCTCGGCTTCATCATAGGAATTGGTGAGGGTGATGCTGTTCCGGTGGGGCAGATCAAGACGGCGCTGTGGTGATTGAGGTGGCGCGATAGATGGGGCGAACGTCAGGGCAGCTCCTTGGAGCTGGAGGACGGGGTGGCTGATCCGGCGGGACGATGAGATCGACAACGGATCCTCGTCCGGTGCGGTGGATGAGGGACGGCGAGCTGTTGCGGTGGACGACGTAGTCGGGGAAGAGTCTCCGGCTGGGCGGCGGTCGGGAGGCCGACGGAGGAGCGTGGGGTTTCGCGGGTTTTGGCGGCCTCGGTGTACGAATGGGGGGGCGAAGGGGGAGGGGGTAGCCAGGCTTAGGGAAGCACTTGTCCAAAATGTAGGGTAAGTTACCAGCGTACCCCCACCGGTTTTGACACCGCGACGTGGAGCTTCATTTCCGGCTGAGGGGTAGAAGGGGGATTTTGCATGTCTGGGCTGTGGGAGATTTCGGATGAGGAGGGAGTTCTCGCGCGCGTCCAAATTTTGGGATAACAAGGCGCGGCGCGGGTTGAAGAAGCGGGAGTTTGAAAGCAGGTGAGACAAAAGATACTCGAGCTTGAAAATTTCGAGATAACAAGGTGTGGATTCCTTGTTCGGCAGAACAAACTTAACGTGTTAAAAAACAATTCATAAAAGACACAAGAGAGTCATGTCCCCTTTTAATATATTGTTATAGCTGCCATTGAAAAAACTACAAGAAAAATGTAAAAAAAATCGGGAGAACAAGATTACCCTGCACAGTACCAAACCGATTCGCACTTCCCTAAACAAGAACAAAAAACAAATCAATTCCCACCAAAGAAAGAGTAATGTCCCTTTTTATATGATTACAGATGTCATGATCTCGAATTTCAATTTTTGAATCCACGTTATGTTGAATTCGAATATATCGTTAGGTGACCTTGCGGTTTATAATTGATGTAGTCGTACATTTTGATCTTCCATCATATATGAACATTTTACTCCACCATGTGAACATATATATTGTCGTCTACCATATGGACTAAATTTGAATCAATTTTCCTTATTTGAATACGATTGTTGTCAAGTTATACAATAATTTAAATATTATCTTGATAACAAAAAATATACATATAGCAGTAATCATATTTCACTATGAACTACATGTACCATACGCTCTCCAATTCAAATATTTGTATCCATTTTATGTTGAATTCAAATCATAGTACATTATTGGTCTAGGTAGCGAGATGTTTGGGATAATCTAAACCCTGTTTTCATACGTATAATTTTTGGCTGAATTGGGACAAGTTTTCGTATAAGCCTCTTGCAAAACCGGAGATTCTCTCAACAAGCCTCGTGGTTCCGAGAGGGAACGTGTCACCTTTGTGTGCGAAACAATATACGCTGCCTCCCCCTTGATTTTATTTACAGAGGCAACATAGAACTATATGAGTGCCCTGTTAAATTTTGGAATTATTTCGGGTTCATTTGGCCTTTTTATACATTAATTGATTTTATGGACTTTTAATGTGCATAATCTAAATATGAATTGCATGCACATGCTCCGGTGCACCAAAGTGGGTTGAAAAATCACATGTGTGTCCTTGGTTGAATTTCTAGGTCCCATGGAAGAAATGAGAATGAAATTCAAACATCTGGGCGTCATGAATCGGCGGAGAACATCGAGAAACTTTGATTTTAAATTCATGTAAATCCAAAAATCGCCTGGAAATCACGAAACTTGGCATGGTGTCATGTAATGGCACTAACATGTTGTGGTAAAAAATTGGGCCGATTTGGAAGCTCGTGGTTCTAAGAGAGAACGTGCCACCTTTGAGTGTGAAACGATATACGCTGCCCCCCTTTGAGTTTCTTGACAAAGGCAACATAGAACTACATTAGTGCCCTGTTAAATTTTGGAATTATTTCAGGTTCGTTTGTCGTTTTTATACATTAATTGAGTTTCTGGTCATTTAATGTGCATAAGTCAAATTTGAACTACAAGCACATGCTCTCGTGCACCAAAGTTGGTTGAAAAATCACATTTGTGTCCTCGGGTGAATTTCTAGGTCCCATGCAAGAAATGAGAATCAAATTCAAACATCTGGGCATCGTGGCTCGGCCGAGAACATTGAGAAACTTGGTTTTAAAATTCTTCTAAATCCAAAACATGTCTGAAAATCATGAAACTTGGCATGGATGTCATGTCATGGTACTACCATATTGTGGTAAAAAAATTGGCCGAATAGGAACAGATTTTGGCATAAGCTTCTTGCAAACCCAAGCTTCTCTCAAGAAGGCTCTTGGTTCTGAGAGGGAACGTGCCACCTTTGAGTGCGAAACGATATACATTGTCCCCCTTGAGTTTATTTATAAAGGCAACACAGAACTACATGAGTGCCCTGTTAAAATTTGGAATTATTCCGGCTTCGTTTGGCCTTATTTACACATTAATTGAGTTTTTGGTCATTTAATGTGCATAATTCAAATTTGAACTACAAGCACATGCTCCCGTGCACCAAAGTTGGTTGAAAAATCACATTTGTGTCCTCGGGTGAATTTCTAGGTCCCATGCAAAAAATGAGAATCAAATTCAAACATCTGGGCATCGTGGCTCGGTCGAGAACATTGAGAAACTTGGTTTTAAAATCATGAAACTTGGCATGGTGTCATGTGATGGTAGTACCATGTCGAGGTAAAAATATTGGCCGAATAGGAACAAATTTTGGTATAAGCTTCTTGCAAATCGGAGCTTCTCTCAAGAAGGCTCGTGGTTCTGGGAGGGAACGTGTCACCTTTGTGTGCATAATTCAAATTTGAAATACAAGCACATGTTCCAGTGCACCAAAGTTGGTTGAAAAATCACATGTGTGTCCTCGGGTAAATTTCTAGGTTACATGCAAGAAATGGGAATGAAATTCAAAATTCTGGGCACCGTGGCTGGGTTGGAAACATTGAGAAACTTAGTTTTTTAATTCCTGTAAATCCAAAACACGCATGAAAATAATGAATCTTGGCTTGGTGCCATGACATGGCACCAACATGTTGTGGTAAATTTGCAGTCCGATTTGCGAAGGCGCACACACTAACAATCAACAAAGTCATTTTGGAACAAGTGTTGTCACGTTGCAATCGGAAACACAAGTATTGTTGAAACCGTGGGCGTTCTACTTACTAGTACCATTTACGTGTCTCCACGCGTCCCCATTTTTTATTAGCTAGGAGGCGCCGCGCCGTGCAGGGTAGCTATTTGAGTAGTACGAGAGGCGTGCGATCAGACCCCTGCGCGTGCTTATCGGGTGGAGATCCCTTTGACCTCCATCTGCCATCCACCTCTCTCCCAAGGTCTCCATTAATGGCGCCCGAGCCTCTGTTTAATGGCGTGGCTATGTCTCACTCGACTGAGATTTAAGAGAGAAAAAAGAAAATATGAAAGCACGGATCTTGATGTAAGATCCGACGGACCTATATAGCATCTACTCAGACTTATAGCAAGACTGATGAATATATAAGGATGATTATTTTTTTTTGATCAAAGAAGGGCTTGTCCCTTCCGATTTCCATTACTAAAAACCACCACAATTCACAAGAAGTTCAGCACAACTCCAGCCTAACACGGAGGACTAAAAGCTACCAGATTGAAATCGCAACATCCCAAGAGGCCAACAAAGGCCAAACAACCGCGCTAGAACCCAACATTACAATCGACGACACAATCCACATCCTAAACCGATTATTACATCAAAAGAAACCAGGAGACTGAAGGAAGCCCAGCAGCAACCAGAAGAACAACAACGCCAGGGTCGCCACAGCAACAGTTTTCTTCATCCCAGCCTCGCAACATTGATCTTCCACAGAAAGATAAGGACGATTAATTGTCTTACATAATTAGAGATAATTAAAAAAGCCACATGCGGCTACGCCCGAAATACACAAGGTCAAAAGAAGAAGGAAGACAAGGATCTGGCTCGCTGATCTCTACTTTCTTGATGCGTTGCTGCAGGCCGCGGGAACTAGTCTCCGCGGCGAGCGGCGATGAGCTCTTTCGTGTCCTCGAGACGCTGCTTGACAACATCCACGGATTCCTCCACCAGCCTTTGGCGCTCGTTGTGGAGCATGTCATTCTCATCCATAAGTTTCTTGACGATGACGCTGGTCCTCTTCAACAAGGCACTAGTCTCCTCCTGCTGGTCTGCACTTTGGACGATCTTCTCCCTCAGCAAGTCGCGCTCGTCCCGGAGCCTCTCATTGCCCTCCCTTAATGCGCCGATAGCCTGTTCAAACGAGGCTTTCATGTCGTCCTGCAACCTCGCAAAACGGGAGATCTGATACATCTGGCCATGGATGATCGCATGCATGCGCCTTTAACAGTCGTCGCCTGCACGCGAGAAATTTTCCCAGGCCGTTGCGGCGCGGCGGGACATCTCTGCCGCATTCGTGGCGTGGCGGGACATCTCTGCTGCTTCCGCAGTGCGGCCGGACCAGTCTGCTGCATCGACGGCGCGGCGGGACCTCCGTGCTGCTTCAGCGGCGCGGCGGGACCTCTGTGCTGCTACTTCCGTGCGGCAGGACATGTCGGCTGCTCTCGCAGTGAGGCGGGACATCTGTCGTGCTTCCGCTTCCATGCTCACCTCTCCCTGGTGGCAATCTCTCGACCCAGAACTCACGCTGGCCATGGTAGACGCAAGGGAAGGATGCTGAATGCCTTGTTTGTTTTTGTGGATGAGGAGTTGAGGAGGAATGCGCAGTCATCTTGGCATACTAGTATAGTAGTATTTATAACCGAGTACTAATACGCTCCTAAGTGGGAAACCGTTTAGGTTGTGATCGGTCTGAACAGGTTTGCAATTCAATATAGCATGGAGTAATTTGGAATGTGACGAGACGCAAGCTCAAAATTTGTTGACGGTTCAAGTTTCGAAGTGCGGCACTATTCCCGGATGGAGTACTTCTTTTTCTACTCTCTCCTTTCCGGTTTTATAGGGCTTATCTCAAAATTTTAGTTTTTCCATTTTATAAGGCTCAATTTGGTTGTTCCCCAACACATGTTCAGATTCCAAGGCACATTAAATCATTGCATGCAAGTATTAAGAGAAAATTGACCAATGCATGTACTTTATGCATGCATGCATTGCAATTAATGCATTGATAAATATAATTTTTTATCGCCACAAAAACTAACCATTTCTTAAGCTAAAGTAGACCAAGGTAATCCCTATATTAGCATATTACTAAGATAAACAGAAGGCACTGTAGAAACATTTAGGACGTGAGCTTGTCAATCTGAATGTGGAGGGACACAAGCTTAGCCCCGGCCAGCAGCTTGGGCGGAACTGTCAAGAAGGTCAGCTCCTGCACGTCGACGTCGTCGGGATCCTTGCTGCTTGTCACCTCCATTTCCACCTTGACGACGTCGGTCGTGCCTTTGGGCTCCCCCGGCGGGCCGTTCGCCCACAGCTTGGCCACGTAGTGCGGCAGTGGGGACGCCCCCGCTTTGATGCAGACGACCGACACGACGATAGGCGCGCTGATGTCGAGCACGCCGCCGACCAAGAAAAACACGCGGCGGTCCTCCTCCACGAACAGCAAGAGCCGTGGCTCCGACAGTGGCACTTGCAGCTGGAGCACCTTGCCGTATTGGATCCTGTGCATGGGCATGGGATGCGCGGTGCTGATGTGGTGATAGAGCGCCGACGGCGGGCCTTCTTAGCCGCAGACGGGCACGGGGCATTTGCAGAGCGCGAGCGGACACACGCTCTGGCGATCGATGAGCTTGTGGTAAGTGACGTAGAGCCCACAACCTTCGTGCGGGCCCTCCACCCTCACCAACGAAAGGACGGAGTCCACCGCCGTGTTCTACACGTCGAAGCCACCGCCGCGCTCGCACTTCTGGCACTGCCGCTGGTTCCCGGGGCGCTCGACGCGGCAGTCCGCGCAGGCCAGGTGCCCTCCCTTGCACTGCAAAAATCAATCGAACATCACATCAATCAAGAAACTTGCACCTTGCTCAATCAGCCGAACGGACGAGGTGCATTCGAACCTCATACATTGGAGGCGTCAAGGGGCGGAGGCACAAGGGGCAGTGGAGCACGGTGAGGTCCATCGAGACCTTAGAGAGCTCCATCGTCGGGTCCTGTTCGGTCTGCATGATCTCGCCCTCCTCGTGCACAACCATCTCTCGACTTGGGCCGGGGTATTACAAAGCTTTACCGTCACATATTTTATACTACTTCAAGGTGCATTAAATCAACACATGCAAGTATCAGAAGGAGAGTCACGGCATGCATGCATGCGTTGTAATTAATGCATCAGTAAACGCAAATTATTGAAATATATCGAGTGAAGTGCTTTCATGTGTCGCGTCAACTCGTACATCAACAAGAAGTTTGATTATCCTCTCCCTCGCCGACTTAACTGCACCGGCCTTTGGCTGTATGACAGGTTGGCCACACAGCTGTTGGGCCCACCTGTCATACACGCAAAGGCAGGAGCGTCCCTCCCTCGCCCATGAGCATGGTGGCTGGCAAGACTAGGAGAAGCTTTCGCTACACGCTCTCCCTCCCGCACGCGATGGACTTGCAGCAGTTCAATCGGTGTCAGATGGCCAGAAGCGTACTGTAGTACTCCTCCAGTGTAGTAGTACTCCATCATTGTTCGACTTCTCGAAGAGGCGAAGAGCCAAGCGCAGCCTGGACGCTCGTGTCGCAGTTTCATGTGTAGAGTAGTCTAGGATAGCGTGTACCGTGTGTGTAAGCTTAAAATCGTTGGGGTCGGCTCCATGCTATGTGGCCGTCTCGAAGTTTTTAAAAAAAATAAAATACTCTTCTGGCCCTACCTGACACCCTGGTGATTGTAGTTTGCACGCTCATCTGGTCAAGACAGGAATATGTATTTTAATTTGTTTTTTCTTCGAAAAGGGGGGACTCCCCGGCCTCTACATCAGAACGATGCATATGGCCACATATATTTTAATTTGTGGTGGGTAAATGTTAGAGGTTGCAGCAAATATATTGTACACTGCGGGTCTTTCAGCCAAGTTTAGAGGCAAGCATGTGGGGCCAGTGCTATGATGTGTCGCGTCAACTCGTACAATGAGGAGAAGCTTGATTTTACTACACGCCTTCTCCCTCACCCATGCGCGCGGTTGCTCACAAACGAGGACAGGCTTTTACTTAGTAGTACTTCTACAACAAGCTATCCGTCCCGCTCGCGGTGGACGGACATGCAGTAGTGGATTCGACATTGTAGAAGCAGTAGTAGTAACATCATTGTTCTTCTTCTCGAAGAGGCGAAGAGCCAAGCACAAACCGAACATTGCAGTTGCGAACATTGGAGCACGCATATAGCCAGGCTCTTGCATGAGACAAAATTGCTATGTGATCCCACTATTGTACTACTAGTACGTACAACTACTTGCTAGTATAGCCCTGTAAATCAGAAAGGAGTATTTGCCCTTCTAGAGATTTCAATAAGTGACTAGACTACACCGAGACGGAGTACATATGGAGCAAAATGAGTGAATCTGCACCGTAAATAAATACTCCCTCTGGCCCATAATATAAGAGCGTTTTTGACACTACACTAGTGTCAAAAACGTTCTTATATTATGGAACGGAGGGAGTACGTACTAGTTCTACCGTTTTCCTCTCCGAGGTGCACAATATTGAGTATAGTGATTAGTCTCTTTTTGACACGCATTTACGTTTTTTTTACACAGTACAGACGCAAGCTCTCATATACACGCGCATACACTCACCCCTATGGACGCACACACGCACGACACTATCATCTTGAAATTTATGAAGTCACCATAGGCACCTCGTCGTCGACGGGTCCATAGGTGCTTCAATGCCAAGGAGGGAGAGGGTAGCGGTTCCTGAGACATTGAACGGTCAATGATGCATCCTCAATTACATGTAGAGGGAATTAATTGGAGAAGCAGAATAGAGCCAGCATGATGTGATGCAACAGAAGCCACAATCCAGGCGCCCCACCACTCCAATCCATCGACTCCCAAGTCTCTGCCCAACACTGCTCACTCCAATCCAAGACCAAGTGACCAGAAGCCACAAGCACCTACGGAGGCGATGGATGCGAGCGGCAGTCGGCTGTGCCAAATCATCCAAGGTGCTGGCCTGCGGCCCCGCACCGCTCAGCGTTTGCAGACGGTGCTGGCGACCGCAGGCATCGTAGCCCTTGCCGACGCCGGCTTCGCCTCTCGCATGGACGACATGATGGTCAACTCCATCCGCAAGTTCACCACCGTCAAGAAGCGCGCGGACGACCTTGCCGTACTGCTCCTGCCCGCGCCCCCAGGCTCCTCATTGCCTGCCACCCTCATCGGCCTCCATGGTGATGAACTCTTTCAAGCCCTGGTGGCCCTGCAGGTGCCGGAGGTCGCGACGAAGAATGTGCACCTCGAGGCCGCGCTCGCCGCGCAGCGCCTCGCCACTCAAGAACCGTCGACCTGCACATCCACGTCTACGAGGAAATCGTCTACATAGGCCACTACAAGGCAAGCGAGGATAGAAAGACGTTGGCCTTCTTCCAGCGGCTGGAATCTTTGGACGCCATTGTTCAGAAGCACGTCGACCTATCCACGAAAGCCGCTGCTACTTAGGCGCTGTTCGGTGGGCCGGCGCCCTGAGTCGAGGAGGTGGACGTCGTCGATGGATGCATCTCTTCTTCTTGCCTCCTGTAACTAGCACTGCATCGCCTCGTGGCCTTAATGTTTTATTAGTATAGTACTCCCTTCGTTCCCAAATATAAGTCTTTCTAAAGATTCCATCAACTGACTACTACATACAGAGCAAAATGAGTGAATCTACACTCTAAACTATGTCTACATACATCTGTATGTTGTATTCCATTTGAAATAGTATCTAAAAAGGCTTATATTTATGAACGGAGGGAGCATATGGCATTTTTATTCCAGTCGTAACGTTTTCACTGTGAGGTGGGGCCACAGTTGAGCAAACCCACCCCGCCCACCGGGCGTCGGCCGAGTTTAGAATTAGAAGAGAGAAACGAGGGAGGAGAGATACCTATAGCACGGACGCTGTTGTCAGATGGGACTCGTGTTTATAGGATAGGAGTATTGAGCACTCGTGCCTCTTTTTTTTCTTTTTTGAGGGAAAAATTAGTCGTATGTCTAGTACCACTAGTTGGGTGCGTGCGACCTATATCTGTCATCACTTTAGGTCTTCTTTTCGAACCGCGGCTACGCTTCACAGTACATATTATTTCATGCATTTATCCTCCTATATGTACTCCTCGGCTATTTCCACGTGCTCCCATTCGCCGACATGTGGGACATAGAGCATCTGGGTGGTAGTGCATGCATGACTCGGAGCATATGCCGGGGTAATTTACATTTCAGACCTCACGAATTTCATGCAAACCCCCTGCAGAACAATAAATAAAATGAATGATATACTACATGAAACCGGATTATTTTCGTGGAAACCGGAGCACGTTCATTAAATTTTGGACATAATACGTTTATAAAAAATGACCGGACCGAAACCAGTCTAAGGGCCTCTTTGATTTTTCTGGCAAAAAGAAAGGGCCTCTTTGATTCGCAGGATACTAAAAACACAGGAATGGGGAAAGTATGATGGCGATGAACCGAGACGAGGAGAACTCTAACTCAGTTAGAGGTTAGACTTAGATTCTAAGCCTGAACTAACTCTAAACCAAAGAGGTGTATGGATGGCAGGGTTAGATTTTCAATAAATGCTCTATCTCAATCATTTGACTACTTTTGACCCTATTTCCTATCGGATTTGGAGGGTGCTTGGATATGTTTTAGTTCCATGACTAAAAGTAGTGAGACTAAAACTTGCTAGCCTCACCCATGCTTGTATCCAAATACTAAAGAGACTAAAATCAAGTTAATGATCATTTATTATCCTCAAAACCCTCCAATCCAGAACTCGCCTGCGTTAAAGGAGAGGAGTTAAATGAGGAGAGAGATGACTAATCCACATTTTAGCAGGGCTACCCCTGACTAAATTTTTTTAGTCTCAAGACTAGTTTTAGCCCCTCTTTAGTCAGGGGTGCTTGGAACTTTTAGCCTCTTAAAGAGACTATTTTTAGTCAGAGTAAAATAAGTCCCTTGGATCCAAGCACCCTCTTGGTGTGGCCGGTTCTTCTGTGGCCTCCTCCCGCTCACAATTGACATAAACGAACCATCTATACAAATCAAGCATGCAAAACATGATAATTTTTACTTTGTCCATACAAATGAGATATCCCACTTAAACATACAAGTCATCAATCAAGCTTCACAAAATAAAAAAATACTTCATGAAACAAAGAATGAGCTAACTCATCACGGAAGTCATTCATGATAGGGAGGGAGCCCGGAGCCCCTCACGCACCAAGGGAGGAGCTCTCCATTGTCGCTCTGGAGGAAGGCTCTGTAGAGCCCAAGCCCCGGGAACCCCTCCAATGCCGGCCCTTGCGAGTTGAGGTCGACTCCGACATGGGTAGCAGGGCCGCTTACCGCCGACTGGGAACTTAATCTTTGGGCCTCTAGAAATAATGCAAGCCTGTAACTAAAATACCTAGAAAGGTGAACTGAATCTTTGGGCCTCTAGAAATAATGCAAGCCTGAAACTGAAATGCCTACAAAGGTGAACGGAATCTTTGGGCCTCAAGAAATAATGCAAGCCTGAAATTGAAATACCTAGAAAGGTGAACTTAATCTTTGGGCCTCTAGAAATAATGCAAGCTAGAAACTGAAATACCTAGAAAGGTGACCTGAATCTTTGGGCCTCTAGAAAGATTTATTACCTCCTCAAGCAGCATCAAACAATTCCATGCGTGCACCACAAATCTATACCATGTTTGATCAGGATCTACTTTTCCAAATCAGAATTAGCGCTAGAGCAAGCAAGATCATTGATATGGCCGTGAGACAGAGAAGGAACGAACAAAATCATCCCTCTCGCGACCTCCCTGGTAGATGTGCCGCCGCCGTGCACGAAAGAGGGAGAAAAACGACTGGTGAAGGGGGAGTGGGGCGACCTTCGAAGGACAGAGGGAGAGGGCGGCCGGAGTAGGGCGGCGGAGGCCGGAAGGAGAGGGCGGCCGGAGGAGAGAGAGGGTGAGCGACCCTATGGGGAACAGAGAGGAGTCGTGTGATAGGTGGGGGGGGGAGCGATCTGGTGCGGGCAGGGAAGATTTTTTTAGTTCTCTTCTAGTGGGCCCAAGGATAACTAACCCAATTAGAACTTCTCCACCGGGCAAGTTTTTTAAGCTGGGTTAGAGCAAACTAGCTCAAACTAACCCCTCTTTTTTCGATAATTTGAGGCCATTTCAACCCAAACTAGCTCTAACTCAGGGATCCAAACAAAGAGGAGTGTTACTGTACTTGCTACAGTGTGGACCGTAGCACATTGTTTTTTATGGCCATATCACCACATTGTTTTCTACTGCTGGTTCACTAGGCTACCGTGGTTCGCACTGCTGGTTCACTGGGTTGCGTGGTTCGCACTCCTCCGACCTGAGTAGTACTCCCTCCGTTCCTAAATATAAGTCTTCGAAGATATTTCACTGTGGACCACATACGGATGTATATAGATGCATTTTATGTGTAGATTCACTGATTTTTCTCCGTATGTGGTCCATAGTGAAATCTCTCCAAAGACTTATATTTAGGAACAGAGGGAGTAGTATAGTACTAGTATATACCGCATCATTCTTTGCTCCTTCTTACTACTCCGACAGGTGGGAGATCCAGCATCCGGGTCGACGTGTCATGCACCAGATTAGAGCGCGGAACGGAAGGGGGGCATCACCCCGGTCGGAGCGCCAGTAATTCATGACTATAGTGAGTGGTCATATCACAACTCTTTCCAGCAGTAACGCGCCGTCAAATCGCACATCCCCACTCGCTCACCCTCCTCGCCTCTCTGTCAAACCGCCTACCCGAAAACTGCTGCCGTACTGCGCAGGAAAAGCCCCGCCCTCAACTTTTAACTACGCGAAAATAGTTCGAGCTTGTTCATTCTATATAAATACAGTAAGTACTGTATGTTTATTCACCCGTGGGGTTGTTCAATGAATGGAGGGGCGGGGAGCACAAGTGAACAATAGTGTAGTACTACTAGTAGTAGTAAGTAGGAGTCGTACAGTAGTCACCTTAAATAGAGAGTTTCTTTTCTTTAATGCCACGTACACAAATTGAAATGCTTGTTGTGGAGAGAAAAAAGATAATCACTCCACTATATATGGACGCAGGGGCCTGAGCGCTTTCTTTACTAGGGTTGCTCTCTTCATTCTCTCATCCTCTCCAGATATGAACAAGACAGCGGTAGCGACATTTTCTCTCTGCTCACCGCTGGTCACAGATCCGGCCGGATTCCTTCGGCCTGTGTGTGTAGAGGACTAAAAGGTGCATCGTTCACGCGGTCATCACCGCCGAGGGAGGAAACCCACAGCTGCCGGAGGGGCCCGATCCTCTGCCCGTGCCGTTCTCTCCGACATAGCGCCGTCTCGGGAGGTCCTCCGACCCTTGTTCCTCCCTGCCATATTGTCCGCAAATCCGACCTGCCGCCGCCGACATCCCTACGACCCTCAGGTATAAGTTCTTCGAAAGCGGCCTTGCTCTACTGCCCCAGCTCCCCACGAGTTTGCATGTGCATCTTTTTCTACTCCCATCAGCTCTTCCAAAGCCACCTAAATTTTTAGTATTATTAGAGGTAAAGCTACTTCATGCATTCGAATCTAGGGCTTTGTTCAAACAACGAAGAAAGGGGGGAAAGTGGTAGCATGAATCTAGGACTTGATTCAAAGAGGAAATAATATGGTGGAAGTAGTAGAGACCGAATACCCAACCGGTCTCTTGGCTGAAAAGGGAAATAATGGAAAAACGCAGTACAAACTGGATAAGGAACAGATCTATTATTGGTTGAAAAAAGGATAGAAAGTAGCGGCTGGTGGACAAGTCAACAGAGTATGTCCAGGATTAGATTTGTTGCCATCACATAGTAAAAGGTCTCCAGGATTAGATTTGCTGCCCTCACATAGTAAAAGGTCTCAGGATTAGATTTGCTGCCCTCACATAGTAAAAGGTCTCAGGATTAGATTTGCTGCCCTCACATAGTAAAAGGTCTCCAGGATTAGATTTTCTGCCCTCACATAGTAAAAGGTCTCCAGGATTAGATTTGCTGCCCTAGCATAGTAAATGGTCTCCAGGATTAGATTTGCTGCCCTCACATAGTACAAGGTCTCCAGGATTAGGTTTGCTTCCCTCACATAGCATGAACAAACTCGGCATCACCACTTTATGCCTCCTTGTAGGTAGATTGTGCTGATGCGTCCACTGTCGCATGTCCTTATACCAACCTTTTGTTGTTGTTAATGTAAGGGCGCATGTAAAATGAAGCGATCACACTGTTACCTTAGGGACATGTCTTACCAGTGTTATTGTTAATCTAATGCCTCCAGTGATAAGATGCAATTAAATTGTGTTATAAATGGCACTCCTGCTCTTTTCCCCAGTATGATAAGTAAGTTGCTCCTTTACGCTGCTGAGTGTCCTGGTGTCCCCACGGTCCCATGCCCTTAAACCAACTCTTTAGCTGTTGTTGATTTACTGTGTCTGGTAACATGAAGCATTGCTAATGTTTTAAAATTTCTACTGTCCTTGCGTGATTGCCATGAACATAATTAAGATGCTTCTTTTCATTTTGTATATGTTTCGTATATTCTTATTGACCAGCAACTATTTACTTTCTATCTTTTTGTGCAGATAGGGATATCCATTTCACCTTGTTGCTATTGTGACCTTTTGGTGAACTGCACAAAACACTTTTTTTGGAATGAGTGTCTTGTGTAGTTCAACTAAAATGTCACGTGGGCAACATCTCTCAATTTTGGTGGAACTGCACAAAATGGTGATTGGAGTTTCCAAAATCTCCGTCTGGTTCTGCTGGTAATCTCGTGCAACATTTTATTAGCCTTTGCAAGATGAGTCGTCACTGTCACCACAATGGCACTTTATTTTAGTGGAACTGCACAAAAGGATAACAAAATTATAGTTGCACCTTACATGAGCTGGACAGCCAACCTTAATGTTCCTCAATTTTAGTGCAACTACTAAAGAAGAACCTACCAGCTCACGAGAGCAAGTACTTCTTGCTAGCTGAATGATGCAATCTTTGCTTCATTTCAGGTGAACTGCAGAAAAAGGCGCATGAATTGAATCATGGAACTCCAGGCAGGCTTCATTCGAGTGGAGCTACGGGTTGAGTAAAGGAGGCCACTAATAAAATGAAATCATGCTCTCCTGGTTTGTGCTATACAAACAGGAATACTCTACTACAAATGTTGTGACGGTCAAGAGCATTCGCCAAGTTCTTCGATTGTATGACATGGCTGGCAAAGATGGATTTAATCCCGATATTCACTTTACCAAAAGGCTCTAATGGGTTGGTTCTGAATCTTGCAAGCTGGGAAACAGTGAGATGTGTAGGCATCTTTGTTGTACTTATTATTTGAATCTTATTAGTTGGTTCTGAATCTTGCAAGCTGGGAATCAATGAGA
The DNA here is from genome assembly GCA_032464435.1 of Aegilops umbellulata. Taxonomy (NCBI): domain Eukaryota; kingdom Viridiplantae; phylum Streptophyta; class Magnoliopsida; order Poales; family Poaceae; genus Aegilops; species Aegilops umbellulata. Next base: position 225,280,776 of record CP136060.1, read on the forward strand.
TGTGTAGGCATCTTTGTTGTACTTATTATTTGGATCTTATTTGTTGGTTCTGAATCTTGCAAGCTGGGAATCAATGAGATGTGTAGGCATCTTTGTTGTACTTATTACTAGGTCATCGAAGGCGCGCGTTGCCGCACCCATCTATTTGGGTAATAGGTTGATAGGAGTTTCCATAAATATAATGTGACAAAAGGTAAACATAATTGAACCATGAGCTATTGAAAATGATAAAACAGTCTGAAAAAGTTGCTTCACAAAAGTTTTCTTTTATCTTGAAATGGACTGTAACCAAAAAGAGGAAAATAGTCTCTCAAAGCTGGACATGCTATATACATCTTAGTTTCATCTATACAATATATGTTATAGCCGTTTCTATCTTATGGCTACTTTCAAATAAATTTTTTTATGTAATAGACTCTCGCTTCAACTTATACTTGTCACTGGACTACTATGAGTATACTCGAAAACCCATCTATAAATTAATAGCCTTGATCAAGGAGCAATGACTAACCTTCACTTAATGGACTAATCACATTAACCTGAAGGAAACCACAATAGTTATATAACTTCAGGAAATGGTGAAACATCAATGCACAGATTAACTCGGCCAAAGCCGCTAGATGGAAGCTATGCTTTTTGTGAGTGATGCAGTGCACACTTCATGACATGTCAAATAATTGTTAAATCTAAGATTCAAACTTGAATTTCTTTGTAATAAGAAAATAACGCACGTACCCATCTCTGATGAATGATATCATAATAATTTCCACACTGAAAGAAAATCACACACCTTCAAAGAAAAAAAACACATGATTATTCTTGTATCAGAAAGCGAAATGTTTATATAAATGTTCACCTTTGGTTGCTGATGTCATCTTGGATTGACTCCCATCTTTTCCTATGTCTAGGAAGTTGCAACAGTCCCTGCGGAAAATGTCTACAATATATCCAATAAAATCATTTGTAGCCAAAATATGAATAACTTATTAAAGAGAGTACACAACTTACATGGAATTAAAATGCAAGAAGGTGCATAAATAAAGTATCCAATATGCGCAGGAGTTCATGCAATGTTTTAGAGGTAAATCTTAACTTAAATGAGAATAAATAGACCTTTTGGCAGATCAAAACCTATATTATCTTCCTTTTGCTCCTACTTGGATTGGTATTTAGTTCAATGCCTACAAAACAACAGGCTACTGTACATTCGCAGATATTCACAAGCACCTGAAAATTAAGAAAACATGCACGTGATGTGAGCATATACATGTAGTAGCTTCTGAAGAGAACTCTTTTTGTAAGAAAGCTTCTGATTAACCTATTGCTTTCTAAATTTCTAATTAGAGGAAGACATGATATTTACTTAAGAGCATAATCAAGAGAGTATAGTACTGCCCCAGTAAGCAATTTTTGGTTCAGTATAGCCTCAACAATTGATCGATCGTTGGACCATAAATAGAATTACTAAACCAACAGTTCAGTTTATAGGTAATGTATTTACTTTTACTGCAGTATCCGTGCATCATCTACATAAGCTGAACCTGTTTTAATAACACGATAGAAGTAAATCTGAAAGAACACCCAGTCGGTACCATCGCCAAAATATAGAAATTTTATAACTCATCAATAACTGATCATCTTCCATCCCAAGAAGATGAGTCCTCGTGAAGCTTTATACCTAGTTGTAAACCCTCTTTGACCTGACCTGTACAGAAACAAAAGAAAAATTAGAGGAAGATGGATGGGGATTGAGATGGAGTTGATCAGCAAAAAAAGACATCTACAATAAACACAGTTTCACACCCAAAGTTTTTCCCTTGCCTCCCTTGCCGTTGATCTCCTCTCTACCAGCAGAAGTAGCACCGTTGCCTGTGTCTTTGTGATGCTGCAATGAGTCCTTTGAGAGGACCGGCCGCGCCGGCATCCGACTCTCTCGCAACGAATCCTCTTCCCTTGAATGATCTTTCTTGTCATCTCCAGGAACACTAATTGAACCTCCTCCGTTTTGAGAATTATGTTCTCAGATTTAATCCTTTGAAGCCTATAATAAGCATAATCAACAATTCACCCTGATCAATGGAAGATCTGTGGTACCTAACGCCTTAACTCTATTGAATTGTTTTATAGGAATAGCAGGGGGAATAAAGGGGAGATCGAACCTTGAAATCACAAAATCCATGGATGATTCGTTGAAGCCCCACCATGTCCTCGCCCCGCAGGACATCACTATCAGCGGCAAGGTGCTCTGGAAGGTGCCTCCGTGCTAAAATTTGGCTAGGAGATTCCTTCCAGCGCCGCGCCAATCGAACACGGGATGAGTTGGGCACACTGTACATCTTCATCGCCTCGCCATCATCTGCGACTGAGTGAACCGTGGCCTAGTTGAACAAGAAATGCTTTATTATTCCAACAATTTTTTTCTGGGAACAATAGAAATTATATAGCCAATAGTGGCAGAAGCACTTTCTGATTACACAACTTGTAGTTCAACATGGCAACAACTCCATGTGACTGTCCCCTTTCCTGCCAATTCTTGTACGAGGGTAGTTCTACTCCAAGTGATCTCTTTCCAGTGTGCATGCGCTGGAGGAATTCTGCACATATGCACCAGAGTTTATAATCCCACCAGCTTACTCTTGAATCAAAAGAAGAACGATTAAAGGGTTCCAACAATATAGCCTTGACTTGTTTTTAGATCACAACCCTGCGTGATATAACTTTCATACTGGTATTCCCGTGATGGCCTGAGGACTTACCGTCGGCCGGCATAGAAAAGCGGGACAAGGAGGCAACATGGGAGGGAGCGATCGAGGTAGAGGATAAAGGGAGCGATCGAGGCAGAGGATGAAGGGATTTGCCGGCGGCGGCACTGTCCCATGTTCCCCCCCAGGTCGATTGGATTGGACGAGGGGATGGATGAGGGAACGGGAGAGGGCAAGAATGGGCTGGAAAACTAACAAGGAGGGGGCTGAGCGAGGCTGAGAGAATGGGCTTTGGGAGGTAGAGGGCCCATATAACCGCAGACCACGGTTTCGGCTTCCAGAATAGCAGCCTCAAGGACAGCTGGCCCAATTCGTGATTAGAAGTCGATCTGACGGACAGAAACGTTCAGATCGCGGAAACGGACGGCCGAAAATGCAAATCGCTGAGAGGGCTCGCTTTAGGCTCGGTTATACTGTCCTTAATTTGGATCTTATTTGTTGGTTCTAAATCTTGCAAGCTGCGAAACACGGCATGATGATGTAGAGGACAACAACCATAACAAACAGTTCAAACTTGGTAGTGTTATCTTTGTGAAAGTGCGACAAATGTGCTGATCGTGTGTGTCCTGAGAATAATATTTCTAATTGTTGTGCATGTTGATCAGGTGGCACTGATAGAATGAGCGAATGCATTGCTTGTTTTAAGTATAAATTTCTATTAGAGCTAATTAAATTTAAGTAAAGTGACCACTAACTCCTGTTATTACAGTACCAATACAGACCCGCTCGTGAACCGACGTGTGGCCGAGGGTGCATCTTCTGCTGGGCGTGCAGCGGATGAGGGAGGGGTAGTAACTGTTGTCGCCTGTACACACTCAGCTTACTGTTGAATCCAGTTCCCCAGGAGCTGAAAAACGAACAGCTGTCACCGCCTACACACTCGTTCACTCGAAGAGACTCCAATGGCGATCCGAGGGGTGAGCCTGCTGGATATGGACTTCAGCAAGGAGTTCCCCTTTGAGTTTGCCGTTCAGGCCTATGGCTGCACCAAGTTGAATGTGATGTACACCAACGATACGGACTCGGTGAAGCTCTGCCTCGCCTCAGTCCTATGGCTGCACCAGGTTCTGGAGCATTCGCCCATTTCATCGGCAGCGCCGACTGCACCTTCGCTACGGTGGAGAGAAGGAAGAACGTGACGATTCAGCCATCTAGCGCAACAAGCTTGTCGACATCCAGAAGCAATACAAGATCATCAGCAACTGGCAGGAGAACGACTCCGTGGTTGACCTCGCTGAGACCATCATCGACCCCTCATAAGCCAACAAGAAAGAAGACGACCTGAACACGTGGGAGGTACCTCTGAATCTAGCCTACATAACCTACGCGGCAAAGGACGCATACGCATGCTACGACATGTACAGGCAGATCTTGGACATGAGGGCGTGTCTGCTTCCCGTAACCGACGAGTACACGGACAGCCGCAACGGCATGATCAAGCATGCCAGGAAGGTCTAGATGTTGTACTTTATCTGTTTATAAGCACCTTTATCATCTAAGTGTTTCATGCGTTAGCCTATGTGTCGTAATTATCTGTTTTGTCCGAAATATTTCTTTTAAGAACCCATTAACCTGATTGCTTTTTTTAGTGGCTATTTGCTTATGTATGTAAACTAGTTCACTTGTCCGTAAAAAACTAGTTCACTCGGCTGCCGTGCTTTGAATCTCCTTCCTCCCAACATATTCCCCTCCTCAGGTGGACCCAGCAGGTCTTTGAATTTTCTCCCACTTTCTTTTTCGATGTAAACTGAGTTTTCTCCCAGTACTTTCCCCTAGAACCAACTCAATTGTCCCACGTCTAGCCTAAAAAATAATAATACCCCACGTACTATTAACTCATCAAATTAAAATGATATTTTATTTCGTAAGTTGAAAGTTCTCACAAAATAATGATAATAATTGTTTATATATAACTTGGCAAACGACCGTGTTGAATCAATGAACAATCACACACGACCTTCTCTTGAAAACCTTTTGCGTTACGCCACCTTGCGCAAACGTTTACCACATAAAAATTTTGTGTGATGGACAACCTTTGCCACACAGTTTCTTCTACTCACAATGTGTGATGCATTCAATACCGCAAACGATAAAATTGTTAATATTGTGTGTGATGTACCTGAACGAAAACGTTTTCCTTGGAGCGACTGTGTAGGATGTATATACGAATGGAAAGGTTTAGTGAGGACTGACTGTGTGGGATGGACTGTGTGGAATGTACTTACGACCGGAAACGATTTCGCTTGTATAATTGTATTTTTAGCACTATTGTACGTATAATCATATTTGATTGCTCGACGGTCGCACACGAACTCATTTTGCGGAGCGTGTGTGCTAGGAGGTCATATCCCTGACGACTTTTGTGTCGTGTGGGAAGGACCCCCCCTATCGCCCACACTCACTTGGCGACGGTTCCAAATGCCGTCGTGGAAATTGGTTAAAAACCGTTTGTATAGCACCTCGTTGTACTAGTGCTAGTATCCATTATGTTCTGAGATTGATGTTGATATGAATTTGCCATGCTTAATGCTTGTCACTCTGGGCCCGGGTGCCATGATTTCAGATCTGACCTGTTTAGGTTATCACCATTATATCTATGTTCTAGATCGATCTTGCAAGTTATAGTCACCTATTACGTGTTATGATCCGCAAACCACGGAGTGACAGTATTCGGGATACTTTTCGATGATGATCGTTGTTTGAGGATTTCATGTATTCACTATGTGGTAATGCTTTGCTCTGGTTCTCTATTAACAGGAGGCCTTAATATCCCTTAGTTTATTTATGGACCCCGCTGCCATGGGAGGGTAGGACAAAAGATGTCATGCAAGTTCTTTCCATAAGCACGTATGACTATTTATGGAATACATGCCTACTTATATTTATGACCTGGAGCTAGTGCCATATCGCTCTAGGTTATGACTGTTATATGATGAATATCATCCAATGAATTCACCGATCCAATGCCTACTAATTTTCCATATATTGTTCCTGCTAAGTTACTACTGTTACTGTTACTGTTGCACTTGCTACAAAATCATTGCTATCACTATTACCGTTACTGTCACTACTACTATCAAAATTATCATACTACTTTGCTGCTGATCACTTTGCTACAAATAATTAATATCCAGGTGCGGTTGAATTGACAACTCTGCTGCTAATACTTGCAAATATTCTTTGGCTCCCCTTGTGTCGAATCAATAAATATGGGTTGAATACTCTACCCTCGAAAAATGTTGCGATCCCATATACTTGTGGGTTATCAGAGTACTGTAGTCACTTCTTACCATAAGGTGGACTTTGGGGTTACTCATACGTTCCCCGTAACACGGTCATCATATGACAACTTACATGCTCATCAGAGAGTTTGACAAGGGACTAGATAGTTCGAGAGTGGGATTTGCTCCTTCGACGATGGAGAGATATTCTTAGGGACCTATTGGTGTGACGCCATCCAACATTGTCTCGCCAGACACATGTGACTATGTCACGGAGATGCTAGAACACAACAATGAGAAAAAGAACAAAACCGGTAATGAGGATAACGATATATTGAGCATGTGATGAATCAGGAGGATACCGATGCATCTCGGCTTCATGAAGTATCGTGAAGCAAAGGTAACATCACATTATAACCAAATGTTAATTTGAATTTCATTCATGTGCTCATAGGGATCGACATGGACGTCCATGGTTCTGCTATTGGTCATTGAACGAACCGTTTCGTTCATGTCTATGAGTTACCAAACCTATGGGCTCACAAGCTTAAGGAAATTAAGATCTGCTATATGTTAGTAGGATAGGAGCGATGAGAATATATTTGTGGAATTGTTTTGTAAATATGTGAAATAGTTTTGAGAGGACCTGGAAGCGTTTCGGGGTCACCCGAAGGGTTTCGGAGCTTATCGGGCAATACCGGGTATTACTAGTAATTAATATATAGGTGGAAAATGTTTTCGGTGATGTTGAATTATATATAGAAGGCTCTAGTAATTGTTAAAGGGATTTTACAAATAACTAAATATCAACAGTCCTTAAAAGGCCTAGTGGTGGAAGACAACTTGGGCCACCAAGTCCTAAGTGGAGTTGGCGATTGGAGTGGGGAGGAGTCCAACTCCTCCTCCCTTGGCCCGCTAAAGGGGAGGGACTTTCCCTCCCCTTGTGGCGCCCCTCCACTTCCCCATCATCTATATATACTAGAGGATTTCCACCCTTTGGATACACATGTTTTGGAGCCTCCTCTGGTTCTTCTAGTTCTAGTTCTAGTTGGTCCTAGTTGACTAATAGAGCTAGGTCTTGTTCCTCTAATCCTCATAATTAGAATCCTTGTGTGGTTCTAATCTCCTCCCTCTAATTCTTCGGCGACAATTAGCTCCGGGCAGCGAAGTGTTGCCGGATCGTGATGGTTGTACGCTCGCAACCAAGTAGAGAGGTCGTGCTTTCTGTATTCAGTTTGAGGGACTATTCGTGGGCGGTTCACGGGATCGTTCATCGATGGTTTGAGGGACTCCAAGTACGATCTACACCGACATGTTCTTCTTCCGCTGCAACTTGGTGACGGTAACGATCATGATCTCACCCCGTTATGCATATTCATATTGATATTGGGTGTGCATAGGCATGATTTTTTTGGTTTCTACCATGTTTCCCAACAAGTATATATGTACATGTGTAATCCCAAGTCATAATCAAGGAAGTGTTACACAATTCCTCTCTCTCTACTCTTGTTCAGACTCTAACATGGTATCAGTTTGAATCATGATCCCTGATCCACTTCTTCCGCGGCCCCTCTACCCTCCTCCATGCTCGCCATGAGCACTTCCTCCTCCGTCTATTTCACCGACAACTCGGAGCCCGATGATCAGTTACAGCTTATCGTCGCCACCCAAACCCTACCCACCCTCCAGGTTCAGGCACTATGCATTCGCGACCATGTGCTGGTCACCCTCCACTTCGAGAAGGAGAATTATGGCCTCTAGTACCGCTAGTTTCTCTCCGCCCTCACCAAGTTCGACCTCACCGACCACATCGATAGTTCGCCGGCACAGGCCACCTCCTACTGGGTCCTCAACGACTTCATGATCCTCTCCTGGTATAATGCCGCTGTGACGTCGTCGACGTTGGTGATCGTTGCCGATCGCAAGGATACGACGTATTCCCTCTAGCATTCAATTCGCTCAATCTTCTGTAGTAATTGAGGCACCCGGATCACCTACCTCCTCAATGAGTTCCATAGCTTCACCGAGGGTGACCTCTCTATCGAGTACACACCCTGGCTCAAGAACATGGCGGACACCCTCTGGGACCTTAGCCATCGCCTAAAGGACCATGACCTTGTCCACAACATGCTTCCTGGCCTCGACAAGCGCCTCTAGAACACCGTCTCGCACATGACGAGTGGCCGCCGGCCCTCATTCGTCATGCTCCGAGTGTTTCTTTAGCTGGAGGAACAACACCTCGCCTGACAAGCGCGTGTCACTGCCTGCTCGACCCTCCTCACCTATGCTTGTGCCCGATAACCCACAAGTATAGGGGACCGCGACAGTCTTCGAGGGTAGTATTTGCTACCTCTTGAGCATATGTTGGTTTTTCCCTTGAAGAGGAAAGGGTGATGCAGCAAAGTAACATAAGTATTTCCCTCAGTTTTTGAGAACCAAGGTATCAATCCAGTAGGAGGTTACACGCAAGTCGCCTTGTACCTACACAAACAAATAAGAACCTTGAAACCAACGCGATAAAGGGGTTGTCAATCCCTTCACGGCCACTTGCAAAAGTTAGATCTGATATAGATAATAAGATAAATATTTTTGGTATTTTTATGATATAGATTAGAAAGTAAAGATTGCAAAATATAAAATGAAAGAAATAGTATAGTGGAAGGAAAATAATATGATGGACGATAGACCCGGGGGCCATAGGTTTCACTAGTGGCTTCTCTCAAGATAGCATAATTTACGGTGGGTGAACAAATTACTGTCGAGCAATTGATAGAAAAGTGCATAGTTATGAGAATATCTAGGCATGATCATGTATATAGGGATCACGTCCATGACTAGTATACCGAATCGATTCTGCATCTACTACTATTACTCTACACATCGACCGCTATCCAGCATGCATCTAGAGTATTAAGTTCATCAGAACAGAGTAACGCATTAGGCAAGATGACATAATGTAGAGGGATAAACTCAAGCAATATGATATAAATCCCATCTTTTTATCCTCGATGGCAACAATACAATACGTGCCTTGCAGCCCCTACTGTCACTGGGAAAGGACACCGCAAGATTGAACCCAAAGCTAAGCACTTCGCCCATGGCAAGAAAGATCAATCTAGTAGGCCAAACCAAACTGATAATTCGAAGAGGCTTGCAAAGATAACAAATCATACATATAAGAATTCAGAGAAGAGCCAAATATTGTTCATAGATAATTTTGATCATAAACCCACAATTCATCGGATCTCGACAAACACACCACAAAAAGAATTACATCGAATAGATCTCCAAGAGAATCGAGGAGAACTTTGTATTGAGATCCAAAGAGAGAGAAGGAGCCATCTAGCTAATAACTATGGACACGAAGGTCTGTGGTAAACTACTCACACGTCATCGGAGAGGCTATGGTGTTGATGTAGGATCCTTCCATGATCGATTCCCCCTCCGGCGGAGCACCAAAAAAGGCCCCAAGATGGGATCTCACGGGTACAGAAGGTTGCGGCAGTGGAAATAGGGTTTCGTGGTGCTCTCGGATGTTTTCACGGTACATGAGTATATATAGGCGAAAGAAGTAGGTCGGTGGAGCCACGAGGGGCCCACGAGGGCGGGGGCGCGGCAAGTGCTACCTCTTGAGCTTGCGTTGGATTTCCCCGAAGAGGAAAGGATGATGCAGCAGAGTAGCGTAAGTATTTCCCTCAGTTTTTGAGAACCAAGGTATCAATCCAGTAGGAGGCCACGCTCAAGTCCCTCGTACCTACACAAAAAACAAAAGCTCAAGGCAACCAACGCGATTAGGGGTTGTCAATCCCTTCACGGTCACTTACGAGAGTGCGATCTGATAGAGATGATAGATAATATTTTTGGTACTTTTCATATAGAGATGCAAAGTGAAAAGTAAAAGGCAAAGTAAAAAAAGCAAAGCAAGATTAAACTGATGGAGATTGATATGATGAGAATAGACCCGGGGGCCATAGGTTTCACTAGTGGCTTCTATCAAGAGCATAAGTATTCTACGGTGGGTGAAAAATTACTTTTGAGCAATTGACAGAATTGAGCATAGTTATGAGAATATCTAGGTATGATCATGTATATAGGCATCACGTCCGAGACAAGTAGACCGACTCCTGCCTGCATCTACTACTATTACTCCACTCATCGACCGCTATCCAACATGCATCTAGAGTATTAAGTTAAAAACAGATTAATGCCTTAAGCAAGATGACATGATATAGAGAGATAAATTCATGCAATATGAAATAAAACCCATCTTGTTATCCTCGATGGCAATGATGCAATACGTGCCTTGATGCCCCTTCTGTCACTGGGAAAGGACAACGCAAGATCGAACCCAAAGCTAAGCACTTCTCCCATGGCAAGAGAAACCAATCTAGTAGGCCAAACCAAACTTATAATTCGAAGAGACTTGCAAAGATAACCAATCATACATAAAAGAATTCAGACAAGATTCAAATATTATTAATAGATAGACTAGATCATAAACCCACAATTCATCGGTCTCAACAAACACACCGCCAAAAGAAGATTACATCGAATAGATCTCCACGAGAGAGGGGGAGAACATTGTATTGAGATCCAAAAAGAGAGAAGAAGCCATCTAGGTACTAACTATGGACCCGAAGGTCTGAGGTAAACTACTCACACTTCATCGGAGGGGCTATGATGATGTAGAAGCCCTCCGTGATGATGGCCCTCTCCGGTGGAGCTCCGGAACAGGCCCCAAGATGTGATCTCGTGGATACAGAAAGTTGTGGCGGTGGAATTAGGTTTTTGGTTCCGTATCTGATCGTTTGGGGGTACGTAGGTATATATAGGAGGAAGGAGTACGTCGGTGGAGCCCCGAGGGGCCCATGAGGCAAGGGGCGCGCCCTAGGGGGGCCCACCCTCGTGACCGCCTCTTGGCTCCCTTGGAGTAGGCTCCAAGTCTCCTGGATCACGTTTGGTGAGAAAATCACGTTCCCGAAGGTTCATTCCATTTGGACTCCGTTTGATATTCTGTTTCTTCGAAACACTGAAATAGGCAAAAAAACAGCAATTCTGGGCTGGGCCTCCGGTTAATAGGTTAGTCCCAAAAATAATATAAAAGTGGAAAATAAAGCCCAATATAGTCCAAAACAGTAGATAATATAGCATGGAGCACTCAAAAATTATAGATACGTTGGAGACGTATCAGGCATCCCCAAGCTTAATTCCTGCTCGTCCTCGAGTAGGTAAATGATAAAAAGAGAATTTCTGATGCGGAGTGCTACTTAGCATAACTTCAATGCAAATCTTCTTAATTGTGGTATGAATATTTAGATTCGAAAGATTGAAGACAAAAGTTTATATTGACATAAAAAATAATAATACTTCAAGCATACTAACAAAGCAATTATGTCTTCTCAAAATAACATGGCCAAAGAAAGTTATCCCTACAAAATCATATAGTTTGGCTATGCTCTATCTTCACCACACAAAGTATTTAAATCATGCACAACCCCCATGACAAGCCAAGCAATTGTTTCATACTTTAACATTTTCAAAACTTTTTCGATCCTCACGCAATACATGAGCACGAGCCATGGATATAGCACTATATGTGGAATAGAATGGTGGTTGTGGAGAAGACAAAAGGAGGGGAAGATAGTCTCACATCAACTAGGCGTATCAATGGGCTATGGAGATGCCCATCAATAGATATCAATGTGAGTGAGTAGGGATTGCCATGCAACGGATGCACTAGAGCTATAAGTATATGAAAGCTCATCAAAAGAAACTAAGTGGGTGTGCATCCAACTCGCTTGCTCACGAAGACCTAGGGAAATTTTGAGGAAGCCCATCATTGGAATATACAAGCCAAGTTCTATAATGAAAAATTCCCACTAGTATATGAAAGTGACAAAATGAGAGACTCTCTATCATGAAGATCATGGTGCTACTTCGAAGCACAAGTGTGGTAAAAGGATAGTAACATTGTCCCTTCTCTCTTTTCTCTCATTTTTTTATTTGGGCCTTTTTTTATGGCCACTTTTTTTTCGTCCGGAGTCTCATCCCGACTTATGGGGGAATCATAGTCTAAAAATGCTCTAAAAATGATGATCATCCCACTTTTTAATTTTCTTACAACTCAACAATTACAACTCGATACTTAGAACAAATATGACTCTATATGAATGCCTCCGGCGATGTACCGGGATATGAAATGAATCAAGAGTGACATGTACGAAAGAATTATGAACGATGGCTTTCCACAAATACGATGTCAACTACATGATCATGCTAGCAATATGACAATGATGGAGTGTGTCATAATAAACGGAACGGTGGAAAGTTGCATGGCAATATATCTCGCAATGGCTATGGAAATGCCATGATAGGTAGGTATGGTGGCTGTTTTGAGGAAGGAATATGGTGGGTGTAAGATACCGGCGAAAAGTGTGCGCTATTAGAGAGGCTAGCAATGGTGGTAGGTTGGGAAAAGTGCGTATAATCCATGGACTCAACATTAGTCATAAAGAACTCATATACGTATTGCAAAAATCTAGAAGTTATCAAAGCAAAGTATTACGCGCATGCTCCTAGTGGGGTAGATTGGTAGGAAAAGACCATCGCTCGTCCCCGACTGCCACTCATAAGGAAGACAATCAATAAATAAATCATGCTCCAACTTCATCACATAACGGTTCACCATGCGTGCATGCTATGGGTATCACAAACTTTAACACAAGTATTTCTCAAATTCACAACTACTCAACTTGCATGACTCTAATATTACCATCCTCATATATCAAAACAATTATCAAGCATCAATCTTTTCTTAGTATTCAACGCACTCAAAAGAAAGTTTCACCAATCTTGAATACCAAGCATATTATTATTAAGCAAATTACCATGCTATTAAGACTCTCAAAATAATCTAAGTGAAGCATGAGAGATCAATAGTTTCTTTAAAACAAATCCACCACCGTGCTCTAAAAGATCTAAGTGAAGCACATAGAGCAAAATTATAACGCTCAAAAAGATATAAGTGAAGCACATAGAGCAAAACTACATAGCTCAAAAGGTATAAGTGAAGCACATAGAGTATTCTATCAAATTCCAACTCATGTATGGCTCTCTCAAAAGGTGTGTACAGAAAGGATGATTGTGGCACACTAACAAACAAAGACACAAATAATACAAGACTCTCCAAGCAAAACACATATCATGCGGTGAATAAAAATATAGCTCCAAGTAAATTACGGATGGAAGTAGACGAAAGAGGGGATGCCTTCCGGGGCATCCCCAAGCTTTGACTTTTTGGTGTCCTTGGATGATATTGGGGGTGCCATGGGCATCCCCAAGCTTAGGCTCTTGCCACTCCTTGTTCCATAATCCATCAAAAGAATTCACCCAAAACTTGAAAACTTCACAACACAAAACTCAATAGAAATCTCGTGAGCTCCGTTAGAGAAAGAAAACAAAATACCACTTCAAGGTACTGTAATGAACTCATTCTTTATTTATATTGGTGTTAAACCTACTGTATTCCAACTTCTCTATGGATTATAAATTATTTTACTAGCCATAGATTCATCAAAATAAGCAAACAACACACGAAAAACAGAATCTGTCAAAAACAGAACAGTCTGTAGTAATATGTAACTAACACAAACTTCTGGAACCCAAAAACATCTACAAAAATAGGATGGCCTAGACAATTTGTTTATTGATCAGCAGCAATTGGAATCAGTATTTTATCACGTTCTGGTGATTTTTAACAATTCGGCCACTGAATGCAAAGTTTCTGGAAATTACAGCAAGATCAAATAACTATCATCCAAGAAGATCCTATAGGTATAACTTGGCACAAACACTAATTAAAAAACAAAACCACATCCAAACAGAAGGTAGATGGGTTATTTATTCCTAAACAGAAGAAAAACACAAAAAGACTAAAAATAAAATTGGGTTGCCTCCCAACAAGCACTATCATTTAACGCCCCTAGCTAGGCATAAAAGCGAGGATAGATCTAGGTATTGCCATCTTTGGTAGGCAATTCTTCAATGAGGCACCTATTTTCCTTAGAAATTTCTTTCTTTTTAGTAATTATCAAACTTCTAGGCACAAGATCGAAAAATTCTTTTGTAGCAAATGGTTCCTTAATGAAAGCAAAAATATCGGGATGAATACTTATAGATTTAAGATCCGCCGTTTCCTTACTAGATGATTCACCCCTATTCTTAGGAACATACATAAGCTTAGCAATTTTAGTGGGAGGACTAGGAGTATTCTTTACGGAAGGAAAAGCGGTTCCCAAGTTAGTAATGATACCCTCAAGTTTATCAATTCTAGAGGAATCTAGATTTATTTTCTCATTAACCATGGGTTCCTTCTCCTTAATATTTTTCAAAGTCATTCCTACCTTAGATCCATATTCAGTAATTTGATTATGGATCTTTTTATCTAGATTTTCAATTGATTCAATAGTAGCAACTTTGTTTTCAATAACTTCGAGCCTTTGCATAACATGCTCCAAAGTTAACATAGTTCCATTAACCAAAAGAGGCGGTGAGCCAAATAAATCTATCATAGCATTATAAGAATCAAAAGTATGGCTACCCAAGAAATTTCGCCCGGTAATGGTATCAAGGATATATCTATATCAAGGACTAGCACCTACATAAAAATTGCGAAGAAGAACTGAAGTAGATTGCTTCCTGGTGGCTCTATTTTGAGCATTGCAAATTCTATACCAAGCGTATTTTAGATTTTCTCCCTCCCTTTGTTTAAAATTTAGGACCTCATTCTCGGGAGATAACGGAGAAGAAATAAGACTAGCCATGGCGACAAGGCAAGTGAGAAAAAGGCAAACGGAAAAGGAGGAGGAGAAGGAGATTGGGAAAGAGAGGGCAAATAAAACGGCAAGGGTGAAGTGGGGGAGAGGAAAACGAGAGGCAAATGGCAACTAATGTAATGCGAGAGACAGGGATTGTGATGGGTACTTGGTATGTTGACTTTTTGCGTAGACTCCCCGGCAACGGCGCCAGAAATCGCTCGTTGTTGGGAGTCCAAATCTTGACTTTGCGAAAGCCTCCCCGGCAACGGCGCCAGAAATTCTTCTTGCTACCTCTTGAGCTTGCGTTGGATTTCCCCGAAGAGGAAAGGATGATGCAGCAGAGTAGCGTAAGTATTTCCCTCAGTTTTTGAGAACCAGGGTATCAATCCAGTAGGAGGCCACGCTCAAGTCCCTCGTACATACACAAAAACAATAGCTCAACACAATCAATGCGATTAGGGGTTGTCAATCCCTTCACGGTCACTTACGAGAGTGAGATCTGATAGAGATGATCGATAATATTTTTGGTACTTTTGATATAGAGATGCAAAGTGAAAAGTAAAAGGCAAAGAAAAAGCAAATAAAGATTAAAGTGATGGAGATTCATATGATGAGAATAGACCCGGGGGCCATAGGTTTCACTAGTGGCTTCTCTCAAGAGCATAAGTATTCTACGGTGGGTGAACAAATTACTGTTGAGCAATTGATAGAATTGAGCATAGTTATGACAATATCTAGGTATGATCATGTATATAGGCATCACGTCCGAGACAAGTAGACCGACTCCTGCCTGCATCTACTACTATTACTCCACTCGTCGACCGCTATCCAGCATGCATCTAGAGTATTAAGTTAAAAACAGAGTAACGCCTTAAGCAAGATGACGTGATGTAGAGAGATAAATTCATGCAATATGAAATAAACCCCATCTTGTTATCCTTGATGGCAATGATGCAATACGTGCCTTGCTGCCCCTTCTGTCACTGGGAAAGGACACCGCAAGATCGAACCCAAAGCTAAGCACTTCTCCCATGGCAAGAAAAACCAATCTAGTAGGCCAAACCAAACTGATAATTCGAAGAGACTTGCAAAGATAACCAATCATACATAAAAGAATTCGGAGAAGATTCAAATATTATTCATAGATAGACTTGATCATAAACCCACAATTCTTCGCTCTCAACAAACACACCGCAAAAAGAAGATTACATCGAATAGATCTCCACGAGAGAGGGGGAGAACATTGTATTGAGATCCAAAAACAGAGAAGAAGCCATCTAGCTACTAACTAGGGACCTGAAGGTCTGAGGTAAACTACTCACACTTCATCGGAGGGGCTAGGATGATGTAGAAGCCCTCCATGATGACAGCCCTCTCCGGCGGAGCTCCAGAACAGGCCCCAAGATGGGATCTCGTGGATACAGAAAGTTGTGGCGGTGGAATTAGGTTTTTGGCTCCGTATCTGATCGTTTGGGTGTACGTAGGTATATATAGGCGGAATGAGTACGTCGGTGGAGCTCTGAGGGGCCCACGAGGCAGGGGGCGCGCCCTAGGGGGGGCGCCCCCCACCCTCGTGACCGCCTCTTGGCCCCCTTGGAGTAGGGTCCAAGTCTCCTGGATCACGTTTGGTGAGAAAATCACGTTCCCGAAGGTTTCATTCCGTTTGGACTCCGTTTGATATTCCGTTTCTTCGAAACACTGAAATAGGCAAAAAAAACAGGAATTCTGGGTTGGGCCTCCGGTTAATAGGTTAGTCCCAAAAATAATATAAAAGTGGAAAATAAAGCCCAATATAGTCCAAAATAGTAGATAATATTTCATGGAGCAATAAAAAATTATAGATACGTTGGAGACGTATCACCTACCCCCCTCGGTGAGCGTCCCTGCCTCGTGGCTTCCTCGTTGCTTGCTTGACGTCCACTCCAAGTCTCCTGGATTGCGTTTGTTCCAAAAATAACTCTCCCGAAGGTTTCATTCCGTTTGGATTCCGTTTGATATTCCTTTTTTCGAAATACTGAAATAGGCAAAAAAAACAACAATTTGCATTGGGCCTTTGGTTAATAGGTTAGTCCCAAACATAATATAAAAGTGTATAATGAAGCCCATTAAACATCCAAAACAGATAATATAGTAGCGTGGAACAATCAAAAATTATAGATACGTTGGAGACGTATCAAGCATCCCCAAGCTTAATTCCTGCTCGTCCTTGAGTAGGTAAATGATAAAAAATAGAATTTTTGATGTGGAATGCTACCTAACATAATTTTCGAAGTACTTTTCTTTATTGTGGCATGAATGTTCAGATCCGAAAGATTCAAGGCAAAATTTGAATATTGACATAAAAATAATAATACTTCAAGCATACTAACTAAGCAATTATGTCTTCTCAAAATAACATGGCCAAAGAAAGCTTATCCCTACAAAATCATATAGTTTGGCTATGCTTCATTTTCATCACACAAAAATGCTCTCATCATGCACAACCCCGATGACAAGCCAAGCAATTGTTTCATACTTTAGTAATCTCAAACTTTTTTTTCAACTTTCATGCAATACATAAGCGTGAGCCATGGACATAGCACTATGGGTGGAATAGAGTATAATGATGCGGGTTGTGTGGAGAAGACAAAAAACAAGAAGGTCTCACATTGACATGGCTAATCAACGGGCTAGGGAGATGCCCATCTATTGATGTGAATGCAAGGGGTAGGGATTGCCATGCAACGTATGCACTAGAGCTATAAATGTATGAAAGCTCAACAAAAGAAACTAAGTGGGTGTGCATCCAACTTGCTTGCTCACGAAGACCTAGGGAATTTGAGGAAGCCCATTGTTGGAATATACAAGCCAAGTTCTATAATGAAAAATTCCCACTAGTATATGAAAGTGACAAAACAAGAGTCTCTCTATCATAAAGATCATGGTGCTACTTTGAAGCACAAGTGTGAAAAAAAAGATAGTAGCATTGTCCCTTTTTTTTCTTTTATTGGGCTTTCCTTTTTTTTATTTTCCCTTTCTCCTTTTTTTATTTGGGACAACGCTCTATTAATGATTATCATCACACTTCTATTTATTTACAACTCAGCGATTACAACTCGATACTAGAACAAAATATGACTCTATATGAATGCCTCCGGCGGTGTACCGGGAAGGGTAATGAATCAAGAGTGACATGTATGAAAAATTATGCATGGTGGCTTTTCCACAAATACTATGTCAACTACATGATCATGCAAAGCAATATGACAATGATGAAGCGTGTCATAATAAATGAAACGGTGGAAAGTTGCATGGCAATATATCTCCGAATGGCTATGTAAATGCAAAAATAGGTAGGTATGGTGGCTGTTTTGAGGAAGATATAAGGAGGTTTATGTGTGATATAGCGTATCATATCACGGGTTTTTGATGCACCGGCGAAGTTTGCACCAACTCTCAAGGTGAGAAAGGGCAATGCACGGTACCGAAGAGGCTAGCAATGATGGAAAGGTGAGAGTGCGTATAATCCATGGACTCAACATTAGTCATAAAGAACTCACATACTTATTGCAAAAATCTACAAGTCATCAAAAACCAAGCATTATGCGCATGCTCCTAGGGGGATAGATTGGTAGGAAAAGACCATCGCTCGTCCCCGATTGCCACTCATAAAGATGATAATCAAAGAACACCTCATGTTTCAAATTTGTCACACAACGGTTACCATATGTGCATGCTACGGGACTTGCAAACTTCAACACAAGTATTTCTCAAATTCACAACTACTCAACTAGCATGACTCTAATATTACCATCTTCATATCTCAAAACAATCATCAAGTATCAAACTCCTCATAGTATTCAATGCACTTTTTATGAAAGTTTTTATTATACACATCTTGGATGCCTATCATATTAGGACTAATTTTATAGCCAAAGCAAATTACCATGCTGTTCTAAAAGACTCTAAAAGTAATATAAGTGAAGCATGAGATATCAAAACCACCACCGTGCTCTAAAAGACATAAGTGAAGCACTAGAGCAAAATTATCTAGCTCAAAATATATAAGTGAAGCACATAGAGTATTCTAATAAATTCCGATTCATGTGTGTGTCTCCAAAAGGTGTGTACAGCAAGGATGATTGTGTTAAACTAAAAGGCAAACACTTAAATCATACAAGACGCTCCAAGCAAAACACATATCATGTGGTGAATAAAAATATAGCCTCAAGTAAAGTTACCGATATATAAAGACGAAAGAGGGGATGCCTTCCGGGGCATCCCCAAGCTTAGGCTTTTGGTTGTCCTTGAACTTTACATTGGGGTGCCATGGGCATCGCCAAGCTTAGGCTATTTCCACTATTTATTCCATAATCCATCAAATCTTTACCCAAAACATGAAAACTTCACAACACAAAACTCAACAGAAAATCTCATGGGCTCCGTTAGTATAAGAAAAAAAATCACCACTTTAAGGTACTGAAATGAACTCATTATTTATTTATATTGGTGTTAAATCTACTGTATTCCAACTTCTCTATGGTTCATACGCCCCGATACTAGCCATAGATTCAACAAAATAAGCAAACATTACACGAAAAACAGAATATGTCAAAAACAGAACAGTCTATAGTAATATGTATCAAACGTATACTTCTGTAACTCCAAAAATTCTGAAATAAATTGGTGGACGTGAGGAATTTGTCTATTAATAATATTAAAAAAGAATCAACCTAAAATCACTCTTCACTAAAAAATGGCAGCTAATCTCATGAGCGCTAAAGTTTCTATTTTTTACAGCAAGATCCTAAAGACTTCACCCAAGTCTTCCCAAAGGTTCTACTTGGCACAAACACTAATTTAAAATATAAAAACACATATAAACAGAAGCTAGATGAATTATTTATTACTAAACAGAAACAAAAAGCAAGAAACAAAAATAAAATCGCGTTGCCTCCCAACAAGCGCTATCGTTTAACGCCCCTAGCTAGGCATAAAGGAAAGAATAGATCTAGGTATTGCCATGTTTGGTAGGCAATTATTCAATAGAACACTTGTACCCTTTAGGAGTTTCCTTCCTTTTGTTAATGATCAAACTAAGGCAAGAAATCAATAAATTCATTTGTAGCAAAAGGTTCCTTAATGATAGCGAAAAAGTCAGAGTGAACACTTATGGATTTGAGATTCGCATTTTCCTTATAGAAGATTCACCCTTATTTTTAGGAACATACATCAATTTGGTAACTTTAGTAGTAGGAGGATTTGGGGTATTTTTCACGGATGAAAAGGCAGACCCTAAGTTGGTAATAATATCCTCAAGTTTACTAATTCTTGTGGAATCTTGATCTATTCTTTCGTTAACTATAGGTTCCTTTTCTGTAAAAAAAATCCAGAGTAACTCCTACCTTAGATCCATATTGGGTAATTTGGTTGTGGATCTTTTTATACAAATTTTCAATCAACTCTACAGTGGCAACTTTATTTTCAATAATCTCAAGCCTTTGCATCACATGTTTCAAAGTTAAAATAGTTCCATTAACCAAACGAGGTGGTGGGCCAAAAAAATCTATCATAGCATTATAAGAATCAAAAGTATGGCTACCCAAGAAATTCCCTCAGGTAATGGTATCAAGAATATATCTGTTCCAAGGAGTGATGCCTACATAAAAATTGCGAAGAAGAATGGAAGTAGATTGCTTCCTAGTAGATCTATTCTGAGCATTGCAAATTCTATGCCAAGCATCTTTTATATTTTATCCCTCCCTTTGGTTAAAATTAGGAACTTCATGATCGGGAGTAATAACAATGATAGAAGGACTAGCCATGAAGACGAGCGATCTAACACACGGCGACACAAGAAGAAAGCGAAAAAGAGGCGAACGGAAAAAGACGGCGAATAAAACGACAAGGTGAAGTGGGGGAGAGGAAAACGAGAGGCAAATGGAAAATAATGTAATGCGAGGGATAAGAGTTTGTGATGGGTACTTGGTATGTCTTGACTTGACTTGACTTGGTGTAAGCCTCCCCGGCAACGGCGCCAGAAATCCTTCTTGCTACCTCTTGAGCATGCGTTGGTTTTTCCCTTGAAGAGGAAAGGGTGATACAGCAAAGTAACGTAAGTATTTCCCTCATTTTTTGAGAACCAAGGTATCAATCCAGTAGGAGGTTACACGCAAGTCGCCTTGTACGTACACAAACAATTAAGAACCTTGCAACCAACGCGGTAAAGGGGTTGTCAATCCCTTCATGGCCACTTGAAAAAGTGAGATTTGATAGAGATAATAAGACAAATATTTTTGGTATTTTTATGATATAGATTGGAAAGTAAAGATTGCAAAATAAATAACAGAAGAAATATAAATTGGCAGGTAAATAATATGATGGAAGATAGACCCGGGAGCCATAGGTTTCACTAGTGGCTTCTCTCAAGATAGCATAATTTACAGTGGGTGAACAAATTACTGTCGAGCAATTGATAGAAAAGTGCATAGTGTTGAGAATATCTAGGCATGATCATGTATCACGTCCGTGACAAGTAGATCGAAACGATTCTGCATCTACTACTATTACCCCACACATCGACCGCTATCCAGCATGCATCTAGAGTATTGAGTTCATAAGAACAGAGTAACGCATTAGGCAAGATGACATGATGTAGAGGCATAAACTCAAGCAATATGATATAAACCCCATCTTTTTATCCTCGATGGAAACAATACAATACGTGCCTTGCTGCCCCTACTGTCACTGGGAAAGGACACCGCAAGATTGAACACAAAGCTAAGCACTTCTCCCATGGCAAGAAATATCAATCTAGTAGGCCAAACCAAACTAATAATTCGAAGAGACTTGCAAAGATAACAAATCATACATATAAGAATTCAGAGAAGAACCAAATATTGTTCATAGATAATCTTGATCATAAACCCACAATTCATCGGATCTCGACAAGCACACCGCAAAAAGCATTACATCGAATAGATCTCCAAGAGAATCGAGGAGAACTTTGTATTGAGATCCAAACAGAGAGAAGAAGCCATCTAGCTAATAACTATGGACCCGAAGGACTGTGGTAAACTACTCACACATCATTGGAGAGGCTATGGTGTTGATGTAGAAGCCCTCCATGATCGATTCCCCCTCCGGTCGAGCACCGGAAAAGGCCCCAAGATGGGATCTCACGGGTACAGAAGGTTGTGGTGGTGGAAATAGGGTTTCGTGGTGCTCTCGGATGTTTTCTGGGTACATGAGTATATATAGGCGAAAGAAGTAGGTCGGTGGAGCCACGAGGGGCCCACGAGGGTGGGGGCGCGCCTCCCTGCCTCATGGCTTCCCCGTTGCTTGCTTGACATCCACTCCAAGTGTCCTGGATTGCGTTTGTTCCAAAAGTAACTCTCCCGAAGGTTTCATTCCGTTTGGATTCCGTTTGATATTCCTTTTCTGCGAAACACTGAAATAGGCAAAAAAACAACAAGTTGCACTGGGCCTTCGGTTAATAGGTTAGTCCCAAAAATAATGCAAAAGTGTATAATAAAGCCCATTAAACATCCAAAACATATAATATAATAGCATGGAACCATAAAAAATTATAGATACATTGGAGAAGTATCAGTACTTCACCCAAATTTATTGATTCGGCACAAGGGGAGCCAAAGAATATTTATGAGCTTTAGTAGTTGAGTTGTCAATTCAACCACACCTGGAGAACTGAATATCTGCAACAGAGTGTTTAGTGGCACAGTACTTTGATAGTTTGATAGCAGTGGTAATAGTAGCAATAGTAGGAGGAATAGTAACATTAGCAATTTGATAGTGATTGTAACAGCGGCAGGAGCAATTATAACTTAGCAAAGATCAATATGAGAAAAGCGTAGGCATTGGATCAGCGATTGATATTTGTGTTAAATGACAATCATCATATAACAGTCACAACCTAGAGCTCCAATTCATCAATTCAATGTAGCCATGCATTCTGTATGTAGCTTATAGTAAGAACTTGCATAACATCTTTTGCCCTATCCTCTCATGGCAGCGAGATCCACAAGGAAATCAAAGGGATATTAATTCCTCCTTTTAATAGAGAACCAAAACAAATCATTAACACTAAATGAATAATGAACTCCTAATACTACAGTCATCACCGGAGTGAATCCCAATTATTGTCTCCTTGGGGTCTTCGGATCATAACACGTAGTAGGTGCACACAACTTGCAAGATAGGATCCAAAACTCACTTATATTCATGAAAACATAATAGTTTCAGATCTCAAATCATGGCCCCCGGGCTCTAGTAACAAGCATTAAGCATAGCAAAGTCATAGCAACATCAATCTCAGAACATAGTGGATATTAGGGATCAAGCCCTAACAAATTGGCTCGATTACATAACAAATCTCATCCAACTCCATCACCGTCCAGTGAGCCTACGAAGGAATTACTCACTCCCGGTGGTGAGCATCATGGAATTGCTGATGAAGGGTTCATGATGATGATGGCGACGACCCCCCCCCTTTCTGGAAACCCAAACGGACTCTAAAGCAGCCCTCTCGATGAAGAACATGAGGTGGCGGTAGCTCCATATAGTAAAATGCGATGAAACTTCTTCTCTTATTTTTTTTCTTAGGGAAACGGATTTTACAGACTTGGAATTAGGTTAGATGATTGCCTGTGGGACCCACAAGGCATCAGGGCACGCCTGGCACGCCCTGTTGCCTTGTGAGTAACTGGTCGCCCCCTCCGGTGGATCTTCATTCTATTATTTTTTGGTTATTCCATAAAAAATCTTCGCAAAGTTTCGTTCCATTCCGAGAACTATTATTTCTGCACAAAAACAACACCCTGGTAGTACTACTGAAAACAGCGTCAGCCTGGGTTAGTCCCATTCAAATTGCAAAAATTAGAGTCCAGACCAAGAGCAAAAGTGTTTGGAAAAGTAGATACAATGGAGACGTATCAACTCCCCCAAGCTTAACTCATTGCTTGTCCTCGAGAAATTCAGTTGAGAAACTGAAAGTGATAAAGAAAAACATGTATGAACTCTTTTCTTCTTGTATCCGTATATAAGTTTGATAGTAACCAAGTTTTCAGCAAAGAGCATGAACTAACCATGTGAGTGATAACACTTAGAACTCACATTTACTCATATCAATGGCATAATCAACTAGCAGGCAATAATAACATATCTCAAATGCCAACAATTTTTCAAAATAATCATGATATAATATGATAACATGGTATCTCGCTAGCCCTTTTTGAGACCGCAAAACATAAATGCAGAGCACCTCTAAAATTCAAGCAGCGTCAAAACATTGTAATTCGGGGTAGAAGAGATCCAGTCATGCTCGCATCCAACATTGACTAGAATCAATGCATGTTAAACTAAGAATGACAATATCACTCTCTATGTTGGTGCTTGAATGAGAAGGTGATGACTCAACAATAAAAGTAAATAGCATGAAAGTAAATAGAAAGGCCCTTCACAGAGGGAAGCAGAGATTTGCAGCGGTGCCAGAGCTCCAAGCTTAACACATAGATGAATACATTTTTGAGTGATGTGCTTTTCCTATCAACGTCATGACAAAGGATTTCAACATCTTTCATGCTACACACATTATCGATGGTTCCCATGCGAAAATGAAAATTTTACTCCCCCACAACCATACAAACACAAGCCAAGGCTAGCCGAATCCACGGGTGCCCTCCAAACAATCAACTTTCTAGGAGGAGTTTGTTTTATTATATTTTTATTTATATTGTTTACAAGAATGGGCATCCCAAGTACCGGCTTCTCTTGTGTAATGACAAGTGAATAAACACTCATCATGAGAATAACCTACTTAACATGGAAGATATTGATCGCTCGGTCGCTCCATGGGCGCTACAGGCACACAAAACAGATGTTTATTTGAATGATTAGAGATGGCACATGCAAATTTACTTGGAACGGTAGGTTAACACCGTATATAGGTAGATATGGTGGACTCTTCTGGAACAACTTTTGGGTTTTAGGATTTTGGATGCACAACCAGTAATTTCACTTAGTACAGGCAAAGGCTAGCAAATAGATTGAGAAGCAACCAACTAGAGAGCGACAACGGTCATAATCATGCATTGTGAATAATTAGCATTGAATACTAGCATGAGTAGAATAGAAACACCCTAAACATAAATATCACGAAGGCTCCTTGGTTTTGAATCAACTACATGTGTGAACATGTGCCAAGTCAAGCCACTTGAATCATTCAAAGGAGGATACCATACTAACATACTACATTACAAACCATTATAATGCATGTTGGCACTCAAGATAAATCATTATACACTCCTAGCTACTTAAGCATGGCCGGAGCAACTATAATCTCTAATTGCCATCAGAAACATGTTTACTCATAATATGCGAAATCAAGGATACTGAGTTAAACATATTTACAAAAACAGAAACAAGAAGAGTTCATCCCAACTTTTCTTTTCCACAGTCACTTCATCATCGTCGTCGCTATTGCCTTTCACTTGCACAAATGAATGATGTGGAAATAATAATAGTGCAAGAGTGTTGTTGACTAAGCTGAAATCTGCAAACATTCTATTCAAAGTAGAAGGCAAGCAAATATTGGCCCTTCATTAGATTAACATCAAGGTATATAAGGGCCACTCATCCATTGTTACAAAGTCTTCTCCTTAAGACGACTCAAAAGAAAGAAAAGAAATTCACAGAAACACACTAATTTTTTTTGGTGTTTTTAGTTTTTCTAAAGAAAGCGAACTAAACAAGAAAAACGAAAAGCAAGAAAAACTATTTAGACGAGAGAGATTCCAACAAACAAAATAACAAACAAGAAATATTTTTGGATTTTCTTTTACTACTACAAAGTAACTAACTAAGAAAGGAAAACTGAAACGAAGCGAGAAATATTGTTTGATTTTTCAAAAAATATCAAACACACAAAAGGAAAGCAAAATAAGCTAAACATGGATATACAATGAAAGCGATGGACACCGGCAACTAGAATGAATGTGTGATACATGAATGTAATGTTGGTGAGAATACGTACTCCCCCAAGCATAGGCTTTTGGCCTAACTTTCTAATCACCATCCAAGGAATCCATCAGGTCTAGTTGGGAAATGGCGGGCCGCGGCACTCGAGCATCCCAAGGCTAGGCCTCGTTCTCCGTGATAGCTAGCTCGTTCTTGTAAGCGATAATATCATTGGGCAAGATAGTGTGATTGTTCCTGCCATGAGATTCAAACAAAGTGGGTACATGCAACGAAATAATCTCACGAGTATCCTCACTAAATACCAAGTTAATAAATATGGTGAGGAGGCTCAAGGTTATCAATTAAGTGGTGATCTATCATGGACTGATGGTCTAAGTAGATCCTAGGTAGCATATAATCATCATGGCGTATGTCAACCTTGAAGCGTCTCGCAAGGCGAGTAGTATAAATACCACCATGAATTTTACCTCTAATTCTATTAGTGTGTAGGCAGTGTGCAATGCTATCACCGTAAAGTGCACGACGTAAAATGGCGAGGTTAGGGGCACTAAGTGTACTACCTTCCTCCCTGGTAGTCAATTTTTTTTCCTATAAATAAACAAAAGTAGTGCACGACAGGAAAATGCAAGATAGTAACTCGGTCTCTTGACACGCCCCTAGATTCTCCCACAATTGAAGTAAGGAGGAAATCCTTGTATTCCTTAGGTCGAGGCTCCCTCAATTCCCCCTCTTAGGGAAGTAAGTATATCTCACAAAATCCAATAAGTGGTTTATCAAAGTGTTGAACATATAAATTAAAGCGTACCATGGGAATATTAGCCTATGCATGGAGTAGAAATTTTGAAAAAATAAATTTGTGAGGAGATGGTATTGGTCGCACTCATCTGCGAGGAAGTCGGTCAAACCGGCATTTGACACGAAGTGTGCAAACTCTTGTTGAAAATCGTCTTCGTTCATGAAGGCATTCTGTGGCCACTCGCACGGCCGTACCTTCATTCTATGAGGTAGGTGAAGGTCTGGGGAACCTTTGGTGACTCCCTTGGGACTGCGGCTTGACGAACCTCTCCAGAAGAAGTTCATTTTCCTAAGAGAAAATTTTTGAAATTTTTGGATTACAAAAAAATGTTAACAAAACTTAACAAGAGTGATAGCAACTACTCATATAAGTGCCTAGAGGCTATATCCAGCATTCAAACTACTTAGAACCCAAAGAATTCAACATGCAAGCTCATTTTCAGTGGCACCAATAGTAGCAAAATAAAAAAATCCACTAATACAAAAACTAATTGGACCGATGGGGGAGTCAAATACCAAGGAGTAATCCCCCAAAATAGTTTCAGAAATGGATCTCCGAGCAAAGAGATCGGATATCTCAGTTTTAAAAGCAAGAACACAAGAACATGAGCTACCATGATTTTTTCTGGAGGAAGGAGATGAAGTGGGCAGGTGGACTAAGTGAGTGAGGGCATGTGGGCCCCACAAGGCAACACGACGCGCCATGGGGGTTGGCACGTCACTGTTGCATTGTGAGCAACAGGTGCACCCCCTAGGGTGTGTTCGGTGCCAAAAATTCTTAAATATTCTAGAAAAAAATCATGTTAAAGTTTTACTGCATTCTGAGCACTTCTATTTTTGGGTAATGTTTTTCTTATTTCACTGATGGTTCAGAAAACAGGATGGTCATGTCATTTTACTTTATTAAACTACAAAAGTTAGAGAGTAAACTATGATTACAGAAAGTTGTGCTTGCGGAATTCATTGACCACATGCCCCTAAAAAAGAACCCATTAATAAGGTTGATGAAGTCTTATTAACAAACCGTTTCCTAGTAACATGAAACCGAAGAACTTTTGTATAACACTAAGTTACCTCAATGGGGATATGCATTTCCCCAACATAAGAGTTTGGTATTTATTTTTGGGTGCAGGAAGAGGAAATTTAAAACATCCAATAGTGATTGTCATAATACTTTTAATAAAATTGATACTATTCATTGAACTCTGTTTGTTTGGAAAATATATCGTATACTCATTACCATTGACATGAAAAGTGACCTTGCTTTTATTGCAATGAATAACAACCCCTTTCATATTCATAAAGGGTCTATCGAGGATAACCGACATGTTATCGTCCTCGGGCATATCAGAATAACAAAGTTTGTTAAAATAGTTGTCAGATTTGGGGTTCCGCGGACCCTTGAGAGGTTCAAACTCTAGGGTGTGCATGAAGGACTCTTTCTCCCCATCCTGCCTACCCAACGATTCCATGGCCTAGCTCGTTGAACCCAAAGAACACGAGACATAGGGGTTTATACTGGTTTGGGCCACCGCATGGTGTAATACCCTACTCCAGTGTGGTGGTGGATTGCCTCGAGGGCCGAGGATGAACTAGTATGATGGATGAACAGCCTCCGAAGGAGAGGAGTTCTTGAGCTCGATGAGTTGGTGGGTGTGAGGATGGAATGGATCTAATCCAAGATCCGTTGCCTCCTATGGTGGTGGCTAGTCCTATTTATAGAGGCCCTGGTCCTCTTCCCAAATGTAGGCGGGAAGGGATCCCACAACGGCCAATTTTGAAGGGAGACAACTATTACAAGCTATCCTGACAAAAGTGGTCTTCGCCTGCTAAAGGCTCTGGTGGTGACTCTGTTGTGGGCTCCGCGATGACCTCTGTCCTGCCGTCCTGCTGGTCTTGGTCTCGTTGCACCGATAAGGAAACCTTTGCGTGATGCCTCAGGACTCCTCGCTTGCACCTGCCTCTTTAGTACCAAAGAGGAAACTGGCGTGCTGCGCACGCTGGCGCCCGCCTGGCCTTTGTCGTCATGGCTCACGTCATGTGAACCTCGCGAGGTGCCCCGTGCATAAATATCTCTGCTCCTAGGAGCCAGCCTAGCGAGGCCGCCCCCAGCGAGGTCTTGGTGTCTCCCGCCTCGCGAGGCTTGGATCCTCGCGAGGGTCTTGAGTAGTTGCTGCCGAAGCTGGGCCGTACCGGGCCGTTGGGGGAGCCACGTCGTGGGCCGCAGGCAGGCAAGTCTAGGCACCCCCGTTCCCTGGACCCGACAGTAGCCCTCGGGCCAAAGGCGCGCTCGGACTTGGCTTCGAGGAGAAGCCAAAGGGCAAGTGTGGAGCGCCCGGGCCCCAACCTCCTGCGGCCTTGATTGAGGCATGGCGATTGACGGGACATGGGTGCCTCCACTTCCCCACGCTGCCACGGCAAGCGTCCTCGACTTGACGAGACCCTGTTGCATGCAGAAGAAAATCATCATTGCGTGCGATCGTGGAGGTCGATGGTTGGCCCCCTCCGGGCTATAAATGAGGAGAGGGGCGGAGCCCCGTTGCTCATCCCCTTCTTCTTCCTCCTCGCCTCGCCGCCTTGTTGCCTTTCTATGGTGCAAATGAAGAGGCTCTCGGCCGCGGAGAAGGGGAAGGCCCGTCAGGAAGGTCCCGGCTCGCCTCCGCCCCAGACGGGGCGAGGCCGCCCCCGTAAGCATGTTGCGACCCCTGCTATGGTTCCTCGGGGGCGCGGTCGTGCTCCTTCGGGGACCAGCGTCATCCTAGGCGGCCGTAGCGGTGTCTCCTCCTACAGCGAGGCTCGCTCCAGATGGGGCGGCCCTTGCACCGAGGGGAGGCGTGCCGTGGTCACCTGGCCTCCTCGGCTGCGCTTCCATTCAGCAGAGGTGCTCCCAGAGTTTTTCATGTGGTCAGAGAATCCAGCTGGCACCTGGCTCCAGCTTCCGTGCTCCTTTGCCGGTGAACTGCCGGCAAGGGGTCTTGGCGGCCTCTGGCTGTAGGACGATGGTTGCTACAGAAAGATCTCGTGGGTCGCGGTGGAGGTCTCCGTCGCGGGCAACGTGGCCCTGGCCCGCGGCTGGCAGACGATTGCGTGCGCGCGCGGCCTGAGCAGGCGGTGTACCCTCCATTTTAAGTACGATGGCACCGCGACCCTCTTCGTGAGGGTGTTCGGGGAAGATGGTCGCCGCGCAGGGTGCTAGCCGAAGGACAACGGCGGCGACGACGAGCTTGGCCTTGGCGATGGCCGCGACGATGCCGAGAGCGAGCTCGCTCTTGGCGACAGTCGTGGCTCGTCCAGTGGTGGCGGCTCCTCCTCCAGCGAGAGCTCCAACAGCGGCGGCTACGACCAGTCGCCACGCCGCCGAGCTCGCTTTGAAGACGATGGTGGGTCGTCCTGTCGCCATGCTCCGGTGAAGCGCGAGGAGGGCTCCGGGTGAGTCTGGGGGGCACTAGGGGCCAACCCTCATGAGATGTTGCGGGTGTGCGCGTCGCTTTTGTTCGTCCTTTCCTTTCTTCCTGCATTTCAAGAAACAAGTATGGGGCCCTGCGAGGGTGTGTAATGAACTATGATTTTCATGCTGCTAGGTTATGTTTATTGTTTCTGCGTTACGTTGGGGCATTCGTGCTCCATGTAGATGTAGAGGAACAACTTAGCTTGATGCACCCGGGGTAGTTTCCTGTCTCATGAGGGCGCGCCTTCTGGCACTTGGTGAGGCCTCCTTGTTGTTGACTCAGGGGTTGTTGACCTCGGGAGGCGTCACAAAGCTGCAGAATTTGTTAGGACATCTGTCGGGTGCCTTATCCTTCCTTGCGCGAGCCCTCAGGCGTGGGCTAGTCATGGCCTAGTGCATCACTGATACGTCTCCAACATATCTATAATTTATGAAGTATTCATGCTATTATATTATCCATCTTGGATGTTTAATGGGCTTTACTATGCACTTTTATATTATTTTTGGGACTAACCTATTGACCCAGAGCCCAGTGCCAGTTCCTATTTTTCCCTTGTTTCAGTGTTTCGAAGAAAAGGAATATCAAACGGAGTCAAAACAGAATGAAACGTTCTAGAGAAGTTATTTTTGGAAGGAAAGCTACCCGATGGACTTGGAGTGCACGTCAGGAAAGAAACGAGGGAGCCACGAGGTAGGGGGCGCGCCCACCCTCCTAGGGCGTGCCCTCCACCCTCGTGGGCCCCTCGTGGCTCCCCTGACGTACTTCTTCTGCCTATATATATCCATATACCCTAAAACCTTCGGGGAACAGAATAGATCAGGAGTTCCGCCACCGCAAGCCTCTGTAGCCACCAAAAACCAATCGGTACTCTTTTCCGGCACCCTGCTGGAGGGGGGAACCCTCACCGGTTTCCATCTTCGTCATCCCGGCACTCTCCATGACGAGGAGGGAGTAGTTCACCCTCGGGGCCGAGGGTATGTACCAGTAGCTATGTATTTGATCTCTCTCTCCCTCTCTCTCGTGTTCTTGATTTTGCACGATCTTGATGTATCGCGAGCTTTGCTATTATAGTTGGATCTTATGTTGCTTCTCCCCCTCTACTCTCTTGTAATGGATTGAGTTTTCCCTTTGAAGTTGTCTTATCAGCTTGAGTCTTTAAGGATTTGAGAACACTTGATGTATGTCTTGTCGTGCGTATCTGTGGTGACAATGGGATATCACGTGATTCACTTGATGTATGTTTTGGTGATCAACTTGCGGGTTCCACCCATGAACTTATGCATAGGGGTTGGCACACGTTTTCGTCTTGATTGTCCGGTAGAAACTTTGGGGCACTCTTTGAGGTTCTATGTGTTGGTTGAATAGATGAATATGAGATTGTGTGATGCATATCGTATAATCATACCCACGGATACTTGAGGTGACATTAGGGTTTTGGTTGATTTGTGCCTTAAGGTGTTATTCTAGTACGAACTGTAGGGCTGTTTGTGACACTTATAGGAATAGCCCAACGGATTGATTGGAAAGAATAACTTTGAGGTGGTTTCATATCCTACCATAATCTCTTCGTTTGTTCTCCACTATTAGTGACTTTGGAGTGACTCTTTGTTGCATGTTGAGGGATAGTTATATGATCCAATTATGTTATTATTGTTGAGAGAACTTGCACCAGTGAAAGTAAGAACTCTAGGCCTTGTTTCCTAGCATTGCAATACCGTTTACGCTCACTTTTACCACTTGTTACCTTGCTGTTTTTATATTTTTCAGATTACAAAAACCTATATCTACCATCCATATTGCACGTGTACCACCATCTCCTCGCCGAACTAGTGCACATATACAATTTATCATTGTATTGGGTGTGTTGGGGACACAAGAGACTCTTTGTTATTTGGTTGCAGGGTTGTCTGAGAGAGACCATCAGCATCCTACACCTACCACGGATTAATAAACCTTAGGTCATCCACTTGAGGGAAATTTGCTACTGTCCTACAAACCTCTGCACTTGGAGGCCCAACAACGTCTACAAGGAGAAGGTTGCGTAGTATACATCAAGCTCTTTTCTGGCGCCGTTGCCGGGGAGGCTAGTAAGCTCTTTTCTGGCGCCGTTGCCGGGGAGGTGAGTGCTTGAAGGTATATCTTTAGACCTTGCAATCGAATCTTTTTGTTTCTTGTTTTAGCACTAGTTTAGTTTATAAAAGAAAACTACGAAAAATGGAATTGAGTTTGTCTCTTACGCTTCATCTTTTTAATATCTTTTGAGTATGATGGGAAGGAAAATTGTGCCAAAGTGTTAGAAGAAGAATGTATTAAAATGTTTGGCACTAAATCTTTGAATTATGAGCATGGTTGCAATGTTGTTAGTATGAACCCCTTGAATATCCAAAGTACTAATGATGATTCCACTAGTTATGATGAAAATGCCTCCTATAAACATGTCAATTTTTGTGGAGTGCATTGGGTTTGCAAGTACAAACCAAATAGGGAAGATAGATATTGCAAGAGGCATAAGCATTTACAAACTAAATTGTTGCAAGAGAGGCTAGATGATTGCGCTGAAAGATTCAATATTTATCGCGCCCCTTGTGAACTTTGCAATGAACATGGTCATTTAAAGCTCCAATGCTATTTGTTTCATGATCAAGTCGTGTCCAAAAATTGTGATAATTGATTACTCTTGAGCATCATAAAGAGCTTAGTCTTCTTTTGGGTTATGAAGAAATGAAACGTATAACTGAGGGTATTCCAAAGTTTAATCTTGATAGATTTCTTGATTTTGATCTAGAGAAGATTTATATGTATTGTGCGGTGAATTGCATTGGAAATCCTTATATTGCCAATTACGTAAAGAAAAGAAAGCAAATAGAAGATGAAGAGAATACTAATGAAAGGGAAGAGACTTCCCAATATCCTCCTATTATTTCTTATGATGAATCAGGTAACGAGGAGGAGCCTCCTATTCAACCATTGTTATTAATAAGGAACTCCAAAAAGAGGATTGAATCCACACATGAGGTGAAGAAGAAGAAAAGAAAAATGAAGAGAGGTAAAAAGATATCTCTCCCAAATAATGTTGCTCCTATTATTGATGTGCCTCATGAAAATGAATCAAAAATAATTATGGAAGATGATGCACTTGATGATGATCTCGTTATGCCTATTGCTTGTTGTGATGATTATGATTGGGAAGATAATGATACTTCTTATGATCTTGAAAATCTTTTTGCACTTGCTTGGAAGAATATGATAATTGCTATACTATTGGTGCTATCCATACTATTAATGATGAGAGTGGTTATGCTTATGATATGAAAAGGCCCAAGCTTGGGGATGCTATGTTTGATGAAGGTGATGTTTTTGAAAATATATTTGCTGCAAAAGTTTTGATATGCAAATTTATAATGATGATAGCATGCCTCCTACTTATGATGATTATATTGATGAAAGTGGGTATGGAAGAGTGTCAACTTTAGGAAGTAATAATCCCACTATTTTCGAGGATGTTGAATCTTATAATATTTATGAAATTGGATTTGGAGAGGTCATGACTTTATTTAGTGATGTATCCACTATTTCGGAAGAGGTTTCAATCGATTATGATGAGAACAAAGTTGCTACTTATGATGATTATTGTGATGAAACTTATGCTATAAAAAGTAGTGATGATCATATTTATAAAACTTGTCATGATTATGATTACCCTTTTTCTGAACATTACTCTTTTAATGTGGAAACAATTTATAGTATTCAAGTCTCTTATGATACTCCCACTATTCCGAATGAGAAGAATTTTGCTTATGTGGAGAGTACTAAATTTTCTATGCAAGTAGATCATGAAAAGAATGCTTTAGGTGCTGGTTATATTGTTGAATTCATTCATGATGCTACTGAAAATTATTGTGAGGGAGGAACATATGCTTGTAGGAATTGCAATAATATCAAGTTTCCTCTCTATGTGCTTAAAGTTTTGAAGTTATGTTTGTTTTGCCTTCCTATGCAAGTTGATTCTTGTTCCCATAAGTTGTTTGCTCACAAAATCCCTATGCACAGGAAGTGGGTTAGACTTAAATGTGCTAGTCATATTCTTCATGATGCTCTCTTTAGGTTTCAATTGTTATCTTTTATGTGAGCATCATTGAAATAATCATGCCTAGCTAGGGGCGTTAAACGTTAGCGCTTGTTGGGAGGCAACCCAATTTTATTTTAGTTTCTTGCTTTTTGGTTCTGCTTAGTAATAAATAATCCATCCAGATTCTGTTTAGATGTGGTTTTGTGTTTTAATTAGTGCTTGTGCCAAGTAGAACCTTTGGGAAGACTTGGGTGAAGTCTTTATGATCATGCTATAAAAAACAGAAACTTTAGCGCTCACGAGATTAGCTAAAACTTTTTACTGGAGAGTGATATTTAGTTGATTCTTTTAGAAGATGATTACTAGACAAATTCATCAGATCCACCAATTTATTTTAAAATTTGTGTAGTTCCAGAAGTATACATTTGATACAGATTACTACAGACTGTTCTGTTTTTGACAGATTCTGTTTTCATTGTGTTGCTTGCTTATTTTGATTAATCTATGGCTAGTAAAATAGTTTATAAACCATAGGGAAGTTGGAATATAGTAGGTTTAACACCAATATAAATAAATAATGAGTTAATTACAGTACTTTGAAGTGGAGTTTTCTTTTCTTTCGCGAACGGAGCTTACGAGTTTTCTATTAAGTTTTGTGTTGTGAACTTTTCAAGTTTTGGGTAAAGATTCGATGGACTATGGAATAAGGATCGGAAAGAGCCTAATATTGGGGATTCCCAAGGCACCCCAATGTAATATTCCCAAGGCACCCCAATGAGCACGATCGAGGGCGCCTCGCGAAGGTCAAGGGAGCCAAAGTGCTGGCACGACAGGGCTTTAGCGAGGTGTGTCCGTGGTTTAGGCCAGCTCGGTGCATGCACACACCTGCCCAGCCCCCGCGCGAGGCGCACGAAGGAGAACGTCGGGCAACTGCCGTCCTCCCTGGCGCAAAACAAAGAGGCGAGTGAAATAGTAGAGAAAAAGGGACTCAACCAAGCAATCGAGAAATGCCAGAACTCCAAATTTCACTAAAAGGTTGCAAACCAACTACAGAAAGCAAATCAACAGCCGCATTCGGCACCTAGTCTAGTCTTCTCACCAGCACGGAGCTAAGTGCTACCGCTAGGACGTGGGAGGGAGCCCCCGAGGCCTGAGGGCGGCACTCCGGAGACTCCGGGGCATGTACAGCCCCACTCATTATTACGTGAGAGTGTCACGAGCGAAGATCTTCACAGGCACTGGGCCTTGCTTCATGGGTAGAACTTCCGGAGGTGCTGGATGTTCCAGGCGTTCTGGATGGGGATCCTGTCCTGCGTCTCCAGGCGCACGGTACCAGGCCTGGAGACGCGGGGAATCCTAAACGGTCCCTCCCACATGGGTGAGAGCTTATGCAGCCCTTCCCTGGATAGCACCCGCCTTAGGATGAGATCACCCACCTCAAGCGTCCTGGAGCGGACGTTGCGGCAATGGTACCGCCGTAGCGCCTATTGGTACCTTGTCGCTCGGAGCGAGGCTTGGCGGCGGCGTTTCTCCCCCAGCACGAGGTCCATCCGCCGCATGGCGTCCGGATGTGCCTCGTCAAACGCCAAGACCCTGGCAGAGCGATGCCTGACCTCGTGAGGGTGAACCGCTTTGGCTCCGTAGACGAGGAAGAATGGGGTCTCGCTTGTTGGCTTGGTGGCGGTGGTGCGGATGGACCACAGCACGGACTGGGGCTCGTCGTGCCAGCCCTTGCCACAGGCCTCGAGCTTTCTTGAAGGTCCTTGTCTTGAGGCCTCTCAAGACCTCTGCGTTGGCGCGCTCAGCTTGGCCGTTGCTTCTGGGGTGTGCCACTGAGGCATAGCATATCTGCGTTCCAAGATTAGCACAATATGTTTTGAAGAGATTGCTAGTAAACTGCGAGCCGTTGTCAGCGATGATGTGATTAGGGACTCCGAAACGGCTCACTAGGCCCTTGATGAACTTGACTGCGGAGCCAGCTGGGATGGTGAAGACGGCTTCCACCTCCGCCCACTTTGTGAACTTGTCGATGGCAACGTAGAGGTAGCGGTAGCCCCCGGGCGCTCGAGGAAACAGGCCCAGGATATCCAGCCCCCAGACCGCGAATGGCCACGAGAATGGGATAGTCTGTAGGCCCTGAGCAGGTTGGTGGATTTGCTTGGCATGGAACTGGCAGGCCTCGCATGATCTCACCAGCTCAGTTGCATTGTTGAGTGCCGTGGGCCAGTAGAATCTGTTGCGGAATGCCTTGCCCACCAGGGTGCACGACGACGACTGATGCCTACAATTTCCGCCGTGTATGTAGACTAGCAGTTCACATCCCTGTTCCCTGGAGATGCATCGCAAGGAAACATCGTTCGGTTGTTTTCAGTATAGCTCATCGTCCCGGATGCAGTAGGCTCTAGCTTGCTGCACCACGCGTTCCGAATCCTCGTCCTTCTCTGGCAGGGTCCCTTGCAGTAGGTATGCCTTGAATTCTTCGGTCCAACACCCCTCCTGAGGCTCGAGCACGAGGAGCAGTCGCGCTCCTGAGGTCGAGCCGCAAGCGGGAGCCCCTGAGGTTGGTGGCGGGGGAAGCTCCTCCTGAGGCGGTGCCGACTCCGCAGTCGGAGGAGACGCTGAAGGCTTGAAGAGATGCTCCTCGAAGACGCCGGGTTCCTATGGCTGACGCCTGGACGCCCTCTTGGCGCTATCGTCTGTTTCCTTGTTTGTGCCGCGGGGCACATGCTGTAGTTCCAAGCCCAAGAATTGATTTTCCATTTTGTGTACCTCCGCGAGGTACCCCTCCATGTGCTCGTCCTTCGGCTCGTATACCATGTTGGAGAAGTCGGCGAGTGCGGCCCCCTTGATGATCCTGGTGGTGCTGAACTCTAGCTGGAATGCCTGCAGCTCGATGTTCCATTCGGTGACCCTCCGCGCAGCATTGGGGCTCCGGAGTACCCTCTGCAGCGGGTAAGCTGAGACAACCTTGATGGGGGTGGCCTTGAAAGTAGTGGCGTAACTTGCGCGAGGCTACGAGGAGCACGAGCAGAAGCTTCTGCGGCATGGGGTAGCATGCCTACGTGTCTCGTAGTACCATGCTGGCGAAGTACACCGGGTGCTCGACGAGGACGGGAGTGTTGGCGGGGTCCAAGATCTCCTGAGGCTGGGATGCCTCCTGAGGCCAGGGGACCTCAGGAGCGTGGTTGCCCATCGGGGCCACCGTAGTCTCGAGAGCGCCTTCTTGTGGGGCCTGGTCATCTGCTAGCACTGTTGTGGCTTCAAGGGCGCCGTCTCGGTGCCGCACCATCCCAACCAACGGCGCAACATTGTGCGGCAGGCCCTTGGCCTAGCGCTCCTCCCGGACGGCCACCAGTGCTGCGCTGGCGGAATGAGGTGTGGCGGCTAAGCAAAGCACCAGGGGCTCGAGGGGACGAGGCGCTACCATCACCGGTGGTCCGGTTAGGTATCTCTTAAGGTCTTGAAACGCCAAATCGGCCTCCGGGGTCTACTCAAACGGGCCCTTGTTCTTCATCAGCTTGAAGAACGGTAGGGCACGCTCCCCCAGCTTGGAGATAAAGCGCCCCAGCGAGGTCGCGCAGCCCACGAGTTTTTGCATATCCTTGAGATTTTTTGCATCTTCTATTGCCTTGACCTTCTCCGGATTCGCCTCGATCCCCTTGAGCGACGCGAGGAAACCCAGCAGCTTGCCGGAGGGGACGCCGAGCACGCACTTCTGCGGGTTCAGCCGCAGATCCACCTTGCGCAGGCTGGCGAAAGTCTCCTCTAGGTCCTTAATGAGGGTCCTTGCCTCCCGAGATTTGACCACAATGTTGTCGATGTAGGCCTCAGCGTTCGTCCTGAGCTGTTGGCCCAGAGTGATGTGCATCAGTCGTTGGAAGGTCGCCCCAGCATTGCGCAGCCCGAACGGCATGCAGGTGTAGCAATATACCCCGCACGGGGTCAAGAAGGCCATATTCTCGACGTTATGCACCGCCATCTTAATCTGGTGATAGCCCGATAAGGCATCTAGGAAGCATAACAGGTCGTACTCGGTGGTGGATTCAATGATCTGCTTGATGCGCGGCGGCGGGGAACGGGTCTTGAGGGCATCCTTTGTTGAGATTGGTGAAGTCGACGCACATGCGTTCCTTCCTGCCTTTCTTGGGCATAACGACTGGGTTTGCCAGCCACTCCGGGTACCGCAACTCATGGATTACACCTGCTTCTTGTAGCTTGCGGGTCAACCGAATGATGAAGGACTGCTTCTCTGTGGACTGTCTTCATGCCTTCTGCTTTCTCGGGCGCACGTTAGGGCATACCCTCAGGTGATGCTCGATCTCTCCCCTTGGGACCCCAACCAGCTGCTTGGGCTCCTAGGCGAATACCTCCTTGTTCGCACACGGTAAATTCACCAACTCCTTCTCCTGGTCTGGGGCGAGGTCGACACCTATGGTGAAGGTGGCCCCCGAGGCCCCGTCCTCGTCTACTGGCACCTGCTTCGTCTTGGCCCGATCTTGGGTGAACAGTTGTTTATTTTTAGCTGGCGCAGCCCCCTTAGCCCCAGGGGCAGCTCTGTCGACCGGGCATGCTGCCGCTGCGGCCCTGAAGGCGAGCTTGAGGGCCGTTGAGGGAGTCCTGGATTAAGGGGTCCTCGGGCGTCCGGGCTATGTAACATGGGCCGGACTGATGGGCCATGAAGATACAAGACAGAAGACTTCCTCCCGTGTCCGGATGGGATTCTACTTTTGGTGGATGGCAAGCTTGGCGTTCGGATATGAAGATCCCTTCCTCTGCAAACCGACTCTATACAACCCTAGGCCCCTCCGATGTCTATATAAATCGGAGGGTTTAGTCTGTAGAGGCAATCACAATCATAAAGGCTAGAGATCTAGGGTTTAGCCATTACGATCTCATGGTAGATCAACTCTTGTAATCCTCATATTCATCAAGATCAATCATGCAGGAAGTAGGGTATTACCTCCATCGAGAGGGCCCGAACCTGGGTAAACATCGTGTCCCCCGTTTCCTGTTACCATCGACCTTAGACGCACAGTTCGGGACCCCCTGCCCGAGATCTGACGGTTTTGACACTAACATTGGTGCTTTCATTGAGAGTTCCATTGTGTCGTCATCAGAAGGTTTGATGGCTCCATCAGTCATCTACAAGAATGCCGCCCTGGGGGAGGTTTTTCTCCCCGACCAGATCTTCATATTCGGCGGCTTCGCACTGCGGGCCAACTCGCTTGGCCATCTAGAGCAGATCGACAGCTACTCCCCAGGTCACCAGATTAGTTTTGGAAATCTGGACTATGTCGCTGATATCCGAGGAGACTTGATCTTCCAAGGGTTCATGAGGCCAGACTCTTCTCCGAACACTAGCTCCGAACCCTCGAGGTCAGCATCGTGTGAGTTCGGCCAAGGAGTCTTCTTCTTGCCGTACTCCATGGACTCTCTTCTCCCTGACCAAACCTCGCCTTTAAGCGAGGCTCTGGACTTGATGCGATCCCTCGTCATTACAGAGGAACAACGTCTGAACTACGCCCAGCCCGGACTATGGGCTGAGAGCGGGGAATTTTACGTCCCACCCACCACCCACTTCATAGCCGCTGTCGAGGACTTAAATGACATGCTCTACTACGGCTCTGAAGACATCGATGGTATGGACAACGAAGCCGGAGAAGGGCTGTCCCAAAACCCGCCGTTTACCGGACTGGACGGCCAACTCTTCGTATGCCGTGTACATGGTGGATACACCCAAAGAAGGTAACGGCGATAACAAAAAAGATCCAGTCGAGGATAAACCTCCTGAGATATAGCCAAAGCGCCGACGTTAGCGGCGCCACTCTAAATCACGCCGTGGAAAAGACAACAATACTGGCACGAGAGACAACAACACTCCGGACGACGCCGAAGATCAAGAAGACCCCGGCGAGCCAACCTCCGAACAGGACGATCGGGAAGATGGGCAGGTTAGCCCTGATGAACAGGCCGTAAACGAAGACTCGGAGGACAGTAATTATCTTCCAATCTCCGAGCATGAGGTGAGCCTCGGCGACAAAGACTTTATCATGCTCGAGGAACCCCTCGAGCAGGAGCGCTTTAAGCGCCGGCTAATAGCCACTGCAAGGAGCCTAAAAAAGAAGCAGCAGCAGCTTCAAGCTGATCAAGATCTACTCAACGACAGGTGGACTAATGTCCTGGCAGCCGAGGAATACGGCCTCGAGCGCCCAACCAAAAGTTACCCGAAGCATAAACTGATACCTCAATTCAACGACAAGGCACTTGAGCCCGTACCATCAGCGCATAACGCGGCTGACCGACCACCACGTGGCTGGGACAAAACGGTAACTCAAGCCGAACACCAGCCCATACTACCTAGCCGTAAAGGTAGAGACACAACATCTCGGGGATAAACATATGGCATGCGACAGGACCTGGTAAATAGAGCAGGTCAGACCAGATCGATCTACGGATCGCGGGGGCGTGCCCCGACGCACGACGACAGCTATCTAGCCGGACGTGACAAGCATAACCACTTCCAGGTCCAAAACCGCAGACGGACTCCATCCGAGCTACGTCGCGACTTGGCCCGATATAGAGGCGCCGCACACCCCTCTGCTTCACTGATGAAGTAATGGAGCATGAACTCCCAGAAGGGTTTAAGCCCGTGAATATCGAATCATATGATGGAACAACAGATCCCGCGGTATGGATTGAGGACTTTCTCCTCCATATTCATATGGCCCGCAGTGATGATCTTCATGCCATCAAATACCTCCCGCTAAAGCTCAAGGGACCAGCTCGGCACTGGTTAAACAACCTGCCAGAAAACTCTATTGGTAGCTGGGAGGACTTGGAAGACGCCTTCCGTGACAACTTCCAAGGCACATACGTCCGACCTCCAAATGCCGATGACTTAAGTCACATAGTTCAACAGCCCGGAGAGTCAGCCAGGAAATTCTGGACTAGGTTCCTAACTAAAAAGAACCAGATCATCGACTGTCCGGATGCCGAAGACCTGACGGCCTTTAAGCATAGCATCCATGACGAATGGCTCGCCCAACACCTCGGCCAAGAAAATCCGAAGTCCATGGCGGCCCTCACGGCACTTATGACCCGCTTTTGCGCGGGCGAAGATAGTTGGCTAGCCCGTAGCAATAATAATGCAAGCGAACCTGGCAGCTCTGAAGCTAGAAATAGCAACGGCTAGCCCCGACGCAATAGGCACAAGCATCGAAGCAACGGTGACAATACCGATGACACGACGGTCAACGCCGGATTCAGTGGCTCCAAGTCTGACCAGCGCAAGAAGC
Source organism: Aegilops umbellulata (assembly GCA_032464435.1). NCBI lineage: Eukaryota > Viridiplantae > Streptophyta > Magnoliopsida > Poales > Poaceae > Aegilops > Aegilops umbellulata. The sequence continues at coordinate 225,322,157 of CP136060.1, forward strand.
CATTTAAAAGAAACAATCCGGGCTCATCCAGCTTGGACCCCATACTCGATCGTCCATGCCAGATCCACGGCACCCCCGATAAACCAGCCAATCATACCAACAGAAGCCGTTGGGTCTTTAAATAGGCCGGCAAGTTAAATACCGAGAACAAGGAGAAGGGGTCGAAAAGTGAGGACAACGACGAGGAGCCCCGTCCGCCGAACACAGGGGGGAAGAGTAAGTCCCCCCCCCCAAGTTAAAACGGTGAGCATGATATACATTACCCATATCCCCAAGAGGGAGCGCAAACGCGCGCTCAGGGACGTCTATGTGATAGAGCCAGTCACCCTAAATTCAAACCATGGTCGTCCCACCCGATCACCTTCGATCGCAGGGACCATCCGACCAGTATCCGTCATGGCGGCTTAGCCGCACTGGTCCTCGACCCAATCATTGATGGATTCCACCTCACGCGAGTCCTCATGGACGGTGGAGCAGCCTCAACCTGCTCTATTAGGATACAGTCTGCAAGATGGACATCGATCCATCAAGGATCAAGACCACAAAAACTACCTTTAAAGGAGTAATACCAGGTGTAGAGGCCCGCTGCATGGGCTCAATCACATTGGAAGTCGTCTTCGGATCCCCGGACAATTTCCAAAGCGAGGACTTGATCTTCAATATCGTCCCCTTCTGTAGTGGCTATCACGCACTACTCGGACGAACTGCATTTGCTCGATTCAATGCAGTGCCACACTATGCTTATCTCAAACTCAAGATGCCCCGACCACGCGGTGTTATTACAGTCAATGGAAACACAGAACGCTCCCTCCGTACCAAGGAACACATACTGGTAGCGAAAGTACAGAGAGGCCTTATCAAGTAGAATATTAATTCAGCGACCAAGCTCCTGGACACTGTCAAACGAGTCCGGACTACTTCATAGCATGACAGTCCAGCTCGTTAGGAGTTTGACTAGCAATTCCGCCTCCGTCTCAGTCCCGACCGAATGGCGGCATACGTACCGCGTGTACATAACTATGCACTCAAAATACCATGGGCAAAGACGGATGCATAACTCGACTGTGGTCCATAATACGGCTCGAAATTCCCTGGGCACACATACTTTCACTTTTCTTTTTATCCTTTTCAAGTTTGTTTTCCATAGGCCTGATAACCAACAAGTATAGAGGATCGCAAAAGTTTTCGAGGGTAGAGTATTCAACCCGAATTTATTGATTTGACACAAGGGGAACCAAAGAATATTCTCAAGTATTAGATGTTGAGTTGTCAATTCAACCACACCTGGATAACTTAGTATCTGCAACAAAGTATTTAGTATCAAAGTAATATGGAAGTAACGGTAACGGTAGCAAAAGTAATATTTTTGGGTTTTGTAGTGATTGTAACAGTAGCAACAGAAAAGTAAATAAGCGAGGAACAATATGTGAAAATCTCGTAGGCATTGGATCGGTGATGGAGAATTATGCCGGATGCAGTTCATCATGTTACAGTCATAACATAGGGTGACACCAAACTAGCTCCAATTCATTAAAGTAATGTAGGCATGTATTCCGAATATAGTCATACATGCTTATGGAAAAGAACTTGCATGACATCTTTTGTCCTACCCTCCCGTGGCAGCGGGGTCCTAGCGGAAACTAAGGGATATTAAGGCCTCCTTTTAATGTGGGGAACGTGTACGACCTCTGCAGAGGGTTAAACCAAATCGATTAGCCGTGCCCCCGGTTACGGGCAATTTTGAGCAACTGAAGACTTGAACTGAAGAAGAATCTCCCCTCTCTTTTCTAAAAATCTGTTTTAAGGGTTAAAGTTGAGGACTGAGCACAGTGAATGTGTTTCACCTCAACCTTATGTATGTTTTAAAACTATTTTGGAGACTGAGCACTGGTGCGTATATCCAAGTGTCTCACTCCTACTTTTTATATTAAAAACTATTTCTATTCCAAACATAGTTTATAAAATTTAGTATAGGAAAAAAATTGGCTTTACGCAAATGAAACCTTCACAATTCTTACCCTGCATATATATTCTGTTAAACTTTCCTTTGAAACTTGCGAGTACATTCCATGTACTCATCTGCACATGTCATGTGCAGATCTCGACAGATTAAGAGACGATAGGGTTATGGTCTACACTCAACGAGCCCAGTGGCGTTGATGGAGCCTAACTTAGTGACTACGTATTATTCAGCTGTATTATCTGCCAGCTTGAGGTGTGCCTAAGGTATGATATATATATATATATATATATATATATATATATATATATATATATATATATATATATATATATATGGATCTACCGTTGTAGTAGAATGATGTATGTCTTACTGATATTCATTTTTGTTATTGTGCGTGCTAGCTATGATCCAGGGATAGCACAGTAAGCACAGAGACTTGGATTCTACCAAATCCGGGTCGTGACAAAATGGTATCAGAGCATATGTTGACTATAGGACGTGACCCTAGAAAATGGTTTAGAAATAGGAAGCCTTGGTAGGAACGAATTATATTTTCAATATCACCAACAAGTATTCTCGTATCCTCTTCTTTTCTTTACTAATACCCATCTGCTTTCAAAAATTTTGGTGTCAACCGCCTATAGACTCCAATGACCTTACACTGATATTTGGTATGGATTTTCAAGAGCCTAAATATTACTTCATGGAATTGATGCTAAGCGAAGGAGTCTTCGGTACTGGAGTTTACATCCAAGAGGTTGAAGAAGAACTCAGGACACTCAAGACTAAGATGGATATGAAGAAGCTGAAGATTACCACTACCAAGGAATATCCTACTTGAATCCAAGCCCACCATGAGAGTGAAATAAACGAAAGAGTGCGATTAGTGTGCCCGACCATGCCAACTCATGTGGATGAAGGTACCATAGGAATTGTTTGTTTGAAATCTATGAGTGAATTTGGAGTTTTATTGGAGTTCTTCGCCATTGATTTGATGTTGTTGTCATTTGAGTTGTATGATTTAAAATCTTGCGTTATTAGGATACAAATTCAGTAGGTATGTACTATTTAATTCAACCTTGAGAGGTGCAAGTTATGGATGATTAATAGGATACGTTCAAACGGGTGAAGCATCACACATTGAAGACTTCCAAGAACTGAAGGATTGAAGACTTCAGGACGAAACCGTAGTAAACGAGCCTGTTATAAATGCTAAGAACATTGAGATATGAGTTGGTTGTTGATTGTGGCGTGTGTGTCCATCTCTTTTCCTTCCTAAACTCTATCTCTACTCTGACCAAACCTTAAACCCTATAGATGGACGGAATTATTTTGATGGGACAAGTGATACATTCAGAAGTAGAAGAATGGATTCGGAATATAGAAGTTGTAATGAAAGACAACAAGGTAAAACCAAAGAAAAAGGTGAAATATGCTTCACGGTATTTCATTAGAGAGGCTAACACTTGGTGGAAGATGCGTATAGCCATCGATAAAACCCAAAAGGCAATCACTTGGGAACAATTCAAGAACGTTCTACTTCAATCTCGTCTTTTCATACGAGATCATAAGAAAACAAGCGAAGATACAAAGAAGTATTGCAGAATTTGCGGAGAAGGACACCTTACCGAGGAACATAATGATCAATGCCCAAATTGTGAAGGGAACCATCCAGCCGAAGAATGGCCTATCATTAATGTGACTTGTTTCTTATGCGAGAGAACCGATCACTGCCCCGTGCAATGTAAGATTTTCCTAGAAGTACAAAGGAAAGTCCAACAGAGTAAGGAAAGGAAGCAAATAACACATGAGGAAGCCTCACAGGACACCGCCATATCATGGAAGGTCGTGGATCAAGAGCGATTCCATGGAGAATCAGATAGTCTTCTTAGATCATGCCACTCATGTGGTAAAGAAGGGCACAAATCTAACTCTTGTTCTCAAAAGGATAAGAAGAAGGAATATGCACATGAAGTTGAATCGGTTGAAATAGAGTATGGTTTCCAGGAGATAGCTACCATATTAGCTAATGAAAAGCCAAAGGTGAACAAAATCAAGACCAAGAAAAGGAAGGAGCCTTCGTTCAATGAGCTTAATAGATGCACCATGGATCTCAAAGATTCCAGTCGGACTAACCAAGAAGCCTCGACCAGCAGGACAGTAAAGAATGAGAAGGACATGTCGAAAGTGATTTGTTATAAATGCAAGGAACCTGGACATTATCACAATCAATGCATCAATGAGAAGAAGGCCAAAAAGAAAGTGAGGATAGAGAGGCAAGAATAAATGTCGTAATAGGATTTCGAAGCAAGTTTTACTTCCTTAGTCATCAATTATGTAAGCATGATTTGGAATGATAAAGACAATAAAATGTGGTTAATTATCCTTTACAAATTATGTACTTGTATTTTTCAACGCTCACTATAATCTAGGAGAACTTAGTGAGATAACAATGTTTTGACATGTTAAGAGCAGAAGACCATTCTAGAGATCATGTGATAAAGGATCATCGCATGCACCATTCGTACAGGTGCCATATCATGTCTTCTAAGAAGGGATTGGACATTTGCAAGGAGAGCACGACTCTTTTAGATGGAAATTTCATTATGAATGCAATTTTTAGCACAAACTGTGTAGTCAACATCACCCAAAAGCGTTTTACTAGGTTTCCAGGTGAAGACCTCTTTAAGAGGAGTGAGGAAGGCCGAGTGTTAGAACACGCGGTTCACCTGTCTACATATGAAGTAATGATTTGAGTACGGGATGGATTGGCCCCCATACCGGAGACTCTTATTATACACTTATGTATGTTTGATTGGTCAACCAGAGAGATTTCAAAACCTAGTTGAGTGTCGATACAACCAGCCTAAAACCATAGAATGGTAAGACGTATTACCCTTCTAGATAGGCAATCGTGCCTAACATACATGGTACAGTGAGGAAGAAACATGAAGGAGTTCTATCAGAAGCTATCGACCACCATGAGAGTCTTGGTAATAGTTTTGGAATCTATGGATTTTGAGAAAGACTTTTCTTTTGAGGAAAAGCCTGGTTCTAAACCACAGAAGCTCGATGAAGAACCATCATGGGAAGTAGAAATTGTGGAAACTCTACAAGTTTGTTTTTAAGGGTGGTAGTACCCTAAGAATAGCTTAGGAGGATAAAAGATCCAACCAACAATTGGCTAAGACCAAGGATGGTGTCTAAGACCTAGGATATTTCGAAGTGAAAGAGGTATAAGGAAGTGTACCAACGAAAGACATTCCTACAAGTTGGAGGTGAAGCATAAGACGCAAGCAGGTGGATGATATGACAAAACCCTGGGGAAGTAACCCAACAGACACAAACCCTAACCTATTTCTTGCTAGCCTCTGCAAATCTCGAGGACGAGATTTCTTTTAAGGGTGGTAGTTTGTAACATCCCAAAATTTTCCAAATTTTGGAATGTTAATAATAAGATATGATTGAGTGATTTGTTGTGTTTGTAAAAAAAACTTTTGAGACATGTAAGAAAACCCAATCAAATTGGATTTCTTTGTTTTGGACTCGTATGAAATATTCTGAACCACCTTTAGATTTATGGAGTGAGAATAAAATGACTTTCTCAAATATGGTGGATATATATTTCATAAATGAGTTATTTGAAGTTCGGAGTTCTTTTAATTTTGGAGTTTCATTTTAGAATTTAATTGAAGATTTTGAATTCGTTTAAATATTTCCGATAAACAAAAATTATTAATGAGTGGAGATAATATGACTTCTCCAAAATATTATTGGAAATATTTAAATGCAGCCCGTTTATCAATTTGGTATTTATAAACCCTAAAAAATATGTACAAACTTGAAAAGGCCATAAAAACATTGTTTATAAATGTACAAAAAAAAATTGTTGTTGTGAGTATTTTTTATTAAGCTCCAAATAATGGTTTTGTAGTAGTCAACATTTCTTATTGACATTTTCCTCTAGCATTCCTGAACCTTTAGAAATTAATAAATAATACTAAACGTGTCCTAATCCTAGGCTATTGGGCTTGACCCATCTCTTCCTCACACATTTTGTTTTTGCTCTCTGTGTTTCTCTTTCTTCCACATGGGCCGACCTACGTGGCCCATCTCCCTCTTGGTCTTCTTCCACCTCAGGATCACATACACCTACAGAACTAGAACTCTATGGATGCATGTACCTCTTCCTCCCATCCTCTCCCATTCCCCGCACCCACTGACCTCCTGAACGGAACCCCCTCGCCTCCCTCGACCCCTCCCATCCCTCAGTGCGCCTTGGAGACTCCCATAGTGGCCATTACGAGGCAGCGGAACAGCCATCATTAGATTCCATCTTCTGCTCGAATTCTGACCTCCCCGAGCCCTATAAAAAGCACCCCGCGAGCCCCTCTCAGCCCTTGTCCGAAGCCCTCTCCTTTTGGGAGCTATCTACTTTCCCATCCCGATCAATTGCTCGTCGGAGTTCGGAAACTCCGGCGGCCGCTCCACGCCGCTACGGGACGAGGCCGAGCCCGGGACATTGCCCAACGGACTTCCCTCATCGACCTCTTCGCCATCCTCCTTCTACTTGACGTCAGGGAGCTTCTTCCACAACTCCGGCGACCTTCTTTTCCAACTCCGGCGACCAACTCCGGTGAGCTCTCTCTAAATCCCGTAATTCTTTTATTCAGAAAAATATCCAAACTTCGGAAATTCGTATCTCTCAAACCGTATGTCCGATTTTGACAAATAAGATACCTCCGGATTCGTTGAAACCTGTACTTTTATATGAAATTATAAAATATCACTTTTGGGAAATTTAAAATTTAGTTTTGATTTAAATGGTAATATGAGTATTTTCACTATATCTTTTATTCTATAAATCATATAAAAATGTTTTATATATGAAAGTTGGACCTTAGGACCTCACCATTCTGTTAGAACTCATAGAATAATTTTTTCAATGATGTTTAGTCACTGCTTTAGCATCATCACCTTAATTTGACTTTCTTTAATCATAATTTAATAACTTTATTAGATTGAATTTGATTCTTTAGTAGAAATCCTTAGATAGATGAAACCTCTCTGGTCATTTGATATCACCACAAAACTTTGAAGTTACAAGATTAAGGATTTAATCCTTTTATCTCGAAACTTATGCCGTGCCAGTTTTATTTAACCCAAGTCAAATATTCTGAATAATCTCATGATAAAATTTGTTGTAAGAACTTGTCACACAACCCATCTTCTATATCAAACCAAGATCTTCACTTAGTATCACTTGATCCAATCCTAGGATACTATGTCATGTCTCGTTTAAGACCAAACTTGATTCTATCTCAAACCATAGCCACGTCGTGCTAATTATCCTATGAATGTATTTATTGTGAATTCGTATCTTTTATTTGGATCTTCGTTTGCAATTGTTGTGTGTTAAATTATTTTCTTGTATCGTTAGATATATTGTAAGGTGAAGGAGAGACGACTCGAAGTAGAATATATCAACTTCAAGAATCAGGCAAGTTGCAATTTGATCATGCTCTGACCTATATTTTTATATTATGCATATCTCTTTGAATTTAAATACTATGCATGTTTTACAAAAGTTTTACAAAGTATTATTACTAGCTAGAGCCATAAGTTCAAGAATTGCAACCATGCTTGGCCACGCTTGCACAAAATGGGTGGGATGAAAACCAAAGTTGTTTTAAACCTTTTAACTTGCCTCTTTTGGGGCAACGGTTTGTGAAAACTATTGGAAAACAAAACTATATATTATTTTATCTTCTACTCCCTGGACGGAATGGTATTGACGGGAGCGTTTACAAGTGATTGCGCCCATCGGGGTCTTGTAGTGAATGTGCCCGACTGGGGTCTTGCACACAGGTTTTTGGTGGGGACTGCCGTCCAGGGGAATGAGATCTTCCAAGTACAGTTTGATGTAGCTTCCAGTACAGCCACATGCTACTATGGGCTCTGGCTTAGCTTAGTACTAACGGGAAACCCTACCCCAGGACCGCCATCGGAGAGAGGCCTTCGTGCCGAAGTTGTGGGCGGCTTGGTGGTATAGGGTGTTGTTACAGAAAGGCTTCGTCACAATCTCCTCCTAGTCGTGCACCCAAGTGTGTAATGATAGACGGGGTTGGTTGTGTCATGTGGGGAACGTGTACGACCTCTGCAGAGGGTTAAACCTAATCGATTAGCCGTGCCCCCAGTTACGGGCAATTTTGAGCAACTGAAGACTTGGACTGAAGAAGAATCTCCCCTCTCTTTTCTAAAAATCTGTTTTAAGGGTTAAAGTTGAGGAATGAGCACAGTGAATATGTTTCACCTCAACCTTATGTATGTTTTAAAACTATTTTGGATACTGGGCACTGGTGTGTATATCCAAGTGTCTCACTCCTACTTTCTATATTAAAAACTATTTCTATTCCAAAAGTAGATTATAAAATTTAGTATAGGAAAAAATTGGCTTTACGCAAATGAAACCTTCATAATTCTTACCCTGCATATATATTCTGTTAAACTTTCTTTTGCAACTTGCAAGTACATTCCACATACTCATCTGCACCTGTCACGTGCAGATCTCGACAGATTAAGAGACGATAGGGTTATGGTATACACTCAACGAGCCTAGTGGCGTTGATGGAGCCTAACTTAGTGACTACGTATTATTCCGTTGTATTATCTGCCAGCTTGAGCTGTGCCTAAGGTATGATATATATATATATATACATATATATATATATATATATATATATGTATATATATATATATATATATATACACATATATATATATATGTGGATCTACCGTTATAGTAGAATGATGTATGTCTTACTGATATTCATTTTTGTTATTGTGCGTGCTAGCTATGATCCAGGGATAGCACAGTAAGCACAGGGACTTGGATTCTACCAAATCCGGGTCGTGACATGGATTAAGATCATATATTTCTTCAACAGGCGGCGAATTAAGACCATGTATTTCTTCAATAGGAGGTAAATTCTTAACATCTTCAGCTTTAATACCCTTTTCTTTCATAGATTTCTTTGCCTCTTGCATATCTTCACGACTGAGAAATAGGACACCCCTCTTCTTCGGAGTTGGTTTAGGAATAGGCTCAAGAATTGGCCCAGGAGCTGGCTTAGGAAGTGTCCAATTATTTTCATTTGTCAACATATTATTCAATAGAATTTCAGCTTCATCCGGTGTTCTTTCCCTGAAAACAGAACCAGCACAACTATCCAGGTGGTCTCTGGAAGCATGGGTTAGTCCATTATAAAAGATATCAAGTATTTCATTTTTCTTAAGAGGATGATCAGGCAAAGCATTAAGTAATTGGAGAAGCCTCCCCCAAGCTTGTGGGAGACTCTCTTCTTCAATTTGCACAAAATTATATATATATATATATATATATATATATATATATATATATCCCTTAAAGCAGCTTGTTTCTTATGAGTAGGGAAATATTTAGCAGAGAAGTAATAAATCATATCCTGGGGACTACGCACACAACCAGGATCAAGAGAATTAAACCATATCTTAGTATCACCCTTTAATGAGAACGGAAATATTTTAAGGATATAAAGGTAGCGACATTTCTCATCATTAGTGAACAGGGTGGCTATATCATTTAATTTAGTAAGATGTGCCACAACAGTTTCAGTTTCATAGCCATAAAAAAGATCAGATTCAACCAAAGTAACTATATCAGGATCAACAGAGAATTCATAATCCTTATCAGTAACACAAATAGGTGAAGTAGAAAAAGCAGGGTCAGGTTTCATTCGAGCATTAAGAGATTTCTGCTCCAATTTAGCTAATAACCTCTTTAGATCATATCTATCATTGCAAGCTAAAATAGCTCCAGCAGCTTCTTCATCCATAACATAACCCTCCAGAACAACAGGCAATTCATATTTATTAGGGGGAGAGTCTTCATCATCACTATCTTCAATATTATCAGTTTCAATAGTTTCATTCTCTCTAGCCCTAGCAAGTTGTTCATCAAGAAATTCAACAAGTGGCACAGTAATATCAAGCATAGAAGTAGTTTCATCATAAGTATCATGCATAGCAGAAGTGGCATCATCAATAACAGGCGACATATCAGAATGAATAGCAGAAGCAGGTTTAGGTGTCACAAGCTTACTCAAAACAGAAGGTGAATCAAGTGCAGAGCTAGATGGCAGTTCCTTACCTCCCCTCGTAGTTGAGGGATAAATTGTTGTTTTTGCGTCTTTCAAGTTCTTCATAGTGACCAGCAGATATAAATCCCAAGTGACTCAAAGAATAGAGCTATGCTCCCCGACAACAGCGCCAGAAAATAGTCTTGATAACCCACAAGTATAGGGGATCGCAACAGTTTTCAAGGGTAGAGTATTCAACCCAAATTTATTGATTTGACACAAGGGGAACCAAAGAATATTCTCAAGTATTAGCAGTTGAGTTGTCAATTCAACCACACCTGGATAACTTAGTATCTGCAACAAAGTATTTAGTAGCAAAGTAATATGGAAGTAACGGTAACAGTAGCAAAAGTAATATTTTTGGGTTCTGTAGTGATTATAACAGTAGCAACGGAAAAGTAAATAAGCGAGGAACAATATGTGAAAAGCTCATAGGCATTGGATCGGTGATGGACAATTATGCCGGATGCGGTTCATCATGTAACAATCATAACATAGGGTGACACAGAACTAGCTCCAATTCATTAATGTAATGTAGGCATGTATTCTGAATATAGTCATACGTGCTTATGGAAAAGAACTTGCATGACATCTTTTGTCCTACCCTCCCCTGGTAGCGGGGTCCTAGCGGAAACTAAGGGATATTAAGGCCTCCTTTTAATAGAGTACCGGACCAAAGCATTAACACATAGTGAATACATGAACTCCTCAAACTACGGTCATCACTGGGAGTGGTCCCGATTATTGTCACTTCGGGGTTGCTAGATCATAACACATAGTAGGTGAATATAGACTTGCAAGATAGGATCAAGAACTCACATATATTCATGAAAACATAATAGGTTCAGATCTGAAATCATGGCACTTGGGCCCTAGTGATAAGCATTAAGCATAGCAAAGTCATAGCAACATCAATCTCACAACATAGTGGGTACTAGGGATCAAACCCTAACAAAACTAACTCGATTACATGATAAATCTCATCCAACCCATCACCGTCCAGCAAGCCCACGATGGAATTACTCACGCTCGGCGGTGAGCATCATGAAGTTGGTGATGGAGGATGGTTGATGATGACGATGGCGACGGATTCCCCTCTCCGGAGCCCCGAACAGACTCCAGACCAGCCCTCCCGAGAGGTTTTAGGGCTTGGCGGCGGCTCCGTATCGTAAAACGCGATGAATCCTTCTCTCTGATTTTTTTCTCCCAGAACACGAATATATGGAGTTGGAGTTGAGGTCGGTGTAGCATCAGGGGGCCCACGAGGCAGGGGGCGCGCCCAGGGGGGCAGGCGCCCCCCCACCCTCGTGGACAGGTGGAAGCCCCCCTGACGTGGATTCTTCTTCCAGTATTTTTTATATTTTCCAAAAATAAGTTTCGTGGAGTTTCAGGTCATTCCGAGAACTTTTGTTTCCGCACATAAATAACACCATGGTAATTCTGCTGAAAACAGCGTCAGTCCGGGTTAGTTCCATTCAAATTATGCAAGTTAGAGTCTGAAACAAGGGCAAAAGTGTTTGGATAAGTAGATACGACGGAGACGTATCAAGGCCCCACACGACGGCCAGATCATCGATCCTTTCGAAGGATGGATATACCAAGGCGGCAAGTAACATAGACGTGTGGGGGAATCTCTAGGTGGGCTTCTTGACGATCACTCTACCTGTTTTCAGGACCCGCACGCAGCTCCCCCTTGGTCTCGGCATGTTAAACAGCCCTATTGCTTATCGCACTATTTGTACAAATACGCTTTGACGTATTAATCAAACTATAATGGAAACAGTTTGCGGCCCTGCTTATGTGGCACTAGCTTACTACTTCATTTTATTTCGCTATTCTTATCGATTGCACCCATACACTTTGGTATGGCTTAATTCGCCAGGGGCTTCATTGCACTCCATACTACAGCAACAAAGTCCGAACACTTTTTACAGTATAGTTCGGCACCCCGAATTTAGCATTATATGTGTCGGCTCCGAACCATGTCTTTGGTCAATAGTTGGGTTGCCCGGCTCCTATGCTTAGTACCTTACATTCCGTTCTATCGGGTAGGGTAGTAAAGGGAGAACTACTGCGATTGTGTTTCTGGTTTATCCGGTAAACACCTTAGTAGAGAAAGCCGAAAACTGACTATCATGATGCGGCGAGAGCTGGTCAGCTATTCAGAGGTTAAAATCTCATGCGATTTTTTCCCGCATTTTGCGACGGATCGGCCTTCACCCGATCAGGTGTCTACAGCACCCTAGTCTGGATTAACAAATACTAACTACTGGCTGCGCCTACATTCCTATTGTCAAACTCCTATGGCTAAGTGAGGGTGATAAAGCCACATAGTCTGATTGCCTGGTTCGTTGCGCTAAACACCTCCTTCAAGGACCAAACTCTTGGATCAAGAGTGTTTCGGTTCCAACCCGAACACCCCCGTACTACCTACATGGGGGCTGAAGCTGACGACTGGCCAACTCTCAGATTTAATAAAACGGCCGCACAGGAGGCAAAAACAACAAGCATTATATTACGTATCGGCTTTGTTTCATAATACAGGACGGGATAACATGAATGTATTTATTCAAAGATAATATCTTTTGCACACTGGCCCTCTACAATGCGGGATCCCTCCAGGATATCATCAAAATACAGCTCGGGCATGCGATGCTCCTTGCCCGCGGTCGGTCGCGAGCTTGATGGCGTTCATCTTCGCCCACTGCACCTTGACACGGGAGAAGGCCATCCGCGCACCTTCGATGCAAACCGACCGCTTGATGGCATCAAGCCGAGGGCAGGCATCGACCAGCCACTTCACGAGCCTGAAGTAGCTCCTGGGTATGGCTTCGACAGGCCATAGATGGATTATCAAATCCTTCATGGCCAATTCGGCCACCCTATGCAGTTCGGTCAGCTGTTTCAACTGATCGCTAAAGGGCACCGGATGCTCTGGCGCAAGGTATTGCGACCAGAACAACTTCTCCGCTGAGCTCCCCTCTTCGGCTCGGAAGAACTCCACAACATCAGCAACACTGTGCGGCAGATCCGCAAATGCTCCTGGAGAATTCCAAATCCGGGTCAGTAAGAGGTACCTTTTCTTCACAAATTTGCTCTGCATAATAAAGGCCTTACCCGCCGCGATTTTCCTGGCCTCCTGGATTTCCTGGAGGGCGCCCTGGGCTTCAACCCGGGCCTCTTTCGCGCTTTGACAGGCCTTAGCAAGATCAGACTCTTGGCTCGCAATCTTGCGCTCTGATATGTCTGCAACGTATCTATAATTTTTTATTGTTCCATGACATTATATTATCTGTTTTGGATGTTCAATGGGCTTTAATATGCTCTTTTATATTATTTTTGGGACTAACCTATTAACCGAAGGACCAGTGCAAATTGCTGTTTTTTTGCCTATTTCAGTGTTTCGCAGAAAAGGAATATCAAACGGAATCCAAACGAAACGAAACTGATAATCCCCAAGTGCAGGGAATCATCGTAGCAATTCCCAAAGGTGGAAGTGATAAGTATGGAGTGTCGAACCCACAAGGAGCTAAAGGTAAGATCAATATTCTCTCAAGTCCTATCTGCCACTAATATGACTTTACGTACACCATACGTTTGCTTCCAACTAGAAACGAGAAATAAAACTATGTTGTGGGTATGAAGAGGATAACTTTGCATGATATCGAAGAGCTAAAACATAAAAGTAGGTGTTGTTATCATAAATTTAGAATATATTACTAAATATTATAAATGGCGAGTGTGGAATAATGATGGATCGGTGTGCGGAATTGTCCTAGGCAATTGTTAACAAGACCAGTAGTCGTCATTGCAATTTCATATGAGGGAGAGGCATAAGCTAACATAATTTCTCTTCTTGGATCATAAGCACTTATGATTGGAACTCTAGCAATCATCTGCAACTACTAAAGATCATTAAGATAAAACCCAACCGTAGCATTAAAGCATCAAGTCCCCTTTATCCCATACGCAACAACCCCCTTACTCGGGTTTATGCTTCTCTCACTCAAGCAACCCACTATAAGCGAATCATGAACGTATTGCAACACCCTACAGCGGGAATCCCTCACGCTTGCGCGACACGGAGGGCACAATAGGACGGCACCAAAATAAAACATACAACTCGTACCAATCTAGATCATCAATCAACCCAAAAGACAAAGGATATCTACTCAAAACATCATAGGATGGTAACACATCATTGGATCATAATATGTGGCATATAAGCACCATGTTCAAGTAGGGATTACAGCGGGGTGCGGGAGAGTGGACCGCGTAAAATAGATGAGGATGGTGATGTTGATGAAGACGATCACCGCGGCGATGATTCCCCTCCCGATGGCACTCCGGCGCCACCGAGAGAGAGGAGGAGAGGTTCTCCCCCTTGTGCTTCCTCCTCCATGGCCTCCCCCTAGATGGGGAGAGGTTCTACATCTGGTCCTTGGCCTTCATGGCGATGATGGCCCCTTCGGGATCCTCCTCCATGGCCTCCGGTGATGATGGCCCCCTCCGGCAGGGTGCCAGAGAGGGCCTAGATTGATTTCTCGTGGCTACAGAGGCTTGTGGCGGCGAAACTTTCGATCTAGGTTAATTTCTGGAGGTTTGGGTATTTATAGGAGAGGTTGGCGTCGAGAACAAGTCAGGGGGACCCACGGGTAGTTCACGAGGCACAGGGGCGCGCCCAGGGGGTGGGCGCGCCCCCCACCCTCGTGGGGCCCACGGGACTCCCCTCCTATAGATTTTTGTTCCAGTATTTTTTTAAATTAACCAGAAAAATTCTCCGTTGATTTTTAGCGCACTCGAGAACTTTTATTTCTGCACAACAACAACACCACGGTAGTTCTGCTGAAAACAGTGTCACTTCGGGTTAGTTCTAATCAAACCATACCAAAATCATATAAAACAATAGTAAACATGGCATGAATACTTCATAAATTATAGATACGTCGGAGACATATCAGAAACCTTCGCGAGGATCTTTCTTGGAAGAAAGACAATCCAGGAGACTTGGAGTGGAAGTCAGAGACGCAATGAGGCGGCCACGAGGCAGGAGGGCGCGCCTAGGGGGTTAGGCGCGCCCCACACTTGTGGGCCCCTCGTAGCTCCACCGACCTACTTCTTTCGCCTATATATACTCTTATACCCTGAAAAAATCCATGGGAGCCACGAAACCACTTTTCCACTGCCCCAACCTTCTGTACCCGTGAGATCCCATCTTGGGGCCTTTTCCGGCGATCTGCCGGAGGGGGATTCGATCACGAAAGGCTTCTACATCAACACCATAGCCTCTCCGATGATGTGTGAGTAGTTTACCGCAGACCTTCGGGTCCATAGTTATTAGCTAGATGGCTTCTTCTCTCTCTTTGGTTCTCAATACAAAGTTCTCCTCGATGTTCTTGGAGATCTATTCGATGTAGTACTTTTTGCAGTGTGTTTGCCGAGATCCGATGAATTCTGGGTTGATGATCAAGATTATCTATGAACAACATTTGGTTCTTCTCTGAATTCTTATATGCATGATTTAATATCTTTGCAAGGCTCTTCGAATTATCCGTTTAGTTTGGCCTACTAGATTGATCTTTCTTGCAATGGGAGAAGTGCTTAGCTTTGGGTTCAATCTTGCGGTGCTCGATCCCAGTGACAGAAAGGGAACTGACACGTATTGTATTGTTTCCATCGAGGATAAAAGAGATGGGGTTTTGTCATATTGCTTGATTTTATCCATCTACATCATGTCATCTTGCCTAATGCGTTACTCTATTCTTATGAACTTAATACTCTAGATGCATGCTGGATAGCGGTCGATGTGTGGAGTAATAGTAGTACATGCAGAATCGTTTCGGTCTACTTGACACGGACGTGATGCCTATGTTCATGATCATGCCTAGATATTCTCATAACTATGAGCTTTTCTATCAATTGCTCGGCAGTAATTTGTTCAACCACCGTAATATATGCTATCTTGAGAGAAGTCACTAGTGGAACCTATGGCCCCGGGATCTACTTTACATCATATAAGTTTCTGATCTATAATTCTAGTTTACTATTTATTTTGCAATCTTTATTTTCCAATCTATACAACAAAAATACCAAAAATGTTTATCTTATTATCTTTATCAGATCTCACTTTTGCAAGTGGCCGTGAAGGGACTGGCAACCCCTTTATCGCGTTGGTTGCAAGGTTCTTGATTATTTGTGCAGGTACTAGGCGATTTGCATGTAGTCTCCTACTGGATTGATACCTTGGTTCTCAAAAACCGAGGGAAATACTTACGCTACTTTGTTGCATCACCCTTTCCTCTTCAAGGGAAAACCAATGCATGCTCAAGAGGTAGCAAGAAGTATTTCTGGCACCGTTGCCAGGGAGATCTACGCTCAAGTCAAGACATACCAAGTACCCATCACAAACTCTTATCCCTCGCATTACATTACTTGCCATTTGCCTCTCGTTTTCCTCTCCCCCACTTCACCCTTGCCGTTTTATTCGTCCTTTTTCGTTCGCCTCTTTTTGCTTGCTTCTTATTTGCTTGTGTGTTGGATTGATTGTTTGTCACGATGGCTCAACATAATACTAAATTGTGTGACTTTTGCAATACCAACAACAATGATTTTATTAGCACTTCAATTGCTCCTACTACCGATGCCGAATCCTGTGAAATTAATGCTGCCTTGTTGAATCTTGTCATGAAAGATCAACTTTCTGGCCTTCCTAGTGAAGATGCCGCTACCCATGTAAACCACTTTGTTGATTTATGCGATATGCAAAAGAAGCAAGATGTGGATAATTATATTGTTAAATTGAAACTATTTCCGTTTTCGCTTAGAGATCGTGCTAAAACTTGGTTCTCTTTGCCTAAAAATAATATTGATTCATGGAATAAGTGTGAAGATGCTTTTATCTCTAAGTATTTTCCTCCCACTAAGATCATCTCTCTTAGAAACGATATTATGAATTTTAAGCAACTTGACCATGAGCATGTTGCACAAGCTGGGGAGATGATGAAATTAATGATACGTAATTGCCCTACACATGGTTTGAATTTACGGATGATTATACAAAAAAATTATGCCGGATTGAATTTTGCTTCTAGAAATCTTTTAGATTCGTCCGCGGGAGGTACTTTTATGGAAATCACTTTAGGAGAAGCTACCAAACTCCTAGATAATATTATGGTTAATTATTCTCAATGGCATACCGAAAGATCCACTAGTAAAAAGGTTCATGCGATAAAAGAGATTAATTTATTGAGTGGAAAGATGGATGAACTTATGAAATTATTTGCTAATAAGAATGTTTCTTCTGATCCTAATTATATGCCTTTGTCCACTTTGATTGAGAATAATAATGAATCTTTGGATGTGAATTTTGTTGGTAGGAACAATTTTGGTAACAACGCATATAGAGGAAATATTAATTCTAGGCCTTTTCCTAGTAATTCCTCTAATAATTATCGTAATTCCTACAACAACTCTTATGGAAATTTTAATAAGATGCCCTCTGATTTTGAGACTAGTGTTAAAGAATTTATGATTTCGCAGAAGAATTTCAATGCTTTGCTGGAAGAAAAATTGCCTAAGATTGATGAGTTGGCTAGGAAAGTGGATAGAATTTCTCTTGATGTTGATTCTTTGAAACTTAGATCTATTCCACCTAAGCATGATATCAATGAGTCTCTCAAATCCATGAGAATTTCCATTGACTAGGATGCGTGCTAAAAAAGATTGCTTTGTGAAAGAGTGTTCTTCTAGTTTTCATGATAATAATGATGAAGATCTAAAAGTGATTGATGTGTCTCCTATTAAATCTTTGTTTTCCAATATGAATCTTGATAAAGATGGGACCGGAGATGAGTCAAGTTTAGTTAAAAGGCGTCCCAATGAATCGGAGTTTTTATATCTTGATGCAAAAATTGGTAAAAGTGGGATTGAAGAGGTCAAAACTTTACATAGCAATGAACCCACTATTTTGGATTTCAAGGAATTTAATTATGATAATTGCTCTTTGGTAGACTGTATTTCCTTGTTGCAATCCGTGTTAAATTCTCCTCATGCTTATGATCAGAATAAAGCTTTTACTAAACATATCGTTGATGCTTTAATGCAATCTTATGAAGAAAAACTTGAATTAGAAGTTTCTATCCCTAGAAAACTTTATGATGAGTGGGAACCTACTATTAAAATTAAGATTAAAGATCATGAATGCTATGCTTTATGTGATTTGGGTTCTAGTGTTTCCACGATTCCAAAAACTTTGTGTGATGTGTTAGGTTTCCGTGAATTTGATGATTGTTCTTTAAATTTGCACCTTGCGGATTCCACCGTTAATAAACCTATGGGAAGGATTAATGATGTTCTTATTGTTGCAAATAGGAATTATGTGCATGTAGATTTCATTGTTCTTGATATATATTGCAATACTACATGTCCTATTATTCTTGATAGACCTTTTCTTAGAACGATTGGTGCAATTATTGATATGAAAGAAGGAAATATTAGATTCCAATTTCCATTAAGGAAAGGCATGGAACACTTTCCTATGAAGAAAATTAAATTACCTTATGAATCTATTATGAGAGCCACTTATGGATTGCATACCAAAGATGATAATACCTAGATCTATTCTTGTTTTTATGCCTAGCTAGGGGCGATAAACGATAGCGCTTGTTGGGATGCAACCAAATTTTATTTTTGTTCCTTGCTTTTTGTTCCTGTTCAGTAATAAATAATTCATCTAGCCTCTGTTTAGTGTGGTCTAATGTTTTAATTAGTGTTTGTGCGAAGTAGAACCAATAGGATCTTCTTGGGTGATAGTTGTTTGATCTTGCTGAAAAAGACAGAAACTTTGCACCCACGAAAATAATTGTTAAAATTCACCAGAACGTGATAAAATACCAATTCTTTTTGCAGTAGATCAATATAAAAATTATCCAGGTTGTCCTCATTTTTCAGAATTTTGGAGCTCTAGAAGTATTCGAACAAATCAGATTGCTACAAACTGTTCTGTTTTTGATAGATTCTGTTTTTCGTGTGTTGTTTGCTTATTTTGATGAATCTATAGCTAGTATCGGGGGGTATGAACCATAGAGAAGTTGGAATACAGTAGGTTTAACACCAATATAAATAAATAATGAGTTCATTACAGTATATTAAAGTGGTGGTTTTTTCTTCACTAACGGAGCTCATGAGATTTTCTGTTTAAGTTTTGTGTTGTGAAGTTTTCAAGTTTTTCGGTAAATATTTGATGGATTTTGGAATAATGAGTGGCAAGATCCTAAGCTTGGGGATGCCCAAGGCACCCCAAGGTAAAATTCAAGGACAACCAAAAGCCTAAGCTTGGGGATGCCCCGGAAGGCATCCCCTCTTTCGTCTTCGTCTATCGGTAACTTTACTTGAGGCTATATTTTTATTCACCACATGATATGTGTTTTGCTTGGAGCGTCTTGTATGATTTGAGTCTTTGCTTTTTAGTTTACCACAATCATTCTTGCTGTACACACCTTTTGGGGAGACACACATGAATCAGAATTTATTAGAATACTCTATGTGCATCACTTTTATCTTTTGAGCTAGATAATTTTCCTCTAGTGCTTCACTTATATCTTTTTAGAGCACGGTGGTGGTTTTATTTTATAGAAATTATTGATCTATCATGATTCACTTATATTATTTTGAGAGTCTTTTAGAACAGCATGGTAATCTGCTTTGGCTATAAAATTAGTCCTAATATGATAGGCATCCAAGATGGGTATAATAAAAACTTCCATATAGAGTGCATTGAATACTATGAGAAGTTTGATACTTGATGATTGTTTTGAGATTTGAAGATGGTGATATTAAAGTCATGCTAGTTGAGTAATTGTGGATTGAGAAATACTTGTGTTGAGGTTTGCAAGTCCCGTAGCATGCACGTATGGTAAACGTTGTGTAACAAATTTGAAGCGTTAGGTGTTTCTTTGATTGTCCTCCTTATGAGTGGCGGTCGGGGACGAGCGATGGTCTTTTCCAACCAATCTATCCCCCTAGGAGCATGCGCGTAGTGCTTGGTTTTCATGACTTGTAGATTTTTGCAATAAGTATGTGATTTCTTTATGACTAATGTTGAGTACATGGATTATACGCACTCTCAACCTTCCAACATTGCTAGCCTCTTTGATACCGTGTGTCGATGTCAAAACCGGCGGATCTCGGGTAGGGGGTCCCGAACTGTGCGTCAAGGTCGGATGGTAATAGGAGACAAGGGACACTTTATTTTACCCAGGTTCGGGCCCTCTCGATGGAGGTAAAACCCTACTCCTGCTAGATTAATATTGATGATATGGGTAGTACAAGAGTGGATCTACCACGAGATCAAGGAGGCTAAACCCTAGAAGCTAGCCTATGGTATGATTGTGTATGATGATGGTTGTCCTACAGACTACAACCCTCCGGTTTATATAGACACCGGATAGGGTTAGGGTTACACAGAGTCGGTTACAATGGTAGGAAATCTTGAATATCCGCACGCCTAGCTTGCCTTCCACGCCAAGAAAAGATCCTTCCGGACACGGGACGAAGTCTTCAATCTTGTATCTTCATAGACCTGGAGTCCGGCTGAAGGTATAGTCCGGCTATCCGAACACCCCCTAATCCAGGACACCCTCAGTAGCCCCCGAACCAGGCTTCAATGACGACGAGTCCGGCGCGCAAATTTGTATTCGGCATTGCAAGGCGGGTTCCTCCTCCGAATCCTGTGTACCTGTATGAATAATGTCCGATTTTTGTAATGTAGCGCTCCTCGGCTTCAGTGCCCAATAATGGCCGTCTTCCACGTGTTGAACGAATGCGAAAAGACTGGGGTGTTTTTACATCCACACCCTTAGTCATATAAACGAGCCGCCTATTTAACGGGATGGGGATTTAGATCCAAACCACATCTTCTCCTCTCCGCGAGTTATCATCTGAGCATCTCCAGCAAAGGTCCATTCCAACATGGCCACCCGTCGCAGCTCCTCCCCTCGCCCCTCCAGTCCTAAATCCGGAGACTGGGAGAGTTGCACCATCCCACACAGCGAGCTAGTGTCGCTGCAGGCCAAGGGATTCCTTCCCCAGGCATATATGGTCCCGATCCGAGCCGGACTCGCCACCTATAATGGCGGAAAACAAGCGGAGAGCACCCCCAATCCTTCTAAAGGAGAGCGGGTGTGCCTCATCCCTTATTTATTAAGGGGACTGGGATTTCCAATTCATCCATTCCTCCGCGGGCTTCTGGAGTTCTACGGCCTCCAGCTGCACAATCTCACGCCCGGCTCCGTACTACATATTGCGGGCTTCGTTGCCCTTTGCGAGCTATTTTTAGGCATCGAGGCTCATTTTGCGCTGTGGAAGAGGTTGTTCTGCTTGGTGCCCCGTTCTCAAAAGGGGTCCATTTATCAAGTGGGCGGAGCCGAAGTATGGCGCATCGCCGGGACCGGATACCCATCCGGAACTCCAAAAGAGGCGTCCGAGGACTGGCCTTCGGAATGGTTTTACATAGATGACGTCCCGCTGCCGGACCCTATCCGGGTTGGTCTCCCGGAGTTCAACAGTGCTCCACTGAAGAAACGCTTAAGCTGGCGTCCGCGGAGCTCTCAGAGAGAAAGTGACAGAGACGTCCTTTACCTGATGGGCCGGATAAGACTGTTGGCTCATTCCGGACTAACCATGATTGGAGTCATGGCCACATGCATTATGCGGGGGGTGCAGCCACTTCAATATAGAGGCCACCCCATGTGGGATTTCAACGGGGAGGATGACGCCACCCGTTACGGCCATAAGGGGCCAGCCACAGCTGCCGCTCTAGTAAAGATTTTAACATCTTTGTACAAGGGACAAAAGGAGGACTTCCTCCGCGTCAACCCGCGGGCCGGATTCACTATGTATGAACCTCCAAGTTGGGTAAGTGAACAATTGCAATTGCCTATCCGTTTAATGCTCCCATGACTAGGTACGTAGTCTGACGACTTGAATGCAGGAGCTGCGACAGGAAGTAAAGGATATCAACAGCCGCCCTCCACAGCCTGAGGACCCAGAACGGTCCCTCGATCCGGACTCCGAAGAGGATTCGGACATATCGGTGGAGCTTATCGACGGGGTGTTCCACCAGTTAAGCAAGGACGATACCTTGGTGGCCATTATGGCTGATTACCCCGGGTTAATCCCGGCCTCCCAGGTGACAGAAACCGGAGTGTTTATTCCCTCAAGAGAGATTCCATTCTCACATATTCCACCGTTTCAAATGACAACCGTATTTTGCAGGGAAGATTTCCGAGGCGGGAGGCCGAACCTGCGGCGGCTAGCCAACGAGGGGCCGTAGAGCCCCGTGGGGCGAAAAGAAATGTAGTCCGGACTGAGATTCCGGCACAAAGGTATAACGCGCCCTCTGTATCCCTGGTGTTATTCTGTCAAGGCATATTAACATTCGTGCTGTTTCCAGGACGAAGAGGCCTCGCCGGACTATATCCGGAGAGGTCGCCAATCGCGCCTCCACTAGCCAGGCTCCAACGTCTGGTCCGAAAGCGGGGACGAGCACCAGGCGCGCACCGGACGCTCCTCCAACAGAGGATGCAGACCGTCTGTCTGCCACAAATTCAGAAGTGGAGAGTGCCATGAACCACAGGCGTCGCCAGACAGTTCTATGCGACGCTTGTTTCTCCCGAGAGGCTTTAGATGCCTTTAATTCGGGAGATGCGTACCTTCGTGCCGCTCAAGATGGTTTAGCCAGAGCCACGGAGCAGTATGTGAAAGACATACGGGTAAGAAATTTTTTGTTAAATATATATATATATACCAGTAGCCCCTGAGACTTGAAACAGTTAAAGTAACTGATTTAAGGATCATAAACATGCAGGTTCTTACAAAGAAGAACACCGTGCTGTCCCAGGAGCTGAAAAAGTGCAAGGCCCAACTAGAGGCCGCACTAGCCGCAACAGGGGAGCCCAAAGGGACCCCCTCAGGTAAGATACACTTCGAAAGATTAGTATTGTGCGGCATGGGTGCAAATCTGACAATTCATGTTGCAGATGGCGCCGGACTTGATCCGGAGAAGCAACAACTCTTACACCGGTTAAAGGCCTGTGAGAGTATGTTGACAAGGGTGAGGCGAGAGAAGAATGATCTTCAGGACGCCAACACCAAGCTAGATGTTGAACTGAAGGACGTTCGTGGCCAGCTGTCGGACTCCACGAAGGAGAATCAGCGGCTTCGACACGGCATATTTAGTAAGTGCTTGAACGAACTTTGAAAAATGAGTTCGGCGAGGAAGTCGAATAACAGAGTATTGTCTGTAGGTATGCTCACAGGTCGTCCTGCAGAGGAGATGCCCGGTTCTACGGGTGACCTACTTCCCGAACTCCTGCAACTGCACGAGCGAATTCGGCAGGCGATGCGAGGCGTTGCCCAAGCCTTATGGCCTGCCCACCCCACGCCCGAGGGCCTTGGAGAGCTTGCGGAGAAGCTGAAGGGAGCTCGGCGGCGCTTCCGGTTGTGGAAGGTATCAGCCTGCCGACAAGGCGCTAGGGAGGCCTGGGCCATGGTGAAGACCCGCTTTACGAAGTCTGACCCCAATCACCTGGCCGAGGTCGGACCGGTGGGGCCTGACGGGAAGGAGATCCCTGTGAGCTTAGTGTATGGCCAGGTAGAATTGGCCGCAAAGTATTCTTAGCAGGACTGTAAATTAGACAGCCTGTTAGATGGTATAGAGGAGGAATACAATCAGTCAGGATGACTATGTAATTTATAATTGACATGTGAAATGCCTTCTAGCCGGATTGTAGATCGTTTGTCGTTGCCGACCTTTTCGCTTCAACCTCGGGACCTGATGGTCCGGAGTGTGTCCGAATACCATAACGGTTATATAAGAACTGAGGTATGCATGGAGACCAGGCGTAGGGGTCATTAGTGCTTTATCAGACAAGTGCCCAACTAGTTATGTTATATTACATGGTTAGTAAGAAACATCTTCCAGAGAGAATAGTTCCGTTAAAGGTTCCTTTCGCTGGGGTGGCGTGCCCTGAAGTGCACGTCCGGACTGCAAATGCAGGAAAACATCTGGGGGCATGTATAAGTAAAAAAGGTTCATCTTTAGTTCACCGACCGAATATTCCCTTAAGAACACTAGCTTTCGGCTTCACCCAGTCTGAGGTACACATCCGGCTTATCCGGCAGTAGCAATCGCAGAGGTGCTCCCTTTACCACCTAGCCGAACAATCGGGAACGTAGGGGTAAGCACAGGAGCCAGGCAACCCAGCTTGGCCAAAACTTAAGTCATATCGATGCATATAATGGTGAAGAAAAGGTGCATGCGGAAGTCTGACGCATGCGTTGGGTGTGAAACCCATATAAACAAGCTTCTGTTAAAGAAGCCCCCAGTTTTAAGGAGCGCTGGTAGCGCATCACATGATGAGCCTTTTAAGGGCTATAAGAGGAAAGAGTGGGAGGAGACAAAAATAAAAACATAAAAATATATATATATATATATATATATAAATGGACAGAGGAAGGAGGCAAAACCAGAGTTCGGCGCTAGGCATAGAATCTTCGGAGACGTGCGATGTTCCATGGGTTCGGCTCGAGTCGGTTATCCGACGCATCTCGCAGGCGGTTCGCTCCACCAGTCAGGACTTGGTCAATTATGAAGGGACCTTCCCATTTGGGCTTGAGTTTGTTCTTTTTCTTATCCGGCAGGCGTAGAACTAGTTCGCTAACGTTGTAATTCTTGGCCCATACTTCTCTGCTTCGATATCTTCGAGCCTGCTGTTGATAAAATGCGGAACGGGCTTTAGCCATGTCGCGCTCCTCCTCTAAGGCGTCCAGGTTGTCCTGCCGATCAAGCTCGGCTTCTCTTTCTTCGTACATGCGTACTCGAGGTGAGTCATGAATTATGTCGCAGGGCAGAACTGCCTCTACGCCGTACACCATAAAGAATGGTGTCAATCCGGTGGTACGATTCGGCGTGGTTCGCAGCCCCCAGAGCACGGAGTCGAGCTCCTCCACCTAGTGCGTATTAGATTCCGTGAGGGACCGCACTAGTCTGGGTTTAATGTTGCTCATGATGAGACCATTTGCACGTTCGACCTGACCGTTAGTTTGTGGGTGATAGATGGAAGTATAGTCGAGCTTAATGCCCATGTTTTTGCACCACAGCTTTACTTCGTCAGAGGTGAAGTTTGTGTCGTTATCGGTGATAATGCTATGGGGGATACTGTAACGGTGTGCGACCCCAGATATGAAGTCTATCACAGGTCCGGATTCGGCCGTCTTAACAGGCTTGGCTTCTATTCATTTGGTGAATTTATCCACCATGACGAATAAGTATTTTTTCTTGTGGGTTCCACCTTTAAGGGGTCCCACCATATCAAGCCCCTAGACCGCAAAAGGCCAAGTGATGGGGATAGTTCGGAGGGCATTGGGCGGCATATGGCTTTGGTTTGCAAAGAGCTGGCAACCGACGCATCGTTTGACTAAGTCATGAGCGTCCGCTCGGGCCGTCGGCCAATAAAAGCACGTACGGAAAGCCTTGCTTACAAGGGACCGAGCTGCAGCGTGGTGGCCATCGAGTCCGGCATGAATTTCAGCCAACAGACTCCGCCCTTCCTCTTCGGAGATACATCTTTCAAGGACTCCTGTAGGGATTTTCTTATATAGCTCTCCCTCGTGGACTTTATAGGATTTAGATCGCCGCACTATGCAGCGTGCCTCGTTTTGGTCCTCTGGGAGTTTCTGCCTAGTAAGGTAGGCTAGGAATGGTTCTGTCCACGGGGCGATGACCGCCATTATTACGTGGGCTGAAGGTGTGATTTCGGTGGCAGGGCCTCTGATTATGTCGGATTGTTCGGCGTCGGGTTGTGCGGCTGTGTCCGGACTGTTATCCGAGGGTTCCCCCTCCCATGCTACAGATGCCTTAAATAATCTTTCTAGGCAGATGTTGGGGGGGACTGCATCTCGTTTTGCTCCGATGCGTGCCAGGACGTCCGCTGCCTGATTATTTTCTCTGGCTATATGGTGAAACTCCAGTCCCTCGAACCGAACTGACATTTTTAGGACGGCATTGCGATAAGTTGCCATTTTTGGGTCTTTGGCGTCGAAGTCGCCATTTATTTGGGATATCGCGAGGTTGGAGTCCCCGCGTACTTCCAGGCGTTGAATGCCCATGGATACCGCCATCCGGAGACCATGTAGAAGGGCCTCATACTCGGCTGCATTGTTGGAGTCCGCGTACATGATTTGGAGTACATATTGGACTGTATCTCCTGTAGGGGACGTCAAAATGACGCCAGCCCCCAGTCCGGCCAGCATTTTGGATTCGTCGAAATGCATGATCCAGTTGGAATATGTGCCGTACTCTTTAGGGAGTTCGGCCTCTGTCCATTCGGCGACGAAGTCGGCTAGGACATGCGATTTAATTGCTCGTCGTGGTTTGTAGGTTATGTCGAATGGGAGGAGCTCTATGGCCCATTTGGCTACCCGGCCCGTTGCATCGCGGTTGTTGATAATATCATTGAGTGGTACTTCCGAGGCTACTGTTATGGAACACTCTTGAAAGTAGTGATGTAGCTTCCGGGATGCCATGAACACGGCGTATGCGATCTTTTGGTAATGCGGGTACCGTGATTTGCATGGTGTAAGGACAGTGGACACGTAGTAAACCGGCCTTTGAAGGGGGAGTTTGTGTCCGTCCGTTGCCTGCTCGACGACGAGTACTGTGCAAACAACTTGATGAGTTGCGGCAATTTACAATAACATGGGTTCGCCAATGTTCGGCGCGGCCAGGACTGGGTTTGTTGCCAAGATGGCCTTTATCTCCTCGATTCCGGCCGTGGCAGCTTCCGTCCACTCAAAGTGTTCAGTGCGCCTAAGGAGGCGGTAAAGGGGTAATGCCTTTTCTCCCAAGCGGGAGATAAAGCGGCTTAAGGCCGCCACGCATCCGGTGAGTTTCTGTATTTGTTTGAGGTCTTTCGGGACATCCAATTGTGACAATGCTCGGATTTTAGCTGGATTTGCTTCAATTCCTCTGCCGGATACAATGAAGCCCAGTAGCTTTCCGGCTGGAACGCCGAAAATGCATTTTTCCGGATTGAGCTTAATGTCGTATTTTCGGAGGTTGTCGAATGTAAGCCTCAAGTCGTCTACTAGAGATTCGACATGTCTTGATTTAACGACCACATCATCTACATACGCCTCCACTGTTTTGCCGATCTGGTTTGCCAGACATGTTTGAATCATGCGCTAATATGTCGCACCGGCGTTTTTTAGTCCAAAGGGCATCGTGTTGAAGCAGAATGGGCCGTTTGGTGTGATGAATGCTGTTGCAGCTTGGTCTGATTCTGCCATCTTGATTTGATGGTAACCGGAGTATGCGTCGAGGAAGCACAGGGAATCGTGTCCTGCGGTGGCATCGATGATTTGATCTATTCGAGGGAGGGGAAAAGGATCCTTTGGGCAAGCCTTATTGAGGTCTTTGAAGTCGACACACAGGCGCCAGGATTTGTCCTTCTTTGGTACCATCACCAGGTTTGCTAGCCAGTCCAGATGTTTTATATCTTTGATGAATCCGGCCTCCAATAACTTGGCTAGCTCCTCTCCCATAGCCTGTCTCTTTGGTTTAGAGAAACACCGAAGGGTTTGTTTGATAGGTTTGAATCCTTGCTGGATATTTAAACTGTGTTCTGCTAGCCTGCGTGGGATTCCTGGCATATCTGAGGGGTGCCAAGCGAAAATGTCCCAGTTCTCTCGTAGGAACTCTCGCAGTGCGGCGTCTACATTAGGGTTCAGTCGTGCCCCGATGGAGGCTGTTTTGTTGGGGTCCGTAGGGTGGACCTGGAATTTGACTATTTCGTCCGCTGGTTTGAAGGATGTGGATTTGGATCTCTTATCGAGTATCACATCGTCCTTGTTAACCGTGGATCGCAGCGCAGTCAGTTCTTCGGCCGCTAAGATTTCTGATAGTGCCTCGAGGGCCAATGCGGTTGTTTTGTTTTCGGCGCGGAGTGCTATGTCCGGATCACTAGCGAGATTGATAATTCCGTTTGGCCCAGGCATCTTAAGCTTCATGTACCCGTAATGGGGTATAGCTTGAAAAACTGTAAAAGCCTCCCGTCCTAGTATAGCGTGGTATCCGCTTTTGAACGGGGCTACCTGGAACGTGATCTGTTCGGACCTGTAATTATCTGGCATGCCGAACACCACATCTAGTGTGATCTTTCCGGTGCAGCGCGCTTCCTGACTGGGGATTATTCCTCTAAAAGTTGTGCTGCTTCGCTCAATGCGGTTCCAGTCTAATTCCATCTTTTGGAGGGTTTCCTCGTAGATGAGGTTCAATCCGTTGCCTCCGTCCATGAGTACCTTTACGAGGCGACAGCCGTCCACTATGGGACTGAGGACCAGTGCGGCTGGTGCTTTGGCTATTCGAAATTTAGGTTCATCACTCGCGTTGAAGGTGATAGCAGTATTACTCCATGGATTTATTGTCGCTACTTGATAGACTTCGGTGAGGCTATGAAGTGTTCTTTTTCGCATGTTATTTGATGCGAATGTCTCAAAGACTGTGAGAACGGAACTGAAATTCCCTGGCTGGTTTCCTTCGACCTCTGGAATTAGGAGATCCTCGCCAATTTTGGCCACCTGCCGGAGTATCCAACATGCCCTGAGGCTGTGAGTTGGGGTGGCGTTCGCTGCACTATGAATCTTGCAGGGTCCATCTAGCCACTTTTCCAGTACGGTTCCATGCCCCCTAGAGGGTTTTGATTTTTTGGTGTTTAATCCGGGCGCCTTACTGTGGTGCGCCCTCTTGATCCGGACGGGATTGCTATTCAAGGCCGTATTATCCCAAAATTTAATTTCGGTTTTCCGAGCACTTTCCATCGCACAGTATTTTTGTACTATGGACGCCAAGTCAGCAAAGTGTGTGATATTACAACGACTTATGGCGTTGAGTACTCCCTTGTCCGTGTAGTTACTGCAAAAGATTTAAATTGCGTCTTCCTCGCGGCAGTCTTTTATCCTGTTCATAAGCAGGAGGAATCTGGCCCAGTAATGATGTACTGTTTCTTCGGGCATCTGCCTAATTTGGGAGAGATCGCTTAAGATTGGGCGGTCGGGTGTCGTTGAATCTGAGACTTCGCCCGATTTGCTGTTCGGAAGCCGAAGAACTTCCGGATTCTCCGATCCTGAGTCTTGGATGTTATCCGATTTGCCTGATTTTAAGCTCAGGTCTTGGATTGTACCCTCCCCTCCGCGGATATCCGGCATGGAGGATTCAGGAATTCAGACGTGGCTAGTCCTTAAGATAGATGAAGGGTCGCTGCATTGTGTCTCTACCACAGCAATGTGGTGGGTGACTTGTGGGGAGTTAATTTCCCTTAGATCGGGTTTAAGCCCAACCTGGTCGTAATCTGTAGCGAACCCCAGGGCGGCGATGCGATCCAAGAGCTCATTTACGGAAGAGAGCTCCGTCAGATCCAGCTGCTCGGCAAGTTCCGGGCTGACATGGAGGTTGCCTTTGATGACCCGAGAGGTCATCATCGGCGCAACGGCCGAATAGGCGGTCATGAGAAAACCACCTAGCCGGAGGGTTTGGCTGATAGCCAAGGCTCCCTTAGTAACGGCGCTGTCTTTAAAGACGGGAAAAGGCATCCTTCCTGATCGCGATGGCACAGAGGAACTCTCAATTAAAGCACCAATGTCGGTGTCAAAACCGGCGGATCTCGGGTAGGGGGTCCCGAACTGTGCGTCAAGGTCGGATGGTAACAGGAGACAAGGGACACTTTATTTTACCCAGGTTCGGGCCCTCTCGGTGGAGGTAAAACCCTACTCCTGCTAGATTAATATTGATGATATGGATAGTACAAGAGTGGATCTACCATGAGATCAAGGAGGCTAAACCCTAGAAGCTAGCCTATGGTATGATTGTGTATGATGATGGTTGTCCTACGGACTACAAGCCTCCGGTTTATATAGACACCGGATAGGGTTAGGGTTACACAGAGTCGGTTACAATGGTAGGAGATCTTGAATATCCGCACACCTAGCTTGCCTTCCACGCCACGAAAAGATCCTTCCGGACACAGGACGAAGTCTTCAATCTTGTATCTTCATAGACCTGGAGTCCGGCTGAAGGTATAGTCCGGCTATCCGAACACCCCCTAATCCAGGACTCCCTCACCGTGCATTGCCCTTTGTCACCTTGAGAGTTGGTGCAAACTTTGTCGGTGCATCCAAACCCCGTGATATGATACGCTCTATCACACATAAGCCTCCTTATATCTTCCTCAAAACAGCCACCATACCAACCTATTATGGCATTTCCATAGCCATTCTGAGATATATTGCCATGCAACTTTCCACCGTTCTGTTTATTATGACACGCTTCATCATTGTCATATTGCCTTGCATGAGCATGTAGTTGACATCGTATTCATGGCAAGGCCACCATGCATAATTTTTCATACATGTCACTCTTGATTCATTGTCCCGGTACACCGCCGGAGGCACTCATATGGAGTCATATTTTGTTCTAGTATCAAGTTGTAATCCTTGAGTTGTAAATAAATAGAAGTGTGATGATCATCATTATTAGAGCATTGTCCCATGTGAGGAAAAAAAGAGAAAGGCCAAAAAAAGAGAAAGGCCAAATAAAAAAGTAAGGCCCAAAAAAGTGAGAGAAAAAGAGAGAAGGGACAATGCTACTATCATTTTTCCACACTTGTGCTTCAAAGTAGCACCATGATCTTCATGATAAAGAGTCTCTTATTTTGTCACTTTCATATACTAGTGGGAATTTTTCATTATAGAACTTGGCTTGTATATTCCAACAATGGGCTTCCTCAAATGCCCTGGGTCTTCGTGAGCAAGCAAGTTGGATGCACACCCACTTAGTTTCTTTTGTTGATCTTTCATACATTTATATCTCTAGTGGATCCGTTGCATGGCAATCCCTACTCTTTGCATTGACATCAATTAATGGGCATCTCCATAGCCCGTTGATCATCCACGTCGATGTGAGATTTTCTCCTTTTTTGTCTTCTCCACACAACCTCCATCATCATATTCTATTCCACCCATAGTGCTATGTCCATGGCTCGCACTCATGTATTGTGTGGAAGTTGAAAAAGTTTGAGAATACTACAATATGAAACAATTGCTTGGCTTGTCATCAGGGTTGTGCATGATGAGAGCATTTTGTGTGACGAAAATAAAGCATGGCCGAACTATATGATTTTGTAGGGATGAGCTTTCTTTGGCTATGTTATTTTGAGAAGAAATAATTGCTTGATTAGTATGCTTGAAGTATTATTATTTTTATGTCAATATTAAACTTTTGTCTTGGATCTTTCGGATCTGAACATTCATGCCACAATAAAGAGAATTACATTGAAAATTATGTTAGGTAGCACTCCACACCAAAAATTCTGTTTTTAACATTTACCTACTCGAGGACGAGTAGGAATTAAGCTTGGGGATGCTTGATGCGTCTCCAACGTATCTATAATTTTTTATTGTTCCATGCTATTATATTATCTGTTTTGGATGTTTAATGGGCTTTAATATGCTCTTTTATATTATTTTTGGGACTAACCTATTAACCGGAGGGCCAGTGCAAATTGTTTTTTTTTTCTATTTCAGTGTTTTGCAGAAAAGGAATATCAAACGGAACGAAACCTTCGCGAGGATCTTTCTTGGAGTGGAAGTCAGATACGCAACGAGGCAGCCACGAGGCAGGACGGCGCGCCAGGGGGTAGGCGCGTCCCCTCCCTCGTGGGCCCCTTGTAGCTGCACCGACCTACTTCTTTCGCCTATATATACTCTTATACCGTGAAAACATCCAGGGGAGCCACGAAACCACTTTTCCACCGCCGCAACCTTCTGTACCCGTGAGATTCCATCTTGTTGCCTTTTCCGGTGATCTGCCGGAGGGGGATTCAATCATGGAGGGCTTCTACATCAACACCATAGCCTCTCCAATGATGTGTGAGTAGTCTACCACAGACCTTCGCGTCCATAGTTATTAGCTAGATGGCTTCTTCTCTCTCTTTGGTTCTCAATACAAAGTTCTCCTCGATGTTCTTGGAGATCTATTCAATGTAATACTTTTTGCGGTGTGTTTGCCGAGATCCGATGAATTGTCGGTCTATGATCAAGATTATCTATGAACAATATTTGGTTCTTCTCTGAATTCTTATATGCATGATTTAATATCTTTGCAAGTCTCTTTGAATTATCGGTTTAGTTTGGCCTACTAGATTGGTCTTTCTTGCAATGGGAGAAGTGCTTCACTTTGGGTTCAATCTTGCAGTGCTCGATCCCAGTGACATAAAGGGAACCGACACATATTGTATTGTTGCCATCGAGGATAAAAAGATGGGGTTTATATCATATTGCTTGAGTTTATCCCTATACATCATGTCATCTTGCCTAATGCGTTACTCTGTTCTTATGAACTTAATAGTCTAGATGCATGTTGGATAGCGGTCGAAGTGTGGAGTAATAGTAGTAGATGCAGAATCATTTCGGTCAACTTGACACGGACGTGATGCCTATGTTCATGATCATGCCTAGATATTCTCATAACTATTCGCTTTTCTATCAATTGCTCGGCAGTAATTTGTTCACCCACCGTAATATATGCTATCTTGAGAGAAGCCATTAGTGAAACCTTGTCCCCCTGGTCTACTTTACATCATATAAGTTTCTGATCTATAATTCTAGTTTACTATTTATTTTGCAATCTTTATTTTCCAATCTATACAACAAAAATACCAAAAAATATATATCTTGTTATCTTTATCATATCTCACTTTTGCATGTGGCCGTCAAGGGATTGACAACCCCTTTATCGCATTGGTTGCAAGGTTCTTGATTGTTTGCGCAGGTACTAGGCGATTTGCGTGTAGTCTCCTACTGGATTGATACCTTGGTTCTCGAAAATTGAGGGAAATACTTATGCTGGTTTGCTGCATCACCCTTTCCTCTTCAAGGGAAAACCAACGCATGCTCAAGAGGTAGCACGCTCCAAGGACTCGCATTTCTTTACGGCGTCCTGGAGCTCCTGCTGGACCTCCCCGACCCTTGCCTCGTGTTTTTAGCGGGCGGCTTGTTCCTTCGCCGCTCTCTTCTGGGCCTCGGCCAGCGCATTCTTGAGGGACTCCACCTCGGTCGCAGCTCCTATGAATTATAATGATAACATGATCAACACAAAAAATTCATATCTTTCTAGATCTGAATAGGCCATTGCATACCTTGCTTGTCCTCTAGTTGTTTTTTCACACGGCCGCGCTCTTCCTCGGCCCGCCCCAGACTCTGCTTCAGTTTAGAGACTTCGGCCGAATGGGAGGTCGCAGCCAGCATCGACGCCTGCTTATTCACATAGACATGTATGGTTAGTCTCCTGCGAAAATTATTTGATCCTCTGTCCGGCTTTTCTTTTCGAACACCGGACAATGTCTCAGGGGCTACTGTCTATACTATGACATTCTTTTTGCATAATTATGCCGCATACCTCAAAGCCTGTTAGAAGGCTAGTGCAGGCTTCGGTCAGTCGCTCTTAGTGGACTGAACCCTCTCAACCACCGTACCCATGAGGATACGGTGTTCCTCAACAATGGAAGCACTTCTCAGTGCTTCTAGTTGAGTATCCGGTGCCTCTGGGTGTACAGAGGTCACCGGCGGAATAGGTGCACCTCCTTCTGTGGAAGGAGGCTGCTTGCCTGATTCCGGAGCCGTATGGGCCTCCGGAATAGTATTCGGCATGGCCCCCATCGCCAGGCTGGAAGGGGATTTGCTCCCCCATGTGTCTGGTGGCTGAGGTATCACCCTCTGGCACCATCCTTACACCCTTCTGTACCTCTCCCTGGCCTGGGAGGGTCCTTCGGGACAACACCTCGGCGTCGTCCGTGGCCTTGGGAGAGGAGGCCACCGGAAGTGACCCTCTATCCATCACATTTGGATCCAGCGAATTCCCCGAAGATGAGGATCGCTGGGGGCGGGCGTGGGTCGGACTGCAGCGCATGATTCGACATATTAAAACCATGAAGTAAAGAAGTTGGATATATGTGTGTATAAGTGCCTTTGAGTACTTACGATTCGGCCAGGGGCTTCTCCCTGGGGCGCCGCTCGAAGCTTCTATCAGTGTCCAAAGCGGAGTTGTCCACGAGGGAGACCCTCCCCTTCTTGGACGCCTTTGCCTCCAGATTCGTGGAGGCCGTCCTTTTCTTCCATCCCCCCTCAGGGGGAGAGTTGCTTTCCTCCTCCTCGTCGTCGTCCTTGGTGGCAGGGGAGGAGTGGGTTTCAGCGTCTTCGGAAGTCACGTCCAAAGTACCTTTATGGCGAAGGCCGCCTCTTCCCGCCAGGCCCTTGTTCTTGGCCTTCTTCTCCGGCGCCTGGTAGGGCACCGGGACTAGCATCTTCTTCAGAAGTGGGATAGATGGGTATTCAGGCAGTGGAGCTGGACACTGGATCCGCTCCGCATTCTTTGTCCAGCCCTGAAAAGACACATAGGGAAGCTTAGACATCTTCCTTGAATGTACAGGCGAATGATACACCTTGAAATACGAAAAACTCACCGGACTGGCGGGATGGGTCAGGTTATACCCATGGTCCTCGGTCGTCTTCGGCCACGTCTCATTGGCCTTAAAAAGCACCTTCCAGATGCCTTCGTGTGTAGCACCGAAGATATGTTGCAAGGTCTGGTGCTTGGCCGGATCAAACTCCCACAAATGGCAAGTCCGGCTTTGACAAGGAAGGATTCGGCGAAAAGGCATCACCTGGATCACGCTGACGAGTTTAATGTTCTTGTCCACCATGCTCTTGATGCGCGTCTGCAGTGCTGTCAGCTCGTCTGACGAAGCCCAGTCCAGGCCCTTCTCTAGCCAGGAGGTGAGCCGCATCGGGGGCCCGGACTTAAATTCGGGAGCCGCGGCCCAGGTGGTGTCACGTGGCTCTGTGACGTAGAACCACTGATGTTGCCACCCTTTGACGGTCTCCACAAAGGTACCTTTGGGCCATGAGACGTTGGACAACTTTCTCACCATAGCACCTCCGCACTCTGCGTGTTGACCACCCACCACCTTTGGCTTCACATTAAAGATCTTTAGCCACAATCCGAAGTGGGATGGGATGCGGAGGAAGACCTCGCACACGGCAATGAATGCCGAGATGTTGAGGAAAGAATTTGGATCTAGATCGTGAAAATCTAGCACATAGTAGAACATGAGTCCACGGACGAAGGGGTGGAGAGGAAACCCTAACCCGCAGACGAAGTGGGGAATGAACAGCACCCTCTCATGGGGCTCCGGGGTGGGGACGATCTGCCCCTTGGCCGGAAGCCGGTGGGCGATTTCCTGGGCCAAGTACCCCGCCTCCCGGAGCTTCGTGATGTCCTTCTCTATGACAGTGGAGGCCATCCACTTGCCCTGCACTCCAGATCCGGCATGGCCGGAGTGCTTTCTTGAGGTAGAAAGGATGGAAGCTTGGGTGCTGGAGCTCGAGAATGGGTAGGCAGGGAGAAAGAAGGCGTGGGAGAAAGAGTGAATCCTTATCTCTTTATAAAGGCAGCGAATATCAAGCGCCTTCCCATTCGCCTTAAAACTCGCCTATTCCCCAAGGGTCGTGCAGACGGCATGGTTGGATTACCCACGCCCGTATTAATGAGAATCCCACAATAAGGGGACACGATCTCTGTTTTGACAAGACGTGCCAATGAAAACCGCATCTCGAAACATGGAGCGGGAGGCTAAAAAATGGTTTGAAATAATTACCGGGCAGCGACGTAATGTCTCGCTACAAAAGTCGTCAGTAGATGGGACTCATGAAATATTATACACTCTGCGGTTGTATGTGGTACTTGTTTTGCAGAGCCAGACACGTTTTCTGTGTTTGAGGGCTTCTTTGGAGTATTCGGAGGAGGAACCCGCCTTGCAATGCCGAAGACAATCTGTGCGCCGGACACATCGTCATTGAAGCCTGGTTCAGGGGCTACTGAGGGAGTCCTGGATTAAGGGGTCCTCGGGCGTCTGGGCTATATGACGTGGGCCGGACTGATGGGCCATGAAGATACAAGACATAAGACTTCCTCAGTACTAATGGGCCATGACGTGGGCCGGACTGATGGGACTCTCCTTTGCGTGGATGGCAAGCTTGGTATTCAGATATGAAGATTCCTTTCTCTACAAACCGACTCTGTACAACCCTAGGCCCCTCCGGTGTCTATATAAACCGGAGGGTTTAGTCCATAGAGGCAATCACAATCATACATGCTAGACATCTAGGGTTTAGCCATTACGATCTCGTGGTAGATCAACTCTTGTAATCCTCATATTCATCAAGATCAATCAAGCAGGAAGTAGGGTATTACCTCCATCAAGAGGGCCTGAACCTGGGTAAACATCGTGTCCCCCGTCTCCTGTTACCATCGACCTTAGACGCACAGTTCGGAACCCCCTACCCGAGATCCGCCGGTTTTGACACCGACAGCCGTCAGGGCCTCTCTGGTGTCTCCAGCCATGGTGAGGACGCGCTGCTTCCCAGCATCTTCATGAGGTTGTAGGCCGGATGGGTCGCCGCCATGAACTGAGCCAGGGCAGGGTACCCAAAGATGGCGTTGTACGGGAGGCTGATGTGAGCGATGTTGAAGTCGATAAGCTCGGTGCGGTAGTTGTCACGAGTAACGAAGGTGACCGGTAGGCGGATCTGCCATAGAGGGCTAGTAGAACTGCTGCCAACTCCGGAGAAGGGCTTGGTGGGACGAAGCCGGCCATGCGGTACGTGAAGCAAGCCAAAAGCTTCCACGGAGAGCACGTTGAGGATGGCCCCGCCATTGATGAGGGTCTTGGTCACCGCTACATTACAGATGGTGGGCATGCAGAGGCGGCGCCCATTTGGCGGAAGAACTGCTTGACGTGGCGGTCCGAAGGTGGAGCCTGCGAGCCTTTGAGGAGGGCCGCCACGGTGAGGGGTGCCGGTGCTGTGAAGCGCGCGATGAAAAGGCCGCGCAGCGCCTCCCAGGAGGCCACGGAAGA
Source organism: Aegilops umbellulata (assembly GCA_032464435.1). Lineage (NCBI taxonomy): Eukaryota > Viridiplantae > Streptophyta > Magnoliopsida > Poales > Poaceae > Aegilops > Aegilops umbellulata. The sequence goes on from CP136060.1 coordinate 225,359,323, forward strand.
TCCTGGCAGGTTGAGCAACCAGGCACATGGCACGCCGGTGAGGGCCATGGGGAACCAATTGGCCATGACCTTGTCGTTGCCTCCGGCTTCCAGAACGGCTTCCTCGTACGCTAGTAGGAAGGCCGCTAGATCCACCGCGCCGTCATAGCGAGGCGGCATCTCTGGCTTGAACTTGTGTGGCCACCACACCTGCCGCAAGGCGGGGGTGAAGGCCCAGAGGCCCATGGCGCCTCCGCACGTGTCCGTCGATCTAGCCGGAGGAGTTGCGCCTGCCATGGGAGCCGGGCGGAAAGACAGAGCAGGCTAAGAGGCGAAGCTTCGGTGCACGCCTACCTGGCGCGCCAAATGTCGGATTCGGGGTTCCGAAGACCCTTGAGAGGTTCGAACTCTGGGGTGCGCACGAAGGACTCTTTCTCCCCAGCCTACCTACCCAATGATTCCACGGCCTAGCTCGATGAACCCAAAGAGCACGAGACACAGGGGTTTATACTGGTTCGTGCCACTGCATGGTGTAATACCCTACTCCAGTGTGGTGGTGGATTGCCTCGAGGGGCTGAGGATGAACTAGTACAGTGGATGAACAGCCTCCGGAGGAGAGATGTTCTTGAGCTCGATGAGCTGGTGGGTGTGAGGACAGAATGGATCCAATCAAAGATCCGTTGCCTCCTATGGTGGTGGCTAGTCCTATTCATAGAGGCCCTGGTCCTCTTCCAAAATGTAGGCGGGAAGGGATCCCACAATGGCCAATTTTGAAGGGAGACAACTAGTACAAGCTATCCTGACAAAAGTGGTCTTCGCCTGCCAAAGGCTCTAGTGGTGACGCTGTTGTGGGCTCCGTGATGACCTCCGTCCTGCTGGTCTTGGTCTCATTGCACCGATAAGGAAACATTTGCCTGATGCCTCGGGACTCCTCGCCTGCGCTTGCCTCTTTAGCACCAAAGAGGAAACTAGTGTGTTGCACCCGCTGGCGCCCGCCTGACCTTGGTCGTCATGGCTCACGTCATGTGAACCTCGCGAGGTGCCCCCTGCGTAGATATCCCCACTCCTCGGGAGCCATCCTAGCGAGGCCGCCCCCAGGGAGGTCTTGGTGTCGTCCGCCTCGCGAGGCTTGGCCCCTCGCGATGGTCTTGAGTAGTTGCTGCCGAAGCTGGGCCATACTGGGCCGTTGATGGAGCCATGCCATGGGCCGCAGGCAGGCAAGTCTGGGCACCCCCGTTCCCAGGACACCAACAATAGTAACATTGGCAACCACAATGGGAACATCCTCACAAATTCCAATATGTATAGCAGTTGATTTATCAGCCATTTGCAAAAATATTCAAATCAAGTCTTCTATATAAGGAGAAAAGTAGAATACCGACACTAGCTCCTAAGTCACATAAAGCAGTTTTAACATAATTACTTTTGATGGAGAATGGTATAGTGGGTATCCCTGGATCTCCTAATTTCTGAGGTACTTTTCTAATAAAATATTAGTTTGCAAGCGAGGTGGAAACTTCAACTTCCGGTATCGTTCTCTTATTGGTGACAATATCTTTCATATATTTAGAATTTGGAGGCATTTTCAAAATATCAGTAAAACGTGTTTGCAATTACAAAGGTTTAAGCATTTCGACAAAGCGATTAAAAGCCTCCTCATCCTTATATTTCACAGCCTTACTAGGGAATGGCATAGGTTTTTGGACACATGGTTCCCTTTCTTTACCATGTTTCCTAGCAACGAAATCACTTTTATCATATCTTTTATTCTAAGGAGGTGGGTTATCAAGATCAATTGTAGGTTCTATTTCTACGTCATTCTCTGGTTGAGCGTCAACATGATCATTACTAGCATTATCATTATCATTATCACTAGGTGTATGCTCATTACCAAATTGTGTCTCAGCATTAGAAATAGAAACATCATTAGGATTCTCAGGAGGTTTTTAAATAATAGGTTCACTAGAAGCATGCAAAGTTCTATCCTTATTCTTCTTCTTCTTCCTCTTCTTCTTAGATGAACTAGATGCATGAATGTTAATTCGTCGAGAATCTTGCTCAATTCTTTTAGGACGACCTTGATGACATAGAGGATCCAGAGTCATTTTACCTCCTCTAGTTACTACTATAATAGAATGATCATTCTTTTTATTATTCATCTCATTAAGCAATCATTTTGTGATTTAGAAACTTGTTCCAACTGAGTATGAACCATGGAAGAATGTCTACATAAGACTATAATATCATTAGCAATTCTAAACATCAAATCACTCAAGCGTTCAATCAGGATAGCATTACGTTTCAGTTGATTTCTTACGTATCTATTAAAGTATTCTTGCTTCACAACAAAGTTATCAAATTCATCCACACACTGACTAGGAGATTTATTATAGCGAACATCACCTTCATCAAACCTATAAAGAGAATTTACTTCTTCTACATGCGTTGGAATTTCAAGTCCATGCATTTCTTTAGTAGGTGGTAGATTATTAACATCTTCACATTTAATACATTTCTCCTTCATAGATTTATTTGCTTCTTGCATATCTTTGATGTCTGCTAGAACTACGTCGGTATTTCCCCAAAGAGGAAGGGCTGATGCAGCACAACAATGGTTGGTATTCCCCTTAGTGTTGAGACCAAGACCAGTAGGAGAATCACGCAACACTACATGAACGGCACCTGCACACAAATAACAAATACTCACAACCCGACGTGTTAAAGGGGTTGTCAATCCCTCCCCGGCAACGGCGCCAGAAATTCCTTTCGATGTCTGGTTAAACTACGTCGGTATTTCCCCAAAGAGTAAGGGGTGTTGCAGCACAGCAACGGTAGGTATTTCCCTCAGCGATGAGATCAAGGTTATTGAACCAGTAGGAGAACCACGCAACACTACGTGAACGACACCTGCACAAATATAACAAATACTCGCAACCCGACGTATTAAAGGGGTTGTCAATTGTCGGTGTACAAAAGTAGGGGTCCCTTTTTGCACCCCTTTACTTGTGCGCGGGCAGTCGCAGCCCACGCCCCTGGCCACACTTGGCGGGGCAGAGGAAGCAAAGGCACAAGACGACTAGATCAACACCAAGATGGAAACACAAAGAGGAGAAGGGCGAGGTGGACTCCCCCCGCAAGCCCTTGCCGGGCGGCCTCCACAGCCCCGGCAAGAGCCTTGTCGGGGCAACTTGCCCACCACTAGCGGGGCTGCCACCCTCGAGCTTGAGAGTTCCGATGCCCTCAACCACATTGGAACCAAGGCTCGGGAGGCGCCTCCATGGTGGCATGCAGATCTTTGTGAAAACGAGAAGCATACAAAATCAGATGAGAGTCACAATACGACGATCCTCGGCAAGATGCTAGCCGAGGATACCCACGAGGACCCCGGCAAGCCCCTTTGCCGGGGACGACCACAATGGCAAGACCCTTGCCAGGGCCCCGGCAAGACTCTTGCCGAAGACATCCATGGGGCCGCAGCCAGGCCCACATCTGCCAGAGCTCCGCCGCCGTTCTCATGCATGTGACGCCCCCGATTCAATCGTACACTAATCATGCACGCAAATGTGTATGATCAAGATCAGGGACTCACGGGAAGATATCACAACACAACTCTACAAATAAAATAAGTCATACAATCATCATAATACAAGCCAGGGGCCTCGAGGGCTCGAATACAAGTGCTCGATCATAGACGAGTCAGCGGAAGCAACAATATCTGAGTACAGACATAAGTTAAACAAGGTTGCCATAAGATGGCTAGCACAAACGAGGATACAGATCGAACGAGGCGCAGGCCTCCTGCCTGGGATCCTCCTAACTACTCTTGGTCGTCGTCAGCGGGCTGCACGTAGTAGTAGGCACATCCAGTGTAGTAGGAGTCGTCGTCGACGGTGGCGTCTGGATCCTGGGTTCCATCGTCTGATTGCAGCAATCGGGTAGAGAAATGGAGAAAAGGGGGAACAAGGCAACCGTGAGTACTCATCCAAAGTACTCGCAAGCAAGGAGCTACACTACGTATTCATGGATATATGTGTAAAGGGCCATATCAGTGGACTGAACTGCAGAATGCCAGAATAAGAGGGGGATAGCTAGTCTTATCAAAGACTACGCTTCTGGTCGCCTCCGTCTTGCAGCAGGTAGAAGAGAGTAGACTGAAGTCCTCCAAGTAGCATCGTATAGCATAACCCTACCCGGCGATCCCCTCCTCGATGCCCTGTCAGAGAGCGATCATCGGGTTGTATCTGGCACTTGGAAGGGTGTGTTTTATTAAGTATCCGGTTCTAGTTGTCATAAGGTCGAGGTACAACTCCGGGTCGTCCTTTTACCGAGGGACACGGCTATTCAAATAGATAAACTTCCCTGCAGGGGTGCACCACATAGCCCAACACGCTTGATCCCATTTGGCCGGACACACTTTCCTGGGTCATGCCCGGCCTCGGAAGATCAACACGTCGCAGCCCCACCTAGGAACAACAGAGAGGTCAGCACGCCGGTCTAAACCTAAGCGCGCAGGGGTCTGGGCCCATCACCCTGAGCACACCTGCATGTTGCGTACGCGGCCGGAGAGCAGACCTAGCAACCTCCATTTCAAAGGAAATCGCGTTACGCGGTCCAACCCGGCGCGCGCCGCTCAGTCGCTGACATCACAAAGGCTTCGGCTGATACCACGACGTCGGGATACCCATAACTACTCCCGCGTAGGTGGTTAGTGCGTATAGACCAAATGGCCAGACTCAGATCAAATACCCAGATCTCGTTAAGCGTGTTAAGTATCCGCGAACGCCGACCAGGGCCAGGCCACCTCTCTCCTAGGTGGACTCAACCTGCCCTATCGCTCCGCCTCAAAGTAACAGTCGGGGGCCGTCGGGAACCCAGGCCCACCTCTACCGGGATGGAGCCACCTGCCCCTTCAGCCCCCATCTCCGAACAGTATCACAGGTAATGTAACAGTGTAAATTATATAGTATATGTCCGCGATCACTTCCCGAAGTGATCACGGCCCAGTAGTATAGCATGGCAAACGGACAAGAGTGTAGGGCCACTGATGGAACACTAGCATCCTATACTAAGCAGTAGGATAGCAGGTAAGGGTAACAACTGTAGCAACAAGGACAGGCTATGCAACAGAATAGGATAAACCCAAAGCAGTAACGTGCTACACTACTCTAATGGAAGCAGTAGAGAAGAATAGGCGATATCTGGTGATCAAGGGGGGGGGCTTGCCTGGTTGCTCTGGCAAGAGAGAGGGATCGTCAACTCCGTAGTCGAACGGGGCAGCAGCAGCGTCGGTCTCGGTGTCTAGCGAGAGAAGAGGGGGGAGAAACAATAAATATTTAAGCAAACAGATGCATAGTGATGCATGACATGACAAGTAACGGCGTTAGAGGTGCCCTAACGCGGTATGGGATGATACCGGTGAAGGGGGGAACATCCGGGAAAGTTTTCCCGGTGTTTCGTGTTTTCGAGCAGAGGAGCCGGAGGGGGAAAAGTTGCGAGTTCGATATGTTAGGAATGTGTGGCGGACGAACGGGCTGCGTATCCGGGTTCGTCTCGTCGTTCTGAGCAACTTTCATGTTGAAAATATTTTAATCCGGGTTACGGTTTAAAAGATATGTTTTTCTAAAGATTTTATTAATTTCTGGAATTTAATTAATTAATTAATTCGAAATTAGATTTATGACATCAGCATGATGTCAGGGTGATGTCAGCAGTCAACTAGTAAGTTGACCTAGTCAAACTGACATGTGGGTCCCACTGTCATTGTCTGTTTAATTATTTAGGACTTAGCTAATCTAATTATTGTTTAATTAACTAACTAGTTAATTAGATTAATTTAAACATGATTAATTAACTTAATTAATTAACTAATTAATTATTAATTTTATTAATTCATTTTTATTTTATTTTCTTTTATTTTATAAAACGTTCTGGGCGCTGGGGCCCGCGTGTAAGTGGCCCAGGGCCTTAACGGGCGCTGGGCGTTCGGGCGCAGGGGCTCACGGGCGCACGAACGGGCGCATGCCCGAGGGAACGGACCCGCGCGGTGTCGCTAGATCCAGCGGGGCGGCCGGCGGAGGCCACGGCGGGGCTCAGCCGGGGAAGGCTGGCGCGGGTGTGCGGGCGTTGTGGCCGGCGCCGGGGTGGTTGCGTGCGGGCACGCACACCAAGCGGCGGGCGCGTCGGAGCAGACTAGGGGCGCGCGGTGATGGCGCGGTGGAGCGAGGCGAAGGGCGCGGGCAGGTGCAGTCGCGTGCGGTGGCGCGGCGAAGGACCAACAGAGGCGAGGCGCGGAACGCGACGAGGAAGCCAGGCCGGGGCGCGCGGGCCATGGTGGATGTGTGCCCTCACGGGCACAGGGGCGAGGCCATGGCCGCGAGGCCACCACAGGTAGGGGGAATGGCCGCGAGGTGAGGACGGCGGGCGCGGGTGGTGGTCGCAGGGTGCGCTTGGTCGTGAGTAGATGCGGTGACGGGGCCGTGGCATGGCCAAGGCGCGGTCGGCAGATGCAGGCGGGCGCGGCCGGACTGCAGCAGGGCACTCACGGGGAAGGGGGTGGCAGAGGCAGTGCGGGGTTCGGTGGCTAGCGGCGGGCATGGGCTGTAGGATCAGGCGACAGCGGGGTCGAGCAGGGGCCGGCGTGGCTGGGTGTGCGAGCGCACGCTGGGCGGGCGGCGAGTGCGTGTGTCAACGGCGCGACGCGGGAGCAGAGAGGGAAAGAGGGGCAGCTCACGGGGGTTAGTAGGGATTTCGGGCAGCTGGCTCGATGGAGTTTGGGGAGGTCCGACGAGGGAGATCCGGCGACAGTGTAGAGGAGGCAGGCCGGCGATGGAGCGCTCCGGGCGCCGGCGTCAGGGGTGGAGGGGCGAGGGGATCGGGTTCTCCTCCCGATCCAGATCCAGACGAGGGAGGGGGAAGTGGTGCGAGTGGGGGGAGGCGGCTAGGGTTCCTGGGGGGATAAGGGAGAGTGGGGTGGGCCGGCCGGCTGGGCCTGGGGTTGGCCAAGTTGGGCCACGGCCCAGGGGGTCTTCTCCTTTTCTTCTTTTTTTTATATGTTTGTTTTCTCTTTTGTATTTTCTTTTATTATTTCTTTTCTGTTTAAATTCATTAAAAATTACTTAGGCATTTTATAAAATTGTGTTTATTACACCATATTGACTTATGTAAAATATGGCATCTCCCGAACATTTTTGTTTTAAATTTGAAAACTTTTGTGGTTTGACTTTATTTGAATTTTGAATTTTGAACGGGATTTGAATTAGTGCGAGGATAGCAACAGTAATCAAGGTGTCATAGCACGATTAACGTGGGATTACTGTAGCAAGATTATCCGAGCGTTACAAATCTCCTCCACTACAAGAAATCTCATCCCGAGATTTAGGAGGTAGAAGAAAACAGTGCGGGGTATTCATCACGCAGGCGATCCTCGCGTTCCTAGGTGGCTTCGTCTTCAGAGTGATTCGACCTCTGGACCTTGAGGAACTTGATCGCCTTCTGACGAGTGCGGCGTTCAGCTTGGTCAAGAATGCGGACCGGATGCTCTTTATAGGAGAGGTCATGTTGCAATTCGAGCACTTCATGGTCCACCGCTCGGATTGGGTCCTTGAAGCAGCGTCGGAGTTGTGACACGTGGAACACATCGTGAACCTTAGAAAGGTTCGGCGGAAGCTCCAGTTGATATGCCACTTTTCCACGCCTCTCAAGAATAGTGAAAGGACTGATATAGCGGGGAGCTAGCTTTCCTTTGATCCCGAAGCGGTGTGCACCCTTCATTGGTGTAACTCGAAGATAGGCCTTTTCGCCAGGTTGATAGACCATGTCTTTATGATGGCGGTCATAATTACTCTTTTGGCGTGACTTAGCAGTCTTGAGATTCTCGCGAATAATGTGGACTTGTTCTTCGGCATGTTGGATAATATCCGGACCAAAGAGTGGACGTTCCCCAGTTTCTGACCAGTTCAGAGGGGTTCGGCACTTTCGTCCGTATAACACTTCGAAGGGGGCCATCTTCAGACTAGCTTGATAGCTATTATTATAAGAGAACTCAGCATACGGGAGAGATTCCTCCCATTTCTTGCCGAAGGAAATAACACAAGCTCGAAGCATGTCTTTGAGAACTTGGTTTACACGTTCAACTTGCCCTTGTGACTGCGGATGAAAAGCAGTATTGAATGATAGATGAGTTCCCATAGCTTCTTGGAAACTTGCCCAGAATCTTGAAGTGAATAAGCTGCCACGGTCCGAACTGATAACCAGTGGAATACCGTGAAGTGAAACAATTCTGGACATATAGAGAGTTGCAAGCTGACTAGCAGTGATAGTTTCCTTGACCGCCAGAAAATGTGCAACTTTAGAAAGCCGGTCAATGACGACAAGAATAGCATCATTACCTTTCTGCGATTTGGGAAAACCAGTGACGAAGTCCATTTCAACATGGTCCCATTTCCATTCAAGAATAGAGATAGGTTGCAGAGTTCCAGCAGACCTTTGATGTTCTGCTTTGATACGATGGCAAACGTCACACTCGGCAACATAGCGGGCAATGTCTTGCTTCATATTAGACCACCAGAATCTTTGACGAATGTCCTGGTACATCTTAGTACTACCAGGATAGATACATAGAGGTGTATCATGAGCTTCTTTCATAACTTTCCGAGTCATATTCAGGTTTTCCTCCTTACACGGCACCACTAGGCGGCCTTTGAAGTACAAGGCGCCATCACCAGCAATAGTGAAGTATGAGGGCTTTCCTTCCTTGAGGTCGCGCTTAATCTTGTGGGCTTCAGAGTCGTATCCCTGTATTGTCTTGATGGAGCTCACAAGATCGGATTAGACAGCCAGGGTATAGAGGGAACCCTGGGGAATAACACGGAGGTTCATCTTCTGAAACTCCTCAGGAGGGTGAGCGAGTGCACCCGGGGGAACAATATGGAGGTTCAGCTTTCTGAATTCTTCAACAAGCGAGGGCTGAACTTTATGAACCTGGAGGTGGTTGCAGTAAGACTTGCGGCTCAAGGCATCTGCCATTACATTAGCCTTGCCTGGTGTATAGGAAATACCCAAGTCAAAGTCTGCTACAATCTCCATCCATCTATGTTGACGGAGGTTCAGGTCTGGCTGAGTAAACAGATACTTCAGACTTTGATGGTCGGTGAAGATCTCTCAATGATTACCGAGAAGGTAATGTCGCCACTGCTTCAGTGCATGAATGACAGCAGCAAGCTCGAGATCGTGAACTGGGTAGTTCTCTTCGTGAGGGCGCAATTGACAAGAGGCATAGGCAATCACTCTGCGCTCTTGCATTAGGACACAGCCTAATCCTTGACGGGAAGGATCGCAGTAAATGACGAAGTCCTTCTTTGTATCAGGTGGAGCTAGCACTGGGGCAGAAGTCAACTTGTCTTTAAGTGCCTGGAAGCTTTCCTGACACTTGTCTGTCCATTGGAACTTGATGCCCTTATGCAATAGATCAGTCAGAGGCCTGGCAATCTTGGAGAAGTTCTCGACGAATCGACGGCAATAGCTGGCGAGACCGAGAAAACTTCTGACTTGCTTGACATTCTTCGGAGGAGTCCAATCGAGAATAGCCTGAACTCGTTCAGGGTTAACGACAATACCATCCTTAGAGATGACATGTCCAAGATAGGTTACTTCAGGAAGCCAGAATTCACATTTAGAGAACTTGGCATACAGCTGATGCTCTCGTAGCTTTTCCAGCACAAGTCGAAGATGTTCAGCATGTTCTTCTTCGTTCTTGGAAAATACCAGGATATCATCCAGATAAACCACGACGAACTTGTCGAGGTAATCCATGAATATATAGTTCATCAGGCGAGAGAAGGTGGCTGGGGCATTGGTTAAGCCGAATGACATGACCGTGTACTCGTATGAACCATATCGAGTCACAAAGGCGGTCTTTGGGATATCCTCTTCACGAACACGTATCTGGTAGTAACCCAACCTCAAGTCGAGTTTAGAGAACACTGATGAACCAACCAGTTGATCATACAGATCATTGATCCGAGGAAGAGGATACTTGTTCTGAATGGTAGCTTGGTTAATAGGACGGTAGTCCTGGACCAGTCGGTTTGTCCCATCCTTCTTCTTGACAAAGAGAGAAGGTGCTCCCCAAGGAGAGCAACTTGGGCGAACGAAACCATTTTGAAGAGATTTGTCAATTTCCTCCTTAAGCTCAAGGAGTTCATGCGGCGGCATCTTGTAGGGCCGCTTGGCAATAGGAGTGGTGCCTGGTTTCAAGTCGATGACGAATTCGACAGCCCTAGCAGGGGGAATCCCTGGAAGTTCTTCAGGAAAGACGTCGAGGAAGTCACGCACGACGGGAATATTTTCAATGCCCTCAAGTGGTGCAGCGTTCAACGCATTCAAGGCATAGAGCCTTGCCTCGGCATTTTGCACCAGGCGAGCATGGTATGTAACTATTTCATCTGAAGGATGTAGCAGATGGACGGTCTTAGTGGCGCAAACTATGGAAGCAGTATGCGCTTTCAACCAATCCATCCCCAGAATGAGGTCGATGTTAGACGTCTTCAGAATAATGGGCGAGGCATAGAATTCCAGCCCTTCGATTTCCACGGGGACGTCGACGCCAACCATGGAGGTTTGACATTGTCCCACGGGGGTTTTTACCACTACCGAAGTGTTCATCTCCTCACATTTAACGTCGTGCTTCTATGCAAATTCTTCTGACATGAATGAATGCGATGCTCCTGTATCGAATAAAACAGATGCAGGTACTGAATTTACGAGGAGTGTACCCATCACAGTAGCAGGCTGGTCTTGAGCTTCGTTCAGATCAACGTGGTTGGCATGAACACGACCATAAGACTCGGCATTGTTGTTGCGGTTCTGGTTGTTTCCACGGCCAGCTGCTGGAAGGGTAAGTTGATTCTGGTTCTGATTCTGATAGCAGTTCCTGGCAAGGTGACCTGGTTGACCACAATTGTAGCACAGACCGTTGTTGGGGGTGGGGACAGGAGCTCCGGGTGGCGGTGCTGGAAGCCTTGGCTGCCTAGTTGGAGCACTAGGCAGACGAGGTGCAGCATAGGACTACCTTGGAGCAGGTGCATTCGGCTGGTACATGCTGTTGGGAATCCATAACTACTCCCGCGTAGGTGGTTAGTGCGTATAGACCAAATGGCCAGACTCAGATCAAATACCCAGATCTCATTAAGCGTGTTAAGTATCCGCGAACGCCTACCAGGGCCAGGCCACCTCTCTCCTAGGTGGACTCAACCTGCCCTGTCGCTCCGCCTCAAAGTAACAGTCGGGGGCCGTCAGGAATCCAGGCCCACCTCTACCGGGATGGAGCCACCTGCCCCTTCAGCCCCCATCTCCGAACAGTATCACAGGTAATGTAACAGTGTAAAGTATATAGTATATGTCCGCGATCACTTCCCGAAGTGATCACGGCCCAGTAGTATAGCATGGCAGACGAACAAGAGTGTAGGGCCACTGATGGAACACTAGCATCCTATACTAAGCAGTAGGATAGCAGGTAAGGGTAACAACTGTAGCAACAAGGACAGGCTATGCAACAGAATAGGATAAACCGAAAGCAGTAACATGCTACACTACTCTAATGCAAGCAGTAGAGAAGAATAGGCGATATCTGGTGATCAAGGGTGGGGGCTTGCCTGGTTGCTATGGCAAGAGAGAGGGATCGTCAACTCCGTAGTCGAACGGGGCAGCAGCAGCGTCGGTCTCGGTGTCTAGCGAGAGGAGAGGGGGGAGAAACAATAAATATTTAAGCAAACAAATGCATAGTGATGCATGACATGACAAATAACGGCGTTAGAGGTGCCCTAACACGGTATGGGATGATACCGGTGAAGGGGGGAACATCCGGGAAAGTTTTCCCGGTGTTTCGTGTTTTCGAGCACAGGAGCCGGAGGGGGGAAAGTTGCGAGTTTGATATGTTAGGAATGTGTGGCGGACGAACAGCCTGTGTATCCGGGTTCGTCTCGTCGTTCTGAGCAACTTTCATGTTGAAAATATTTTAATCCGGGTTACGGTTTAAAAGATATGATTTTCTAAAGATTTTATTAATTTCTGGAATTTAATTAATTAATAAATTCAAAATTAGATTTATGACATCAGCATGATGTCAGGGTGATGTCAGCAGTCAACTAGTCAGTTGACCTAGTCAAACTGACATGTGGGTCCCACTGTCATTGTCTGTTTAATTAATTAGGACTTAGCTAATCTAATTACTGTTTAATTAACTAGCTAGTTAATTAGATTAATTTAAACATGATTAATTAACTTAATTAATTCACTAATTAATTAACTAATTAATTATTAATTTTATTAATTCATTTTTATTTTATTTTCTTTTATTTTATAAAACGTTCTGGGCGCTGGGGCCCGCATGTAAGTGGCCCAGGGCCTTAACGGGCGCTGGGCGTTCGGGCGCAGGGGCTCACGGGCGCACGAACGGGCGCATGCCCGAGGGAACGGACCCGCGCGGTGCCGCCGGATCCAGCGAGGCGGCCGGCGGAGGCCACGGCGGGGCTCAGCCGGGGAAGGCTGGTGCGGGTGTGCGGGCGTTGTGGCCGGCGCCGGGGTGGTTGCGTGCGGGCATGCACAGCAGGCGGCGGGCGCGTCGGAGCAGACGAGGGGCGCGCGGTGACGGCGCGGTGGAGCGAGGCGAAGGGCGCGGGCAGGTGCAGTCACGCGCGGTGGCGCGGCAAAGGACCAATAAAGGCGAGGCGCGGAACGCGGCGAGGAAGCCAGACCGGGGCGCGCGAGCCATGGTGGATGTGTGCCCTCGCGGGCACAGGGGCGAGGCCACCACAGTTGGGGGGGGGGGAATGGCCGCGAGGTGAGGACGGCGGGCGAGGGTGGTGGTCGCAGGGTGCGCGCGGGCGCGAGTATGCGGTGGCGGGGCCGTGGCACGGCCAAGGCGCGACCGGCAGATGCAGGCGGGCGCGGCCGGACTGCAGCGGGGCACTCACGGGGAAGGGGGTGGCTGAGGCAGTGCGGGGTTCGGTGGCTAGCGGCGGGCATGGGCTGTAGGCTCAGGCGACAGCGGGGTCGAGCAGGGGCCGGCGTGGCTGGGTGTGCGAGCGCACGCTGGGCGGGCGGCGAGTGCGTGTGTCAACGGCGTGACGCGGGAGCAGAGAGGGAAAGAGGGGCAGCTCACGGGGGTTAGTAGGGATTTCGGGCAGCCCGCTCGATTGAGTTTGGGGAGGTCCGGCGAGGGAGATCCGGCGACGGTGTAGAGGAGGCAGGCCGGCGATGGAGCGCTCCGGGCGCCGGCGTCGGGGGTGGAGGGGCGAGGGGATCGGGTTCTCCTCCCGATCCAGATCCAAACGAGGGAGGGGGAAGTGGTGCGAGTGGGGGGAGGCGGCTAGGGTTCCTGGGGGGATAAGGGAGAGTGGGGTGGGCCGGCCGGCTGGGCCTGGGGTTGGCCCAGTTGGGCCACGGCCCAGGGGGTCTTCTCCTTTTCTTCTTTTTTTATATGTTTGTTTTCTCTTTTGTATTTTCTTTTATTATTTCTTTTCTGTTTAAATTCATTAAAAATTACTTAGGCATTTTATAAAATTGTGTTTATTACACCATATTGACTTATGTAAAATATGGCATCTCCCGAACATTTTTGTTTTAAATTTGAAAACTTTTATGGTTTGACTTTATTTGAATTTTGAATTTTGAACGGGATTTGAATTAGTGCGAGGATAGCAACAGTAATCAAGGTGTCATAGCACGATTAACGTGGGATTACTGTAGCAAGATTATCCGGGCGTTGCAATGCAGCTGCTAGCCCAGCAACCAGGCGAACACCTGCTTGGCGATGTGCGGCCTCTAGGACAAGTCAGCAAGCACCTGCGTGGTGGCATGCTGATCTTCATGAAGAACCTACCACCACGCCAGCTCAGCAGCCTGCCAACATAGCTGGCGCTGCCTGCCTTGTTGGCCTGGACACGTGCTGGAGCAAGGCGGAGCGGCAACGGACGGTACGGGCCTCGTTACCGCCTCCGATAAAGCAAGTGGACACCTAAGTAGTGCATTTAATGCACTTTGTCCTATAATGACAGGCGATAAGCTTGTGCACTGTATAACTTTCCACCTCATGTGTGCCACTGTGGCAGCCCCTTTGCCTATAAAAGGAGGCCAGCGGCGTACTGGGACAGGATTCAGATCTTTTGAACGAGGCACGCGCTGTAGCTAGTTCAGAAGCTTAAGAACACTCAAGTACACAAGAAAGCAGGACTAGGGTATTACGCATCCCCGCGGCCCGAACCTGGGTAAACGATCTTTGTGCTGGCTTCTAGACCCGCTCTTTGCACAACCCCACGCTCGCCAACCGTAGAAGGGATTCCAGTGATCCCACAGGTGTCGTTTTCCCCCGACATATTTGGCGCGCCAGGTAGGGGGGCGCAGTTGTGACAATCCGGTCTAGTTGGTGCAGCGGCTTCGTCGTGGTCGTCGCTCCAAGGAAGAAGATGACCAAGCGAGCGACATCATCTACAGACACAGCAACCACCCGTATGGCGATAGAAAAGCTAAGTCATGCAAAACTTTGAATAATTCCTTTATGTATAAGGTTATTCTCCTCGGAGATCACGCTCTTTGTATGGAAAACTTGTACGCAATGGGGACCTTCCGCTATTGGCAACGCCTTTGTTCTGTTTCGAGTCCGCTCAATATTTCGAACGGCCACGTCGAGATCGGCGGGGTGGCCTTCCACTATTGGTAACGCTCTCGTTCTGTCTCGATTCCGCTCGGTGGTTTGAGCGGCCACGTCGACGGCGGTAAGGTGGTTTTCCTGGCAGCAAGCACACCCGGCAGGCTATCGGGGATCCGTCCTCGAGGCGCTGCGGCCTGGGTTTATTCACCGGCAAGCCTACCCAATTAGCTTTGGGAGGACATACAAAGAGAGATCAAACAGGAAAATGACATGCATCGTTTCAAAGTACTGCAGAGTTATATTACATCAATTGTTGCCGCGGTTCTAACTAAAGATAAAAATTGTCTTGGTCATGAACCTGCAGCGGCGATGAGAAACGGGGTGCCTAGTCCCGACGCTGGCCCTCTATCCTCTGAACTCCGTCGATACGGCTGATGATGGGCTCGATACGCTCCTCGAGCGTCGTGAGGTCCACATCCTCCGGCAAGCTCTCCAGCGCGGCGTCGAACTCGAGGTTTGGGTTCCAGTACGCCACCTTGGTGAGAACCTTGGTCATGGCACCCCGGCAAAGCTTTCGGGCCTCGTTGGCTAGAGAAGTCGCTCTGTTAGAGTGAAACTGCTCCAGGGCTCCAAGAACACCCTCGAAGAACAGGGTCAGTTTGGCATTGGGACTCACATTCGGCTCTGGGGCGTACCTCATGTTTGGCATCCCCATGGCCGCCAGCTTCATGGTGATCCTGCCAGCGACGTCAGCGAGGCGGCTGATCCAGAGGTTTTCGCCCTTCACGTGATCCTCGTGTTTGGTAGCGTCATTCCTCCGCAGCTGCCTCTCGTCCCCCAGGGCCTTGGTCAGGGTCTCTTTGACGGAGCCGTTGGCCTTGGAGAGCTACTCATCCTTGCCGAGGACTACCACCAGCGCCTCCACCAAGGCGTCGTTGAGCATGTCTTTCTCCTTCGCCAGTCCCAGGACCTGTTCCTTCAGCCCATCCCGCTCCACCTCCAGCTCCTTCACCTTGCTGGCATGGACCTCAGCCTGAGCATTGAGTGCCTCCTTGTGCCTCTGCTCCAGCTCCTGGGTCCGTTGCGCGGCAAGCTTCTTGACCTCCTCATCCTTGCCGCGGAGGGTGGCGGCGAGCGCCCCCTCATGGGCGGCAAGGTCCTCCTCCTGAGAGTTCAGCTCGGCCTAGTGTTGGTGCTGAGTAGCCTCGTCCTTGGTGGCCTGTTCCTTTGCCGCCTCCTGGGCTTTTTTGACGTCAGCCTTCAGCAGGATGAGCTCTTGTTTGCGCTCAGCTAGCAGATCCTGGGAAACCTTTAGTTCCTCATGGGCCTGGCAGAACCATGCCTACATCTCGGTAACGTGCCCCGTGAGGTCCGCCTCCGCCTTGTCCACCGCCGCCATCCTCGACTTTGCCTCATCCAGGCGGGCACGGTGAAGCGTCTGGAGCTTCTGGAAGTTGGCACTCATGGCCCGAAGGAGGTGCTACTCTTGGGAACCGCCGCCACCGGCGCTCGGTTCGTCAACAACCTCAAGCCTAGCGGCGGCGAGCACCTCGTCATCGAACACCTCCCCCTTGGTGGGCGCCCTGGTGCTCGATGTCCCTGGGAGGTGGACAAACAGGTCGTCGCTCACCTTCAGGTACCTACCCGGGCCAGAGGCAGCGAAGGAGGAAGGTTGGTCGTCAACCACCCCCTCCCCGGCAGCGGCCTCACCGGCCTCCTCGGCAGCGGCCCTGGCGGCCTCCCCGGCAAGCCCCTTGGCGGCCTCTTCGGCGGCAGTCTTAGCGGCCTCCTCAGCGGCGGTCTTGTCCGCCTCGGCCTCAGCGTCCCTGGCGACCTCCTCGATGACGGTATCGATGTTCTCCTGGTCTACCGAGGAAGCGCCTAGATGCCAAGAAGGAGAATGAGGCAGAGCCAAATCAAAGTCCAAAAGAGTTCAAAGGAAGAAGAAAAAAGAACAGGGACGGGAAGCAAGCAAACTTACCAGCACCAGGCTGGGAAGAAGTGGCACCCTCCCCACCAACGTTCGTTGCCGGGGTGGAACCACCGGCACCCAAGTTCGTCTCCTCCTCCTCCATAGGCGTGGGATCGGCGGTGGATGCCCTTGCCGGGGACGCCCCTCGGTGCGGCGTAGTCGAGAGGGACGGCGTGTTGGGGGTGGCCCTCGGCAGTTCCTCCTGCTGCCTTTCTTCTCCTGCAAACCCGACAATATCGGCATCAAGGATTCACACCCCACAGTTCATCAATGGAAGAGTGAGTGGTGGACTCACGCTGGGGGCTGAAGCGGGGGCTGCGTCGGGGGCTGCTGTCCGGGCTGCTCTCCACCACCAGCGACGTACTCGAAGTACCCGCCGGGAGCTTGTCGCCCATCGAGGCCTTGGCCCTCTTCGCCACCCTCTGCGCTAGCGTCTCCGTGTCCCTGAGAAGAGAACGTCAAATCAAAGAAAGATGACACAGGAGTAAAGTCAGGAGATAATGTGGGGCGCGAGATACTTACTCTTCCTCCACCTCCTCCTCCGCTGGCTTCCTCTTCCTCCTTGGGCTGAGAGACCCAAGATCAAAGATGACCTCCGTGTCGACATCTGCGGGAGGATAGGATGGGGATGGAGTCCGGCGACGCTTGGACGAAGAAGAGGCAGTCGCTTTCTTCTTCGCCACCGCGGCCTTCACCGCCATCTTCGCTGCCGCGGCCCTCGTCTGCCGCACGGACTGCTCCTGGACCTGTTGCCGCGGCATGGCCCTGCCGGGCCGAACTGGTTCGCCGGAGCCAGCCCGGCATAGGACACGTCTCCTCCCTGGGGGCGGAGGGTCGTCGGCCTCGGCCTCCCCCTCGGCCGACTCTTCGACCACATCTTCGACAAGATGAGCCCCGTCACCAGCACTGCTGGCCTCCCCAGCAGACTCCACCCATCTAGCAAGCTCCTTGTCCTCCGCGGCCGCACCGGCCTCGTCCTCCATGGAGACAACGATGCCGGTCTCCCGGGCAAGCTCCGCCTCCACCACCCTGGCGGCAATATAATCCAGCTCCTCCTTGGTGGTATCCCGGATAAGCGCTGGCTCATCACGGACGTACCTCTCCGACAAGGTATCAAAGAAGTCCTGCACCTGCTCTGCTTCCGGCTCGACCCAGCTCGGGTCAAGGCCATGTGCATTGAAGTCCGGCATCATAGCAATGATGTTGGTCTGGCGAGAATTGTTGCTCAGCAGGACCACTCCCGCTGGCAGCCCAAACAAGGGCCCCTTGACGGCCTTGCTGGCCTTTGCAGCCTTGCCGGCCTTGCCGGTCCTCTCAGCCCTGCCGTCACGGTCCACGTCGAGCTAAAAGAGCCTCTGGCAAAAGTGGGTGTGCCCCATCACCATGAAGTTGTGGTTCAAGACAAGGCAGAGCCTCATGATGTCGACCGCGTTCCTGTAATCCCAGGCCGGCCTCCCCTTGTTATGCAATGGGGCAATCCAGCGGCGGATGAAATCAGCCCCAATCATTTCAAGGGTGAGCCCGGCCACGGTTAGGTGATGGATCCTGGTGGTGGTGTAACGCCCCCGATGTAACTTGCCATATTTGTAATCAAACTCTTGCCATTTCCGGCTATGTGCTATGATATTTCCTCCATGGTTGGGTTCTCTTTGTTTTGCATTTTGGTCATGTCATGCATTTCTTATCATGTCATCATGTGCATCGCATTCGCATACGCGTTCGTCTCATAAATCCGAGCATCTTTCCCGTTGTCCGTTTTGCAATCCGGCGCTCCTATGTCTCCCGGCGTCCCCTTTTACATTTCTTCGTGAGCGGGTATTAAACATTATCGGAATGGACCGAGGTTTGACATGTGGCCTCGGTATAGCACCGGTAGACCGCCTGTCAAGTTTCGGGTCAATCGGAGTTCGTTTGGTACTCCAACGGTTAACCGGGTAACCGTGAAGGCCTCGTGTGTGTTGCAGCCCAAAACCCCTTCATAACAGCCCAATAACCCATCTAAGTCACTCCCATGCCCTCCGCCATTCGATCATGATCGCGTGGGCGAAAACCGCACTCCGTTTGGAGCTCCCTAGCCCCTTCTAGCTATAAAAATGCCTCCCCCGTCCAAATCTGAGAGAGAGACACCCCGAAACCCTAGTCTTCGCCTCGAAATCCGTGCCCCGAAACCCTCCGCCGCATTGTTCACCCGCGCCGCCGCTTCCCTCCAATCCCGCGCCACCACGTGGGCTGCGCCCACTTCGCCGCCGCCAGGGCCCGCCCGAGCCCACGCGGGGCCCTCCCCGGCCCGGGACGCCGCCGCCGCCCCGCGGGCGCCTCCTCCCGCGCTTCCTCCGCGCCGCCGCCGCCACTTCGCCGTCGCCGGCGCCGCACCGGCCGCGCCGCGCCCCGCCTCCGCCGCGGCCGCTCGCCGGCGCCGCACCGCGTCGCCGCCGCCTCCCTCCATCGCCGCCCGCCGCCGCGCGCGCCGGCCAGATCCGGCTACGGGCCGGCCGGATCCGGTGCTCCGTCTCCCCCCCCCCCCCCCCCCCCCCCCGCTGCTCCGGCGAGCGCCCGAGCCGGCGTACCTCGGCTTCCGAGCCGCGCCGGATCGAGATCCCACCTGGGTTGACTCTCCTCGCCCCCCCTCTTTTTCTCTAAGTCCTTTAATTATTGCAATATCATCGATTGTTCATCATGCCATAACTTTGCATCCGTGACTCCGATTCGTGCGTATAATATGTTGAATTGTTCGTCTCGAAGAGTACACAATTTTGTTCCATTGCACCATTTTTATTTGAGGTCATCTTTATGCCCTAAATGCTGTTAGAAGAGGGCTAGTTGATGTTAGTTGCTGGATCTTATCTGAACATGCACTCTTGTCATTTTTGCCATGATTAATGTGTACCTCCTATGAAGTTGAGTCCTACATGAGTTTTGTAATATGTCATGTTACCTATCCAGAGGATTTTTCCATGTATTTTTGTGATCTATGTGGTGACTAGCACAAGCATGCAAACTAGGTGTCTTGATGTTGCTGATTTCAGAGACTTAGTGATTTCACTAAGTCCCTGACTGCTATTATTTTCGTGCCATGTATTCATGTTGTTTCTGAGTGATCTGTGCATAATTTGAGCATGATCAGTAAGGGAGTTTTGAACTTGAGTATTTGCTTAATCCATCCATGCCTTTGTTTGCAACTATGGAGTGCCATAGATTGAGTCAATCGAGCTCTACTTTTGCTTCAAAATATTGCTGGCAGATTGTTTACGTGTTATTCGATTTTGCCAAGCTTGGTGTAGTTGATCCTTGCGTGATATGATGTTATTCTTGCCATGTCTAGTTACTATTCCATGTCTTCTTGATGTATGTATGCTTAGTATATCATGAATTGCTCTGTAGTGAGTGCATCGAGCTCACGAACATGCCTAGTCGTTATCAGTTTTCTGCCATGTCCAGTTTTCTGCTAAGTCTGAAACCTGTAACGAAACTTGCTTATTTGACATGGGTGTAATCATATTTTATGGTCCTTTTTGGCTTATGGTCAGTAAGGGACTTTTGTCAAGTGCTTTGAGTAGATTCATGCCATGCCTTACTTTTCTATGTTATGAACCTATAGCATGTTGTTCCATTGCTCTGAACATGTCATCCTGATGATAGTTTCTGCTTGTTGATATTTTCACTAAGTCTGAGAACTTGTTATCGTTTGCACTTTTGCCATGATGGTTTGGACCTGTTATGATGGGATTGAGCCGTAGCTCAGTGCTCATCTTTTGTCGTGCATCTTGTGTAGATTGCTGTCATATGCTTTGTTGCCATGTTTGGGTGCATTAGCTTAATTATTTGTTGCTTGTTAAGTAGCATCATGCTGTTTATGGAAGATTCATGTCATTCTTGTATTGCTTGCCATTTGCAAACCGTGCATCCGATTCCGGTGAACTTTATATCGATTTCAACCGAAATCACCTCATCTATCCAGTGGCATGCCTGGTTTGCCAAGATTATGCCCTGTTCATCCTTGTCCTTCCGGAGCATGCATACGCATTGCATATCACCTCTCGCATATCATGACATGTTTTGCATCATGTTGCTTGCGCATTGCATCGTGGTTGATATTGGTTCCTTTGCTTGTTATCTTGTCTTGGGTAGAGTCGGGAGACGAGTACGTGAACGAGGATTCCGTTGAGAACGCTTACGAGGACCAAGCTTTCGACAACTCTGAGAACCTTGCAGGCAAGATGACCATACCCTCGAAATCACTTCTATCTTTGCTTGCTAGATTGCTCGCTCTTTTGCTATGCCTATGCTGCGATACCCACCACTTGCTATATCATGCCTCCTATATTGCCATGTCAGCCCCTAACCATCCATGTCCTAGCAAACCGTTGTTTGGCTATGTTACTGCTTTGCTCAGCCCCTCTTATAGCGTTGTTAGTTGCAGGTGAAGATGAAGTTTGTTCCTTGTTGTAACATGGACTTGTTGTTCCTTGTTTGGAACATGTTTACTTGTTGGGATATCACAATACCGCTTAATTAATTAATGCATCTATATACTTGGTAAAGGGTGGAAGGCTCGGCCTTATGCCTGGTGTTTTGTTCCACTCTTGCCACCCTAGTTTCCGTCATACCGGTGTTATGTTCCCGGAGTTTGCGTTCCTTACACGGTTGGGTGATTTATGGGACCCCCTTGACAGTTCGCCTTGAATAAGACTTTTCCAGCAAGGCCCAACATTGGTTTTACCATTTGCCACCTAAGCCTTTTTCCCTTGGGTTCTGCAGACTCAAGGGTCATCTTTATTTTAAACCCCCGGGCCAGTTCTCCTTCGATTGCTGGTCCAAACCGAGCGATGTCCGGCGCCCCTTGGGCAACCAGGGTCTATGCCAACCCGACGTCTTGCTCATCCGGTGTGCCCTGAGAACGAGATATGTGCAGCTCCTATCGGGATTTGTCGGCACATCTGGGAGGTTTTGCTGGACTTGTTTTGTTGCTGCCGAAATGTCTTGTAGTCCGGGATTCCGAGATTGATCGGGTCTTCCCGGTAGAAGGAATATCCTTCGTTGACCGTGAGAGCTTATCATGGGCTAAGTTGGGACACCCCTGCAGGGTATTATCTTTCGAAAGCCGTGCCCGCGGTTATGAGGCAGATGGGAATTTGTTGATGTCCGGTTGTAGAAAACCTGAAGTTGACCTTAACTAAAACACATCAACCGCGTGTGTAACCGTGATGGTCTCTTCTCGGCGGGGTCCGGGAAGTGAACACGGTTGTTGGAGTTATGTCTGACATAGGTTGTTTCAGGATCACTTCTTGATCACTTCTAGCTTCACGACCGTGCTTTGCCTTCTCTTCTCGCTCTCTTTTGCGTTGTAGCCACCATATGCTAGTCGCTTGCTGCAGTTCCACCTCACAAATCCCTTTTCCCACCTTTAAGCTTAAATAGTCTTGATCTCGCGGGTGTGAGATTGCTGAGTCCCCGTGGCTCACAGATATTATCACCTCAGTTGCAGGTACCAACGATGTCATTGCAGATGACGCGACCGAGCTCACTTGGGAGTTCGACGAGGAACGTGGCCGTTACTATGTTTCTTTTCCAGATGATCAGTAGTGGAGCCCAGTTGGGTGATCCGGGGATCTGTTTAGCATTTGGGGTAGTCTTCTTTCATTTTGGTGCCGTAGTGGCGACCGAGAGCTTCTTATCATCGGCATCGATGTCGCCCCAGTCATCTCT
The DNA here is from genome assembly GCA_032464435.1 of Aegilops umbellulata. Lineage (NCBI taxonomy): Eukaryota > Viridiplantae > Streptophyta > Magnoliopsida > Poales > Poaceae > Aegilops > Aegilops umbellulata. The sequence continues at coordinate 225,381,627 of CP136060.1, forward strand.
ATGGACCGACGACGCCTGACGGACCCGACAGAACTCCTGCAGATCTTCCTTTTTAATCCAGCACCATCGGCCCCGCCACTCTTCCCACCTCTCCTTCTGGGCGCCCTCCGGGTACGTACCCTTCTCCTGGCTCCTTGGGATCCAGGCGACACAGCCAGAGATGGTGCCTCCTTTCTAGATACGAGGGTAAAAATAGTGGCCGAGAGCGCCGTGCTGGGATGCACTCCGGCTAAGCCCTCACAGAGATGGGCAAAAATGGCCATGCACGTCACCGCATTTGGGGTGAAATCCATAAGGTGGAAGCCATAGGTGCGCATGACATCATTGAAGAAATCTGAGAAGGGGGCAGAGAACGCAGGAGAAGTAGTCAACAAAGAAAGGATACCGATTGGGGCCAACCTCAGCAAAATCGGCAGGGATGATGTGCGTGGACGGATGCCCCGTCGTCTTTGCCCCCTCCCACCCGCAGAGCCTTGAAGTAGTCCCTGAGATGGACGGCGTCGACCTTAGAGGGGAAGTAGGTGTGCTGCGTCCGAAGCACCGCCAACTCGCTCTCCGGCGCCTCCTTCTCCCTGGCACCCTTGGCCGCTCCCTTGCCCATGTTGGTTTTGGGCGCCATGACAGCTGAGGGGGGCGAAGAATCAAGAGCAATGGGGGGGATGGCGGCAGGCAGAGGCAAGAGAGTTTTTCACTTTGAGGAAGAAGAGAGGAATGGCGGTTCCGAGATTGAAGAGACATGGAGGGTAAATGAGCAGCATGCCTGCAGTTTCCCCTTTTATTTTTTGGGGAAGGCGCGGGCCGCCTCTTTACCATTTACTACAATGTGACTCATGAGAGTAGCAACCGCCCCACGCATGATCCCCACGTCACGCACGACCCCCACGTCACGCATTCAACACGGGTCATGGGGAAGCGCAAGCGAGCGAGGGAGTTACTGTGGTAAAAACTCCACCGCACGCGCGCCCGCGCACCGTTTTGGGCCTGGCCGAATAACGCTCCACGCTTATATGTGGCCCCGGCCCGGGCGCTACTGTCGGTGTACAACAGTAGGGGGCCCTTTTTGCACCCTTTTACTTGTACGCAGGCAGTCAAGGCCCCACGCCCCTGGCCACGCTTGGCGGGGCAGAGGAAGCAAAGGCACAAGACGACTAGATCAACGCCAAGACGGAAACACAAAGAGCAGAAGGGCGAGATGGACTCCCCCGCAAGCCCTTGCCGGGGCGGCCTCCACAGCCCCGGCAAGAGCCTTGCCGGGGCAACTTGACCAGCACCAGCGGGGCTGCCACCCTCGAGCCTGAGAGTTCCGATGCCCTCAACCACATTGGAACCAAGGCTTGGGAGGCGCCTCCATGGTGGCATGCAGATCTTTGTGAAGACCAGAAGCATACAAAATCAGATGATAGTCACAAGACGATGATCCTCGGCAAGATCCTTGCCGAGGATACCAACAAGGACCCCAACAAGCCCCTTTTCCGGGGACGACCACAACGCCACGGCAAGACCCTTGCCGGGGCCCCGGCAAGACTCTTGCCGAAGACATCTGCGGGGCCCCAGCCAGGCCCACATCTGCCAGAGCTCCGCCGCCGTTCCCATGGAGATGCCACCCCGCCAACCAGGCGAACACCTGTTTGGCGACGTGCAGCCTCTAGGACAACTCAGCAAGCACCTGCGTGGTGGCATGCAGATCTTCATGAAGACCCTACAACCACACCAGCTCAGCAGCCTACCAGCCTATGTGGTGCTGCATGCCTTGTTGGCCTGGACACGTGCCGGAGCAAGGCGGAGTGGCGACAGACGGGATGGGCCTCCTTACCGCCTCCGATAAAGCAAGTGGACACCTAAGTAGCGCATTTAATGCACTTTGTCATGTAATGACAAAAGATAAGCTTGTGCGCTGTATAACTTTCCACCTCGTGTGTGCCACTGTGGCAGCCCCTTTGCCTATAAAAGGAGGCCCGCGGCGTACTAGGAGAGGATTCGGATCTTTTGGACGAGGCACGCACCATTGCTAGTTCAGATGCTCAAGAACACTCAAATACACACCAAAGCAGGACTAGGGTATTACGCATCCCCGCGGCCCGAACCTGGGTAACCGATTTTGTGCTGGCATCTGGACTCGCTCTTTGCACAACCCTGCGCACGGCATGATAGAGGCAAAGGTGTCCTGATGTTTTGATGAGATGGTTGCTATCGTTTCTGTGGGAGTCGACCTTGACGATCCGACTACGAACGTGCGAGACGTCGCGCCTTAGCAATCGCTAAACCAACTTCCGAGGGTTATTGACCACGCCGGAGCACGATCAACCTGACCACGAGGGCATGTTTCCTATGAGCAAACGAAGAACAAGCAAGAAACTAAGATTGCAATCTGGATATTGCGAATATAAGAGGAAAGCTTTATTAATAAAGGTGGGGTTCTATGACGCCTTGGTCTGGTCGTTGAACACAAACGAAGTACGCGAAGTTGCAGCTATGGCAAACTTTTGATCTAAACAAAACCCAAAGTATAAACGACGCCCTAAGGGCTGTATATATGGAGGAAGAGGAGGGAATTTCGTGGCCCTTGAGGGAGGCGTCCAAAACCAACCCTAACTCTTGTTTCCCCACACATACGGACTCTAAAAACAGCCTATACTTAAGTATTTCAAAATTACATGGGCCTCGCCCAATAATAAGGTGACGCAGCACCTAGAATAGCCTATGGATGAATATTATGAAGTGGCATCTTGTATATTTCGTCCAAGGCCTCATGCACTCATTATGGTGGCTTCAAAGTCCTGGAATCATCACATGTAACTCCGTTCTTGTTCCCCTTGCGCATGCCGACATCTCCATTCTTGAACTTGCTACAAGGTTCATCTTTCTTGTCCATGGTAGGCCCTTCATTTGTAAGCAAAACAAATGTATCCAATTTAGTCAGCATCATATTCTCATGAACATTGGAATCGTTACCAAGAAACGAAAGTACCTGAGAATTCAATTGACGTGCGCGAGCTCTAGTAATTGGTCCAGTATGTATAGCAGTAGGGGCTGTGGGTGTAACAATGGTATTGATGTCCTCATCATCCTCCCCTTCTTGAAATGAAGTTGTCCTCGACGGAAGCTCTTCTTCCTCACCCAAATAAGGCTTCAAGTCTGCAATGTTAAAAGTGGGACTAACCCCAAAATCTGCAGGCAGCTCAAGTTTATATGCATTATCATTTATTTTCTCTAACACCTTAGATGGACCATCAGCACGTGGCATTAGCTTTGATTTGCACAAATTAGGAAACCTATCCTTACGCAAATGTAACCAAACAAGATCTCCAGGTGCAAAGACAACATGTTTTCTACCCTTATCTCTAGCAAGTTTATATTTAGCATTCATACGCTCAATGTTTTCCTTAGTTAACTCATGCAGTTTTAAAATCAATTCAGCACGTTCTTTAGCATCAAAATTAACCTTCTCCGAAGATGGAAGAGGCAACAAATCAATGGGTGCACGAGGTAGGAAACCATACACAATTTCAAAAGGGCACATCTTAGTAGTAGAATGCAAAGAACGATTATAAGCAAATTCAATATGAGGCAAGCATTCTTCCCACATTTTCTTATTATTCTTCAAAACAGCCCTAAGCATAGTAGACAATGTTCTATTGACCACTTCAGTTTGTCCATCAGTTTGGGGGTGACAAGTAGTACTAAAAAGCAGTTTAGTCCCCAACTTAGCCCATAAACATCTCCAAAAGTGGCTAAGAAATTTAGTATCACGGTCTGAAACAATAGTATTTGGCACACCATGCAAGCGAATAATTTCACGAAAGAACAAATCAGCAACATTAACAGCATCATCGCTTTTATGACATGGTATAAAGTGGGCCATTTTCGAGAATCTATCCACGACAACAAATATGCTATCCCTCCCCTTCTTTGTTCGAGGTAAACCTAAAACAAAGTCCATAGATATATCCTCCCAAGGAACAGTAGGCATAGGCAAAGGCATATATAAACCATGAGGATTGAGTCGTGACTTAGCTTTTTGACATGTAGTGCAGCGAGCAACAAAACGCTCAACATCCCGTCTCATCTTTGGCCAAAAGAAATGTGTAGCAAGTACATCCTCCGTCTTCTTCACGCCAAAGTTTCCCTTTAATCCTCCTCCATGCGCCTCCTGCAACAACAAAAGACGAACAGAGCTAGCAGGAATGCATAGCTTGTTAGCACGAAATACAAAACCATCATTAACAACGAACTTGTTCCATGTTCTTCCTTCTTTACAATTCTGCATTACTTCTTTAAAATCAGCATCATGCACATATTGATCTTTGATGGTCACCAAACCAAATATTTTGAAGTCAAGTTGTGAAAGCATAGTATAGCGACGAGACAAAGCATCAGCAATAACATTTTCTTTACCCTTCTTGTGTTTAATGACATAAGGGAAAGTCTCAATGAATTCAACCCATTTAGCATGTCTACGATTCAGTTTAGCTTGACTTTTAATATGTTTCAAAGATTCATGATCAGAATGTATAACAAATTCTTTGGTCCATTAGTAATGTTGCCATGTCTCTAAAGTCCGAACAAGAGCATATAATTCTTTATCATAAGTAGAATAGTTCAGACTAGGCCCACTCAATTTTTCAGAAAAGTATGCAACAGGTTTGCCATCTTGTAATAACACACCTCCTAATCCAATTCCACTACCATCACATTCAAGCTCAAAAGTCTTATTAAAGTCAGGAAGTTGAAGTAAAGGAGCATGTGTCAACTTATCTTTCAATACCGTGAAGGCTTCTTCCTGTGCGGTACCCCAAACAAAAGGCACATCCTTCTTTGTAAGCTCATTGAGAGGTGCAGCAATGGTGCTAAAATCTCTCACAAAACGCCTATAGAAACCAGCGAGTCCAAGAAAACTCCTCACTTGTGTGACCGTTTTGGGCTGCGGCCAACTCTCAATAGCTTCAATCTTGGCTTTATCAACTTCAATTCCCTGTGGAGTAACAACATAGCCAAGAAAAGATACTCGGTCGGTGCAAAAGGTGCACTTCCCAAGGTTACCAAACAAACGTGCATCACGTAGAGCATTAAAAACAGCACATAAATGTTCCAAATGTTCTTCCAAAGATTTGCTATAAATTAGTATATCATCAAAATAGACTACCACAAATCGTCCAATGAAAGCACGTAAAACTTCGTTCATTAGTCTCATGAAAGTACTAGGTGCATTAGTTAACCCAAAAGGCATGACTAACCACTCATATAAACCAAACTTAGTTTTAAATGTTGTTTTCCATTCATCTCCCAATTTCATACGAATTTGATGGTATCCACTACGCAAATCAACTTTGGAGAATATTCTAGAGCCACTCAATTCATCAAGCATATCATCTAGCCTAGGAATAGGATGACGATAATGAATAGTAATATTATTAATGCCTCTACAATCAACACACATACGCGACGTACCATCCTTTTTAGGCACTAATATAATAGGAACAGCACAAGAACTAAGAGATTCGCGTATATAACCTTTGTCGAGTAGCTCCTGGACTTGACGCATAATCTCCTTCGTCTCCGCTGGATTGGTATGGTATGGTGCACGGTTGGGTAGCGATGCACCGGGAATTAAGTCAATTTGATGCTCAATCCCTCGAATAGGTGGTAATGCCGGTGGCACATCTTGTGGGAAGACGTCAGCGAACTCCTGCAAAATGTTAGTGACAGCAGGGGCAAAGAGGAAGGCACGTCCTTGAATGAAAATAATGCCTCTTTGCACACAAAAGCATAGCACACAGATTTGCTAGAATCTAGCTCATCAATATCAGATTTGGTGGCAAGTAAACATGCACTTTTCAGTTTAATTTCAGAAACAACATTAGATGGTTTATTATTAGGCTTCAATTGTTGCTCAAATTCTTTTGCCACAATCTGATTTTCACTCTTATTTTTCTCCTGTTTTGCTTTATTAGCTCTATTAATATCATCTATCAAAATGGAATAAGGAGTCATAGGAAGCAAAGTAATATTTTTATCCTTATGAACAAGAGTATATTGATTGTTTCTACCATGGTGTACACAATTTTTATAAAATTGCCATGGTCTACCAAGTAATAAGGAACATGCTTGCATAGGTACCACATCACAATCAACATAATCAGCATTTGTAGAGATACTAAAATGCACACGAACGGTACGTGTTACCTTAACCTTGCCGCTGTTGTTGAACCATTGGATGTAGTAAGGATGTGCATGTGGTCTTGTGGTGAGAGAAAGCTTCTCCACCATATCCATGCTAGCCAAGTTGTTGCAGCTCCCTCCATCTATGATGACGCGAATAGAACGTTCCTTCACAACTCCCTTTGTATGGAACAAATTATGCCTCTGATTTTGCTCAGCTTGTGTAACCTGCACACTCAAAACACGTTGAGCAACTAAACATGCATACATGTCAGCATCTTCAGCAGCCATGTATTGCATCTCATGATCAGAATCATCTCCACCGTGTTCTTCATGTGTAATAAGAGCCAAAGTCTCCTCATCATAGTCACTAGCGGACTCATACCCACCATCCTCAGTAGCAATCATCACACGCTGAGATTGGCATTCTCTCGCAAAATGTCCTCTTCCCTTACAACGACGACAAATAATATCACTTGTGTGCCCTGTTGACGCCATGGAAGAAGATCTCTGTGTAGGCCCAGCAGGTGTGCTCTTGGCAGATAGTGGTGGTTGTGCCTACTTTCTTGTATCACGGTTTGACGTGGCAGCCGACGGAGGTGCCGGTGTAGTAGAACGTGTGGAAGTAGATGATGCACGTGGTGTCCATGATGAAGGTCGACCTGCAGAAAAGTTAGTCTGCACCAATGCCTGTCGATCCTGCACTTCACGTTCAGCTTTACAAGCAAGATGGAATAATCGAGTGATATTATTATAATCCTTGTAGTCTAGAATGGTCTGAATCTCTCTATTTAATCCACCCAGAAAACGTGCAAGCATAGCTTCATTCTCCTCAACAATACCACATCTAATCAAGCCATTTTATAATTCCTGATAATATTCTTCTACCGAATTTTTTCCTTGTCTTAAGCGCTGCAATTTTTGAAGTAATTCACGTTGATAATATGGTGGAACCCAACGAGTACGCATAGCAGTTTTCAAAGCAGCCCAAGTAGCTGGAACAGGATATAATCTACAACGTTCAGACCACCAAACACATGCAAAGCTAGTGAAAGCACAAACAGCAGCAGGAACACGTCTCTCCTCAGGATATTGTAAACATGTAAATCGTTGTTCAGTTTGTAACTCCCAAGTAAGATATATATCAGGAACATATCTACCCTCAAATGGTGGAATATTCAATTTTAGTTTAGGGAGATGGTCATGATCTCGTACCTGAGGGGGAGCCCTAACATTGCCATTATTTGCATGTGGACGACCTGGTGGTTGTGGTGCTGGTGGTTGCACGTAGTTCTGATATTGATCAACCTTATCCTCGTAATCTCCCACATAATTATCCTCCCCCACATCAGCAACAGGAGCCATAGAAGTATCAACAGCAGCACCAGCAGCTTGGCCAGGCTGAAGAGGAACACGGGTCGCTCGACGGAGGGCTGTTTTGCGATGTGGAGGTTGTCGTTGTTGTTGTTGTAGAGGTGCGTTAGGTGCAGCCGGTGATGGTGGTAGACGCGCGAGCAATTCATTAAACTTGTTATCGAGCTTTGTTTCGAATGCCTTCTCAATGCCATCTATCTTCTCCATGGCCTCTTCAAATCTATTTAGCACATCTTCCACCTGTCCACTCATCATTTGTTGAAACTTATCATGTAACGCTTTGTTTGTCATGTTCTCCCAGTCAGTCTCGTCGGCTTGTGATCCTGCCATGGTTAGCAGCAATAGAAACACACAAGAATATGATTCGACAGACTACTAGGAAGTGGTGGTGGTGGTGTGGTGGACAGTCACAAATCCGTCAAGCAAATCTCAAATTCTTACCAGTTCTTACCCAGCAGCAGGCGGTGATCGGCAGCCGATGTAGTCAAAACTCTCAAAGCTTGGATAGAGCGATTACCAGGGAGAGTCAAACGCACGATGTAGATGTATGTGGAGCTGGAAGGCTTATAATATGGTAGCAAAAAGGGTCAGCAATAATCAATTCAGAGATGCAAAGTTGAATAAACGCTCAACGACAGTACTGTGCTGGTCCTAGGCTAGACCGTGCTAGAGACGCGAGCCTAGAACACTAACAAAATCACGGCGCTGCATGGAAAGAACGGAAAAGCACACTCTAGGATTTTTTTCGCTCTGTTTTTTTGCGCTCTTTCTTTTTTTTCGCTCTTTTTTTTGCGTTCCTCTTTTTTTTGCGAAAAAACACTATAATGGCGAGTGTCTCAAAACTCGTCCCAGGTCAAACTGGTAGGATGGGTACGAAATTTTGTTGACAATTTTTTTTTCGTAAATCAGGGCAACGACGACGAAAAAGTGCGACCAAAAATCACTATGATGGCGAGTGTCTCAAACGACTCAGAACAGCCTAAAAATAGGATAGGGAAAAAATACTTTCGGTCGCCGAAATTTTGGCCTAAAAGCTGTCCGGGGGTCTCCAGACTTTTTTTTCCGAGACCTACGCAGGCAAGGAAACACGAATCGGAATTTAGATGGATCTCGAAAACAAACCTAATATGAGAAGAACTCGGATTGGTGGTGGATATATGGTGGTGGTATATGGCAGTGGTGGTGGTATATGGTAGCGGTGGTGGTATATGGATACGGATTGGTGGTGGTATATGGATACGGATTCAGAGTGGTGGAGGATAAGCAATGGTGGTAGATGGCAAGGCAATGATGATGGTGCGGCAGTGGCGTGACAACTTATGACCAGAACTCAAAACTCTAAAAGACTAGACTCTAAGACCAGCAACTTGACACGACGATGCAACCGCAAATTCAACAAAGCAAAAACCCTAAAAAGATTATGCAAAGGCTCAGATTGGTTCGGATATGATGAACTAACCCTAAAATTTTTTTGTGGCTTTTTCGTGGACTTTAGGTATGAAGAACAGACTCGATCTAATCTACGAAAAACTGTAAAATCTCACCGAGCAACCTGGAAATCTGATACCACTTGATAGAGGCAAAGGTGTCCCGATGTTTCGATGAGATGGTTGCTATCATTTCTGTGGGAGTCGACCTTGACGATTCAACTACGAACGTGCGAGACGTCGCGCCTTAGCAATCGCTAAACCAACTTCCGAAGGTTATTGACCACGCCGGAGCACGATCTACCTGACCACGAGGGCCTGTTTCCTGCGAGCAAACGAAGAACAAGCAAGAAACTAAGATTGCAATCTGGATATGGCGAATATAATAGGAAAGCTTTATTAATGAAGGTGGGGTTCCGTGACGCCTTGGTCTGGTCGTTGAACACAAACGAAGTACGCGAAGTTGCAACTATGGAGAACTTTTGATCTAAACAAAACCCAAAGTCTAAACGACGCCCTAAGGGCTGTATATATGGAGGAAGAGGAGGGAATTTCGTGGCCCTTGAGGGAGGGGTCCGAAACCAACCCTAACTCTTGTTTCCCCACACATACGGACTCTAAAAACAGCCTATACTTAAGTATTTCGAAATTACATGGGCCTGACCCAATAATAAGGTGACGCAACACCTAGAATAGCCTATGGACGAATATTATGAAGTGGCATTTTGTATATTTCGTCCAAGGCCTCATGCACTCATTATGGTGGCTTCAAAGTCCTGGAATCATCACTTGTAACTCCGTTCTTGTTCCCCTTGCGCATGCCAACATCTCCATGCTTGAACTTGCTCCAAGGTTCATCTTTCTTGTCCATGGTAGGCCCTTCATTTGTAATCAAAACAAATGTATCCAATTTAAGCAGCATCATATTCTCATGAACATTGGAATCGTTACCAAGAAACGAAAGTACCTGATAATTCAATTGACGTACGTGAGCTCTAGTAATTGGTCCAGTATGTATAGCAGCAGGGGATGTGGGTGTAACAATGGTATTGATGTCCTCATCACGCCAACCATATACGGGATTCCGGTGATCCCATAGGTGTCGTTTTCCCCCGACATCAATCTTTTTCGGGCAACGGCTCAAAAAATTGTCAACTATACGGGATAAAAATATTGTAGATTGGATAAATAGATCTCGCGAGAACGCGAGATAAAATAAATAAGAATAAATTGCAGCAAGATATTTTTGGGAATTTGGAAATATAGATCTGAAAATAAAAGCAGGTGAAAATAGATCGCAAATGCAAATATAATATGGAAGAGACCCGGGGGCCATAGATTTAACTAGTGGCTTCTCTCGAGAAAAATAGCAAACGGCGGGTAAACGAATAACTGTTGGGCAATTGATAAAACTTAAAATAATCATGACGATGATGCGGCACAACGATGGTAGGTATTTCCCTCAGCGATGAGACCAAGGTTATCGAACTAGTAGGAAAACCAAGCAACACAACATAAACAGCACATGCACACAAATAACAAATACTCGCAACCCGACGTGTAAAAGGGGTTGTTAATCCCTTTCGGGTAGCGACGCCAGAAATTGGCAAACGGACATGAAAGAGAAGTAAATATTGATAGATCGAACGCCAAATAAAATAAAGTACAACAAGGTATTTTTGTATCTTTGGTTTAATAGATGTGAAAATAAAAGCAAAGGAAAATAGATCGCAAAGGCAAATAATATGAGAAAGAGACCCCGGGGCCGTAGGTTTCATTAGTGGTTCTCTCGAGAAAAATAGCAAACGGTGGGTGAACAAATTACTGTTGGGTAATTGATAGAACTTCAAATAATCCTGACGATATCCAGGCAATGATCATTATATAGGCACCATGTCCAAGATTAGTAGACCGACTCCTACCTGCATTTACTACTATTACTCCACACATCAACCGCTATCCAGCATGCATCTAGTGTATTAAGTTCATGGAGAAATGGCGTAATGCAATAAGAATGATGACAAGATGTAGACAAGATCTATTTATGTAGAAATAGACCCCATCATTTTATCCTTAGTAGCAACAATACATACGTGTCGGTTCCCCTTCTGTCACTGGGATCAAGCACCGTAAGATCAAACCCACTACAAAGCACCTCTTCCCATTGCAAGATAAATAGATCAAATTGAACAAGCAAAACCCAAATATCAGAGAAGAAATATGAGGCTATAAGCAATCATGCATATAAGAGATCAAAGAAGACTAAAATAACTTTCATGGATAAAAAGATAGATCTGATCATAAACTCAAAGTTCATCTGATCCCAACAAACCCACCGCAAAAAGAGTTACATCATATGGATCTCCAAGAGACCATTGTATTGAGAATCAAAAGAGAGAGAGGAAGCCATCTAGCTACTAATTGCGGACCCGTAGGTCTACAATGAACTACTCACGCATGATCGGAGAGGCGCGTATGGAGGTGGTGAACCCCATCCGATATGGTGTCTTGCTTGGATCTGGTGGTTCTAGAAGTTCCGGCGGCTAGAATTGATATTCGTCGACTTCCCTAGGGTTTCTGGAATATTGGTGTATTTATAGAGCAAAGAGGCGGTTCGGGAGGCCACTATGCTCACCTTGGGCTCCCTCTTCGGTACTTCTTTGGCCCACTGAATGCCTTTTGGTCCAAAAAAATCCACAAAAAGTTTTGTTGCGTTTGTACTCCGTTTGGTATTGATTTCTTGCGATGTAAGAAACTTGCAGAAAATAGCAACTGGCACTTGGCACTATGTCAATAGGTTACTACCAAAAAGTGATATAAGATGAGTATAAAATGATTGTAAAACATCCAAGAATGATAATATAACAGCATGGAACAATCAAAAATTGTAGATACGTTGGAGATGTATCAGCATCCCCAAGCTTAATTCATGTCGTCCTCGAGTAGGTAAATGATAAAAATAGAATTTTTGATGTCGAATGTTGCGTAACATGTTCATCTCATATTCTTTTCTTTGTAACATGGACATTTGGACTTCTATATGGTTTAAAGCAATAGTCTAGTTTTGACATGAGGACTTTAATACTCAAGCATATCAACAAGCAACCATGTCTTTCAAAATATCAACGCTAAAGTAAGTTATCCCTAGCCCATTATGCTCAATCATTGATCCATTCATGAAACACCCTTGCATATTAGCTACACCCAATGCTCAAGTATGATCATAGTGCCCCTTAGTTGGTGCTTTACAAGAGAAGATGGAGACTCAAATAAAATAAAAATTGCATAAAATAAAAGAAAGGCCCTTCGCGGAGGGAAGTCGGGATTTGTAGAGGTGCCAGAGATAAAGCATTTTGGGTGGCATGCTTTTCCTATCAACAAGAACGATCCAGTAGTTCCCAATACTTTCCATGCTAGATATATCATAGGCGGTTCCCAAACAGAAATTAAAGTTTATTCCTTTTTCAACCATACTTTCACTTTCCATGGCTAGCTGTATCCACGGGTGCCTTCCATACCAACACTTTCCAAGGAATTTATTATTTGACAACATAAAGTAAATTCATTTTTCATTTCGGGAGTGGCCATCCCTAATGCCTTTGCCTTACTCTCGTGCAATGACAAGTGAATAAACACTCATCGTGAGAAAATAACTTATCTACCATGGAAATATATTAGCCACCCCCTACTGTTTCATGAGCGGTACGAGCACATAGAAGAGAAATTTATTTTGAAAATTAGAGATGGAATATACAAATTTGCTTAGAACGGCAAAAGAATACCGCATATAGATAGGTATGGTGGACTCATGAGGCAAAACTGGTTTAAAGGATTTTGGATGCATAAGTAGTGATCATACTTAGTGCAAAATGAAGGCTAGCAAAAGATTGAGAAGCAACCAACCAAGAAATGAAAATTTTCATAAGCGGGCAATGAGCATAATTAACACTGAATAATGCACCACAAGTAGGATGTAATTTCATTGCAAAACCATTGGCTTTCGTGCTTGCATAGGGAATCACAAACCTTAAGACCAATATTCTTACTAAAGCATAATTACTCATCAACATGACTCACATGTCACATCATCATATCTCAAAACTATTACAAGGAATCAAGTTTATTTTGTCCAATGATCTTCATGAAAGTTTTTGTTATATCCTTCTTTGATATCTATCACTTTGGGACTAATTTTCATATTTGCTTTTGATAAGGTCAAAAAAATATAAGTGAAGATCATGAGCATAATATTTCTTTCTCTCAAATTAATTTAAGTGAAGCAAAAGAATTTTTTTAAAAATAATTCTAACTCTCAAATAGATCTAAGTGAAGTGAGAGAGCATTTCTTAAAAAAATACTAAAGCACACCGTGCTCAAAAAGATATAAGTGAAGCACTATAGCAACTCCATAGCTCATAAAGATTTAAGTGAAGCATAGAGAGCAATTCTAACAAGTCAAGGCATTATTTTGGCTCTCTCAAATAGGTGTGTCCAGCAAGGATTCAAGACTTAAAAAAGCAAAACAAGCAAATACTCATATCATACAAGACGCTCCAAGCAAAACTCATAGTATGTGACGAATACAAATATAGCTTCAAGTAAAATACTGATGGTCGTTAGAAGAAAGAGGGGATGCTACTCGGGCATCCCCAAGCTTAGTTCCTTGCTTCTATTTGGATAGTAGCTTGGGATGCCATGGGCATCCCCAAGCTTAGGCTCTTCTTACTCGTTATTACTTCATCCATCGTAACATCACCCAAAACTTGAAAACTTCAATCACACAAAACTCAACAAAACCTTCGTGAGATCCGTTAGTATAAGAAAACAAATCACTACTATAAGTACTGTTGCAAACCCATTCATAATTTATTTTTGAATTATATCTACTATATTCCAACTTTTATATGGCAAAAACTCTTTAAGGAAAACCATAGAATCATCAAAACAAGCACACAACAAAAAGAAAACAGAATCTGTCAAAAACAGAATAGTCTGAAGCAATCTGGATATTTCGAATACTTCTGAAACTCCAAAAATTCTGAAAAATTAGGACAACCTGAGAAATTTGTGTATAAATCTTCTACGAAAAGAATTTGTACTTTAGCGCGCTTCAGTTAGAAATGAAAATTATTTTCATGAGCGTAAGATTTTATGTTTTTCAGCAAGATCAAATTAACTATCACCCAAGAAGATCCTAAAGGCTTTGCTTGGCTCAAACACTAATTAAAACACAAAAAACACAATCATAACAGTAGCATAATTTTGCAAGCACTCAAGAACAGAAAGCAAAAGACAAAAATAAATTTTATTCATTGGGTTGCCTCCCAACAAGCGCTATCGTTTTACGCCCCTAGCTAGGCATAAAGCACGGATCTTAGTTTTATCATCTATGTTTCTAGATCCATAAGATGCCCTCATGATTGATTCATGTGGTTTCCTAATTATTGTTCTAGGGAAATGTTCCATACCCTTCCTTAGTGTAAATTGGAAATTAATATTGCCTTCTTTCATATCAATCACGGCATCGATAATGCGTAAAAACAGTCTATCAAGAATAATTGGACAAGACGAACTGCAATCAATATCAAGAATAATAAAATATATGGGCACATAATTCCTATTTGCAAGATAATAACATCATTAATTATTCCCATAGGCTTTTTAATAGTAGAATCCGCCAAGTGCAAATTTAAAGAACATTCTTCAATATCGGTAAGACCAAGCACATCACATAAAGATTTTGAAATTGTACAAACACTAGCACCCATGCCATATAAAGAAAAACACTCATAATTTTAAATCTTGACTTTGATAGTAGGTTCCAATTCATCATGTAATTTTCTAGGAATTGAAACTTCTAATTCCAACTTTTCTTCTAAAGCTTTCATCATAGCATCAACAGTATGTTTAGTAAAAGATTTATTTTGTTCATAGGCATGGGGTGAATTTATCATGGATTGAAACAAAGAAATACAATCAATCATAGAGCAACTATCATAATTAATGTCTTTGTAATCCAAAAGAGTGGACACATCACTAGTTAAAGTTTTAACCTCTTCAAACCCACTTTTATCAATTTTCTCAACAAGATTTTCACCCTCCGAATTATCAGGGCGCCTTCTAGCCAAAGTTGACTCTTCTTCAGTCCCTTTATTATCAATCTTAATTTTACTAAACAAGGAATCAATAGAAGAAACACCAATCATTTTAACGTCTTCATCACTTTTACGAAAGCAATCACTAGAAAACGCTTTTTCTAAAAATTCTCTTCTAGCTCTAAGCATAGCGGTTCTCTTCTTACTTTCATCCATAGACTCATAAAGAGCTTTAAATGATTCCTCAACCTTAGGCACGAAAATTTTTACCTTGAGATTTTCTACATCATGAGAAATTCTATCAACACTTCTAGACAAATTATCAATCTTATTCAACTTTTCTTCCATTGTAGCATTGAAAACTTTTTGAGTGTTGATAAATTCTTTAATATTATTCTCAAGATCAGTGGTGTTCCTATTATTATTATAAGAAGGATTACCATGGAAATTACCATAATTATTAGAGGAATTACTAGGAAAAGGCCTAGGATTGAAATTACCTCTATAAGCATTGTTATTGAAATTGTTTCGTGAGATAAAATTCACATCTACGACATCAATATTTTGCTCAATCAAAGTAGGCAAAGGCACATCATTAAAATCAATTGGAGCACTTTTACTAGCAACCAATTTCGTAAGAGCATCAACTTTTTCACTCAAAGAAGAAATTTCTTCAACCGAATTAACTTCTTTACTGGTAGGAGCTCTTTCGGTATGCCATTGTGAATAATTTGCCATGATATTATCAAGAAATTTGGTGGCTTCACCCAAAGTAATTTCCATAAAAGTACCACCCGCAGCGGAATCTAAAAGATTACGAGAAACAAAATTAAACCCTGCATAAATTTTTTGTATGATCATCCAAAGAATTAACCAATGAGTTGGGCAATTCCTTAGCATCATTTTCATCCTTTCCCAAGATTGTGCAATAGGCTCATGTTCAAGTTGCTTGAAATTCATAATCTGGATTATAAGGGAAATAGCTTTTGCGGCTGGAAAATCCCTAGCAATAAAAGCATCTTTGCACTTATTCCAAGAATCGATACTATTGTGAGGCAAGAAAATCAAATTTTTGCATGATCTCGCAAAGAAAACGGAAATAATTTCATCTTCACAACATCATTCTCCACATCTTTTTTATTTTTCATATCGCATAATTCCACGAATGTGTTAAGATCGGACGCGGCATCCTCATTAGGAGTACCGGAAAATTGATCTTTGATAACAAGATTCAGCAAAGCAGTATTATTATCACAAGACTCCGCACTAGTGGCGAGAGGAGCAACCGGAGTGCCAATAAAATCATTGTTGTTGGTATTTGAGAAATCACACAACTTGGTGTTCTCTTGAGTCACTCTGACTACGCAACAAGATTGCGGTCAAAAACAGATCCGGGAAGAAAACGACGAACGAAAAAGAGGGCGGATAAAACGGTAAATTTTTGTCAAGCGGGGAGTGGAAAACGAGAGGCAAATGGCAAATAATGTAAATTGCAAGGAGATGAGATTTGTGATTAGGAACCTGGTAGATGTTGATGATGTCTCCCCGGCAACGGCGCCAGAAATTCCTTTTGATGTCTGCTAGAACTACGTCAGTATTTCCCCAAAGAGGAAGGGATGATGCATGATACGTCTCCAATGTATCTATAATTTTGTATTGTTCCATGCTCTTCTATTATCAATCTTGGATGTTTTATAATCATTTTATAGTCATTTTATATCATTTTTTGGTACTAACCTATTGACATAGTGCCAAGTGCCAGTTGATGTTTGCTGCATGTTTTTACATTGGAGGAAATCAATACCAAACGGAGTCCAAATGCAACGAAACTTTACGGAGATTTTTTTGGACCAGAAGACACCCAAATGGCCAAGGCTGTGCCTCGGGGTGATCCGAGGGGAGCACAACCCACCAGCGTGCGCCAGGAGGCCCAGGCGCGCCCTGGTGGGTTGTGCCCACCTCGGGTGCCCCCCGGACCGTCTCTTTGCTGTATAAATACCCCAATATTCCAAAAACCCTAGGGGAGTCGATGAAAATCAATTCAGCCGCCACAGAGTCTAGAACCACCAGATCCAATCTATTCACCATCATGGATGGGGTTCACCACTTCCATTGGTGCCTCTCCGATGATGCGTGAGTAGTTCTTTGTAGACCTTCGGGTCTGTAGTTAGTAGCTAGATGGCTTCCTCTCTCTCGCTGAATACTCAATACAATGGTCTCTTGGAGATCCATATGATGTAACTCTTTTTGCGGTGTGTTTGTTGGGATCGGATGAACTTTGAGTTTATGATCAGATCTATCTTTTTATATCCATCAAAGTTATTTGAGTTTCTTTGATCTCTTATATGCATGGTTTCTTATAGCCACGTATTTCTTCTCCGATATTTGGGTTTTGTTTGCCAACTAGATCTATTTATCTTGCAATGGGAAGAGGTGCTTTATAGTGGGTTCGATCTTACGGTGCTTGATCCCAGTGACAGAAGGGGAACCGACACGTATGTATCGTTGCTACTAAGGATAAAATGATCGGGTCTATCTCTACATAGATAGATCTTGTCTACATCATGCCATTGTTCTTATTGCATTACTCCGTTTCTCCATGGGCTTAATACACTAGATGCATGCTGGATAGCGGTCGTTGTGTGGAGTAATAGTAGTAGATGCAGGCAGGAGTTGGTCTACTAATCTTGGACGTGATGCATGTATAATGATCATTGTCTGGATATCGTCATGAGTATTTGAAGTTCTATCAATTGCCCAACAGTAATTTGTTTACCCACCGTTTGCTATTTTTCTCGAGAGAAGCCACTAGTGAAACCTACGGCCCCCGGGTCTCTTTATCATATTATTTGCCTTTGCGATCTATTTTCCTTTGCTTTTATTTTCGGATCTATTAAACCAAAAATACAAAAATACCTTGCTGCATTTTATTCTCGTTTATTTTATTTTGCGTTTGATCTATCAATCTACTAAAATTTTATCTCCCGTCCACGTGCCAATTTTTGGCGCCGTTACCCGAAAGGGATTGACTACCCCTTTAACACGTTGGGTTGCGAGTGGTTGTTATTTGTGTGCAGGTGTTGTTTACGTTGTGTTGTTTGGTTCTCCTACTGGTTCAATAACCTTGGTTTCATCACTGAGGGAAATACCTACCGCTAATGTGCTGCATCATCCCTTCCTCTTTGGGGAAATACCGACGTAGCTTCGAGCCGCATCAAAAGGAATTCCTGGCGCCATTGCCGGGGAGGATCTTCAACATATACCACGTTCCAAATCACAAATCTCATCTCCTCGCAATTTACATTATTTTCCATTTGCCTCTCGTTTTCCTCTCCCCCACTTCACAAAAATTTGCCGTTTTATTCACCCCTCTTTTTCCGTTCACCGTTTTCTTGTCGGATCTGTTTTTGTGTGCAATTTTTCTTGCCGTTATTATCGTCATGGATAGTTCTTCCTCTATTGAGTGCACTCCCGAGAATGAAGTTCTGAACTTTAAACAAAGGGGAGGAGAAAATTTGAAAGATGCTTGGTATAGAATTTGCAATGCTCATGATAGATCTATTCGAAAGCAATCTACCTTTGTCTTCTTCGTTGTTTTTATATGGGCATCACCACTTGGTATAGATTCGTCCTTCATACGGTTACCGGTGGAAATTTCTTGATGTGCCCCTCTCTTTATGCTTTTAATGCTATGGGAAATTTAGTAGGCTCACCACCCCTTATGATTAATGAAACAACTTTGACTCTTGAGCATGTCATGGAAAGATTAGATGCTATTGAAAATAAAATGCTTACTGAAGAGCATATTGAAAATTTGGATAAAAATATGCATAATTTTGCTACTAAAATTGGGTCAAAAGCGGGGAAGTTTTTAAGTTGTTAAAAGAAAAGAGAACTATAATTCATGAAAGAATTGAAGAAAGCCCGTCTCGGATTGATAAACTGGAAGAAATATTTAGTAATTTGAGTACGGCTTTTGCTTCCGCTAAAACTATTGAAAAAACTCCCATAAAAATTGGTAAGACTACCCAAGTTACTAAGAGTAAGGGTGCAACTTCTAGTAAAGAGGATCTAAAGATGATTAGTATCCATCCGAATTTTGTTGAAGTTATAAGAGATCCCCTTGGCAAGAATGAATTCTTTCAATTTTTTCCTAGGAGTATTGTCATTGAAAACCTCTATGCTAAGTCCCTAAGGAGTTCTAACTGTTTGATTGAAGAGTTGAACAAAGATGACAAAACTTAGATCCTTGCTTTATGCCTAGCTAAGGGCGTAAAACTATAGCGCTTGTTGGGAGGCAACCCAATGATTAAAATTTATTTTTGCTTTTTTCTTTCTATTCTTGAGTGTTAGCACAATTATGCTACTTCTATGATTGTGTTTTTTGTGTTTTAGTTAGTGTTTCTGCCAAGTAAAGCCTTTAGGATCTTCTTGGGTGATAGTTGTTTTATCCTGCTGAAAAATAGAAACTTTTGCTCTCATGAAAACAATTCTCATTTTTTTACCAGAGCGTGATAAAATGCCAATTCCTTTTGCAGAAGATTAATATACAGATTGCTCAGGTCTTACTAATATTTCAGAATTTTTGGAGTTTCAAAAGTATTCAAAATGTCCAGATTGCTACAGATTGTTCTGTTTTTGACAGATTCTGTTTTCTTTGCGTTGTGTGCTTGTTTTGATGGCTCTATGGTTTTCTTTGATGAGTTTTTGCCATACAAAAGTTGGAATACAGTAGATATAATGCAAGAACAAAATATGAATTGGTTTGATACAATACTTATAGTAGTGATTTGCTTTCTTATACTAACGGATCTCATGAAGGTTTTGTTGAGTTTTGTGTGATTGAAGTTTTCAAGTTCTGGGTTATCTTACGATGGATGAAGGAATAAGGAGTAAGAAGAGCCTAAGCTTGGGGATGCCCCGGCATCCCAAGCTATTATCCAAAAGAGAGCAAGCAACTAGGCTAGGGGATGCCCCGAGTGGCATCCCCTCTTTCTTCTAACGACCATCGGTATTTTACTTGTGACGCCCTCGATTCAATCGTACACTAATCATACATGCAAATGTGTACGATCAAGATCAAGGACTCACGGGAAGATATCACAACACAACTCTAGACACAGATTAAAATAATACAAGCTTTATATTACAAGCCAGGGGCCTCAAGGGCTCGAATACATAAGCTCGAGTACACAAGAGTCAGCGGAAGCAACAATATCTGAGTACAGACATGAGTTAGACAAGTTTGCCTTAAGAAGGCTAATACAAAAGCAACAACAATCGAAAAGGCAAGGCCTCCTGCCTGGGAGCCTCATAACTACTCCTGGTCATCGGCGGTCTCCACGTAGTAGCAGGCATCGGCGGTGGCATCTGGCTCCTGGGCTCCGACATCTGGTTGCATGAACCGGAAAGAAGAAGAAAGGGGGGGAAAGGGGGAGCAAAGCAACCGTGAGTACTCATCCAAAGTACTCGCAAGCAAGGATCTACACTACATATGCAACATTATCAAAGGAAGGCTGTATATGTGGACTGGGCTGCAGAAATGCCAGAATAGAGGGGAGATCCTAGTTCTATCGAAGACTGGAATCTTTTGAAAACCACCATCTTGCAGCAACAGGAGGGAGTAGAGTAGCATAACTAAAGTAGTAGTTGTGTTATCAACCTCGGCCAGAGATCCTTTCTCGACTCCCTGTGAGAAAGCAATCCTAGAGCCATACTATCCAGTTATCATCACAATACATTACTCATCACCATCCAGTTCTCATCACAAGTATCCAGTTCTAGTTGTATCGATCGGGATACAACTCCAAGTGTCCGTTACCATAGGACAGGCTATCGATAGATGTTTTCTTCCCTGCAGGGGTGCACCAACTTACCCACCATGCTCGATTAACTCCGGCCGGACACACTTTCCTAGGTCATGCCCGGCCTCGGCTAAACAATGCGTCGCAACCCGACCTAGGCTTAATAGAGAGGCCAGCACGCCGGACTAAACCTATGCCCCCAGGGTCATGGGCCATCTCCCCGGGAACTCCTGCATGTTGCGAGGGTGGCTGGTGAGCAGAACTAGCTACCTCCCTAAAAGGCGGGAGCTTACCAGTCCAACCCGGCGCGCGCCGCTCAGTCGCTGACGTCTATTAAGCTTCGGCTGATGTATACGACGCAGAACGCCCATACTATGCCCACGTGATGGTTAGTGCTATCAGGCCAGAGGCCCCTCGGATCAAATATCCAAATCGTAGTGGATTAGGAACGCACGGTAACAAGCAGAGACTCACGAAAGATGTGACCCTGTTTCCCCGTCTCGAGGACTTGCGGCAAGGGCTAGGAATGCCTGGCCACGCCTCGTAATTATCTCGCGGGCACCCTCCAGTTCAACCCGAATCCACATCACTCACAATTAAGCTCGCGCGGGTACCCCTCAGGGCCGACCCGCCTTTCCAAGTAACAGTGGTAAAGTACAAGTATCCGTGTGTCCAAACATCAAGGGGAAAACCCCAGGAATCACCCCCGATGAATTCCACTAGATGTAATCATCAAGGTGAACATAAGAGGAATCACCCCTGAGGTTCACACTTGAGGGGTTGCACGACAGAGTCGCATCGGAAGTGGTTAAGGAGGAAATCACCCTCGATGACCGCGACCGAATGACTACACTACAGGGTTAACATCAGAAGTGCTGAAGAGGTTCACCCTCGGTACTCGATAGTAACCCAGTAGTGTCGAGCAACTAAGGGGAAGTGATGTGCGGTGTCGGGGCCTGGTCTTCGATCACGTAGATCGAGTTGTCGATGATGAAGCAGGGGCAACAAGGACAAGTGGGGGTCTCTGATGGATGACTAGCCAACCTATACTAAGCAGTTTAGGATAAGCAGATAAGGTACAACAGCAGATACAAAAGCAGGCTATGCATCAGAATAGGAGCAAACAATAACAGTAGCAAAATCTAATGCAAGCATGAGAGAAAGGAATGGGTGATATCGGGATGATCAAAGGGGGGGCTTGCCTGGTTGCTCTGGCAAGGAGGGGTCGTCGTCGACGTAGTCGATCACCGGGGCATCATCGGCCTCGGGGTCTACCGGAGAAAAGAGGGGGAAGAAACAGTAAATACATAGTAAACAGAGGTATCACTAAGCATTACATGACAATACGTAGCGGTAGGCGTGCTCTAACGCGGTACTACACGTTGCAGACGAAGGGGGAAAACATCCGAGGATGATTTCCCGGTGGTAGGCGGATTTCGGACAAAGGAAAGAGAGGGGGCGGTTCCATGTTCAGCATGCTAGGGGCATCTGACAGGTAAACGGACCACGTATCCAGATTCGTCTCGTCGTTCTGAGCAACTTTCATATATAAAACTTTTTCATCTGAGCTACGGTTTATTTTCTATGAATTTTCAAAGATTAAACCATTTTCTGGGATTTAAGTTAAATAGGGAAATAAAGGTAAAAAGCTATGGGTACACAGAAGTGTACCCACACATGTGTGCGTGCCTGGCAGTGGGGCCCCACTGCTGAGTCAGCAGCTGACCCAGTCAACCTTATCCAAACGAACAGTGCTACGGGTCCCACATGTAAGTGACTCAGGGTTAAACTTATTAACTAAAACATTTTATTAACCAAAAGGCTGGGGCCCGCGTACCAGTCACTGTTAGCTAAACTAATTTAGTTAGTTTCTTTAATTAACTAGGAGGGGCCATAGGTTGTCGGTGTACTAAAGTAGGGGTACCTTAGTACCCCAGACTTGTGCACGGGCAGTTGTAGCACCCTGCGGCAAGGCCCGCCCCGGAAGCGCCAAGAGAAGACCAAGCATTCAAGACAAGGCCCCCGGCAAGAGGAGCTTGCCGGGCCGAGAAGACAAGACCCCGGCAAGAGGAGCTTGCCGGGACGACTGCGCCCATTTAAGGCCATCCAAGAACAAAGTATAACGAGACAGAAGATCGAGCCCCCGACAAGAGGAGCTTGTCGGGAAGGCCGAACCCAGGCATCACAAGAGAAGCCCGCCGTGGCCCGCCAAGCGCCCCGGCAAGGCCTGATAGCTGGCACGCTATCAGGCACAGGAAGACGACCCCCGCGGCAAGCCACTTGCCGCGGCAAGATCGCCACCTCAAGGCTGCGCTCCAGCTCGCCCGCCACGCGTCGCTCCGGGGCTTACCCCGAGGGCACGTGGCGAGGCACCGCGCAGCCTGGGGCATGCGGTGGCATGCAGACCGCCATCGTGGCGAACGGTGGCGCACCTAACGGTCCGCCTCGGTGTTGTCCGGGCGACCGTGACGGGCATTTAATGCCCTTGTCCCCTACCGTCAGAAGTAGGTATGATAACACTGTGCCGCACTGTAGCGCCACCGTTCCCGCACTATTACAGCTACCACCCCTTTTACACTTTTACCCCTTTCTCCTACGTTGACACCTGTCGGTGACCCCTTTGCGCTATAAAAGGAGGCCCGTGTGCGACGTAGAAGGGGTTGGGGGGTTCCAGAGAGGTTCCGGGGTTCGGTTCCAGAGAGGTTCCGGGTTCCGGGGTTCGGAGAATCGGCACCCAGATAGCCATACGCTCGGTGCAGCTAGCTCCCCAAGCTCCCGAGCTCCCCAGTTCAATACAACTAAGCAGGAGTAGGGTTTTACGCGTCCATCGCGGCCCGAACCTGGGTAAACCGCCCGTGTGCTCGCTTCGATCTGCTCTCCGCGCTCCCTCCGCCCCCCTCCGGACAACGAAAGGGGCTCCGGCCCCATAGGTGCCCGCGGGGGACAGCCCGTCCGCCCCGACATCTTTGGCGCGCCAGGTAGGGGGCTGCGTCGAGGTTGTGCGGATCAGATCCTGCGTTCACGCGAGCGCGCTCTTCGTCAGCTTCTCCGAACTCGCTAGCTTCATCCACACCATGGCCCCGAAGAAGAAGGCTTCGGAGGCCGCGGGCCCGTCCGCGTCACTCCCACCGCTACCGGAGCCGACGGTGGGCGGGGGAGACGCCGTCGGAGGGGTGGCCACCGGCGAGAACACTCGCGGTGCCACCAAATCCAAGAACAGGGCGGACGACCGAGCCTCGGCCTCCGAGGACGCGCCGCATCCGTCCCTTCAAACGACGACCCAGCAGCGCCATGCCACGGGAGGTGGCATCCGCTTGCTGGAACAAGGGCAAACAGGAGGTTCGCGGGACGCCACGGGCCCCCGTCCGGACACGGGCAAGGCGAAGGCGCCGGGGAGGGACCCCGCTCCTTCTAACATTGTTAGGAGTCCGAGCGCATCCCGCTCCTCGCGCCACTCGCCCCCGCTCCCCTCCACTCCGGCAGAAGCGCTCGCGAGAGCGCAACTGCTCCTCGACTACCCTCCAGCGGCTGGCAAGGCCGAAAGCTGGAGGGCCACCATCCAGAGCCTGATCGCCTTCGCCAACAACGACACGCCGCAGCAGCCGGCGACCTCGCGGCCCCGGCAGGTCGAGAAGACGAAGGCCGACGGCGACAAGACCGCCGGAGGTGCGACCACCATGCACTCCCCGGCGCAGAAGCAGAAGACGCCGCCCCGCTGGAACAACGCCGACGACGGCTCCACAGCGTCGTCGGACCCGCGGACTCGCCGGGACCAGCGCCAAGTCCTCGACGAGCGACAGCAAGAAGACGCTCGAACAAGGATTGAGCGCCGCCGAGAAACTCGGCGACAATCAGACCGGCGGGCTGGGGACGCTGTCGACGCGTACGCGCCCGGTGAACCAGATGACTTACCATACGCGGCAGGTTGCCCTGCGTTCACCCGCGAGCTGCGACGCGTCCGGTGGCCCAGTACGAAGAACTTCAAGCCCGACGTACCGGAGAAGTACGACGGCAGGACGCACCCCTTGGAGTTTCTCAGCATCTACACAATCGCTGTACAAGCTGCCGGGGGGCGCGACGAGAGGATACTGGCGAACTACTTCCCGCTCGTGCTTAAGCCGAACGTTCGTTCGTGGCTTATGCACTTGCCGGAAGGCTCCATTTCTTCCTGGGCGGATCTTTGCCATCAGTTTGTTGGCGCCTTCACAGGCGGCCACAAACCTCATGGCCAGGATAGCGACCTCCACATCCTAGCCCAGAAGGAAGGAGAACCCCTGCGCAAATACATCCAGCGTTTCAGCCGCGTGCATCGCAACATCCCCGACGTTCACCCTGCCGCGGTTATCAGCGCGTTCCACCAGAACGTGCGTAACCGCCGCATGCGTGAAGAGATGGCCATGACCAAGATCCGGGACGTCAGCGAGCTATATGCCTTGGCTGACAAGTGCGCGCGCGCGGAGGAGGGGAGGAAACTCCCCGGAGAGGATGCTGGCGCAGGGGAAAGCGATAGCGAGGACACCGCCCCGGCGAAGAGGAGCCAGCGGCGGAATAATAGGAGGAGGAATAGGAAAGAGGTGCTTGCCGTCGAGGGGTCCGGCAAGGAGGCTCCCGCCAAGCAAACGCAGGTTGGCGGCTCCGGCAAGGAGCCTGCCCCCGTGGCGGCAGCCGACAAGCAGGACGGCTCCGACAAGCAATACTGCAAGATCCACCGCACCAAGGGCCACGATCTCTCCAACTGCAAAAGCGTCGAGTACCTCGTCGTGCAGCAGAAGGCCGAGTACGAGAGGCGCGACAAGGGGAAGGCCCAGGGTGGGGGAGGCGAACCAAGCAAGAAGCGGCCGCCCGTCGGCCGGGGAGGACGCCGCGGCAAGGCCAAGCAGCGGCAAGGCGATCGGCCTCCCCGGGGCCGCGACGAGGATGAAGAGGACGACGACGAAGACGTGGAAGACGAAGATAACAGCGAGCAGGAGTTCCAGAAGGCCACGGAGGTCCTATGCGTTGACGGCGGCGCCTCTCTGCACACCTCCCACCGCCAGCTTAAGCGGTGGGCGCGAGAGGTGAACGCAGCAGAGCCGCCCGTGGAGTCGCGCAGGCTCCTCAAATGGTCCAGCACGCCCATCATTTTCGATCTTGAGGATCACCCCGACCGCACAACCGCGGTCGGGTGCTTGCCGATGCTGGTCTCACCCACCATCCGCAACCTCAAGGTCACCAAAATGTTGGTAGACGGCGGGGCCGGGCTGAACTTGATCTCCTCCGCTGTGATCAAGAAACTCCAGATCCCAGACGGCGAGCTCGAAGAGACCGGATCCTTCCAAGGAATCAACCCGGGGAGGAGCAAGCCCAAGGGGAAGATTACTCTGCCGGTGACCTTTGGCGGCGAGCTTAACTTCAGGACTGAGCGTATCACGTTCGACGTCGCCGATATCCCGTTACCATACAATGGGATCCTCGGCCGTCCCGCTCTCGCCAAGTTCATGGCGGCTTCCCACCACGCCTACAACGTACTCAAGATGCCGGGGCCGATAAGCGTCATCACTGTCCATGGCGACAAAAAGGACGCGCTTATCTGCGCCGACAAGATCTACCGGGACGTAGCAGCCGCGGCAGAGAAGGACACACTTGCCGCTGAAGCCCCCGGGGGAAGAAGACAAAGACCAAGCCCGGTAAGTGCTCTGGGGCCCACTCCGGCAACCGCACCTCTTCGGAGTGCTGCGCCGCCGTCGAGGATGTTCCATCGAGCTCCGCCGGCAAGTACAGGAAGGGAATGACCGCTCCCCCGGCAACCAAGAAGGTGTCCGCCAAGGAGGACGGCACTGGCGGTACCTTCACCATCAGTGCCACGCTTGACAGCAAATAGGAAAGCGCGCTCGTCGCCTTCCTGCGGGCGAATGACGACGTGTTTGCATGGCAACCGTCCGACATCCCCGGTGTTCCCAGGAGGGTGATTGAGCACAAGCTCGCTGTCTGTCCTCACGCGCGACCCGTCAAGCAGAAAGTAAGAAAGCAAGCCGTGGAGCGCCAGGAATTCATCAGCGAAGAGATCAAGAAGCTAGAGGCAGCAGGCCTAGTGAGAGGTGTGATCCATCCAACGTGGCTGGCCAATCCGGTCGTCGTGCGCAAGGCCAATGGGAAGTGGAGACTGTGCATAGATTTCACCGACGTGAATAAAGCATGTCCCAAAGATCCATTTCCCTTGCCGCGCATTGACCAGATTGTTGACTCCACTGCCGGATGTGAGCTACTCTCTTTTCTTGATGCATATTCAGGATACCACCAAGTCTTTATGGCCAAGGAAGATGAAGAGAAGACCGCATTTATCACTCCGTGCGGCACCTATTGCTTCATACGCATGCCGTTTGGACTGAAGAATGCGGGATCAACGTTTGCAAGGGTAGTGCACTCTGCCTTCGAGCCGCAGATCCATAGGAACGTGGAGGCCTATATGGATGACATCGTGGTGAAGAGCAGGAGCAAGGAAACCCTGGTCCAAGATCTGGAAGAGACATTTCAGAACTTGCGCAAGATACAGCTCAAGCTGAACCCCGAGAAGTGCGTTTTCGGAGTCCCCTCCGGCAAGCTTCTCGGGTTCTTTGTGTCACAGAGGGGGATTGAAGCTAATCCCGACAAGATCAAAGCCATCGAGCAGGTCGAAGCCCCAAAGCGCGTCAAGGACGTCAGAAAGCTCGCAGGTTGTGTGGCCGCCCTCAGTCGGTTCATTTCAAGGTCTGCAGAACGCGCCCTGCCTTTCTTTAAAATCTTGAAGAAGGCAGGTCCCATGCAGTGGACTCCAGAAGCGGAGGCAGCGCTGCAAGATTTGAAAAGGTACCTATCCTCCACTCCAATACTTGTCGCACCTAGACCACAGGAGAAGTTGTTGCTATACCTAGCGGCAACCAACCAGGTGGTTAGTGCTGTGTTAGTGGCGGAGAGGGAGGCCGACGAGGAGCCTATACCACCTACAAGCGAGTCCAGCGACGAGCGGGGGGCTGCTCCACCAAGCTCTGGCCCCGACAAGAGCCACCCTGCGCAGGAACAGGATGGAGCGCGGAAGAAGATGGTGCAGCGCCCGGTGTATTTTGTAAGTTCCCTCTTGCAGGGGGCTAGATCAAGATACTCCGGGGTGCAGAAATTGCTTTTCGGCCTCCTCATGGCCTCGAGAAAGCTGCGCCATTACTTCCAAGCGCATGAGATAACAGTAGTCACTCGCTTTCCGCTGAAGAGGATATTGCACAATCCAGAGGCAACGGGCAGGATCGTCGAGTGGGCACTGGAGCTGTCGAGCTTTGGGCTCAAGTTTGAAAGTACTTCAACCATACAGAGCCGAGCTTTGGCAGAATTCATAGCTGAGTGGACCCCGACGCCAGATGGAGAAGGCCAAGAAACAAGCGCGCCCGTACAAGGAGCAACAAGCGAGTGGGTAATGTACTTCGATGGTGCCTTTTCGCTGCAAGGCGCCGGTGCTGGCGTGGTACTCATCGCGCCCACCGGAGAGCACCTCAAGTACGTTATCCAGATGCACTTCCCAAGAGAGCAAGCTACCAACAATACTGCTGAGTATGAAGGCTTGCTCGCCGGCCTCAGGATTGCGGCCGAACTTGGGATCAGAAAGCTGATCGTGCGGGGAGATTCTCAACTGGTGGTCCGGCAAGTCAACAAGAGCTACCAGAGCCCTCTGATGGAAGCTTACGTCAATGAAGTGAGGAAGCTGGAAGAACACTTTGAAGGGCTGCAAATGGAGCACGTCGCGAGAGCTCAGAATGAGATAGCAGACGGCCTTTCGAAATGTGCTTCGCTGAAGTTACCTGTGGAACCAGGGACCTTCTTGCTCAAGCTGACTCAACCATCCGTTACACCATCAGTTGGGCAGTCCAAGAAAAGGAAGTTGGTCTCCGGCGACTACTCGCAGGCGGACCTCCCTGAGACCGCCGCCAAGGTCCCCAAGGTCAACAACCAGAACGCCGGGGGACAGCCCGCTCCTGCGGATCCCAGGATCCGTCCAGTCGAAGCCGGTGTCCCCGGTAAGCCTCGCTCCAGCGAGCCGATCAGCAGCCTGAACTCCGAGGGACAGCCCGCTCCTGCGGATCCGAGGATCCGTCCAGTCGAAGCAGGTGTCCCCGATGAGCCTTGCTCCGGCGAGCGGATCAGCGATCCGAACGCTGAGGAACAGTCCGCTCCTGCGGGTCCGAGGGTCCGTCCAGTGGAAGCAGAGGTTCCCGACAAGCTTTGCCCCGGCAAGCTTGCCGGGGGATCACCGGCTCCGGCTGAACCAGAGGTTCTTGCCGTAGAAGCCGGGGTCCCCGCAGCGGCCTTCATGCCTTTAGCCCTTGCCGTCGAGCCCCGGGCTCCGGCATGGGCACGGCAGATCGTCCGTTTTCTGCAAACTGGAGAACTTCCCGACGACCCAGAAGAGGTGGAGAAGATCACCAGGCAGTCAAGTATGTACCAGTTCGTGGACAACGAGCTGTACAGAAGGAGACTCAACGGTGTCAGATTGAAGTGCATCTCCAGGGAAGACGGACAGAAGCTGTTGGCAGAGATACACGGAGGCATATGCGGCCATCACATCGGCGCAAGAGCACTTGTCGGGAAAGCCTTCCGGCAAGGATTCTTCTGGCAAGAAGCCCTCCAAGATGCAACTGCACTAGTAACCAAGTGTGAAGCGTGCCAGTTCCATGCAAAACAGATTCACCAGCCAGCTCAAGCTCTCCAAACAATCCCTTTGTCCTGGCCCTTCTCGGTCTGGGGGCTCGATATCCTCGGCCCTTTTCCCCGGGCTGTCGGGGGCTTCGAGTACTTGTACGTTGCAATCGACAAGTTCACGAAGTGGCCGGAAGTGGAGCCAGTGAGGAAGGTGACCGCGCAGTCAGCAGTCAAGTTCTTCCGGTCGATCGTCTGCCGTTTCGGAGTCCCCAACAGAGTCATCACCGACAATGGGACGCAATTTACAAGTCGCGCCTTCATGCAATACGCCCAGGATCTCGGCGCCAAGGTCTGTTTCGCTTCAGTTGCTCACCCCAGGAGCAACGGTCAAGCGGAAAGGGCCAACGCTGAAGTGCTGCGCGGACTCAAGACCAGGACCTTCGACAGGCTGCACAAGTGCGGGAGAAATTGGATTGAGGAGCTGCCGGCGGCTCTTTGGTCAATTAGGACGACACCAAGCCGAGCCACCGGACAGACACCTTTTGCTCTGGTCTATGGAGCGGAAGCGGTTATCCCCACGGAACTCGTATACGGATCTCCTCGGGTGCTCGCTTATGACGAGCTCGAGCAAGAGCGGCTGCGCGAAGATGACGCGCTGCTCCTTGAGGAAGGACGTCTCCAGGCTGCGGTACGAGCTGCTCGGTACCAGCAAGCCTTGCGTCGCTACCATAGCCGCAAGGTCAAGGCCAGGAGTCTCGAGGAGGGCGACCTTGTTCTTCGGCGAACTCAGTCGGCCAAGAATTCCAACAAGTTGACGCCGAAGTGGGAAGGACCTTATCGGGTGAGACAAGTCACGAGGCCCGGCGCTGTCCGCCTCGAGACCGAAGAAGGCGTACCAGTGAGCAACTCCTGGAACATAGAGCATCTTCGCAAGTTTCACCCATAAGGCGCGGTTGCCGTGACCCGTTCCGGCAACCATCGGTTTGTACAGGCCTTGCCGCTGTTGCATGTAACCCCTTGTACAAAGCCAGGCGAAGCCCCTGGCACCAGATCAAGTTGCCCTGTTAGGCGACCTTGTTCTCTCGCGCGTTCAGTCGGCCAAGAATTATAACAAGTTGACGCCGAAGCAGGAAGGCCCTTGTTGGGTGGAACGAGTCGCGAGGCCCGGCGCTGTCCGCCTCAAGACCGAAGAGGGCCTACCAGTGAGCAACTCCTGGGAACATAGAGCATCTTCGCAAGTTCCGCCCACTAGGCGCGGTTGCCGTGATCCGCTCCGGCAACCACCGGTTTGTACAGGCCTTGCCGCTGCTGCATGTAACCCCTTGTACAAAGCCAGGCGAAGCCCCTGGCACCAGATAAAGTTGCCCTGTTAGGCGACCTTGTTCTCTGGCACGTTCAGTCGGCCAAGAATTATAGCAAGTCGACGCCGAAGCAGGAAGGCCCTTATCGGGTGAGACGAGTCGCGAGGCCCGGCGCTGTCCGCCTCAAGACCGAAGAGGGCCTACCAGTGAGCAACTCCTGGGAGCATAGAGCATCTTCGCAAGTCTCGCCCATAAGGCGCGGTTGCCGTGATCCGCTCCGGCAACCACCGGTTTGTGCAGGCCTTGCCGATGTTGCATTTAAGCCCTCGTACAAAGCCAGGCGAAGCCCCTGGCCGAAAAAAGAGAAGCGCTGGCGCCCTAGATTTTAGCATGCATGCTGAGTCAGAGTCTCGTCCTTGGTTAGGGTTGTCAGTTCCTAACTGTCGCTAACCCCTAACTTAGAGGTCGAGTCCGCGTCTTTTCCCGTCCTTTCCCTTTGGCTCACAGGAATTGAATGTCCTTGCCGGGCCGCTCAAGGACAAGGAAGAGGAGAAGGACGAGCCGACGCCTACGCCCCAGCGAGCCAGAGTCGCCGGGGGCTGCAGCCTCAGATAAGTTTTTGCATCCCTCATCATGCATTCTCTTATGGACTGTGGGATTTGAAAGCCTCCTTTCCTCCTGGAAAGCTACCGTGCTCTCTTAGCGGCCAGCCCCAGAGCACGTTCCTGGGGCCCGTTTCGATAGCAGCCGCGGCAGCAAGAGGGAGGGAAGCGAGGGGCCGGAACCCGCCTGCTCCTCGCCTCCGCCAAGGGCGTGAGAAAGGTCGAGCAGTGCGGGGGAGCGGCTGGGCCTGTTGCCGGGCGAGAACTGTCTATCTTAACGATGTAAAGGATTCGTTCCTTACCGCGGTTTCCACCCGCGAGACAAATGATCCGGCAAACATCCCCTTTTCATTAAAAACATTCCACTCAGGTACAGTTCAGAGAGAATGAAAAACATGAAAAGAGGGATTACAAGGCTTAAACGCAACTAAGGCCCAAAGGCTTACAAGCTGAAAAGAGATAAGGTGCCCGTAATCCCTTTCTTGTCTCTCTCCTCAGGAGGTAGAGCAAGTAGGCGAAGAGGGCGAAAGGGGCGCCTAGATGAGCTACGGGTGGCAGAAGGCACCAAGAGAAGATCCGGGGGCTCCGCCCGGGGGTCTCCGGAGGCTGAAGAAGACGGAGGCGCCGGAGGCAGAGCTGGAAGATGAGGCAGCGGCCGTGCCGCCAGCCTCTTCCTCTTCCGCAGCCTCGCCACTCCAGCCGCCCGAGGAGATCAAGCCCCCCCCCCCCGGCAAGAGGAGCTTGCCGGGCCAAAGAGAAGACCCCGGTGGTCGTCACCGAGAGCAAGGGTGATGACGGTGTCTGGGGCGCATCTGGAACACGAGGCGCCGGAGCGTCAGCCAGCTGTCGAAGTCGGCCCGTACTCCGACTTCGCGGCCTTTGACGTCCGCCCTCTGTCCTCCTCAGCAGCCCCCCCTGCGCCAGTCGCCCAAGGAGACGACCCCGGGGAGTTCACGGAGCCCGGCGCGGTCGACGGGGCCGCCGGCGCCACCCGGAGCTGCGGTCGACGCCTAGTCGTACCCGTCATCCCGGCGGCTGCTCCCCTCGTCGTCGCTGTCGCTCCCCTCCTCGTCACTCTCGCTCGAGGAGGAGCCTTCGCTGTCGGAGGAGCTATCTTCGCAGCAACGGGCCCGGATACCGAAGCCCCAGAAGGCCTTGACGGAGAGGAGGTCCTCCCCCACTAGCTTGAAGTGGAGGGTGAACCCCTCCGTCAAGCTGTGTATCCGGGCGAACGTCTTCCACCCGCGGCCCAGACGCACCACGCCGGGGGCTCGGGACTCAACGTGGACTCGCGTCCCGCTGATCCCGCAGCCCCTCATGCGCAGGTTTAGCGTCTCGGGCTGCTCCACCTCCAACACGTTCGCGAATGGAGCGGGGAGCCGGAGGTGGCGACGAGGCGCCCGGCGCAGCCTGATAATGAACTCACAGGGGTCGTCCCCGAGATGGACCGCAGGAAGGAACGGAGCCGCTGGCGGGGGCGAGGGCGGCGCACCGATCCGTCCGCCCCGAGCGCCTCGGCCCCGTCCACGACCTCGCCCGCGACCTCGCCCTCTCCCTCTTCCCCCAACGATCGGCTCCGCCGCCGCGGGCGCAAGGGGAGGAGGGGCGCGTTGCCGAGCAGACACCCTCGCGGCGATCGAAGAAGAATCAGGGTTCCCCCCCTCCATCGCAGATGGGGGAAGGAAACCAGAAGCGGAAGGAGGAAGGAGATGGAGTGCGTATTTCCGTCGCCCCCTCTCGCTCCTTATAAAGGAGCGGAGTGGGACCGCGGCCGCCCCGCTCCTCCAATAGAAGCGGAGGAAGGGCAGGCGACTGGGGCCGACCCACTGCATCGGCCCGCGCCGGCCCGACTCCCTGCCTCCGCCGCCGCGACTCCGAGTGCATGAGGACCGCGTGGTGGGCGCACAGAACCGAGGCGACGGGCGGGACGACCTCTCCCCGTCCCGTGACTATGGGGAACGGGCGCCTCGAAAACCGTGCCCCACCACCGTTCATTTATTGAGCCGCGCCTCCGCACCTCCCTCCACTTAAAGAGGGAACGGGCGTTTTCGCCACCCACGACGCCGCGGTAGGCGCGCGCCGCCTGGGGAAGGCGCGACGGATGCGGAGTTAAGGAGCAGCGCGACCAAGGCCACGGGTGCCCGTGCACTGTTAGGGCCTGGCCCAACGACGCTCGGCACCATGTGTGGCCCAGGCCCGGGGGCTCCTGTCGGTGTACTAAAGTAGGGGTACCTTAGTACCCCAGACTTGTGCACGGGCAGTTGTAGCACCCTGCGGCAAGGCCCGCCCCGGAAGCGCCAAGAGAAGACCAAGCATTCAAGACAAGGCCCCCGGCAAGAGGAGCTTGCCGGGCCGAGAAGACAAGACCCCGGCAAGAGGAGCTTGCCGGGACGACTGCGCCCATTTAAGGCCATCCAAGAACAAAGTATAACGAGACAGAAGATCGAGCCCCCGACAAGAGGAGCTTGTCGGGAAGGCCGAACCCAGGCATCACAAGAGAAGCCCGCCGTGGCCCGCCAAGCGCCCCGGCAAGGCCTGATAGCTGGCACGCTATCAGGCACAGGAAGACGACCCCCGCGGCAAGCCACTTGCCGCGGCAAGATCGCCACCTCAAGGCTGCGCTCCAGCTCGCCCGCCACGCGTCGCTCCGGGGCTTACCCCGAGGGCACGTGGCGAGGCACCGCGCAGCCTGGGGCATGCGGTGGCATGCAGACCGCCATCGTGGCGAACGGTGGCGCACCTAACGGTCCGCCTCGGTGCTGTCCGGGCGACCGTGACGGGCATTTAATGCCCTTGTCCCCTACCGTCAGAAGTAGGTATGATAACACTGTGCCGCACTGTAGCGCCACCGTTCCCGCACTATTACAGCTACCACCCCTTTTACACTTTTACCCCTTTCTCCTACGTTGACACCTGTCGGTGACCCCTTTGCGCTATAAAAGGAGGCCCGTGTGCGACGTAGAAGGGGTTGGGGGGTTCCAGAGAGGTTCCGGGGTTCGGTTCCAGAGAGGTTCCGGGTTCCGGGGTTCGGAGAATCGGCACCCAGACAGCCATACGCTCGGTGCAGCTAGCTCCCCAAGCTCCCGAGCTCCCCAGTTCAATACAACTAAGCAGGAGTAGGGTTTTACGCGTCCATCGCGGCCCGAACCTGGGTAAACCGCCCGTGTGCTCGCTTCGATCTGCTCTCCGCGCTCCCTCCGCCCCCCTCCGGACAACGAAAGGGGCTCCGGCCCCATAGGTGCCCGCGGGGGACAGCCCGTCCGCCCCGACATAGGTCAGCGTCACCTGGGTGCATTAGGGCCCTGTTTAGTGATTAACTACCATGCTAATGACGTGGGCCCACCTATCATTGTAGTCAACGGCCAGTCTAAACCGACCGCGCGCGCGGTGGGATCGCCGACAACCACACAGCGCGGCGGCCCGCACGAAGCCGATGGCTCCGACGACCAAAAGGTCGGCCGCGAGCACCTAGCGAACGAGCGCAACGAGGTGTGTGCAGCGGTGCAAGGAACGTGTGCAGGCGTGGCCGGAAACGATGGATGCGGCGACGGACGATGGCGGCTACGAGCGGAGCTCGACGGACTCGACGATGGGGACGGCCAAAGCAAAAAGGGAGGAGCGCGGCCGGCGCAGCGGCTTACAGCGAAGCTCGTAGGGGGCTCAGGGGCGCCAGGGGGTCGGAGAACGGCCGGAGCGACGATGAGACAAAGGCGGCGGTCGACCAAGGGGATTGACGCGGGCAACGTCGCTGGCGCACCTCGTCCTTGATCCAGTGGCGGAGACGAAGGAGACGACCTCGCTGGAGCTCCTCGACAGCTTGGAACGACGAATGGTAGCCGGTGGCCACATGGACGAGCAGCGCCGGTGACGGCCACCTTGACCGAGGGGAGATCTTAGGGGAGGGAGAGATGGAAGGAGTGGGGAGGGGAGACGAGGGGAGCGAGGCGCTGCAAGGTGGGGCGTTGCCGTATCCCCTCCGACGGGGGTAGCGAGGCGGTCGGGCGGCGATGAGCTGGAGCCCTTCCCCCCCCCCCCCCCGGTCGGTCGAACAGGGAAGGAGGGAGACGACCCTGGGAGGGGTTGGGTCGGTCGGATGAGGTAGGTGGGCCGGCCGGCTGGCCGAGTAGGCCTGCCTAGCGGCTAAGGCCCAGGCAGAGAGGGGGGGTTCTTTTACTTTTACTTTTGCTCTTTTCTTTTTATAGAAAAAGCATGGTAATATTTGGGCTGCCAAAAGGATTTTGTAAAATGTGGGACTTGGCCACATAATTACATTGCAATAGTTAGCACTGCCACAAAAAAGGTTGTGAGGCTTTTGAAATAGTTTGAAATTTTTATAAAGTAAAAAGCCATTTAAACTATTGTTTTAGCCACTGCTTTAATTGCTTTAGGCCATTTAGACACCTTGCAAAAAATGTTGGTTCACCACCAATATTAACAAATGACTATTTGCAACAAGATGAACATTTTAGATCTCCTGTCTGACAAATAAGAGTTTTTTACTTTAGATTGGATTTGAATTTGAATCGGTGATTTAGATCAAGTGAAGATTAGCAACAGTAACAATGATGACAAGGCATCATTAGAAGGGGATTACTGTAGCATGATTCTCGGGGTGTTACATTACTCGAAGCTATATTTTTATTCTTCACATACTATGTGTTTTGCTTGGAGCGTCTTGTATGGTATTGGTGTTTTGTTGTTTTATTTTGTGTTTTAAGTCTTGATTCCTTGCTGGACACACCTATTTGAGATAGCCAAAATTATGTCATGACTTGTTTGAATTGCTCTCTATGCTTCACTTAAAAAATTTATGAGCTATGGACTTGCTCTAGTGCTTCACTTATATCTTTTTGAGCATGGTGTGCTTTAGTATTTTTTTAAGAAATGCTCTCTCACTTCACTTAGATCTATTTGAGAGTTAGAATTTTTTTTAAAAAATTCTTTTGCTTCACTTAAATTAATTTGAGAGAAAGAAATATTATGCTCATGATCTTCACTTATATTTGTTTGACCTTATCAAAAGCAAATATGAAAATTAGTCCCAACGTGATAGATATCAAAGAAGGATATAACAAAAACTTTCATGAAGATCATTGGACAAAATAAACTTGATTCCTTGTAATAGTTTTGAGATATGATGATGTGACATGTGAGTCATGTTGATGAGTAATTATGCTTTAGTAAGAATATTGGTCTTAAGGTTTGTGATTCCCTATGCAAGCACAAAATCCAATGGTTTTGCAATGAAATTACATCCTACTTGTGGTGCATTATTCAGTGTTAATTATGCTCATTGCCCGCTTATGAAAATTTTCGTTTCTTGGTTGGTTGATTCTCAATCTTTTGCTAGCCTTCATTTTGCACTAAGTATGATCACTACGTGTGCATCCAAAATCCTTTAAACCAGTTTTACCACATCAGTCCACTATATCTACTTATATGTGGTATCCTTTTGTCGTTCTAAGCAAATTTGTATGTGCCATCTCTAATTTTCAAAATAAACTTCTCTTTTGTGTGTTCGTACTGCTCGCGGAGCGGTGAGGGGTGGCTAATATTTTCCATGCTAGATGTGTTATTCTCACGATGAGTGTTTATTCACTTGTCATTGCACGAGAGTAAGGCAAAGGTATTAGGGATGCCTAGTCCCGAAATGAAAAATTAATTTAGTTTATGTTGTCAAATAATAAATTCCTTGGAAAGTGTTGGTATGGAAGGCAACCGTGGATTCGGCTAGCCATGGAAAGTGAAAGTATGGTGGAAAAAGGCCTATCTAGCTTGGAAAGTGTTGGGAACTCTAAGTCATTTTCGTTGGTGGGAAAGGCACACCTCCCAAAATGTTTTTATCTCTAAGTTTTTTGCTTTGAGCTCTGGCACCTCTACAAATCCCTACCTCCCTCTGCGAAGGGCCTTTCTTTTACTTTATGCAATTTTTATTTTTGAATTTAGTCTCCGTCTTCTCTTATAAAGCACCAACTAGGGGGCACTATGATCGTACTTGAGCATTGGGTGTAGCTAATATTCGAGTGTGTTTCATGAATGGATCAATGATTGAGCATGATGGGCTAGGGATAGCTTATTTTAGCGTTGATATTTTGAAAGACATGGTTGCTTGTTGATATGCTTGAGTATTTAAGTTGTCATGTCAAAACTAGAGTATTGCTTTGAACAATATAAAATTCCAAATGTCCATGCTATAAAGAAAAGAAATATGATATGACATGTTAGGCAGCATTCCACATAAAAAATTCAGTTTTTATCACTTACCTACTCGAGGACGAGTGGGAGTTAAGATTGGGGATGCTGATACGTCTCCAACGTATCTATAATTTTTTATTGTTTCATATTGTTATATTATCAATCTTGGATGTTTTATAATCATTTTATAGTCATTTTATATCATTTTTTGGTACTAACCTATTGACATAGTGCCAAGTGACAGTTGATGTTTTCTGCATGTTTTTACATTGGAGGAAATCAATACCAAACAGAGTCCAAATGCAACGAAACTTTACGGAGATTTTTTTGGACCAGAAGACACCCAAATGGCCAAGGCTGTGCCTGGGGGGTGATCCGAGGGGAGCACAACCCACCAGCGTGCGCCAGGAGGCCCAGGTGGGTTGTGCTCACCTCGGGTGCCCCCCGGACCGCCTCTTTGCTCTATAAATACACCAATATTCCAGAAACCCTAGGGGAGTATATGAAAATCAATTCCAACCGCCGCAGAGTCCAGAACCACCAAATCCAATCTAGACACCATCAAGGATGGGGTTCACCACTTCCATTGGTGCCTCTCCGATGATGTGTGAGTAGTTCTTTGTAGACCTTCGGGTCCGTAGTTAGTAGCTAGATGGCTTCCTCTCTCTTGCTGAATTCTCAATACAATGGTCTCTTGGAGATCCATATGATGTAACTCTTTTTGCGGTGTGTTTGTTGGGACCGGATGAACTTTGAGTTTATGATCAGATCTATGTTTTTATATCCATGAAAGTTATTTTAGTTTCTTTGATCTCTTATATGCATGATTTCTTATAGCCTCGTATTTCTTCTATGATATTTGGGTTTTGTTTGGCCAACTTGATCTATTTATCTTGCAATGGGAAGAGGTGCTTTGTAGTGGGTTCGATCTTACGGTGCTTGATCCCAGTGACAGAAGGGGAACCGACGCGTATGTATCGTTGCTACTAAGGATAAAATGATGGGGTCTATCTCTACATAGATAGATCTTGTCTACATCATGTCATTGTTCTTATTGCATTACTCCATTTCTCCATGAGCTTAATACACTAGATGCATGTTGGATAGCAGTCGATGTGTGGAGTCATAGTAGTAGATGCAGGCAGGAGTCGGTCTACTAATCTTGGACGTGATGCATGTATAATGATCATTGCCTGGATACTGTCATGAGTATTTGAAGTTGTATCAATTTCCCAATAGTAATTTGTTTACCCACCGTTTGCTATTTTTCCAAGAGAAGCCACTGGTGGAACCTACGGCCCCCGGGTCTCTTTCTCATATTATTTTCCTTTGCGGCCTATTTTCCTTTGCTTTTATTTTCAGATCTATTAAACCAAAAATACAAAAGTACCTTCCTCCATTTTATTCTCATTTATTTTATTTGGCGTTCGATCTATCAATCTACTACAATTTTATCTACCGTCCACGTGCCAATTTCTGGCGCCGTTTCCCGAAAGGGTTGACAACCCCTTTAACACGTTGGGTTGCGAGTGGTTGTTATTTGTGTGCAGGTGCTGTTTACGTTGTGTTGTTTGGTTCTCCTACTGGTTTGATAACCTTGGTTTCATCATTGAGGGAAATACCTACCACTGTAGTGCTGCATCATCCCTTCGTCTTTGGGGAAATACCGATGTAGCTTTGAGCCGCATCAATGCGGCACAACAACGGTAGGTATTTCACTCAGTGATGAGACCAAGGTTATCGAACCAGTAGGAGAATCACGCAACACTATGGAACGGCACCTGCACACAAATAACAAATACTCGCAACCCGGTGTGTTAAAGGGGTTGTCAATCCCTCCCCGACAACGGCGCCCGAAATTCCTTTTGATGTCTGTTTGAACTACGTCGGTATTTCCCCAAAGAGGAAGGGATGATGCAGCACAAGAACGGTAGGTATTTCCCTCAGTGATGAGACCAAGGTTATCGAACTAGTAGGAGATCCACACAACACTACATGAACGGCACCTGCACACAAATAACAAATACTCACAACCCGACGTATTAAAGGGGTTGCCAATTCCTTTCTGGCAATGGCGCCAAAAATTGGCAAGTAGACGGGATAAAAATATGATAGATTGGATAAATAGATCTCGTGGGAACGCGAGATAAAATAAATAAGAATAAATTGCAGCAAGGTATTTTTGGGTTTTTGGAAATATAGATCTGAAAATAAAAGCAAATGAAAATAGATCGCAAAGGCAAATATAATAAAGAAGAGACTCGGGGGCCGTAGATTTCACTAGTGGCTTCTCTCGAGAAAAATAGCAAACGGCTGGTAAACGAATTACTGTTGGGCAATTGATAAAACTTCAAATGATCATGATGATATCCAGGTAATGATCATTATATAGGCATAACGTCCAAGATTAGTAGACCGACTCCTGCCTGCATCTACTACTATTACTCCACACATCGACTGCTATCTAGCATGCATCTAGTGTATTAAGTTCATGGGAAAACGGAGTAATGCAACAAAAACGATGACATGATGTAGACAGGATCTATTTATGTAGAAATAGACCCCATCTTGTTATCCTTAAAAGCAACGATACATACGTGTCGGTTCCCCTTCTGTCATTGGGATTAAGCACCGTAAGATCGAACCCATCACATAGCACCCCTTTCCATTGCAAGATAAATAGATCAAGTTGGCCAAACAAAATCCAAATATCGGAGAAGAAATACGAGGCTATAGGAAATCATGCATATAAGAGATCAAACAAGACTCAAATAACTTTCATGGATAAAAAGATAGATCTGATCATAAACTCAAAGTTCACCGGATCCCAGCAAACACACCGCAAAAAGAGTTACATCATATGGATATCCAAGAGACCATTGTATTGAGAATCAAAAGAGAGAGAGGAAGCTATCTAGCTACTAACTACAGACTTGTAGGTCTACAATGAACTACTCACTCATCATCGGAGAGGCACCAATGGACATGATAAACCCCTCCGTGATGGTGTCTAGATTGGATCTGGTGGTTCTGGAACTTGCGGCGGCTGGAATTAATTTTCGTCAACTCCTCTAGGGTTTCTGGAATATTGGGGTATTTATAGAGTAAAGAGACGGTTCGGGAGGCCACCGAGGTGGGCACAACACACCAGGGCGGGCCTGGGTCTCCAGGCGCGCCCTGCTGTCGTGTGCTCACCTCGGGCTCCCTCTTTGGTACTTCTTTGGCCCATTGGATGTCTTCTGGTCCAAAAATATCCACAAAAATTTGCGTTGCGTTTGGACTCCGTTTGGTATTGATTTCCTGCGATGTAAAAAACATGCAGAAAACAACAACTGGCACTTGGCACTATGTCAATAGGTTAGTACCAAAAAATAATATAAAATTATTGTAAAACATCCAAGAATGATAATATAATAGCATGGAACAATAACAAATTATAGGTACGTTGGAGACGTATGAATCTTCTAGACTAAGGAATAGAATACCTCTCTTCTTCCATGTTGGCTTGGGTGGTAGTTTAGGAAGTCCAATCATCGGCATTTCTTAGTATATTATTTAATAGTTCTTCATCTTGTTCAGTAGTACGTTCCCTGAAAGCACAACCAGCACAACTATCTATGTAGTCCCTAGAAGCATCGGTTAGTCCATTATAGAAGATATCACGTATTTTATTTTTCTTGAGGATGATCAGGCAAAGCATTAAGTAATTGGCGAAGCCTCTCCGAATATTGAGGGAGATTCTCTTCTTCAAATTGCACAAAGTTATATATTTCCTGTAAGACCGCTTGTTTCTTATGAGTAGGAAAATACTTTTCAAAGAAACAATATATCAAATCCTGGGGACTACGCACACAACCAGGAACAAGGGTATTGAACTATTCTTTAGCATCATCCTTTAATGAAGTTTTAATATTTCAGTTCTTACCACTTCCTTCATCTTAGGATTCAGTCATCGCGATCAACAAATGGTTTAGCATCAAGCTCCGTATTAATCTTGTGCTGACAGAGAGTGGGAATAATGCCCTTAAGATCATCAAGAGTATATCCAATAACAGCTCGGTGCTTCCTCGGAGTTTTTAATAGTCTTTTCTCTTCATGCTCTATAAGGTTGGCACTAATAATAACAGGATATATCTTCTTTTCATCTAGATAAGCTTATTTCAATGTATCAGGTAATTGTTTCAATTCAAACACAGGATCACCCTTAGGTGGAGGAGGACCTCCTAGAGTTTCAATAGGCAAATTGTGTTTGAGAATAGGCTCTTGGTCAAAGAATATCCTATCTATTTCATTTCTTCCATGCAAGTGAATATCATTTTCATGGTCGAGCAAATATTGTTCTAATAGATCAGTAGGGGGTACGGCAATAGAAGCATGACCAATTATTTCATCCTTACTGGCAATTCTTTATCATGAGGTTGCCTATGAAACTTAGATAAATTAAACTCATGAGACACATCACCAAAGTTGACACTGACTGTTTCTTTCTGCAATCTATCTTAGCATTAACAGTGTTCAAGAAAGTTCTACCAAATATAATGGGACAAAAATCATCTTGTGGAGAACCAAGAACTAGAAAATTGGTAGGGCATTTTATTTTCCCACACAATACTTCAACATCTCTAACAATCCCAAGTGGTGTGATAGTATCTCTATTAGCAAGTTTAATAGTAACATCAATATCTTCTATTTCAGCAGGTGCTATATCATTCATAATTTCTTGGTAAAGAGTAAAAGGAATAGCACTGACACTAGCACCCATATCACATAAGTCGTGATAACAATGATCTCGTATTTTAACTGAGACAACCCAACCACGGGTTTATTCTTATCTTTAGTATCGGGTTTGGCAATTCTAGTAGCTTCATCACAAAAGTAAATAACATGCCCATCAACATTATTGAGCAAGAGATCTTTAACCATAGCAGTACTAGGTTCTACTTTAATTTGTTCAGAGAGTCTAGGTGCTCTAATATTACTTTTGTTGACCATGGTTGAAACTTTAGCATGTTCCTTTATCCTAACAAGGAAAGGTGGTTTTTCAATATAAGCAGTAGGCACAACTGGATCAGCATTGTAAATAATAGTTTCATCATTAACTATAACGGTTCCTCAAACTTTTCTTTAATAGAGGGATGATATTTAAATCACTTCTCCTTAAAGAGATCAATGTGAGTAGCAAATGATTCACAAAAATAAACTACTATCTCAGAGTCAAGTCCATATTTAGTGCCAAAATTATGAAGACCATCGGTAACCATAAAAGTTTCAAAATAATCAAACTCAAGTTTTATACCTGACTCCTTACCTTCATCGAATTCCCAATATTCAGAGTTGCATTTAATTCTTTCCAAGATATTCCTTCTGAATTCAATAGTCTTCTTCATAAAATAACTAGTACAAGAAGTATCGAGCATGGATCGATCATTATGAGAAAGCCAAGCATAAAAATTCTGTATAATAATTTCTCTTGAGAGCTCATGATTGGGGCATGTATATAACATTGAGTTAACGCTCCCCCAAGCTTGAGAGATACTTTATCCTGCACGAGGCCAAAAATTATATATATAATTCTGATCATGATGAACTAGATGCATAGGATAGAACTTTTGGTGAAATTCCATTTTCAATCGGTTCCAGTTCCAAGCTCCAATATCATCACATAGCCTATACCATGTCAATGCTCCCCCCCCCCAAGATAAAGGGAAAACCTTCTTCTTAACTTCATCTCCGGATAAACCTGCAAGCTTAAACAATTCCCAAATTTCATCCACATATATCAAGTGCATATCAGGATGCTTCGTTTCATCTCCTGCATAAGGATTAGCTAGCAACTATCATACCCGAAGGAATTTCATAACCAATATTTTCAGTAGGTGCAGTAGGTTGAGGGGAAACTCTTTGTGTTTCTGGTCGAGGTGATGATACCCCGAACAAACCCCTCAAAGGATTGTTTTCCATAGTGACAAGTGACAGTAAATTTCAGCACGTAATGCAAATTTTTCCTTACCGATTTCCAATTAACAAGAGCGCTTCACTCCCTGGCAACGACGCTAGAAAAGAGTCTTGATGACCCACAAGTATAGGGGATCAATCGTAGTCCTTTCGATAAGTAAGAGTGTCAAACCTACCGAGGAGCAAAAGGAAATGACAAGCGGTTTTCAGCAAGGTAATTTCTGCGAGCACTGATATTGTAGGTAACAGGTAGTTTGATAGCAAGATAATTTGTAACAAGTAACAATGAAGATAGTAACAATAAGTGAACCAAGGTATCCCAATCCTTTTTTGCAAAGGATAGGCCGAAACGGTGTCTAATAACAAGTGAATGCTCTTGAGGACACACAGGAATTTCATCTAGTCACTTTCATCATCTTTGTTTGATTCGCGTTCGCTACTTTGATAATTTGATATGTGGGTTGGCCAGTGCTTGGTTGTTATTCTTACTTGAAAAATCCTCCCACTTATGATTAACCCCTCTCGCAAGCACCCGCAACTACGAAAGAAGAATTAAGATAAAAATCTAACCATAGCATTAAACATATGGATCCAAATCAGCCCCTTACGGAATAGCGCATAAACTAGGGTTTAAGCTTTTGTCACTCTGGCAAACCATCATCTAATAACTACTCCACAATGCATTCCCTTAGGCCCAAGGATGGTGAAGTGTCACGTAGTCGACGTTCACGTAACACCACTAAGGGAATCACAACATACATACCATCAAAATATCGAACGAATATCAAATTCGCATGATTACTTGCAACATGACTTCTCCCGTGTCCTCAAGAACAAAAGTAACTACTCAAAAATAATATTCATGCTCAAGACCAGAGGAGTAATAAATA
This sequence comes from Aegilops umbellulata, assembly GCA_032464435.1. NCBI lineage: Eukaryota > Viridiplantae > Streptophyta > Magnoliopsida > Poales > Poaceae > Aegilops > Aegilops umbellulata. The sequence continues at coordinate 225,426,072 of CP136060.1, forward strand.
TCATAATGGATCTGAATGTATAATCTTCCATCGAATAAACCAACTAGCATCAACTACAAGATGTAATCAACACTACTAGTCACCCACGGGTACCAATCTGAGGTTTTGTCACAAAACTGAACACAAGAAATAAACTAGTGTTTTGAGATGAGATGGTGTTGGTGAAGATGCTGACGAAGATTGATTCTCCCCGGGTGAGAGGGTTGTTGGTGATAACGATGGCTTCGATTTCTCCCTCCCGGAGGGAAGTATCCCCGGCGGAATCGCTCCACCGGAGAGCAAAAGTGCTCCTGCCCAAGTTCTGTCTCGAGGCAGCGGTGTTCCGTCCAAAGTCCTCTCCTTATTTTTTCTAGGCCAAAAGACCTTATGTACCAGAAGATGGGCACCGAAGGTGGGCCAGGGAGCCCACTACCCACCAGGGCGCGCCTGGAGGGGGTGGCGCACCCTGGTGCCTAGTGGGCACATGGGTGGTCCCCTCTGGTATTTCTTTCCTCCAATATTTTTTATATATTTCAAAATAATTATCCATAAAATTTCAGCTCATTTGGAGATGTGTAGAACATGTATCTCTGATAGAGCTTTTTCAGGTCCAGAATTCCAGCTGCCGGTATTCTCCCTCTTGGGTAAACCTTGCATATTATGAGAGAAAAAGGTATTAGAATTACTCCACAATGTGTTATATTGGATAAAAACACTATAAATAACACTAGGGAAACATGATGCAAAATGGACGTATCAATAACCCAGAAGTATAGAGGATCACCACAGTCTTCGAGGGTAGTATTTCACCCAAATTTATCGATTCGACACAAGGGGAGCCAAAGAATATTTATGAGCTTTAGCACGTGAGTTCTCAATTCAAGCACACCTGGAGAACTGAATATATGTAGCAAAGTGTTTAGTAGGACAACAGTTTAATAGTTTGATAGCAGTGGTAACGATAGCAATAGTAACACGAATGGTAGCAGTTTTCTTGTGATTGTAACAACAGCAACAAAAATAGTAACTTAGCAAAGACCAATATGAGAAAATCAGAGGCATTGGATCGGCGATGGATATTTGTGCTGGATGAAATTCATCATGTAACAGTCACAACCTAGAGCGATACACAATAACTCAAATTCATTAATTCAATGTAGGCATATATTCCTTATGTAGTTATGCGTGCTTATAATAAGAAATTGCATAACATCTTTTGTCCTAGCCTCCCCTGGGAGCGGGTTCCATAAGGAAATCTAAGGTATATTAAGGCCTCCTTTTGGTAGAGAACCGGAACAAAGTATTAACACTCAATGAATAATGAACTCCTCATACTACGGTCATCGCCAAAGTGAATCCCAATTATTGTCACATTGGGGTCTACGGATCATAACACACAATAGGTTCATACAAATTGTAAGATAGGATCCAAAACTCACTTATATTCATGAAAACATAATAGGTCCAGATCTGAAATCATGGCACTCGGGCCCTAGTGAAAGTATTAGGCATAGCAAAGTCATAGAAACATCAATCTCAGAACACAATGGATACTAGGGATCAATCCCTAAAAAATTGAATCGATTACATGACAAATCTCATCCAACTCCGTCACCGTCCAACAAACCTACAAAGGAATTACTCACTCTCGATGGTGAGTATCATGGAATTATTGATGAAGAAGGGTTGGTGATGATGATGGCGATGAATCCCCATCTATGGAACCCCGAACAGACTCCAGTACAACCCTCTAGACGAAGAACAGGAGGTGGCGGCGACCCAATATCGCAAAACATGATGAAACTTCTTCTCTTATTTTTCCTCGGGGAAAAGAAATTTACACAGTTGGAATTAGGTCAGGCGGCCACATGTGGGACCCACAAGGCATCAGGGTGCGCCAAGGGGGGTGTGCGCGCCATGTTGCATTGTGAGGAACTGGTGGCCCCCTCTGGTGGATCTTTGTTCCGGTATTTTTTATTTATTCCATAAAAAATATCTGCAGAGTTTCATCCGATTCCGAGAACTTTTATTTCTGCACAAAAACAACACCATGGTAGTTCTGCTGAAAACAACGCTAGTCCGGGTTACTTCCATTCAAATTGTCAAAATTAGAGTCCAAAACAAGAGCAAAAGTGTTTGAAAAAATAGATACGATGGAGACGTATTAGCGCCTTCTACGCGGCTCACCCGCCGCCTCCTATGTCGGCCCAACCATCCTTCAACTCCGCACTGCTCGGCCCTCCCACGGCCGGCACCGGTGGCTTTGCCAGCTCCTCCAGCAATCGTGGGCACCAGAAGAAGCAGAAACATATCCCTTCGGGTCAGGCCCGCTCCTCCTTCGGCGATGGAGCGCGTGGTGTATTCCTTCCCGCTCCACGTCCACTCGCTCCTACCATGACCCCAGGCGCACCCAGCTACAAACAGCGCCATACCATCACCACAATGAGATCAAGCCGCCCTGAACCATATGTCACTACACCCGCCCACACTGGACCCGGCGGCGATTATATCTTCGACAGCGATGCTTCTTCTCATATGGGCTCCGGTTCTGGTATACCCTTTTCCCCTCCTAACCCCTCCTCTCCAACCTCGATCATCATCGAAAATGGTGCTCTGTTGCCTATCACCAGTGTTTGCTCCACCTCTTATCCCACACCCTCTCGTCCACTCTCCCTTCTCGAAATTCTTATCTCCCCCTCTCTCATTAGAAATCTTGTATGTTTTCGTGCTTTTACTCGTGACAATTTAGTTTCCTTTCAATTTGACCCTACCGGTTTTTCTATAAAGGATCTGGCCACCAAGACGGTGTTTCTCACTTATGGCACCAGCGCCTCGACATTGCCACGCCACCATCGTCGCTGCTAACCTATGGCACCAGCGCCTCGGCCATCCCGGCGCTGCCGCCCTAGCAAAAGTGTCTATGTATTTCAAGTTCAACTTGAATAAGAGCCCCACGTCTTGTTGTGATGCTTGTCGCTTGGGCAAACACGTTAGGCTCCCTTTTAGTTCATCTTCTTCTCAAATTAGTTTCCCATTTGAGCTTTATCATTGTGATCTATGGACAAGTCCTCTCTTAAGTGTATTTGGTTATCAATTTTACTTAGTAATTCTTGATGATTTTACGCATTATGTGCGGAGTTTCCATATACGTCGCAAGTCTGAAGTTCATTATCTCCTCACTTGCTTCAACGTATATGTTCAAAAACAGTTCTTTCGCCCCATCTTAGCCTTGCAAACAAACAATGGCTGTGAATTTGACAACTTTGCAAACTGTGCGCTTTTCGAGTCCCGCAACACTCTCCTCCGTCTAACCTGCCCTTACACTTCCCAACAAAATAGGAAAGGTGAATGCATCTTACGCACTCTCAATGATGGTGTTTGAACCCTTCTGTTGCATGCTCACATGCCTCCACCATGGTGGGTTGAACCCCTCGCCACATCTACATATCTCCTCAACCATAGACCTTGCAAGCCCAAGTTCCTCACCACGCCCTACGAGCTCCTCTTCGGACATGCACCTAAATTTCACCATTTACACGTATTCGGCTGCCCCTGTTACCCCAATTTGCTCGCAACAACTCCCAACAAACTTTCCCCATGCTCGGTTGCGTGTGTTTATTTGGGATACCCCATTGACCGCAAGGGCTACCATTGCTACGAACCCCTCTCCCATCGCATCATTTTTTCTAGGCATGTCACCTTCTTTGAGTCAGTTTTTCCGTTCCAAACCCTGTCTCCCACGCCCGAATCCCAGCTGAATCAACTCTTGATCCGCCTACCCTAGATCACGTCGATCCTGCATGCGCACTGCCCCAACCGACCCCTCCTGCTTTGCTCATGGCTCTCCCATGCAGCCCACACCCTCCACTTCCTCTCCACACACGCAACCCACCACTTCTGGGCCTTCTTCCCCCAACATCCCACTTTCCTCCAATCGGTCTTCTTCCCCGTCTTCCATCCCCCTCCCTCCCCCCCCCCCCCCCGCGCCGCCGCCTGCCCGCACTCCTCATCTGTGATCACATGGGCCGAACACGACATATTCCAACCCAATCCTCACTACGCCAATCTTCGGGTCACCACCCTCTCTCCTATTCCATCTTCCGTCTACACCGCTCTCCGAGATCCAAATTGGTCGCCGTGATGCAGTCGGAATATGATGCTCTCACGGTGAACTCGACATGGACTCCCGTTCCATGCTATAAACCCCGTTGGGTCATCCGCGGCTTTGCCCAATGCATCGGCATCAATTTCGGAGAGGGTGGTCAAGCCGGTGATGATCCACACTGTTCTCACCCTGGCCTGCTCGCGCGCCTAGCCGGTGCACCAACTCGATGTGAAGAATGCCTTCCTTCACGATTTTCTCGACGAGCAAGTGTACTCCCACCAGTCGACCGGCTTCGTCGATGATGCTTATCCAAGTCACTGTACGACCTCAAACAAGCGCCATGGGCATGGTTTCATTGTTTCGCCGCGTTCGCCAACACCATTGGCTTTATTGTATCATGCTCGGACATATCCCTGTTCATCCTCCGGCGGGGTGCTGACGTCGCTCATCTTCTTCTATACGTTGATGATATCGTACTTGCGGCGTCCATGACAGTTCTCCTTCGCTCCATCGTCAACCAACTCCAACGCGAGTTTGGAATGACAGATACGGGTGCTCTCCATTACTTTCTTGGTACCCAGTGCAGCGTACAACGCGCGGGTTCTTCCTCAACCAGGCCCAGTATGCCGAGGAGCTTATTTGCCGCGTCGGCATGTCACAATGTCATGCTACTTCCACACCAGCTGACATGGCGGCCAAAGTCGCTGCCGACACCGGCGCACTCATGTCAGACCCATCTGAGTATCACAGCCTCTCCGGTGGCTTGCAATATCTCACCATCATATGTCCTGATCTGGCGTACGCGGTGCAACAAGCTTGCCTCCATATGCATGATCCGCGGGACAATCACCTCGCCATCATGAAGCGACTTATGCGGTATGTTCGTGGCACGCTCACGCACGGGCTTCTTCTTCCAGCTTCATCATCAACAAGCATCATTGCGTATTCAGATACGGACTGCACCGGCTGCCCCGACACCCGTCGGTCCACCCAAGTTTACTGCGTGTACCTTGGTGCCACACTCATCAGCTGGTCCTCGAAGCGCCAGGCCATCGTCTCTCGGTCCAGCGCATAAGTGGAGTACCGTGTTGTCGCAAATACTGTTGCTGATTGTGTGTGGCCGCATCATCTTCTTGGTGAGCTCTCCATCTCTCAACCGAAGGCCATAGTCGTCTTCTACGATAATGTCTTGGTTGCGTACATGTCCACTAATCCAGTTCATCATCGGAGGACAAAACACATTGAGCTTGATATTCATTTCATCAGATAAAAGATGGCCCTTGGCGAGTTGTGTATTGTACATGTTCCAACAGCTCAATAGCTAGCCGATATCATGATGAAGGGTTTCCCAACATTAGTTTTCCAGAGCTTTAGGGTCAGTCTCTATGTGTCTCCAGGCGCCGACGACACGACTGCGGCAGGGTGCTAGCGAACGTGCTTCGCTAGTGGTGTAGTGGTCTAGAGTGGCGTTTTGGCACATGGGAGGGTGCACTCCTGGTTTTTAAAATGTGTTTTAAACATATTTTAAAATGTCAAAAAATTCCAAAAAAAAAAATTTGGCATGTACATCTCCATATTGTACATGCTCACAAAGTCGTTTCACAAAAAAAATGACAAGTTATGTGCCGCGTGTAAAAAGACAAAATCCGGTGTTAAAAACTGATTTTCACAAGACATCTTTTTGTCTTTTTACACAAGTCACAAACAATGTCGAAACTGGACGTGCACACATATAATGTCAAGATGTATGCGCCAATTTTTTTTCGGATTTTTCTCACAAATTAAAATATTTTTTACGGTGGCAGGAGCACGCGCTCCGAGGAGAACCAACGGATTTCCGTGTAGTAGTGCCCCCCCCCCCCCACACACACACACACGCACACACACATCTCTCTCTCTGGGGGAATATCAAGTACTCCCGTCCTTCGAGTGCTCCCCATGCTCCAACTTCAAAAAAAATCAATTTTAAATATTTAAAAAAAATCTAAAAATATATATGAATGTTTACAAGGAATATGACTACAACTCTAAAAAAATTCAGGTAAAAACTCTAAATGTACATTGAGAAACAAAAATGTGAAATCTAGCATAAATAGTGTCATAAAAAGACAAAAGCAACATTTGACACTATTTATGTCTAAATTTGTCTTTTTTGTTTCTCAATGTACATTTTCGAGTTTAGACCTGAAATTTTTAGGAGGTGTAGTCACATTCCTTGTGAACATTCACATTTTTTTCAATTTTTTTGAAATATTTAAAATTGATGTTTTACACTTGGAGCATAGGGAGCACCCCAAAGATGGGAGCACCTAATATTCCCCCCCCCCCCCTTCTCTCTCTCTCGTTCAGATTCTAGTATTGGTTATGGAATGGTATGCATTATTTTTTACGTTTGCAAAGTAGTGTTTCCTTTTTCTTTCTTTTTGCATATAATAGATCGGCCCCAACTATTGTAGGGCTTAATATTGTAAAATTAGCGGTGATTTTACACTATGCCATGCAACTTTCCCGCTATTCAAGTATTTCTTGATTGGTCACATTTTCGCGTGCATAACGTAAGTAACTCTTCGAGAAAAACATGGAAAACTACCTGTGTGCATTTTAGTGCACATCGACTACTCTAGTTTTGCATATCGTTTTTTATGCTTTAGGTCCGCCCCACCTAAAAAAATATTCGTCCTCCGCCATTAGCCCCTTCATTCCAATATAAGTGTCATTAGGCTGGTCATAGTGGGGAGTAACTTAGACTAGTAGCATACATATGTTACTAGTCTATGTTATCACCTTCATAGTGGGGAGTAACATGTATGTAGTATCATGCAAACCATTATTTATTAAGATGTAGACTCATTTTGCTTTGGGATGTGTTATGTTACAGTAACATATTATGTTACTCCAACCATCTCTCTCCTCATTAAATACATGCCATGTAAGCAAATTTTTCTTGGGATGTGTTATGTTACTTGCTATGTTACTCCCACTATGAACAGCCTTATACCCACTGGCGGAGCTAGGGAGAAAGTTCAGCGGGCGGGGGCGGGGGGGGGGGGGGGGAGGGGGGAGGGGTGGTGCAAATGATAAAACATGCAGACCTGAGGAGGCTAAATATTAAACTTATCCTCATCTAAACACTCTAAAAAAATTCATTCACACTTTTTGCCAAGGCTGGGGGTCATAGCCACCCCAGGAGCACACATAGCTCCGCCATTGATTATACCAGGACACTTACTTTGGAAAAGGAGAGAGCAACTAGTATAATATGAGCCTTCTTCGCAAAAAAAAACTAGCATGAGCCTGTAATTACCCCACGTGTAGCATTACTCGGTCTCGTTATTAGTTTCTTGTCAAAGCCTCAGCCTTTTAACGAGAATCAGTTTTATTTGCCACGGTCTGCCACAAAATCGTGGTTATTGAAAAACTGGTCGAAAATGTTTGCTATGATTAAACTGTGTCTTAATATGGCGTTTTTATTTTTCAAATTTTAGTATTAAGAAAATTTATAATCACCCCCATAATTTATGGATGAATAAAAGACTTCTTCGTTATTCGTTAGTGTGGCAGAAGGACGTTGGAGCGAGGAAAACGCACACTTGTGGAGTTGGCTATATGCCCAACTTTACTTGTAGACGTACTCCAGCTCCAGTATGCAGGAGGGCAGAACAAGGCAAATCAGCAATAGCCCTCTTCGGGAACATAACTCGGGCGTCGGTGCATGGAAATTACTCAAGTCTTCACTGGTAGCCGTGGCCGTGGGAAGCTGTGCTGCGCGCATTGCATGGCTTACGGTTTGTTTTTTGTTTGTAGCAGGTGCAGTAATTAGCTACCGTCTCTCTGCCTTTCCTTCTCGAAGCCCTCGCTGACACCGCGAGTTCAGGGTCAACGAGGATATCTCTTAAAATACCCAATCGAGCCTAGAGAGTCGTGAGATCCATGGTGGCACGTGAGGGTTCAGAGTTAATTCAAAGAATTCCTTCAGATGTTTCGAAATGCCTTTAGCTCTTTCTTCTTAAAACACATTACTTCCTATAAACCGAAAAAGAGGGAGTATAATGCAAATGTCTACATACATTTACATAGCCTGAGCCTACGAGTGCACGCGCGCGCATCGTACTTTTTTTTTGCGAATACGTAAAAGACTTGCGTATCATTGCATTGATAGAGAGAAACAGAGTCAAATAACAGTTACAGAACCGATCACAACATGAACACACAACGCGGCGTGAGTGAGGTGGCTAATGCGCACAAACAAAATAATAGGAGTGTGCGCTCCCCCAAATACAGAAATCTACGTCTCAGACATGATGTCGCGCAGTCCTATGACGCCGGCACGAGCCTAGCTGTGTGCCTCCTCCTTGATCGTCGATGTGAGGTGAAAGATGGAGGGTTGTTCGGCATTGAAGACACATGCATTTCATTGCTTCCAAATCCACCAAGCCACTGCCCAACCGGAGGTGTACAATGCACGGTTGATGCGCTCCAAAATAGGCGTCTCCCGCTCACTTGACCAAGTATAAAGGCACCCATGGAGATAAATGTCAAGGAGCTCCTCATCCGCAATGAAACGTCGAAATCTGCTTATCATACCGCAGTCTAGGCGATTGTTGCTCTTATCCGGCGCCGTGGCGATCATGTAAAAATCACCACTGATAAGCCAAGGGCCGGCACACAAGGCACGCGCATCGTGGAGCTCGACAAGGAAAGCCATCATGTCCTCATCGCGTTAGGGGGCATACATACCCGACAACCACCAATGGGCGCCGCGTCCTGTTGCTGCGGCAAGTGCAGGATTTCAGTACGCCACCACGCAAGAATGATGCCCCCTCGAGTGCCATTGCCGGTAGGAAGAAGGATCCTGAAAGGCGGCCCCACATATCTTGAAAACAATGGACGAGGAGACTGAATCAAGCTTGGTTTCTTGGAGATAAAGAGCGTTGGGGAATTTTGAGGCAAGAACAGAGTGAATGGCACTGTGCTTAGCCGGCACAACATGTTGGGATTGACGAAATCGCCGCAGGAGCCTTCATAGTCGATGGTAATGTCTCCTCTCAGTGACGAACATCGTCGGAAAGGCTGGAATAAATCCAGAAAAATACGAGTACCAGTGCCAAATCAATCCTTGAACTCTCGTGGACTGGTTCGCATACCTTTAACACTTAATGTCTATGGTATGTGCTAGTAAATTTTTTAGAACGAAGTCGGCCCAAAATGACCAAGCAAATGCAGGATACTGACAAGACAGGAGAGAAGAAAAAATTGACCCAATCGGACCCTCAAAGCCTTCCTAAACGTTCGGGTTGTCCGACACTCCTCATATTGCCCCCATATATGAGTTAAGAATGAGGAGTGCCCGGGTGTTTCCAGTCTGCGTCTTGCGTCCGCCACATAGAATTTGGCCTACTACCATGGACCACCTTTTATTATTATTATTATTATTATTATTATTATTATTATTATTATTATTATTATTATTATTATTATTATTATTATTATTACTTTTCTTTTTCACTTCATCTTCACTAATCCACATGCATGTGACCGGACGTATAGGGAACAAATGTGGTACACGGCTGCGTGTGTGGATAAATCTATACGTATTAAGATAGAAAATAGGTATTCTTGGTCTATCATGCTATTTTGTAAAAAACTGATGTTTCTCGTAATAAACCCGTAGTTGAGTTTTAAGTCGGGTTTTTGCTTTCGCACAACCCCCCCCCCCCCTATATATTTGGTAATCAGTTCACATCCTAGTTTTAAGTCAGATTTTCTCTTTTGCAGGAACCCCTTATACCGCAGTACATATCAAATGCTTTTCAAAAATATCTATATCTTTTAAACTCTAATTTCAAATTAACATAATATATATGGAATTTGAGTAGAAAAATGTTTAAAATCTAAATATGATGTTATTTTACATGTTAACCATTTCAAAAAATAAAATTTATGGTGCAACCTTAATCGATAGCGTATGATCTGTCTTTTTTCATACCGGTGTCGATTCATATTGGGAATGAACTCCACATCAAAATCAACATTGGAGATGAAAAAACCACCATTATCACGCATGCAGGCCTCACCAAAACCTGAATGAAAGAAAAAAAAAATCTCGTCTTATGCTGAGACCTGAGAGAGACGCCTTAGAATTGACAACATTCAAATGTGTTGTGATAGTGTGAGCACTGAAGCCACCGCCAGCAAGATAAAAGGGGATAAGTGGCAACACAGATGGAATGTCATGTGTTGAAGTACAGAACGTGGAGCTTTTGGGGTCTTGAGTCATGGTTTGGATTAGAGAGTGGTATTTTTTGGTTGAAAAGCACAGACGCTTTTGCTAGTAGATACTGAAAACGGACACGACCGGACATTGATCAAACACGTCCGCACACATGCTAAATTTGCCAAGTCCGGTCCTAACAGGAAGCGGCTAGCTGGTCAAGTGACTCATCGGCCGATGAGGCAGCAGCATCCGGTGCATGCAGCTTGATGTCAACGCTTCCTAGAAAGGTGATCAGGATGAGCCAAGATCCAATACAAATGTGATTAAGATAATACGGATTGGTAAAAGCTGTACTACCATCCGGTACATTAATTTAACTTCGAGTACCGTCCTCTGTACTGTCTGCTGCGTGCCTTAATTAGAAGGCAAAGACATTTTGGTCCAGAAGCAAGGAAGGTTTGGCAGCGCTAGGGGGTTGCATGCTAACCGAGAGCACCGCTAAAGAAAAGAATGGAGACTTCACTTCGCGTGTGGATGCACGCCCATGGCAGCAACCTCGATAAGGAATCTATCTCTGTCTACGTGTGATATACAGTACTAAAATTGTAGAGAGAGAGGAAGAATGGAAGAATGCTTTTGCCGGGGTAGCCGGCCGAGGAAGGCTAGCTAGCTAGGGTTTGCTTTGACCATGCATGAGCACGTCGACGTGCAGAAGTCACGTGATGTTATTATTCAATTGGAGGTAGCTCTGGATCTTTGTCCCTTGTCAACTTGGCACAAACATAATGTTAGTGGCAGTGTAATGTTTTGCTCGTACTCGCTGGATCATCTGCGCGCATACATGTGTGCATGCATGGACATTGCTGCATGGCAACGTGTGTGAATACTACTCGTATCGGTACTACTACGAGGAGATCGCTGCTCGCAGAGTTGACCTATAATACTTTATTACTGATCAAATTGTTTTTTGTGGGGACAATAAACATCTAAATTGTGGACATATATGTAAAGAAAACTATGTTCATAAATTCTAAGTAATCTGATTTCAGTTTCAAAACTGCACAGGCAAATGCAATTCTTCCAAACAACTATACAACCACTACCGAAGGCTAACTGGTGCACGGTGCTATGCTATCCTTTTTTTGTGGGTGAGTGCTATGCTATCCGTGTGAAGTGTGCATAATTTTGTTTTAGTAGACACATCTGGTTGTTATGTAGGGTAGGCGTGATCTTTATTTTTCTTCCAAAGGGCTAAGCTTGGCCCACGTGAAAGTATGAATGAAAGTCTAACCACAGTCGACCTTGTGACAAGCATGTTAGTACAAACTAACAAAAGAGCCTGGTGGATCTTTCAGAACGAAAACGAGCCCGGTATATATGGGCAGTAGGGATGCAGGCGGGTGCATAAATATGATATTAGTTCAAACTAAGTTGAATCTGGCCGGAAAAATTAAAACTAGCCTGAGATATTTTGACTTGGAAGCGGGGCGGATCGGGCGCCGCTCTGCATCCCTAATGGGCAGTGCTATCGCTCAAAGCAAGGTCTATTCAGCGCCTTCAGCATCGGAATGGAGAGACCTGGCACTACCGCGCGCCCAAGCGGACCTCAGCCCAGCAACAAGAGTTCCCTCGCCTGCCCCTAGCTCGCTCCAGCTGCTCTGCCGCATGCATCGCCTGCTTGGCTGCTCGCTAGTTTTTTCTTTGTGCGATTGGTCTAGTAGAAAAAAACCAGCCGGTTAAAAAAAATTTAAATATTAAAGGTTTATGATTTTATAAAAAAGTTCATCCATTTGAGAAATAGTTGAGAATTTTAAAAAATATTGTGAATTTATTTTCATAAAAATGGAAAAAGTTCACCAAAATTTAAAATTTTCATCAATTCTTAAAATGTTCATCAGTTTTGAAGAAAAGTTCACAAACTTGAAAAAAGTTCATCTATTTTAAAAAATTCTCAATTATTTTGAAAAAAACTTCAGAAAAAAGAAAAAATCCATCAATTTTGACTTTTCACATGGATATTAAAAGAGTTAATCAATTTTCAAAAATTAATCACAGAATTTAAAAGATGTTCATAGATTTTAAAGAAAAGTTCACAAATATGGAAAAGATCATCGATATATTGAATTTGAAAACCTTATTGCATTTAATAAAGAAAAATAATTTAAAAAAGAGAACAAGATAATCAACCAATGAATAAGCTGCATTTTTTACCTTGCATTTTAAGAAATAAAAAAGGAAACTAGCACATCAGGTCTTGTGACGCACTTGGTTACTGCGTTCAGGGTGGAGGAGCATGGTTCAAATCTTGTTCAGGTACTAAATACGGAGGAGCGCGGTTCGAATCCTGTTGCGCACACGTTTTTTTTGGCGTTTAAAATATTAAAAAGGAGAGTAAATGGGCCGGCCCAGAGCAGAAGGGGGTGTGCGTCAAGTTGAAAATGTACTGTATCGGATGCTTAAGATGCGAATGATGTTTCTCGCATTAAGCAAGATGGTAGGAACTTTCACTGCGAGCTTGAACAGTAACGGACCAGCCCACTCACGCACACTTCGAAAGAAAATAGTGAAAAAGAAGCGCCGTGACGGCTCTAGCCACTGTAGACGAGATAGTTTGCAATACAATGATGATGTATTGATGGGGTGGTGGGGCACGTATATATAATACAGGGAATGCCTCTACCTCAACTATACAAGATTAGGAGGTGGGCCACAACTCCAATACACGTGCAATACAAAATACATACTCAACACCCCCCGCAGTCGAAGCGTCACCGGAGACACAGAGACTGGACCGAAACTCCTCGAAGACGGGAGTAGGCAATCCCTTAGTCATCACATCAGCAAACTGTTGCGTCGTCGGCACGTGAAGGACCCGAACACGGCCAAGTGCAACCTGCTCGCGCACGAAGTGAATATCGAGCTCAATATGCTTCGTCCGTCGATGGTGCACCGGGTTGGCGGAGAGGTAGACCGCGCTGACGTTATCGCAGTAGACAAGAGTGGCCTTGTGAACATCACAAAGCAACTCCTGGAGCAGCTGACGTATCCAAGAGCATTCGGCCACGGCATTAGCCACGGCGCGATACTCTGCCTCAGCGCTGGAGCGGGAGACCGTGGGCTGCCGCTTCGATGACCAAGAGATCAACGAGGGCCCAAGGTACACGCAGTAGCCTGACGTAGAACATCGAGTGTCGGGGCAGCCAGCCCAGTCGGCATCCAAGTAGGCGACAAGGTCGGTGGAGGCGGAGGCCGTCAGGGTGAGTCCCAAAGACATGGTGCCGCGTATATAATGGAGAATACGCTTCACCAAGGTCCAGTGAGAGTCACGGGGAGCGTGCGTATGGAGGCACACCTGCTGGACAGCGTACTGCAGGTCGGGTCGGGTCAGCGTCAAGTACTGTAAAGCACAAACAATGGAGCGATAGAACGCTGCATCAAACGCAAGAGACCCCTCCAGAGCAGAGACCTTCGCCTTCGTGTCGACGGGGGTGGGCGCCGGCTTGCAGTTAAGCATACCGGCGCGCTCCAGGAGCTCGTGGGCGTACTTCTGTTGATGCGGAAAGAAGTCGTCAGGTCGTCGGACCACCTCGATGCCGAGGAAGTAGTGCAGGGGCCCCAAGTCCTTGAGGGCGAACTCATCACGAAGACGAGCAGTCAGCCGCTGAAGGAGGTCGGGGGCGGGCATTGTGAGGATGATGTCGTCGACGTAGAGCAGCAGATATGTAGTGTCAGCTCCCTGATGATACACAAAGAGTGAGGCATTGGAGCGAGTGGACCGAAATCCCAGAGACTGCAGAAAGGCTGCGATACGCTGGTACCAAGCCCGAGGTGCCTGCTTCAACCCGTAAAGAGAACGGGAGAGTAAGCACATAAAGTCGGGGTGCTCGGTGTCAACGAACCCAGTGGGCTGCTCACAGAACACCTGCTCAGCAAGATGGTCGTGCAAGAAGGCGTTGGAGACATCCAACTGGTGCACAGGCCAGGCACGCGAGACCGCCAGCTGAAGCACGGTGCGGATCGTGCCCGGTTTCACAACCGGGGCGAAGGTGTCGGTGAAGTCCACGCCCGCGCGCTGCCGAAAACCACGAACCACCCACCGAGCCTTCTAGCGCTCGAGAGAATCGTCCGGACGAGTCTTGTGGCGAAACACCCACTTGCCAGATATGATATTGGCATGAGGGGGCCGCGGAACAAGCTGCCACGTGCGGTTGCGCTGTAGGGCGTCAAACTCCTCCTGCATCGCAGCTAGCCAATGGGGGTCCCGAAGGGCAGCGCGAGCGGAGGTGGGAATGGGTGATGGCGTCGACGTCGAGGCGGCGCACACATACTCGTCGACGGAGTAGCGGGTGCTCGGCCGAAGCACGCCTGCTCGGGCACGGATAGTCACGCCAAGCGGCGGGGCAGCAGGGCCGGCGACGGGGGCCGTGGCGGCGGCAGGGGCCGCGGCCATGACAGGAGCGCCGGCAGCAACAGGTGCGCCCGGGGCGGCAGTAGTCGCGGCGGCGGGGGCGGGGCCCGTGGCGGAGGGAGCCCCGGCGGCGGCGGCGGGGGCGGCCGCGGCTGTCACAGCGTGGGCCGAGCCGACGGTGGAAGAGGCGACGGGCGAGGTGGACGTCGAGCCCGTCGTAGGGGTGGCGGGCGAGGTATCCACCGGCTCAACCTCGTATGAGGGATACGGGGACCCGGGGGCCCGGTCAGACTCGACCTCGGGGGAGGGAGTCAAGAAACCGGGTGGTGGCGGCGGAAGGCGCCGTGCCGGGGGGGCCGCTAGGGTTGGCCGCCGCGCATCGCTCCAGGAAGGGGACGCGGGCGCCGGCGCCGAAGGAGCCGAAGCCGGAGGAACCTGAAAAAAAGGAAACACCGTCTCGACAAAGTACACGTGTCTCGAGGTGTACACACGATGAGTGACAGGATCATAACACCGGTAACCTTTGGTGTTAGGAGGGTAGCCAAGGAAGATGCACGGGACGGAATGTGGTGCGAGTTTGTGTGGCATGGTGGACGTGGTGCTAGGATAACAAAGACACCCAAAGATGCGGAGACCGTCATAGGATGGTGGTGTACCGAAGAGAAGGTGGTGAGGAGCGTAGTTCCACCGAGGACGACACGGACGAATGTTAACTAAAAGAGTGGCGGTGGCGAGAGCGTCGGGCCAAAACCGAGCGGGCACGTTGGAGTGAAAGAGTAACGTGCGAACGCAGTCATTAAGAGTGCGGAGAATGCGCTCGGCACGACCGTTCTGCTGTGAAGTGTAAGGGCAAGTTAGACGAAAGATGGTGCCGTGAGAGGCGAGAAGTGTGCGAAGAGCGACGTTGTCAAACTCTTTTCCGTTATCAGTTTGGAGTGCAAGTATGGGGCGACCGAACTGGGTGGTGACATAGGAATAAAAGGTGGTGAGTGTGGCTAAAGCGTCGGATTTACGACAAAGAGGAAAAGTCCACACATAGTGAGAATAATCATCTAAAATCACCAAGTAGTATAGATAGCCCGTGTTACTCGCAACGGGAGACGTCCAAACATCACTATGAAGCAACTGAAACGGAAAAGTGGAAACTGAAGTAGACGCACTAAAGGGAAGACGCACGTGCTTGCCCAAACGACAAGCCTCACAAGTGTGCTCGTCGAGCTTATTACATGAGAAAGAAAAACTCCTAAGAATCTGACGCAAAGTGGCGGGGTTGGGGTGGCCCAAGCGAGCATGTCAGAGATCAACACCGGCGGCGAGAGCGACGGGTGTGGAAGTGGAGGCGCTGGCGTGGACGGGATAAAGCTCATCAGGGCTATCACACCGGTGAAGCACCATTCGGGTACGGGCGTCTTTCACAGAAAACCCGACACCGTCGAATTCAACAGTAAGAGGATTCTCACGAGTAAGACGACGAACGGAGACTAAGCTAGTGACTAAGTCAGGTGAAATAAGGACATTAGACATAGTGATAGGTGTGGAATTAGAAGGAAAACTAGCGCTGCCGACATGTGTGATAGGTAAAGAAGAACCGTTGCCAACGGTGATACGAGTGGGAGTGTTAACTGGAGTGGAAGAGGATAGGTTACCGGGATGAGCAGTCATGTGCGCAGTAGCACCCGAGTCCATGTACCAGTCGCCTCCACCTCCGTAGTGACTCGGCGACAGCGCCGAGTGTAGGGCGGCCGGGAGGACGGGGACCCACGGTGCAGGAACCGGCGGCGATGACTGGCCTCCATAGGGTGGCGCCTGAGCGGGCGCGCTGTAGCCACGGAGAGGTGGCGGAGCGAGCGATGCACCGTAGGGCTGGTAGGGGGTGCCGAGGAACGCCTGGTGGCCCGCGGGACGAGGACCAAGGAGACCCAGTGCGGGGGGCGCGGGGAGGGCCGCGCCGGAGGGCACCGGCGGCGGGGCGACGACGAACTGGCCGCGCCATGGGGAGGACGCCGACGGCTGCTGCTGATAGCCGGCACCATTGGCAGGCAGAGGAGACAGCGCGGGGTACCCGTCAATCAGAGGAGGCAGCGTCGCGTACACGTTGTAGTCCAAAGAGCTAGCATCCATGTTCGTATACATGCTGGAGTCCGGGGAGCCATCCATACCCGTATACATGCTGCATGCACGGGCACCTGCATGCGTGGCCGTATGCATGTTGTAGGCCGGGATGCTAACCTGCATACCCACGTCCGGAGCGAGACGCAGCGAAACGCAGTGAAGCGAGCGGAGCGGTGCGGGCGGCTGGCAGGCGATGGAGCGATGCGGGCGGGCGGCAGCGAAGCGAGGGAAGGAGAGAAAGTAGCAGCGGCTGGCGCGGTTGACGCGCGGGCGGCGGCGGCGGCGCCGAGTAGGCGCGCGGCGGAGCGAGGAGAGGCGCGACGGCGGCGGCGGCGCGAGGAGAGGCGCGGCGGCGGCGGCGGCGCAAGGAGAGGCGCAGCGGCGGCGGCCGGAGATGAGGAGCGGCGGCGGCGCGCGCGACAGGAGGCGCAGGCGGCGGCGGCTTGGAGCGGCGGCGGCGGAGCGGAAGCAAAGAAAATAACCTAAAAAACTGATACCATGTAGACGAGATAGTTTGCAATACAATGATGATGTATTGATGGGGTGGTAGGGCACGTATATATAATGCAGGGAATGCCTCTACCTCAACTATACAAGACTAGGAGGTGGGCCACAACTCCAATACACGTGCACTACAAAATACATACTCAACAGCCACCAGGCTAGCATCAAGATTCTTTTAAATTAGTAGGGCGGGCTGTAACTGAGGCAGAATGCGCCCGGGCCTCACTGGTTATGTTTTTTTCTTTTTTCTCCTCGGATGTTTCTTTTCTTTTTTTCTTCTCTATTTTATTGTTTTTATTTGTTTATTCAATTTTATTTTTCATTTCCTTTTTTTTGGTTTTTTTTCCGGTTTCATTTTTTGGCTTTCTTTTATTTTGGTTTTCATTCTATATTTTTCCTATATAGCAACAACATTTTTTCTAATACACTTTTAACATTTTTTCAATATAAATTTAATATTTTATAATACATAGACAAAAAAATCTATACACATTTTTAGCAATTTTTAAATGGTTGATTAACATTTTTTAAATACAAGATTAACATTTTCTATACATGGTCAACATTTTTCCTATAAACAATTTAAATGTTTTTTAAATGCCTTCTAACATTTTTCAAATAAATGGTCAATATTTTTCTACCACATGGTAAACATTTTTATATGAACATTTAACATTTTTCAAATGCTTTATCAGCATTTTTTAAAATGCAAAAATAACAATTTTTCAATATGGTCAACTTTTTTTCTATACACATTTAACATTTTATAAATGCTTGATTAACATTTTTGAAATATTTGGTCAATATTTTTTCTATACACATTGAACAATGTTCAAATACTTGTTTAACATATTTTAAATACATGATCAACTTTTTTCGCACACATTGTATATTTTTGTATACATGGTCAACATTTTTCTATACTCATTTAACATTTTTCAAATGCATGATTAACATTTTTCAAAATATAATGAAAAGTTTATCTTGTAATATATATGTTTCGAATTTTTGGAAAGATTAAACCAAACTAAATAAATAAATAAAAAAATAAAACAAAAATAAAAGAGGTAGTGGCCCCACATGAGCTGGGTCGGTCCATTTAGTCCGCTGCCTTCAACAAGAGCTGACTCTGTATCGCTTGCAGCGATACATAGTCGCACCCGACTTAAGGCGCCAAATAGGCGCATTGACTATTTATCGCATTAAGCGAGTCAGTAGTGATGTCTCGCGTCTAGGTAAGAGCATCTCTAGCAGACCACGTATAATGCCGACCCGCAAAATGCGTTTACAGTCTGCGGAAAAACGACTTTGCGGGCCGGCGCGGGCGGCGGCCGAGCAGACACTTTGCGGGGTCTGCTCGACCGCCGTCCGCGCCGGCCCGTAAATTAGTAATTTGCATTTCAATTTTGGACATGAAAACATATTTCTTTGCTTCTTCATTTTCTTCAAGGGCATTGGATACATAATAATTCACCAAATCTTTGCTAGAATAGCAAGACAAAAAAAAACAAGAACCACAATTAGGCATTTTAGAAGATATCCAACTTCCATAACTGCTCCCACTAGTTGGACCAACATCTTCTCCATGCCTTCATTGTTGATCTATGGATTCTTAATCTTGCATTCTTCATTCTTCTTCTTTGATTCTAAAGAAGTAGACATTGCTTCCCCTCTAGTTTCTTCTCTAATTGCACATGCAGCCGCATCATTAGCCTCAATTCTGCCAACGAGTGCACGAACATCTATTAAGTTTCTTCCTGTAAATAAATCGATGTATTCTTCTTCCCAATACCAAAAGGAGCATCCACCTTCCTAAACACATGACCATCTCAATAAGCTACCGAAACTGAACTGAATAGGTTGACAAAGCCGAATGAAAACAAGAACATACTCTGTCATTTTGGAATTTGAAGAATACCCATCCGGGGTGTTGAGGCGTGCTAGATGTTAGCCACAACACTGTCTATGTGCAGTCATCGCACTATATGAGTGGCATCGGCGAGCCGCTGGACGAGTGCCGAGCCCGGGCGACTGCCGACCGAGTCCTTGTCGGCAAACCATTGACGACAGCTAGAGGATGGACCAATCACTTTTGTCGGGGCTGTGCGGAGTGCTCCCCGACCAATCCATGGCTTGGCGCAGCCGCCGGTGGCCGGAGACGCCAAATCTGGCTGCCCCGACAAACAGCCGCACATATGCAACTTTTCGACCAGTCGAGGCAGGAGGAAGTGGTGGAGGACAATCTCGGGCGTGTGGTGACCCGCCGGCATGATCCTGATGGCTCGTATGTGTAACATCCCAAATTTTCAATTTGAAATGTTATACATAGATCATCCATGCATATCATGATTTATTGCATTTCTGTTCCGCAATCCTCAAAATCCTAAGCAACTCAAGGACCCACGGAGAGAGTTGGGATTTTCCGCTTTTCATATTTGATTTTATCAAATAATGAAACGAGGATTTTGATTTTAAATAATTTTTCTCTCCGAAAAATATTTCATATTAAATTAAATGAGTGGAGATAATATGACTTCTCCAAAATAATTGAAATATTGGAGGAAAAATATTAAAATCATTTATTGGATTTTATTTGGTTTTATTTGGATTTTATTTGCATTAGAAAAATTGCACGTTTTCAAAATTGCATTTTAGGGGTAAATATTTTATTTAGACGGTGAAAATTTGTTTTGGCATTTTTAGATTTTTATTTATTTTTCTAGGATTTTATTTCTGTCGGTGGAATTATTTAAAAAAAACTGCGCGCCCGACTGGGCCGAAGCCCAGCCGAGCCAGGCCGGCCCGCCCGTGCCACCGCCTCCCCAGATGGATAGGGACCGGAGTCCCGATCGGAGCCGCCGCCTCCGCCGTGTCCGGGGTGGACACGCCTCTCGAGGCCGCCCCCTTCCCCAAGTTGGCCGCCCCCCTCCTTATAACCCCCGCTGGAGCCCCCCTGGAGCCCCAGCCACCGCCGCCCGCAGTCGCCCGCCCCGCCGCTTGCGTGTTGCTACGAGTCTCTAGGATTCGCGGATCGTCAGCAAGGCAAGTAACACATTGATCATACTCTTTTCATACCCAGTTTTATGCATTAGTTCCAATCCTCAAACATTGCATGATTAGGATGTCATTAACTTGTGGGTTGGGAAGTAGTTGATGAGGTAGAACCTATTGCCCTGTTATATTCAAACCCTTAGGAGTTACTTCTACGTATTGCTTATATTGTCATGCTATGCTCGTAGACGTGGATTGGGTTTGAGTGAAATTCATGACAGGTGTGAGATTGTTAATTAACGGTTCAACTTAAGGTGGCAACTTAATTAAACAACTGGGTGGATTGAGGCACCTTGGGAACCCAGTGTTGCCTGTATGTTTGGAAATCCCGGGGTTCCGTGTGATCTTCCTATGGACCGCCACCCAGGCTCAAAGGGAACTGAGATGATTCATGCTAGAAACTTCCGTGTGCAGCCACAAGCTATTATGGGCTCTAGCATAGTTGAGTAAGTTACGTGAAGCTCTTGAAGAGGCAGATCAGCAGGTAGTGGGATGTAGGTTTGGTATGGTCTGTCCGGAGTAGAGAGTTAATGTTTCTGAAAGACTGTGTCTCGGTCATCCGTTTCTCAAACACCATGTAGTGCGAGAATCCCAACGGAGGCGATCGAGTCTTGTGGGAAAAAGTACGCAAACCTCTACAGAGTGTACAATCTAATCATGGTTAGCCGTGTCCCCGGTTATGGACAATTCTTGAGTATCTAGTACTTGGGTTATCACATGTATCTCACCATGTTTAATAATACTGTTGGGTTGCTAATAACTTTAATTGGGATTGAGTCGGAGGAACCTTCTCAATGATGTTTCAACCACCATGATAGTTAAGTTAAAATTTATTCCTTTGTGGTAGGGAAAAATTGGCTTTTCGCAAAAACTATAACCCTACAGCCTTCCACCAGCCATTTATTCATGTAGTGATAATAATATTCTGTTTATGCTCTATTGTGTTATATTGCCAGCATATTCCATGTGCTGACCCATTTCCGGGCTGCAACGTATTATGTTGCAGACTTTTCAGACGAGGAGTAAGGTTCGTTAGGTCGTTGCCGTGCAGCTCAGCTATGCCGTTGGAGTTGATGGACTCACTTTATCTTCCAAGCCTTCCGCTGTTATCGTATTAGAGGGCCTTAAGCCATATTATTGTAATAAGTTGAGTGTAGTGTGTGATTGCTACTCTGTTATAAATCCTTCGAGTACTGTGTGTGTCAGCATTACCGATCCAGGGATGACACTGAAGCACAGAGACTTGACCATTTGAGGTCGGGTCGCTACAAGATGGTATCAGAGCACACGTTGAGTGTAGGACACGACCACTAAGATAAACCATAGGTCACTCTCCTCAACTCATTTCTGACTCCTCTCCATTTTCTACTCTTTAGGATGGCGGAGATGAAGAACAAGTTTGCACAACCAGATGAAGACACACCTTTTTGACGTCACTTGAAGGAAGTCACTAGGTACTTGAACATTGGAATACCAAGCTTCACCGGGACGTACAATGCCACTTTACCTGAAGAGGAGCGCTAGATGATTCAACAAGTTCCAGGAAGGACGTTCTCGCCAACTTCTAAACCCATAGAGTTTTCTTTCAAAGCACCTACCTGGAGTCTAGGCAAGAGCATGGCAACCTACATCACCATGGGACGCATTGGAGAAGTTTACAACAGGGAGCTTAAGGACACTATCTACCAAATATGTGGGCACCGAGACGAGCAATGGGAAGTAATCAGCACCAGGAAGGATATATCCATTGCAACTTTCATCCAGGAATTAAACCAGCAGATTCGACGTCAGGAGAACCAGATGTGCGCGAACATGATGGACTTGAAGAAGGCGAAGACTAGGATCATCGAGCTAGAGGAAGAACTCAATTTTACACGTGATGGATATGAGGAGGAAATCAAGACACTAATGGAGAAGAATGATGACCTAGTCAAGAAGATAGGAGTATTCATGGGAGGAGCAGCATCGGGAGAAGAAGACGGCGATTCCACTTGCCCGGACAACTACATCATCATCGACGACACCGACTCCGACCCTAGTGAAGATGGCTTTGAAGACGAAGCTGGAGCTGATATCATGGAGTCTTCCATCGATCAAAATTTCTAAATGACCACCAAATATTATTAGAATTCCCCCCACGTATATAGTAGTAGTTGAGCACTTTTGCGATAGTTCTAGACCGTTTGTATGCCCTTGCTTGATTGATTGAGTGAAATGATTGTGTTTGTCTCATGTGCATATGGGTAGTGTTTTCTCATTAGACCCCTTTTCTATTCTAATCTCTTCCATCTAAACCCATCAGATGCCTCCGAGACGTGACACCGGTTTTGCCTTCCCACCGGAGCTCACCCAGTTGATCCAGCAGCAGAATGCCTTGATGCAATTGCTAGTTCAGAACCAGGGCAACAACAACAACAACAACAACTACAACAACAACAACAACAACAACCCGCCGCCAGTGGACAACCTAGCCCGTCTTCTAAGGTTACAGCCGCCGGTGTTTTCCAGTAGCACCGAGCCTATAGTTGCTGATGATTGGCTACGACGGATTGGAAGGGAATTGACCACCGGAGGTTGCACACATGCTGAGAGGGTGCACTTTGCCGCACATCAATTGGATGGACCAGCAGCCTCATGTTGGGAGAATTACACATCCACTTTTCCTATAGCCAATGTCACTTGGGACCAGTTTCAGCAAGCTTTCCGCACAGCCCATCTCTCAACTGGAGCTATGCAGATGAAGAAGCGGGAGTTCCGCAACCTACGCCAAGGGAACCGTACTGTGGCTCAGTACGTGGATGAGTTTAGCAAGTTATCACGCTATGCCCCTGATGATGTGGCCACAGATGCCGTGAAGCAGGAGAAGTTTATGGAATGGCTGAATGATGAGATGAGTATGCAGTTGATGGTAGAAACCTTCAACAACTACCAGTAGTTGGTAGATAAGGCTCTTATGATTGAAGGGAAGCAGCAATAGATTGAGAGCCGCAAGAGTAAGTATGGACAAGGGAAGTATAACTCAGGAGCTCAGCAGAAGCCTCGCCTAACCCCGAACTCGGGAGGACTTGTTCATAACCATGGAGGCCACAATCACACTGGAGGAGGATCGCATAACCACAATGGTTCTAAGAATGGGAATGGGAACAGAGCCAATAATAATCAGAACCGCCCCAACCTAGCCACACCCGCCAAAAGGGACTTAAGTCATGTTACATGTTTCAAGTGCGGGAAGACTGGACACTATGCCACGGAGTGCCCTGAAGGAAAGAATGGAAACGGAAATGGGAGCGCTGGGAAGAAGCCAAATCCATTCAATAAAAGACAAGTGAACCACGTTAATGTGGAGGAGGTTGAAGAGCAGCCGGACGCGGTAATAGGTAAGTTTTTGGTTAAGTCATTTACCGCTCTTGTTCTTTTCGATACTGGTGCATCGCATTCATACATATCAAGGGGTTTCGTGGATAAGTTTAAACTACCAACCCAAACCCTTAGGACCCCTCTTTTAGTGAGTTCACCCGGAGCAGAATATATGGCTAGCCGATAGTGTGACCAGATACCCTTAACCATTGGTACCCATGTTTTTCCGTCCGACCTAATTATCTTGGAGTCACAAAGATTGGATGTGATATTGGGTATGGACTGGATGTCAAAGTATGGAGGAAGCATTGACTATGCTAGTAAGTCGATTTATCTCACCACCCCGGAGGGAAAAAAGATTAAGTATGTGTCTAGGCATGTGCCTAGGAGGAGCCAAGTGAATGCCCTTACGGGAGTTGTTCAGGAGGAAGTGCCTGTAGTGAAGGATTACCCGGATGTTTTTCCGGAGGAGTTACCAGGCATGCCACCGGATAGAGACATTGAGTTTTTGATAGAGCTGTTGCCAGGAACAGGACCAATATCCAAGAGACCCTATCGGATGCCCGCAAATGACCTGGAGGAAATTACGAAACAGATTAAGGAGTTATTGGAGAAAGGATACATCCGAAGGAGTTCATCACCTTGGGGAGCCCCAGTACTTTTGGTTGAAAAGAAGGATAAATCCCTGAGGATGGTTGTTGATTATCGAGCCTTAAATGAAGTGACAATAAAGAACAAGTACCCACTGCCGATGATCAACGATCTGTTTGATCAGTTGCAAGGAGCTAAAGTGTTTTCAAATATCGATTTACGATCAGGGTATCATCAGTTGAAGATACGAGAGAAGGACATACCGAAGACGACGTTCACAATGCGATATGGATTATACGAGTATATGTTGTTTGGACTGACTAACGCCCTGCATATTTCATGAGCATGATGAACAAGGTGTTCATGGAGTATTTGGATAAGTTTGTTGTGGTGTTTATTGATGATATCATGGTATACTCGAAGAACGAAGAGGAGCACAAAGAGCATTTGCGTTTAGTTCTCGAGAAGCTCAGGGAACACCAGTTGTATGCTAAGTTTAGCAAATGCGAGTTTTGGCTGAAGGAAGTCGGATTCCTTGGACATGTTATATCAGGAGAAGGTATAGCAGTAGACCCCAGCAAGGTTCAGTCAGTCACTAAATGGTTGGCACCCACCTCAGTTAGCGAGATCCGCAGTTTTCTTGGACTCACATGATACTATCGGAGATTCATTGAGAATTTTTCCAAGATTGCAAAGCCAATGACTGAACTGTTGAAGAAGGATACTAAGTTTAAATGGGAAAAAGATTGCGAGGCAAGTTTCGAGGAGTTGAGGAAATGTTTGACTACAGCCCCAGTGCTAATACTACCAGATATACATAAGGAGTTCCAAGTGTATTGCGACGCCTCTCGCTTAGGACTTGGATGTGTGCTTATGCAGGACGGAAGAGTTATTTCGTATGCCTCACGACAACTAAAACCTCATGAGTTGAACTATTCCACGCATGATTTGGAGCTAGCAGCTGTAGTGCATGCATTGAAGACCTAGAGACATTACCTTATTGGAAACCGTTGTGATGTGTACACGGACCATAAGAGTTTGAAGTACATTTTCACCCAGAAGGAGCTGAACCTTAGACAGAGGAGATGGTTGGAGCTTATAAAGGATTATGACATGAAGCTACACTATCATCCAGGAAAGGCCAATGTCGTAACAGACGCTTTGAGCCGGAAGAGCTATGCTAATATCCTTGAAAGTAAGGGGATACTGAAGGAGTTAGTAGAGGACATCATGGAACTTCGATTAGAGATTGTACCTAGAGGATTTATTGCCACAATGGAGGTACAGTCGACATTGCTGGACAAGATTAGGGAAGCTCAGAAGGATGACAAAGAGATTGCCGAGATAAAAGAGAAGATGGGCAAAGGAAAGGCCAAAGGTTTTCGTGAGGATGAGCACGATACTCTATGGTTTGAGGACCGAATTTACGTACCCAATAATCAGGAGATCAGGAAGTTAATACTTCAAGAGGCTCATGACTCACCATACTCGATACACCCTGGAAACACCAAGATGTATTTTGATTTGAAGGAACGTTTCTGGTGGACTGGTATGAAGAAGGATATTGCCGAGTATGTAGCCGTATGTGATGTATGTCAGAGAGTTAAGGCAGAGCATCAGAAGCCAGTAGGACTGTTACAGCCTATGCCAATACCCGAGTGGAAGTGGGATAAACTTGGCATGGACTTTATCACCGGATTACCCAGGACTAAAGCAGGATATGATTCCATATGGTTAGTAGTTGATCGCTTGACCAAAGTAGCTCACTTCATCCCAGTGAAAACCACCTATACAAGTGCAAAGTTGGCCAAGATCTATATGTCTAGGATCGTATGTCTGCATGGAGTTCCGAGGACCATCATATCAGATCGAGGAACACAGTTTACCTCAAAGTTTTGGCATCAGTTGCACCAGACTTTGGGAACGAGATTGGAATTTAGTACAGCATTTCACCCGCAGACGGATGGATAGACCGAGAGAGTCAATCAAATTTTGGAGGACATGTTGAGAGCCTGTGCGCTAGATTATGGATCTAGTTGGGATGAAAATTTGCCGTATGCAGAGTTCTCATACAACAATAGCTACCAAGCCAGTTTGAAGATGGCATCGTTTGAAGCCCTGTATGGACGCAGGTGCAGAACACCGTTGATGTGGGATGAGGTAGGAGACCGACAGTTGTTTGGACCAGACTTGATTAAGGAGTCTGAGGAGAAGGTTAAGCTGATTCGTGACAGACTGAAGATTTCTCAGTCCAGGCAGAAGAGTTATGCAGACTCAAAACGCAAAGAGGTAACCTACAAAATTGGAGATGGAGCATATCTTCGAGTATCGCCCTTGTGAGGAGTGAAACGTTTTGGAGTTAAAGGGAAGTTAGCCCCGAGATTTGTAGGACCGTATCGCATTTTGGAACGGACGGGAGAAGTTTCCAACAAGTTGGAGTTACCTGAGGGATTGCCAGGAGTCCACGATGTGTTTCACGTTTCACAGCTGAAGAAGTGTCATGCTGAGATGGCCGATATACCATTAAGAGATACAGTACCCTTGGAGGTGATTCAGTTGGACAGTGATTTGACTTACGAGGAGAAGCCAGTTAAGATACTTGAGTATGCCAGTAGAGTCACCCGCAGTAAGGTTATCAAGTTTTGCAAAGTTTAGTGGGGCCACCATACCGAGGATGAAGCCACCTGGGAATGAGAGGATGATCTCCGCAAGGACCACCCATACCTATTTTCTAGCCAACCCGAATCTCGAGGGCGAGATTCATCTTAAGGGGGGTAGGTTTGTAACATCCCAAATTTTCAATTTGGAATGTTATACATAGATCATCCATGCATATCATGATTTATTGCATTTCCGTTCCGCAATCCTCAAAATCCTAAGCAACTCAAGGACCCACGAAGAGAGTTGGGGATTTTCCGGTTTTCATATTTGATTTTATCAAATAATGAAACGAGGATTTTGATTTTAAATAATTTTTCTCTCCGAAAAATATTTCATATTAAATTAAATAAGTGGAGATAATATGACTTCTCCAAAATAATTGAAATATTGGAGGAAAAATATTAAAATCATTTATTGTATTTTATTTGGTTTTATTCGGATTTTATTTGCATTAGAACAATTGCATGTTTTCAAAATTGCATTTTAGGGCCAAGAAAATGTTCATTTCGTCCTAAATATTTTATTTGGACGGTGAAAATTTGTTTTGGCATTTTTAGATTTTTATTTATTTTCCTAGGATTTTATTTCTATCGGCGGAATTATTTAAAAAAAACTGCGCGCCCGACTGGGCCGAAGCCCAGCCGAGCCAGGCCGGCCCGCCCGCGCCACCGCCTCTCCCGCCGGATCGGGACCGAAATCTCGATCGGAGCCGCCGCCGCCGTGTCCGGGGTAGACACGCTTCCCGAGGCCGCCCCCTTCCCCAAGTTGGTCGCCCCCTCCTTATAACCCCCGCCGGAGCCCCCCTGGAGCCCCTGCCACCGCCGCCCGCAGTTGCCCGCCCCGCCGTAGCTCGCGGCCGCCCGCGCCGCCGCTTGCCGCCGCCCGCACCGCGCCCGAAGCCGTCGCCGCCTCCCGCCGCCCCGCCGCCCAAGCCCACCTCGCCGGAGGTAACCGCCGGATCCGAGCCGCCGGTTTTTTTTAAAACCGTTCGGTTTTATTTTTTTCAAAACCCTAGTATCCGTTTTTTTATAGATCGGGTTTTCTCAGATTTATTTGTTTAGCGAGCGTTCGCTCGTTCGTCCGTTTTAATCAACGCATTCTTCGTTTAGATCCCGATAACGAACGTTCGTTCGTTAATCTGTTCTTCGTTTTTCTTTTTCTCGGATTTATTCCGTGATTTTTCTGACCGCGATTTCTGATCCGATCTTAGTTTCTGTTTATCTTTTCGCTCGTTTATTGGAATCAGGCGATTTAAGCGCCTGGAGTTTTGTCTCGAAACCCTCTTTCCGATTAATCAACTCAAACAAGTTTTTGCTACTGTAAAATTTGACCTAAGTTCATATTAGTAAACGAAGCTTCTTTCTTTCACCGTTTGAGTTTCGTTGCTTTGTTCGATTTGATTCTTTTTGCAAACCAGAGTTCTTAAGTTGATCTTTCTGGTCAACCTCTCTTATTTGAGTTTTGTTTGTGCATCACTGCTTGATACTTATGTATGCTATTGTTTACTTGCGATAGAATTTCCGGAGTGCGAAGCGTGTTACTACGAGTCTCTAGGATTCGCAGATCGTCAGCAAGGCAAGTAACACATCGATCATACTCTTTAGATACCCAGTTTTATGCATTAGTTGCAATCCTCAAACATTAATTGGGATTGAGTTGGAGGAACCTTGTGGGGAAAAGTGCGCAAACCTCTGTAGAGTGTACATTCTAATCATGGTTAGCCGTGTCCCCGATTATGGACAATTCTTGAGTATCTAGTACTTGGGTCATCACATGTATCTCACCATGTTTAATAATACTGTTGGGTTGTTAATCACTTTAATTGGGATTGAGTTAGAGGAACCTTCTCAATGATGTTTCAACCACCATGATAGTTAAGTTAAAATTTATTCCTTTGTGGTAGGGAAAAATTGGCTTTTCGCAAAAACTATAACCATACAGCTTTCCACCAGCCATATATTCATGTAGTGATAGCATTATTCTGTTTATGCTCTATTGTGTTATATTGCCAGCATATTCCATGTGCTGACCCGTTTTCGGGCTGCAACGTATTATGTTGGAGACTTTTCAGACGAGGATTAAGGTTCATTAGGTCATTGCCTTGCAGCTCAGCTATGCCGTTGGAGTTGATGGACTCACTTTATCTTCCAAGCCTTCCGCTGTTATCGTATTAGATGGCCTTAAGCCATATTATTGTAATAAGTTCTCTCTTGAGACATTCGATGTAATAAGTGTGTGATTGCTACTCTGTTATAAATCCTTCGAGTACTGTGTGTGTCGGCATTACCGATCTAAGGATGACACTGAAGCACAGAGACTTGACCATCTGAGGTCGGGTCGCTACAGTATGGCCGAAATCGTAGGCGGCGGCCCGGTGGTGGTGGGCGGGAAAAAGCGCGGGTTGAAATGCCCCCCTCCCGCCAACCACTTCCGCTATATACAGGGCACCGACGGGGATAGGGGGAGAACCTGCGTTTTCGCGGGTTGGGTGGGAATTTTCCACGCTCCGCAAAAATATTTACGGGTCCGACGCGTTTACGGGGTCTGATCGGGCAGTTTTTTTTTGCGCGGACCTATGTTTTGGCGGTTATTTTGCGGGTCGGGGCATTATACGGGGTCTGCTAGAGATGCTGTAATCAATGTTGGGCCAGCCCATTTAGCGCCCGTAGACTGAAAAATCGGCAAGAAAATGGGCACACCCAAGGATCGAACGTGGGTCTCCAAGCGGATCGCCGGCGCAGCTAACCACTCTGCCCTCTTTGTGTGACTGGTTAGTAGTAGGATCGCGACCTGTTATAGGTGATTGGAGCCGGTATTCTTAGTTTTTTCTTTGTTTTTTATTTTATTTTATTTTATTTTTTGTTCTACGATATTTTCATAGACTTCTTTTTCTTCTCTGATTTGTTTCATATTTTTGTTTGTCTTTGTTTCTTCTTGTTTTTCATTCTACATTCTTATATACACGATCAACATTTTTTCAGATACTTGTTCAATATTTTCAAATACTTGTTGAACATTTTTTATATACATGATCAACATTTCTTCAAATACGTGTTCAACATTTTTATATACATCATCAACATTTAAAAAAAAAATTGAAGAGTGTTTTTCGTAATATATATATTTAGAATATTTAATGTATAAATAAAAGTATGAAAAGTAAAGTAAAAAAGAAGACAGAAAACATAAAACAAAAAAGAAGGAAAAATAGGTTGTGGCCTCCCACACTCGTGGGCCGGCCTAGCTTGCTCGCCCTTTAGTGAGTCTGAAGCCAGACTCGCTGAAGGCCAGACCTAGTTGTGCCCCCAAATAGGAGATGGAGGAAGGGTCGCCGACAATGCCCTTGCATAGGCATGGCCGAGTTGCGCTACGAGAATAGTAGCACCGTCCCTCCACTCCGCTACGAGAAAACTAGCGGATGACGGGATAACGAACCCTGCACCCCCGCCCACAGTAATGGGTGGCCCCACTAGATTTTTTCTGCCTGTTTTTTCCAATACCCATTAATTTTCATTTTCTAGTCTTTTCCATTTTTCTTTTTTCCACCACAGTTTTTTCTTTTTTCCTTTTTATTTCTAAAGTTTGCATTTTTTTAATGATGAATAATTATCAGATTCATGAACTTCTTGGAAAATTGTGAACATTTTTCAATACGCAAAAACTTATTAAAACCAAGAATAATTTTCAAATCAAGAATAATTTTCAAAGTCGTGACATTTTTCAAATTCAAACATATTTTAAATTCATGAATAATTTTTGAAATTTATGAACATTGGTCATACTAGCGAACATTAGTTGTGAGCGTTTGTTTCTCTAGTTTTTTCTACATATTCACGAACATATTTTGATATCATGATTTTTCCGGAAATCACAAACATTTGAAAATTCATGATCATTTTTCTAAATTTAATATCATTTTTAAAATTCATTAACATTGTTTGTAATTCTTGCAAAGAATTAAATTCGCAAAAAAGTAAATTGGATTTTTTTAATTGCTGATAATTGTTGAATCGATGAACATTTAAAAAGACTTGGGAACAATTATTGAAATTGAAGATTATTTTCTGATTTGGTGAACAGTTTTTGGAATTCAAAACATTTCTTGAAATGCATGAACTCTTTTCAGTTGACGAACATTTTTTCAAATTCCAACGATTTTAAAATTAGTGGAGAAATCGTGAGCTTCATTCTAAAACTCGGTCATTTTTCAAATTTGTGAGCATTTTTACGTTTTTTAGAAAAAAAAATTGTAAATTCCGGACGTTTTTTCCAGAAGAAAAAACAGAAAAATAAAGCAGAACAAAAAACTGGTGACCCCTCCCAAGAATGGCGCTATTATCCAAATTTTCAAGAAAAACAGACACTTTTTAATAATGTGTTTTTTAATTATGAACAATGTTTTAAAAAGTAAAAATTATTTAAAAGCCGATATTTTTTTGGAAAGATTGGACAATTTTCGAAATTTTTGAACACTTAAAAAACATTTTAAATTGATGAACTATTTGTAAAGTTTCAATCTTTTTTGAAAAATTGTTAACACTTTTGAAATTCTGAACATTTTTCATAACACATGAAAAAATCAAACATTTGAACAAGTTTTGTAAGTTGTGAAGATTTTAATGATAACAGGAACAATTTTTTTTGAAATACCTTTTTTTGTATAATACAATCAAGTTTTGAAATTTGGGAAACTTTTTGAAAATTGTGAACATTGTTTGGAAAAACGAACATAATATTAAAAAGTGAATATTTTCTAAAAACATGAACTTTTTTTTTGAAAATTCAAACAGTTTTTCTGAAACGTTTTTTTTATTTTTTTAACATTAAGAAAATGAAGAAAAAGATATGAAATGTGAAAAAAGAAAAGAAAATAACCGAGAAGACTAGTGAAGAAAACGTTATAAAAAACGAAATCGAACTGAAGCTAGATCCTATTACTTCTTTCTGTTTGAAAGATGGGTGGTCCGCTCGGTCACTCGCGTTTGCGTTTGCGTTTCCATTCCTATTTGGCGCAAAGCATGTCAAATAGGATCCACCCTTCCTCTCCTCTTTGGAACGTACTAAGGCGATTATAGCCCCTCAAAAAACTAAGGTGATTATTTAATTTTCTTTTTTTCTTCTTTTTCTAACACAATAGAATCATATATGCTCATATACACGCACATGCACACACTCTATGAATGTGAACACGCACATCCTGTGCTTATGAGCTCCTCTAGGATACCGAGGCGGCACAACATCTTGAGATTGATGAAGTCACTACTGTGACGCCCGGATAATTAAGCTACAGTAAATCCCTGTTAATGATGCCACGTCACCACGATTACTGTTGTCAATCTTGCGATGATTCAAATCCCGTTCAAATTTCAAATTTAAAATCAAGTCAAACAATAAAAGTTTTCAACTGTCAAATCTAAAATGATCAAGTTGTAGCAAATAAATCATAGATGGTTATGGTGGTGGAACCACATTGCTAGGAAATGTTTAAATACTCCAAACTAAATAGAACAACAGCCAAAACCGATAATTAAATGCCTTTTATAAAGTATGAAATATTAAACTAATTCTTTTAGGTGCCCAAGATATAGTGGCATTAGAATAAGTAGTGATACTATTTTAGGAACTAAGATCATAATTATAAAAAACTAAAATGGAGACAAACTAAAAATAAAACAGAAAAAGAAAAATTAAGAAAACAAAATGCCAAAAAAAGGAGATAAAAGGGGACCCCCCCACTGGGCCACGACCCATATGGCCTCGGGGCCAACTAGGCCAACCAGTCCAGTCGGCCGGCCCACCCTCGCTGCCCACTGGCCTATTAGGCCACTCCCACCCGAAACCCTAGCCACTAACCACACCACTCCTCGATCCCCTCTCACTCCCCCTCGCCCCTGGATCTGAATGGCGCCCATCCCCGTCGCCCCGGACGATTCCCCCACTCGATACCCACGACCCCCTCTCTCTCGGTCGCTCCTCTCCCCGTCTCACAATCCGATCTGGGGGAATCAAACCCCCAGCGCCCGAGGCCGCTGCCCCTGACGCCGCCCCGACGGCCGTGCCTCGACACCTGGTGCTACCCGACGCTGGTTGCCGTTGCCCGCCGACGTCGTTGCTCGTCGCCTCCCCGACCCCGTCGCTGGTGCCGTCCTGGACCGTCGTCGCCGCTCGCCGGACCACCCTCCCGGAGCCTCTCCCACCTCGACTACCTCGACTACCTCGTCCCTGTCGTCGCTCGCGTCGTCTCCGTCCTCTTCACCAAAGGCTCCATCGAGCCACGCCGGCCCCCCTTCGCGCCAACGCTGGTGAGGCCGTCGGCCTTCGCCTCCCCTCTGCCCCTTTCTCTCCCCCTCGCTGTCACAACGCCCGACCACGGCCACGCGCCCCACTAGCGTTGTCTGCGGCTTCGCTCACCTGCTGCTCGCTACTGCGCTGCTGCCGCAACTTCTTCTACTGCCGCTGCTTGCGTGCTGCTACTTGCCTTGTCACCACGACCGCCGTCCCCCGCTGTACCCTGCGTCGCCCGGACGCACGCTCGCGCCCTCGGCCCGCACGCGCGGAGCGCCGTGTCGCGCTCGCCATGGTCGTGCGAGGGGTCGCGCCTGCACGCACTTGCCCCCAATTCCCTACTGCTCCGGGCCTCGCCCCGACTTCCTGGCCACGCGTGGGCGCGCTGGCCTCGCCGGCCTCGGGGGCCTCATCCGCCCCTGCGTTGCGCCTCCTGACCGAGGTCGTCGCCGCCAGCGTCGCGCTGGGAGCGCCCGTGTGAGTTCCCAGCCATCAAACCGTGGCCTTAGCCACTACACATGGGGCCGACCCATTTAAAAAACAGAATAAAAAAAGATAATAAGTAAATAAAAATATTAATTAATTAATTAATTAAATTAATTAACTTAATTAATTAGGTTCAATTAAACTAATTAAAATCTATTACCCTAATAACCTAGTTAGACTAAATTAACTAGTTAGTTAATGTAACAGCCAATGACAGGGGGCCCCACCCCCTGTTGACCAGTCAAACATTGACTGGTCAATAGGGACCCCCTGGCCCACCTGTCAGCCTTTGGTACACTTCTGTCTACGCTGAGCTGGGTGCACCTAGCATTTAGCTAATTAATTTCGAATAAATAATAAATTCACAAAATGAATTAAAACTTTAAAAATTAATATAGGATAATCCGTAGCTCGGATGAAAAACTTTGTACATGAAAGTTGCTCAGAACGACGAGACGAATCAGGATACGCAGCCCGTTCGTCCGCCACACATCCCTAGCATAGCAAACACGCAACTTTCCCCCTCCGGTTCATCTGTCCGAAAACGCGAAACACCGGGGATACTTTCTCGGATGTTTCCCCCCTCCCCCGGTATCACCTCTTACCGCGTTGGGGCACCCCTAGCACGAATACTTGTCATGTCATGCATCGCTATGCATCTGTTTGCTTAAATATTTATTGTTTCTTCCCCTCTTCTCTCGCTAGACACCGAGACCGACGCCGCTGCTATCCAGTACGACTATGGAGTTGACAACCCTCTCTCTTGCCAGAGCAACCAGGCAAGCCCCCCCCCCTTGATCACCAAATATCGCCTACTCTCCTCTATACTGCTTGCATTAGAGTAGTGTAGCATGTTACTGCTTTCGTTATTCCTATCCTGATGCATAGCCTGTCTTTGATACTGCTGTTGATACCTTTACCTGCAATCCTACTTGCTTAGTATAGGATGCTAGTGTTCCATCAGTGGCCCTACACTCTTGTCCGTCTGCCATGCTATACTACTGGGCCGTGATCACTTCGGGAAGTGATCGCGGGCATATGCTATATACTTTACACTGTTACATTACCTATGATACTGTTTGGAGTTGGGGGCTGAACGGGCAGGTGGTTCCACCCAGGTAGTGGTGGGCCTGGGTTCCAGATGGCCCCTGACTGTTACTTTGTGGCGGAGCGATAGGGCAGGTTTGAGACCACCTAGGAGAGAGGTGGGCCTGGCCCTGTCGGCGTTCGCGGTTACTTAACACGCTTAACGAGATCTGGGTATTTGATCTGAGTCTGGCCATTTGGTCTATACGCACTAACCATCTACGCGGGAGTAGTTATGGGTATCCCGACCTCGTGGTATCAGCCAAAGCCTTCGTGATGTCAGCGACGGAGCGGCACGCGCCGGATTGGACTGGAACACCACTAGTCTAGGTCTGCTTCCAGTCGCCCTCGCAACATGCAGGTGTGCTCAGGGCAATGGGCCCAGACCCCTGCGCGCTTAGGTTTAGACCGGCGTGCTGAGCTCTGTGTTGTGCCTAGGTGGGGCTGCGACGTGTTGATCTTCCGAGGCTGGGCATGACCCAGAAAAGTGTGTCCGGCCAAATGGGATCAAGCGTGTTGGGTTATGTGGTGTACCCCTGCAGGGAAGTTAATCTATTCGAATAGCCGTGATCTTCGGTACTAGGACGGCTTGGAGTTGTACCTTGACCTTATGACAACTAGAACCGGATACTTAATAAAACACACCCTTCCAAGTGCCAGATACAACCCGGTGATCGCTCTCTAACAGGGCATCGAGGAGGGGATCGCCGGGTAGGATTATACTATGCGATGCTACTTGGAGGACTTCATTCTACTCTCTTCTATATGCTGCAAGACGGAGGCTGCCAGAAGCGTAGTCTTCGACAGGATTAGATATCCCCCTCTCACTCTGGCATTCTGCAGTTCAGTCCATTGATATGGCCCCTTTACACATATATCCATGCATATGTAGTGTAGCTCCTTGCTTGCGAGTACTTTGGATGAGTACTCACGGTTGCTTTGTTTCCCCCTTTTCCCCATTCCTCTACCCGATTGCTGCAACCAGACGATGGAGCCCAGGGCCCAGACGCCATCATCGACGACGACTCCTTCTACACTGGAGGTGCCTACTACTACGTGCAGCCCGCGGACGACGACCAGGAGTAGTTTAGGAGGATCCCAGGCAGCAGGCCTGCGCCTCTTTCGATCTGTATCCCAGTTTGTGCTAGCCTTCTTAAGGCAAACTTGTTTAACTTATGTCTGTACTCAGATATTGTTGCTTCCGCTGACTCGTCTATGATCGAGCACTTGTATTCGAGCCCTCGAGGCCCCTGGCTTGTATTATGATGCTTGTATGACTTATTTTATTTGTAGAGTTGTGTTGTGATATCTTCCCGTGAGTCCTTGATCTTGATCGTACACATTTGCGTGCATGATTAGTGTACGATTGAATCGGGGGCGTCACAAGTTGGTATCAGAGCCGACTGCCTGTAGGAATCCCCCTTCCATACTCCTTGGCCGAAGTCGAGTCTAGACATTGCAAAACTTTAACTAACATGGCTGTGCGGCCCATGGGCCCACGTCGCCATTGGGTGGTATTAGGATCTTTTACTCCTCGATCTTTACTCCGGGATTCTAAAACTCTCTTCTATTCGGGTTAAACATTTTTACTAAAATCTAACTTTAGGTTCTTGAAAATACTTTCTCCCGAAGAGCCCCTTCAGTCCAGATGATCGCCGACTGCACCAGAAGATTTCGAAGATACTCTCCGATATTCTCTCGAGACCTTGAGCCCGTTGCTTTTGCAATTCCGTTCCACCGAATTATCCCTATGGATAAATACTTACACCTGTCGTGCTTACTTTTATTCCCAGTCGATCTTGTTATTACAAGATACCCCGATAATACGTTGTGCCTACTGCCTTGCAGTTCTTGCCACATGAATATCCCTACGGATAATTTCTCGCACTTACCGAGTATCCACTCATCCCCAGTTGATTCATGTATGTCACCAATCTTCGAAATACCATTCGATCTTCCAAAAATCCTCAGGAGCCTGTTGCTCTTGAAATTCTTGCTTGCTTACATTTTGGTTAATCCCATAAGTTTAGTGATTTTATTGGCATCCTTTGTCACTATCATTTAAGTTTGTCGATTCTATATGTGTGCGAATGCACGCAATCATCAGTTGATCCTTATAAATTATCTTTCCGGCTCAGACGTCTTTTGAACATGAGCTGGTTCTCGGCCAATCAGATTGCCATCGATTGTACCCCTAAGTCTATTCAACTTATCCATCCTTGATCAAAGCATTTGCTCCTGATCCTTTGATTTAAAAATCATAATTCCTTTGCTATTTAAACGTTGAATTATTCAGATGTTCTATAAGCCGATGCATTTGCATTCTTTCTTCCTCTGATTAGGTATCGATACTCACATCAGCTCCATTGTGGATCGCCATATCCACTGTTGGATTATTGTCCGACAGTGTCCTTCATAATTAATCACCTTGTGAGTTCTTTCTCCGATACATAATGCCTTTGGTAAATTGTATCCTCTCCTTTTTGCCAACCATGCTCTGCTTTTGAGCTGGTGATATCTACTCTTGAAGCTTGTGGTATATGTTCCTAAGAAGCCCCGATGGGTTGAACCAATGCCTTCCCTAATCTGTGCAAACCCGAAAGATTTCACGGGACATATTTATCTGGTATTGCACCAGGTAAAACATTCAACAGCTAATGTCATTCTTGAAATACGAGGGGTGAATGAAGGTTATGCATTGAGAAAGTGGGAGTCGACCTTGAGTCTTTGTGTTCATGCCCATGGATCCGGTGTGGAACTTATCATGGAAGCTTCTTGCAAAATATTTAATCATTTGGGTAATTCTTTCGGTGTCATTAAATTGGATCCCTTGCAGCTATGGTTCCGGCCATGATTGATCTCCTTTGATTCCATTTCTCAGACAAGGTGAAGTACTTGTCTTGTGCAGATCATTGCACCTGTCCAACCTTTACTTTGATCTACCGTCGAGTATTACACTAGGATATCTTGATAATGTCATGGAACTGCATAACTTCTTATGGGTTCTTCATCAACTGTTATTTCTCACCGATTTCATTTTTTCTGGGTTCTGGGATGTCGTCAACCGAGAACACCGATATGTGAACCGATGCCTCATTCCAGTTTGATAACCCTAATTAATTTTCGTTGCTTATGAGTTTAATAATCCTTCCCGTCATTCCTAGCCTGATTGGCTGTATCATTATTGTGCTAAAATTTTAACTGTGCTACCTGGTCCTTTTCCCGGAGCACAAATTTTGACGGTGAGCTAATCTTGCGTCGATCTTCCTCGTCATACCATTTCTCCCTGAACAAAAAACTTGATTTCGAGTTTGTGTCATACCCTTGGTTCAAATAACCTTTCACTTCATCATTCGTTTGACTTGATGTCATCATCGATCGATTACATCTTCATGAAATCTCTCGACAAATGTGCCGTGATCATCATCAGTATTCCGAGCTTTTCCAGGATATCAATTGAATTCATGATGAGAAAAACCATCCTTGTTCTCGATGAATTGTCGCTGAGACCATCAACCACCTCCTCATCCTCTCCTTGATTTAATGAAGAACTCTTGATTCAGAACTTGCTTCCAAAGTTCATTTCTTGAGAATCTTACATGGTCATCTCGTCAAAATTTTGTTGCACCTTTTCTTCTCAGGCATCCTAATGTCTGAGGTATCCTGACACCAATCGGATCTGAACCTCGGTCAGATATGATGGTTGAAACATTTTTCAAGAGTCATAACGTTGGTCCTTATATGACCCGGTAAGGTGATGTCGTGCCTAGCACACCTGACTGGAGGACCAAATGTTTTAGTTTCCTTTTTAGTAAGGTTAACCATTCTTTCATGAGGAAATTGTAAGACTTATTCTATAAGTTCCTGATGGATCCTTCCTGTATCCAAAGTCTGACCTTTGCTTGAAGACCATGTCAATGCTATCTCGAAGCATGTCTGTGGTAATCCAATTTTCAATAAGAGCATTTGAAGCACAATGCTAAATTTTCTTTAGCATTTATCCTAACACCATTGTACGGGAAATATCATGAGATTCCTCCCCCTTACCTAAATGATTTTCTACGTTCTATCCTGTCATGGATATCATGCTCCGCTTGTCCTTGGGAAGGATATACCCCTAAAATATGTGTGTATACACATTTTCCTTTCCATTGTTCTGTTTAAATCTGATAATCACTTTTCCTTTCCATTGGTTTTCTTTAAACCTTCTTATGATCTATATTATATAAGCAGTAATATTTGCCTGCTTATGTAAACAGATTGTTGTACCACTCTGTCAGGAAGACCCTGTTACTTTTGTTGATGACATTTCGGTAGCCACCGATGGACGAGAACTTTGCCTAATGGTCCGCCTCGTTCAACAAGCAAGAATATGGTTCTCTTCGTCCCTCGCCCTTGGTATCGACGTTGTTGCCGACATAATCGACAGGCTACCCCCTGGCATGCCTTGCTTGCATGATCACGCAAGACGTCTCCGCCCTTCCTACTTTTAACCCACATGGTGGGCCCATAACCCATAGTTCCACAGGATCGGAACCTGACTCTCCTGTACCCCCTGCTTCCAAAGTTATTCCTCCCGCGTGGACTCGTATGTAATTCATGAGCCACCTTCCAATGAGATCATCAATTCTGGCATCAGACACAATAATTGTTCCGTTGCTTTGAGACCCTTTCACCTTCTGACTAGGCATTGAATGATTGCCTGGTTGCTTGAAACTTCTTATTGTACCTTCAAACTTTACTCTCGATGTGTTTTATTTGTTGAACTCGAGAGGTACTCATATGCTCATTCGTGGGTTAATCCCAGATTATTACCCTTATAGCATTCTGTCGTTGCCGATCTGCCCCGTTACCTATTCGTAAGTACGATGAAGATCCCGAAGAAAGGATGCCTACTTCATCATGATGACCTGAAGCAGAGAAATGAAGACATCAATGTAGTGGATCGACCGCTTCAAGAAGAGCAACCAAGATCGAGAAAACTCGTTAGAATTTCATAACCAAATTCCCCTCACTTCCCCTCTTAAATCTCGGGACAAGATTTCTTGTAGTGGAGGAGAATTGTGACGCCCGGATAATTAAGCTACAGTAAATCCCTGTTAATGATGCCACGTCACCACGATTACTGTTGTTAATCTTGCGATGATTCCAATCCCGTTCAAATTTCAAATTTAAAATCGAGTCAAACAATAAAAGTTTTCAACTGTCAAATCTAAAATGATCAAGTTGTAGCAAATAAATCATAGATGGTTATGGTGGTGGAACCACATTGCTAGGAAATGTTTAAATACTCCAAACTAAATAGAACAACAGCCAAAACCGATAATTAAATGCCTTTTATAAAGTATAAAATATTAAACTAATTCTTTTAGGTGCCCAAGATATAGTGGCATTAGAATAAGTAGTGATACTATTTTAGGAACTAAGATCATAATTATAAAAACTAAAATGGAGAGAAACTAAAAATAAAGCAGAAAAAGAAAAATTAAGAAAAAAATGCCAAAAAAGGAGATAAAAGGGGACCCCCCCACTGGGCCACGACCCAGATGGCCACGGGGCCAACTGGGCCAACCAGTCCAGTCGGCCGGCCCACCCTCGCTGCCCACTGGCCTATTAGGCCACTCCCACCCGAAACCCTAGCCACTAATCACACCACTCCTCGATCCCCTCTCACTCCCCCTCGCCCTGGATCTGAACGGCGCCCATCCCCGTCGCCCCGCACGATTCCCCCACTCGCTACCCACGACCACCTCTCTCTCGGTCGCTCCTCTCCCCCTCTCATGATCCGATCTGGGGGAATCGAACCCCCAGCGCCCGAGGCCGCTGCCCTTGACGCCGCCCCAACGGCCGTGCCCCGACACCTGGTGCTGCCCGACGCTGCTTGCCGTTGCACGCCGACGCCGTTGCTCGTCGCCTCCCCGACCCCGTCGCTGGTGCCGTCCCGGACCGCCGTCGCCGCTCGCCGGACCACCCTCCCGGAGCCTCTCCCGCCTCGACTACCTCGACTACCTCGTCCCCGTCGTCGCTCACGTCGTCTCCGTCCTCCTCCCCAAAGGCTCCATCGAGCCACGCCGGCCCCCTTCGCGCCAACGCTGGTGAGGACGTCGGCCTTCGCCTCCCCTTTGCCCCTTTCTCTCCCCCTCACGGTCACCACGCCCGACCACGGCCACGCACCCCACTAGCGTTGTCTGCGGCTTCGCTCACCTGCTGCTCGCTGCTGCGCTGCTGCCGCAACTGCTTCTACTGTCGCTGCTTGCGTGCTTCTACTTGCCTTGTCACCACGACCACCGTCCCCCCTGTACCCTGCACCGCCCGGACGCACGCTCGCGCCCTCGGCCCGCACGCGCGGAGCGCCGTGTCGCACTCGCCATGGCCGTGCGAGGGGTCGCGCCTGCACGCACTTGCCCCCAATTCCCTACTGCTCCGGGCCTCGCCCCGACTTCCTGGCCGCGCGTGCGTGCGCTGGCCTCGCCGGCCTCGGGGGCCTCATCCGCCCCTGCGTTGCGCCTCCTGACCGAGGTCGTCGCCGCCAGCGTCGCGCTGGGAGCGCCCGTGTGCGTTCCCAGCCACCAAACCGTGGCCTTAGCCACAGCACATGGGGCCGACCCATTTAAAAAACAGAATAAAAAAGATAATAAGTAAATAAAAATATTAATTAATTAATTAAATTAATTAACTTAATTAATTAGGTTCAATTAAACTAATTAAAATCTATACCCTAATAACCTAGTTAGACTAAATTAACTAGTTAGTTAATGTAACAGCCAATGACAGGGGGGGCCCACCCCCTGTTGACCAGTCAAACGTTGACTGGTCAATAGGGACCCCCTGGCCCACCTGTCAGCCTTTAGTACATTTTTGTGTACGCTGAGCTGGG
Organism: Aegilops umbellulata; assembly: GCA_032464435.1. Lineage (NCBI taxonomy): Eukaryota > Viridiplantae > Streptophyta > Magnoliopsida > Poales > Poaceae > Aegilops > Aegilops umbellulata. Next base: position 225,467,788 of record CP136060.1, read on the forward strand.
TGCACCTAGCATTTAGCTAATTAATTTCGAATAAATAATAAATTCAGAAAATGATCTAAAACTTTAAAAATTAATATAAGATAATCTGTAGCTCGGATGAAAATACTTTGTACATGAAAGTTGCTCAGAACGACGAGATGAATCCGGATACGCAGCCCGTTCGTCTGCCACACATCCCTAGCATAGCAAACACGCAACTTTCCCCCTCCGGTTCGTCTGTCCGAAAACGCGAAACACCGGGGATACTTTCCTGGATGTTTCCCCTCTCCCCCGGTATCACCTCTTACCGCGTTGGGGCATCCCTAGCACGAATACTTGTCATGTCATGCATCGCTATGCATCTGTTTGCTTAAATATTTATTGTTTCTTAACCCTCTTCTCTCGCTAGACACCGAGACCGACGCCGCTGCTATCTAGTACGACTACGGAGTTGACAACCCTCTCTCTTGCCAGAGCAACCAGGCAAGCCCCCCCTTGATCACCAGATATCGCCTACTCTCCTCTATACTGCTTGCATTAGAGTAGTGTAGCATGTTACTGCTTTTGTTATTCCTATCCTGATGCATAGCCTGTCTTTGATACTGCTGTTGATACCTTTACCTGCAATCCTACTTGCTTAGTATAGGGTTCTAGTGTTCCATCATGTGGCCCTACACTCTTGTCCGTCTGCCATGCTATACTCTGGGCCGTGATCACTTCGGGAAGTGATCGCGGGCATATGCTATATACTTTACACTGTTATATTACCTGTGATACTGTTCGGAGTTGGGGGCTGAAGGGGCAGGTGGTTCCACCCAGGTAGTGGTGGGCCTGGGTTCCCTACGGCCCCTGACTGTTACTTTGTGGCGGAGCGACAGGGCAGGTTTGAGACCACCTAGGAGAGAGGTGGGCCTGGCCCTGTCGGCGTTCGCGGTTACTTAACACGCTTAACGAGATCTGGGTATTTGATCTGAGTCTAGCCATTTGGTCTATACGCACTAACCATCTACGCGGGAGTAGTTATGGGTATCCCGGCGTCGTGGTATCAGCCGAAGCCTTCGTGACGTCAGCGACGGAGCGGCGCGCGCCGGATTGGACTGGAACGCCCCTAGGCTAGGTCTGCTTCCGGCCGCCCTCGCAACGTGCAGGTGTGCTCAGGGCGATGGGCCCAGACCCCTGCGCGCTTAGGTTTAGGCCGGCGTGCTGACCTCTCTGTTGTGCCTAAGTGGGGCTGCGACGTGTTGATCTTCCTGTTGGGGAACGTAGTAATTTCAAAAAGTTTCCTACGCACACACAATATCATGGTGATGCATAGCAACGAGAGGGGAGAGTGTTGTCTACGTACCCTCGTAGAACGAAGCGGAAGCATTGACGCAACATAGAGGAAGTAGTCGTACGTCTTCCCGGTCCAACCGATCCAAGTACCGTTACTCCGGCACCTCCGAGTTCTTGGCACACGTTCAACTCGATGACGCTCCCCGGGCTCCGATCCAGCAAAGCTTCGGGGAGGGGTTCCGTCAGCACGACGGCGTGGTGACGATCTTGATGTTCAACCGTCGCAGGGCTTCGCCTAAGCACCGCTACAATATGACCGAGGTGTAATATCGTGGAGGGGGGCACCGCACACGGCTAAGGAACGATCACGAAGATCAACTTGTGTGTCATGGGGTGCCCCCCTGCCCCCGTATATAAAGGAGCAAGGGGGAGGAGGCCGGCCCTAGGAGGGGCGTGCCAGGGAGTAGGATTCCTACTCCTAGTTGGAGTAGGTTTCCTCCTTTCCTAGTCCAACTAGGTCAAGGGGGGAAAGAGGGGAAGAGGGGAAGGAAGGGAGAGAGGGGCCGCGCCCCAAACCCCTTGTCCAATTCGGACTGGGCTTGGGAGGGGCGCGCGCCACCTCCTGGTCCTTCCCACTAAGGGCCATCAAGGCCCATTGCTTCTTCCTCGTATTCCCGTAACTCCCCGGTACCTCCGAAAATACCCGAATCACTCGGAACCTTTTCGATGTCCGAATATAGTCATCCAATATATCGATCTTTACGTCTCGACCATTTCGAGACTCCTCGTCATGTCCCCGATCCCATCCGGGACTCCGAAATCCTTTGGTACATCAAAACTCATAAACTCATAATATATCTGTCATCGAAACCTTAAGCGTGCGGACCCTACGGTTCGAGAACAATGTAGACATGACCGAGACACGTCTCCGATCAATAACCAATAGCGGGACCTGGATGCCCATATTGGCTCCTACATATTCTATGAAGATCTTTATCGGTCAGACCGCATAACAACATGCGTTGTTCCCTTTGTCATCGGTATGTTACTTGCCCGAGATTCGATCGTCGGTATCTCAATACCTAGTTCAATCTCGTTACTGGCAAGTCTCTTTACTCGTTCCGTAATACATCATCTCTCAACTAACTAATTAATTGCAATGCTTGCAAGGCTTATGTGATGTGCATTACCGAGAGGGCCCAGAGATACCTCTCGGACAATCGGAGTGACAAATCCTAATCTCGAAATACACCAACCCAACATCTACCTTTGGAGACACCTGTAGAGCTCCTTTATAATCACTCAGTTACGTTGTGACGTTTGGTAGCACACAAAATGTTCCTCCGGCAAACGGGAGTTGCATAATCTCATAGTCATAGGAACATGTATAAGTCATGAAGAAAGCAATAGCAACATACTAAACGATCGGGTGCTAAGCTAACGAATGGGTCATGTCAATCACATCATTCTCCTAATGATGTGATCCCATTAATCAAATGACAACTCATGTCTATGGCTAGGAAACTTAACCATCTTTGATCAACGAGCTAGTCGAGTAGAGGCATACTAGTGACACTCTGTTTGTCTATGTATTCACACATGTATTATGTTTCCGGTTAATACAATTCTAGCATGAATAATAAACATCTATCATGAAATAAGGAAATAAATACTAACTTTATTATTGCCTCTAGGGCATATTTCCTTCAGTCTCCCACTTGCACTAGAGTCAATAATCTAGGTCACATCGCCATGTGATTTAACAACAATAGTTCACATCACCATGTGAATAACACCCATAGTTCACATCGATATGTGACCAACAGCAAAAAGGGTTTACTAGAGTCAGTAATCTAGTTCACATCGCTATGTGATTAACACCCAAAGAGTACTAAGGTGTGATCATGTTTTGCTTGTGAGAGAAGCTTAGTCAACGGGTCTGCCAAAATTCAGATCCGTATGTATTTTGCAAATTTCTATGTCTACAATGCTCTGCATGGAGCTACTTTAGCTAATTGCTCCCACTTTCAATATGTATCTAGATTGAGACTTAGAGTCATCTAGATTAGTGTCAAAACTTGCATCGACGTAACCTTTTACGACGAACCTTTTTGTCACGTCCATAATCGAGAAACATATCCTTATTTTACTAAGGATAATTTTGACCGATGTCCAGTGATCTACTTCCTAGATCACTATTGTACTCCCTTGCTTAACACAGTGTAGGGTATACAATAGATCTGGTACATAGCATGGCATACTTTATAGAATCTATGGCTGAGGCATAGGGAATGACTTTCATTCTCTTTCTATCATCTGCCGTGGTCGGGCTTTGAGTCTTACTCAATTTCACACCTTGTAACACAGGCAATAACTCTTTCTTTGACTGTTCCATTTTGAACTAATTCAAAATCTTGTCAAGGTATGTACTCATTGAAAACTTATCAAGCGTCTTGATCTATCTCTATAGATCTTGATGCTTAATATGTAAGCAGCTTCACCGAGGTTCTTCTTTGAAAAACTCCTTTCAAATACTCCTTTATGCTTCGCAGAATAATTCTACATTATTTCCGATTAACAATATGTCATTTACATATACTTATCAGAAATGCTGTAGTGCTCCCACTCACTTTCTTGTAAATACAGGCTTCACCGCAAGTCTGTATAAAACTATATGCTTTGATCAATTTATCAAAGCGTATATTCCAACTCCGAGATGCTTGCACCAGTCCATAGATGGATCGCTGGAGCTTTCATATTTTGTTAACACCTTTAGGATCGACAAAACCTTTTAGTTGCATCGTATACAACTCTTTTTTAATAAATCCATTAAGGAATGCAGTTTTGTTTATCCATTTGCCGGATTTCATAAAATGCGGCAATTGCTAACATGATTCGGACAGACTTAAGCATAGATACGAGTGAGAAACTCTCATCGTAGTCAACACCTTGAACTTGTCGAAAACCTTTTGCGACAATTCTAGCTTTGTAGATAGTAACACTACTATTAGCGCCCGTCTTCCTCTTGAAGATCCATTTATTTTCTATGGCTTGCCGATCATCAGGCAAATCCATCAAAGTCCATACTTTGTTCTCATACATGGATCATATCTCAGATTTCATGGCCTCAAACCATTTCGCGGAATATGGGCTCATCATCACTTCCTCATAGTTCGTAAGTTCGTCATGGTCTAGTAACATGACTTCCAGAACAGGATTAACGTACCACTCTGGTGCGGATCTCACTCTGGTTTACCTACGAGATTCGGTAGTCACTTGATGTGAAGTTACATGATCATCATCATTAGCTTCCTCACTAATTGGTGTAGTAGTCACAAGAACAGATTTCTGTGATGAACTATTTTCCAATAAGGGAGCAGGTACAGTTACCTCATCAAGTTCTACTTTCCTCCCACTCACTTCTTTTGAGAGAAACTCCTTCTCTGGAAAGGATCCATTCTCAGCAACGAATATCTTGCCTTCGGATCTGTGATAGAAGGTGTACCCAACATTCTCCTTTGGGTATCCTATGAAGACATATTTCTCCGATTTTGGTTTGAGCTTATCAGGATGAAACTTTTTCATATAAGCATCACAACCCCAAACTTTAAGAAACGACAACTTTGGTTTCTTGCTAAACCACAGTTCATATAGTGTCGTCTCAACGGATTTAGATGGTGCCCTATTTAACGTGAATGCAGCTGTCTCTAATGCATCACCCCAAAACGATAGTGGTAAATCGGTAAGAAACATCATAGATTGCACTATATCCAATAAAGCACGGTTATGACGTTCGAACACACCATTATGCTGTGGTGTTCCAGGTGGCGTGAGTAGTGAAACTATTTCACATTGTTTTAACTGAAGACCAAACTCGTAACTCAAATATTTTACCTCTGCGATCATATCGTAGAAACTTTTATTTTTGTTACGATGATTCTCCACTTCACACTGAAATTCTTTGAACTTTTCAAATGTTTCAGACTAGTGTTTCATTAAGTAGATATACCCGTATCTGCTCAAATCATCTGTGAAGGTCAGAAAATAATGATACCCGCTGCAAGCCTTAATATTCATCGGACCACATACATCAGTATGTATGATTTCCAACAAATCTGTTGCTTGCTCCATTGTTCCGGAGAATGGCGTTCTAGTCATCTTTCCCAAGAGACATGGTTCGCAAGCATCAAGTGATTCATAATCAAGTGATTCCAAAATCCCATCAGCATGGAGTTTCTTCATGCGCTTTACACCAATATGACTTAAACGGCAGTGCCACAAATAAGTTGCACTATCATTATTAACTTTGCATCTTTTGGCTTCAATATTATGAATATGTGTATCACTACGATCGGGATCCAATGAACCATTTTCATTGGGTGTGTAACCATATAAGGTTTTATTCATGTAAACAGAACAACAATTTATTCTCTTACTTAAATGAATAACCGTATTGCAATAAACATGATTAAATCATATTCATGCTCAACGCAAACACCAAATAACACTTATTTAGGTTCAACACTAATCTCGAAAGTATAGGTAGTGTACGATGATGATCATATCAATCTTGGAACTACTTCCAACACACATCGTCACTTCACCCTCAACTAGTCTCAGTTTATTCTGCAACTCCTGTTTCGAGTTACTACTCTTAGCAACTGAACCAGTATCAAATACCGAGGGGTTGCTATAAACACTAGTAAAGTACACATCAATAACATGTATATCCAATATACCTTTGTTCTCTTTGCCATCCTTCTTATCCACCAATTACTTGGGGTAGTTCCGCTTCTAGTGACCAGTCCCTTTGCAGTAGAAGCACTCAGTCTCAGGCTTAGGTCCAGACTTGAGCTTCTTCACTTGAGCAGCAACTTGCTTGCTGTTCTTCTTGAAGTTCCCCTTCTTCCCTTTGCCCTTTTCTTGAAACTAGTGATCTTGTCAACCATCAACACTTAATGTTTTTCTTTGATTTCTACCTTCGCCGATCTTAGCATCGCGAAGAGTTTGGGAATAGTTTCCGTTATCCCTTGCATATTATAGTTCATCACGAAGTTCTACTAACTTGGTGATGGTGACTAGAGAATTCTGTCAATCACTATCTTATCTGGAAGATTAACTCCCACTTGATTCAAGCGATTGTAGTACTCAAACAATCTGAGCACATGCTCACTACTTGAGCTATTCTCCTCCATCTTTTAGCTATAGAACTTGTTGGAGACTTCATATCTCTCAACTCGGGTATTTGCTTGAAATATTAACTTCAACTCCTGGAACATCTCATATGGTCCATGATGTTCAAAACGTCTTTGAAGTCCCGATTCTAAGCTGTTAAGCATGGTGCACTAAACTATCAAATAGTCATCATATTGAGCTAGCCAAACGTTCATAACGTCTGCATCTTCTCCTGCAATAGGTCTGTCACCTAGCGGTGCATCAAGGACATATTTCTTCTGTGCAGCAATGAGGATAAACCTCAGATCACGGATCCAATCCGCATCATTGCTACTAACATCTTTCAACACAATTTTCTCTAGGAACATATCAAAATAAACACAGGGAAGCAACAACGCGAGCTATTGATCTACAACATTGATATGCTAATACTACCAGGACTAAGTTCATGATAAATTTAAGTTCAATTAATCATATTACTTAAGAATCCCACTTAGATAGACATCCCTCTAATCCTCTAAGTGATCACGTGATCCAAATCAACTAAACCATAACCGATCATCACGTGAAATGGATTAGTCTTCAATGGTGAACATCATTATGTTGATCATATCTACTATATGATTCACGCTCGACCTTTAGGTCTCCGTGTTCCGAGGCCATATTTGCATACGCTAGGCTCGTCAAGTATAACCCGAGTATTCCGCGTGTGCAACTGTTTTGCACCAGTTGTAGATGGACATAGAGCTTATCACACCCGATCATCACGTGGTGTCTGGGCACGACGAACTTTGGCAACGGTGCATACTCAGGGAGAACACTTCTTGATAATTTACTGAGAGATCATCTTATAATGCTACCGTCAATCAAAGCAAGATAAGATGCATAAAAAGATAAACATCACATGCAATCAATATAAGTGATATGATATGGCCATCATCATCTTGTGCTTGTGATCTCCATCTCCGAAGTACCGTCATGATCTCTATGGTCACCGGCATGACACCATGATCTCCATCATCTTGATCTATATCAATGTGTCGTCACATGGTCGTCTCGCCAACAATTGCTCTTGCAACTATTGCTATCGCATAGCGATAAAGTAAAGCAATTATTTGGCGCTTGCATCGTATGCAATAGAGAGACAACCATAAGGCTTTTGCCAGTTGCCGATAACTTCAACAAAACATGATCATCTCATACAACAACTTATATCTCATCACGTCTTTACCATATCACATCACAACATGCCCTGCAAAAACAAGTTAGACGTCCTCTACTTTGTTGTTGCAAGTTTTACGTGGCTGCTACGGGCTTAGCAAGAACCAATCTCACCTACGCATCAAAACCACAACGATAGTTTGTCAAGTTGATGCCGTTTTAACCTTCGCAAGGACCGGGCATAGCCACACTTGGTTCAACTAAAGTTGGAGAAACTGACACCCGCCAGCCACCTGTGTGCAAAGCACGGCGGTAGAACCAGTCTCGCGTAAGCGTACGCGTAATGTCGGTCCGGGCCGCTTCATCCAACAATACCGCCGAACCAAAGAATGACATGTTGGTAGGCAATATGACTTATATCGCCCACAACTCACTTGTGTTCTACTTGTGCATATAACGTCAAACCATAAAAACCTAGGCTCGGATGCCACTGTTGGGGAACGTAGTAATTTCAAAAAAATTCCTACGCACACACAAGATCATGGTGATGCATAGCAACGAGAGGGGAGAGTGTTGTCTACGTACCCTCGTAGACCGAAGCGGAAGCATTGACGCAACCTAGAGGAAGTAGTCGTACGTCTTCCCAGTCGAACCGATCCAAGTACCGTTACTCCGGCACCTCCGAGTTCTTGGCACACGTTCAGCTCGATGACGCTCCCCGGGCTCCGATCCAGCAAAGCTTCGGGGAGGGGTTCCGTCAGCACGACGGCGTGGTGACGATCTTGATGTTCAACCGTCGCACGGCTTCGCCTAAGCACCGCTACAATATGACTGAGGTGTAATATCGTGGAGGGGGGCACCACACACGGCTAAGGAACGATCACGAAGATCAACTTGTGTGTCATGGGGTGCCCCCTGCCCCCGTATATAAAGGAGCAAGGGGGAGGAGGCCGGCCCTAGGAGGGGCGCGCCAGGGAGTAGGATTCCTACTCCTAGTTGGAGTAGGTTTCCTCCTTTCCTAGTCCAACTAGGTCAAGGGGGGAAAGAGGGGAAGAGGGGAAGGAAGGGAGAGAGGGGCCGCGCCCCAAACCACTTGTCCAATTCGGACTGGGCTTGGGAGGGGCGCGCGCCACCTCCTGGTCCTTCCCACTAAGGCCCATCAAGGCCCATTGTTTCTTCCTCGTATTCCCGTAACTCCCCGGTACCTCTGAAAATACTCGAATCACTCGGAACCTTTCCGATGTCCGAATATAGTCGTCCAATATATCGATCTTTATGTCTCGACCATTTCGAGACTCCTCGTCATGTCCCCGATCCCATCCGGGACTCCGAACTCCTTCGGTACATCAAAACTCATAAACTCATAATATATCTGTCATCGAAACCTTAAGCGTGCGGACCCTATGGTTCGAGAACAATGTAGACATGACCGAGACACGTCTCCGGTCAATAACCAATAGCGGGACCTGGATGCCCATATTGGCTCCTACATATTCTACGAAGATCTTTATCGGTCAGACCGCATAACAACATACATTGTTCCCTTTGTCATCGGTATGTTACTTGCCCGAGATTCGATCGTCGGTATCTCAATACCTAGTTCAATCTCGTTACTGACAAGTCTCTTTACTCGTTCCGTAATACATCATCTCGCAACTAACTCATTAATTGCAATGTTTGCAAGGCTTATGTGATGTGCATTACCGAGAGGGCCCAGAGATACCTCTCCGACAATCGGAGTGACAAATCCTAATCTCGAAATACGCCAACCCAACATCTACCTTTGGAGACACCTGTAGAGCTCCTTTATAATCACCCAGTTACTTTGTGACATTTGGTAGCACACAAAGTGTTCCTCCGGCAAACGGGAGTTGCATAATCTCATAGTCATAGGAACATGTATAAGTCATGAAGAAAGCAATAGCAACATACTAAACGATCGGGTGCTAAGCTAACGAATGGGTCATGTCAATCACATCATTCTCCTAATGATGTGATCCCGTTAATCAAATGACAACTCATGTCTATGGCTAGGAAACTTAACCATCTTTGATCAACGAGCTAGTCGAGTAGAGGCATACTAGTGACACTCTGTTTGTCTATGTATTCACACATGTATTATGTTTCCGGTTAATACAATTCTAGCATGAATAATAAACATTTATCATGAAATAAGGAAATAAATAATAACTTTATTATTGCCTCTAGGGCATATTTCCTTCACTTCCGAGGCCGGGCATGACCCAGAAAAGTGTGTCCGGCCAAATGGGATCAAGCGTGTTGGGTTATGTGGTGCACCCCTGCAGGGAAGTTAATCTATTCGAATAGCCGTGATCTTCGGTAACAGGACGGCTTGGAGTTGTACCTTGACCTTATGACAACTAGAACCGGATACTTAATAAAACACACCCTTCCAAGTGCCAGATACAACCCGGTGATCGCTCTCTAACAGGGCATCGAGGAGGGGATCACCGGGTAGGATTATGCTATGCGATGCTACTTGGAGGACTTCATTCTACTCTCTTCTATATGCTGCAAGACGGAGGCTGCCAGAAGCGTAGTCTTTGACAGGATTAGATATCCCCCTCTCACTCTGGCATTCTGCAGTTCAGTCCACTAATATGGCCCCTTTACACATATATCCATGCATATGTAGTGTAGCTCCTTGCTTGCGAGTACTTTGGATGAGTACTCACGGTTGCTTTGTTTCCCCCTTTTCCCCATTCCTCTACCCGATTGCTGCAACCAGACGATGGAGCCCAGGACCCAGACGCCACCGTCGACGATGACTCCTTCTACACTGGAGGTGCCTACTACTACGTGCAGCCCGCGGACGACGACCAGGAGTAGTTTAGGAGGATCCCAGGCAGCAGGCCTGCGCCTCTTTTGATCTGTATCCTAGTTTGTGCTAGCCTTCTTAAGGCAAACTTGTTTAACTTATGTCTGTACTCAGATATTGTTGCTTCCGCTGACTCGTCTATGATCAAGCACTTGTATTCGAGCCCTCGAGGCCCCTGGCTTGTATTATGATGCTTGTATGACTTATTTTATTTGTAGAGTTGTGTTGTGATATCTTCCCGTGAGTCCCTGATCTTCATCGTACACATTTGTGTGCATGATTAGTGTACGATTGAATCGGGGGCGTCATAACTACTCACCACACGCGCCTTGTTGTCAACAGGAAAGTCTCATCCCACTGACACTACAAGAAATATGTCAACTTGTGACCTTCTGTCAGTGACCCTGGAAGAATTGGTCATAGATCTATGACCATTTCAGACCAATTGGTCAAAAGTTGTTCGGGGGGCTCCAAACCCTAAACCATTGCGACCATTTTGGTGAGAAAGGTCGTAATTTCCTTACACGAAATGGTCATAAAGCAAACAGCGCTAGTCCGCTGCCTTATTTCTAGTTGTTAACGACCAATATAGATGGTCATAGCCTTGTAAATTATGGTGGGTTGCTATGACTAGGCGCCACCTCATCAGTTTTGCCTATGTGTCATGTCCATGTGGCAGTTTTTGCCCTAGGTTGTGAAGCAACCTATATTACTGTCATTTCCAAAATTCCCAAAAAATTCTCATAAATTCTTTGGGTCATATCTTCGTCAAATATGTAAAAACCTTCCTTGCCTAGTTAAAAAATAATTCAAAAATATTCATTTTCCTATTCTGTTCATAGTAACAGTTTGTGAAGGAAGTACCACTTTGGCATGTCCAAATAGCATCCATTTTCTACAGTGCTTTCCTATGCCCAAATAACCATCCTCCACCAAATGCTAGCTCAATACATTCATTATTTTGAGCCGAGCTTCAACATTCGTAGTTATGTCCAGTGTGGTGGTTTGCAAAGCAAGTACCACCTAGGCTCCTCCTTTTGAGCTGAAAATTTGTGAACACGGTCTTCTTAGTAACTGATCTTCCTCAGCCAAAACTCACGCCCATTAGCCATGTACATTTCCCGTACCGCTAATCAAACACTTGGCTGCTAATTCATGTTTGAGCATCGATCGGTCTCCTCGTGAGAATCTTATGTTGTAATTTTCTTCCTAGCACCAACATGGGGAGTGCCCAACCCACTAGACATGCCTAGGCCGCGCAGAACACATGGCAACGTCACGGTCGCGTGGTGACCACGCGGCGGGCATGCGAGTTTACGTGCTCTAGAGTTGGGGCCCTTGGCCGCCGCCCAAACCTTGACGTATCGCTACCAAACCATGTATTTATGATTAAATAGGTCCTTATGTACCTAGAAATGATTTTCGGAAAAAATAAATAGCAAACTATGAGGCAGCTGCAGTTCAAATTTGACCCGCTTCCAGCTGAATCGGCGGAAATTTGTCTTTTTCACGAGAGGTGGATCAAAACTTTTTGCACCCAACCATTTTGTCAGTTGTGAATTAAATATGTCCTAGTATTTTATAAAAATGATTTGGTCCAATTTTGCAACAATTATTTGCGAGGTCCTTCACAAAAAAAACTCATTTCAGGCACTCGAAAAATGGAAAATGGTTTTTTCGTCCAAAGAAAATGAAAACTTCCTTAGGCAACATTGTTTGCCATTCCAATATGCACCCTTGTGCACAATATGAGATCATTTGAACAAACTATGCCACGAATGTGGCCATAAGATTGATCATTTGGCTTGAAAGCCATGAATCTTCAGAGATGATAGCTCATTTCTGAGAACACTTTTTTAAAATAATTGCCGTATTGCAACTTTGTTATATTTCCTAGGAACTTGGTCACATATAATGACACAATGCGAAGGTTTTCCAATTTTTTTTATTTTTTTTGAATTTTTTATGCCTGTTTCAAAATGCGGTCAAAACGGCGGGCTTAACCGTTCCTAGCTAGTGGTCGAATCTTGGAATTTTTTGGTGTTTCTCTGATTAAATAGGTCCTTATGTACCTAGAAATGATTTTTGCAAAAAATAAAGAGCAAACTATGAGGCAGCTCCAGTTCAAATTTGACCCGCTTCCAGCTGAATCGGCGGAAATTTGTCTTTTTCACGAGAGGTGGATCAAAACTTTTTACACCCAACCATTTTGTCAATTGTGAATTAAATATGGCCTAGTATTTTATAAAAATGATTTGGTCCAATTTTGCAACAATTATTTGGTAGTTCCTTCACAAGGAAACCTCCTTTTGGGCACTCGAAAAATGAAAAATGGTTTTTTCGTCCAAAGAAAATGAAAACTTCTTTAGGCAACATTGTTTGCCATTCCAATATGCACCCTTGTGCACAATATGAGATCATTTGAACAAACTATGCCACGAATGTGGCCATAAGATTGATCATTTGGCTTGAAAGCCATGAATCTTCAGAGATGATAGCTCATTTCTGAGAACACCTTTTTAAAATAATTGCCGTATTGCAACTTTGTTATATTTCCTGGGAACTTGGTCACATATAATGAAACAATGAGAAGGTTTTCCAATTTTTTGTTTTTTATTTTTTTATGCTTGTTTCAAAATGCGGTCAAAACGGCGGGCTTGACCGTTCCTAGCTAGTTGTTGAATCTTGGAATTTTTTTGGTGTTTCTATGATTAAATAGATACTTATGTACCTATAAATGATTTTTGGAAAAAATAAATAGCAAACTATGAGGCAGCTCCAGTTCAAATTTGACCCGCTTCCAGCAGAATCGGCGGAAATTTGTCTTTTTCACGAGAGGTGGATCAAAAATCTTTACACCCAACCATTTGGTCAATTGTGCATTAAATATGGCCTAGTATTTTAGAAAATGGTGTGGTCTAATTTTGCAAGAATTATTTGGTAGGTCCTTCATAAAAAAACCTCATTTGGGGCACTCGAAAAATGGAAAATGGCTCTTTTGTGCAATGAAAGTGAAAACTCCCTTAGGCAACATTGTTTGGAATTCCAAGATGCACCCTTGTGCACAATATGAGATCATTTGAACAAACTATGCCATGAATGTGGCCATAAGATTGATCATTTGGCTTGAAAGCCATGAATCTTCACACATGATAGCTCATTTTTAGAACACTTTTTAAAAATAATTTCCGTATTACAAGTTTATTATTTTTCTTGGAAACTTGGTCACATATAATGACACAATGTCAAGGTTTTCATTTTTTTTGATTTTTTTTGAATTTTTTTATGCCTGTTTCAAAATGCGGTCAAAACGGCGGGCTTGACCATTCCTAGTTAGTGGTTGAATCTTGGAATGTTTTTAGTGTTTCTCTGATTAAATAGATACTTTTGTACCTAGAAATGAATTTTGAAAAAAATAAAGAGCACACTACGAGGTAGCTGCAGTTTAAATTTGACCCACTTCCAGCTGAATTGACAGAAATTTGTCTTTTTCACGAGAGGTGGATCGAAACTTTTGACACCCAACCATTTGGTCAATTGTGCATTAAATATGTCATAGTATTTTTTAAAAATGGTGTGGTCTAATTTTGCAACAAATATATGTTAGGTCCTTAAAAAAACATGTTGGACACTCGAAAAATGGAAAATGATTTTTCTCTGCAATGCAAATGAAGACCACAATATCATCATTGTTTGAAATCCTAAGATACACATATGAACACAATATTGAGTCATGTAAACATACAACATGAAGCTAATATATTGAGTGTTTACCCGAAATAAGAGTGTAAAAAATATAAAAGAAACAAAAGATAAACAACCCAATTACATAAGCTAGACTTTGATTGGGGGAACCACCTGTCACACGGATCGATGACATGGAAGACATCCTACCATCCATTGCTAGCAATCCTACCATCCATCCATCCATCTGAGGAAACCCACCGCACCAAACCCTACCCAGATCCACTAACCTCTCCTCCCTTCCTTCTGCCCGCTCGCCGCCTCCCTCTCTCTCCTCGATCCAGATCGATGCCGCCACCCCTCTCTAACCCTACCATCCCCTCACCGGCGGCGGCGCCCTCCCTCCCTCGCCATCTCCTCCTCCCCTCCTCACGGCCGCCTCCACCACGCCACAAACCCCGACGACGGCCTCGTGTAGATCCCATCCTGCTCCCGTCCGGATCACGGCGCAGATCCCATCCTCGTGTAGCCACCCCACCTGCTCTCCTCTGCTCCGGGATCCATCCATCCACTAGGTTTCTGCAGCCAGATCCGCCACCCTATCCCTCCCTGCGTCCAAGCCGGTGACGGACGCGGTCGACGAGACCGGCGACCCGCAGCTCTGCGCTCTGTACGCGTCCGACATCTACTCCTACCTCCGATCCATGGAGGTACGCGTCGTTCTTCCTCGGTCACATCGGTTTAATCAATTTACTCGTTCGTCGCAAGGTTGTGATGAGCTGCGTGACTGCGTTACAGGTCCAGGCGAGACTGCGGCCGGCGGCGGATTACATCGAGAGGGTGCAGGTGGACGTCACCCCCAATATGCGCGGCATCCTCGTCGACTGGCTCGTCGAGGTCGCCGAGGAGTACAAGCTCGTCTCCGACAAGCTCTACCTCACCGTCTCCTACATCGACCGCTTCCTCTCGTCCAACTCCCTCAACCCTCAGAAGCTGCAGCTCCTCGGCGTCTCTGCCATGCTCGTTGCCTCGTAAGCCCCCGTTTTGTCCTCATTTCTGTGCCGAGTGTTCAGTTAAATCAAGATATGAGCCTGAATTCAGATCCGTTGTGTGGATCCAGTAAGTACGAGGAGACCAGTCCCCCAAATGTGGAGGACTTCTGCTACATCACCGACAACACCTACATGAAGAAGGAGGTGTGTGTTCTTCTCTTGCTTGCTTGGTTCATTTTTGAGATCTTGCAATTGGTCGACCCTAGCTAAAATGCTGATCTGGGTTCTTGTGGGCATGTGCAGCTATTAAGATGGAGAGGGATATACTAAACAATATCAAGTTTGAGATGGGCAATCCTACCGCTAAGACCTTCCTAAGGTATATCACAAACCAAATTATTCTGAATTGCCGTTGCCAACCCTGTTTGTTGCTACGAATGTGTTCCTAAGTCTTGTGTTCTGTTTGCTTCCTTATCTATTTGCAGGATGTTCATCAAATCTGGCCAAGAAGAGAAGAAGGTAATGGTCCACTACTCTCATACTACCTTTGAGCCACACTGCTGGTAAATTGGTTGATGTTCATCATGTGCATCGTTGTCTCCTCTGCTCCGGGTTCTATTCACTAAATAACTTCCCATGTTAGTAAAATTACAGCATAAATAACTTCCCATGTAGTTCTTCTATTTTTAGTTTGGGTTCAAGTGATTGGTAGGCCTAGTGGTTGTGCGATTCTGTGATCCTATTGTGTAAAATTTATATGCACACCTCATATGAATCTGTGATCATATCCAGTGAAATTTATATGCATGTTCCACTCCACTGTCTACACATTTACTTAGTAATACATACTTTTGCACTTCTGTTATGCTTCTCTCTTTGTTTGTATGAGGCGGCCAGGCTGCCTATTTTGTAGCAGTCTGCTTCCATACTGTTTGTATGGAGTCGAGATAATTGTGTTTTCCTCGGCAGTAGGTCAGCAGACACCGCTCCTGCTATATATGCTAAGCTGCGTCCAGTGTTTGTGCGATGTTGCCGGCTTAGAGTATTATCTCCAATAGATGCTGCCTGTTGATGTGCTTGTTGTGGTGTCATGTGCTTCTCCTGAATCTGTTGTACGCTTAGCTGATTAAACATGCAGTTTTTTTAGTATCTTGGTCTGGCAGTGTTTCTTTTTTTTTGGCTCAAGTGCTTAACTGATGAGCTTATGTTGAAGTGTGCTGATTTTGCACTATTGAAATTGCTAGGAGATACTATGGATGCAAGATTCATTGTTTGTTCTTGCTCACAGATTAACACATTTAGCTAAGTGTGTACATGAAAGACCAGAAATTATTGTTTCCAGCTTGTGTCAAACACTCTATCCTCGTGTGTTTTTCTGCACTCCTCTTCCCAGATCTGGCAACGATCCAATGGATGTGGATGTAGGCTCAGGCAATGCATCAAATGATCAGGATGTTTCTTCATGCCTGAAACTTGCAAAATTTTAACCTTTGTGTTTGGTTCTTCTTTGTGGCTGAATTGTTTTGCTTCCCTTGTGATTTTGAAATGTGCAGAATGGAGGCATTTGAGGCAATTCTTAGACAGCATGTGCTGGCAAATCATGTTGATCAAATGTCCATTGATGAAGTTGAGCAAACAGTCAACAGAGATGCAGCTGTTGCTTACACCAGAGGCCAAGTAGAGTTCATCCTGGAGATATGCTAACAGATGCCGCCCTCATCAACTAGGTTAATCAAACAGGACCCAGAACCTGTCTTTGTTCATGTGCATGTTGTGCTGCTTGAATAATTTGGTTGATGAGATGGAAATGATATTGTATCATGTTTGCTTATGCTCTTTGCGGAAACTAGTATGCTAGATGTTCTTAGAAATCATTGCAATGCATGTCTTCAAATGTTGGATGTCGAGTGTTCTTTCTTTGCGTTGCATATATGGCTGCTTGTGCTGTTCAACATGATGCAAATAGGGCTACTTCTGCCATTGTGCTGTTGTTTGTGGTTTGTCCAGTTTTGGCCTATATAGTTGCTTCTTTCTCTTCATGTATTATTATGTGCTCCATAATGATTTGGTTTTTGCTTCAATATAATCTGCTTCTACATTTTGTTCCCGTGTAATCTGATGCGCAATGATTCATTTTTTGGTTCCATTTATTTAATCTGCTTTTATGCTCTTTTCTTGTGCAATTTTCCTGCTATTCTATGCGTTCGCCTTCCAAGGACAGCATATATGTGCTTTTCTTACTTGTTTTTTTCTTTATTTAAGCTGGTAGCTTTTTATGTTCACTCTTTTTCAGGAGCTTCAGGCCTAATTTTTTGCCTTTATGTTCACCCTTTTACAGGAGCTCCAGGCCTAATCTTTTTGAGTGTGAAGCCGTGAAGCCAAGTGCGAAGCAGCGAAGCCCTACTTAGGAAGATGGCGAAGCAACGAAGCCCTACTTAGGAAGAGTTTTTTGGTTCTGTAGTAGACTATAAAGTGTAATTTTGTAACGGATTGTAAAAGGCTACTGTAGTGTTATTTGGTGAATTATATTTGTTTCATCCTATTTGAAATAGCTATTATGTATGTTAAAAAGATGTGAAATGGAAACACGACCAGGTGGACCAATTTATGTCCCACTTATGAATATAATCTGAGCAATTTTGAAATTTTTGACATGTGGGACCAATGTATGGCATTATGAGTAGTGGGACCCATCTGATTAGTGGGACCAGCTCTAAAATATAATGATATAAAAATATAAAATCAATTGATGGTAAGAAGGCCATGGCCCAACAATAAAAAAGGCTGCAATATTGGGCTTGGCCCATGAAGCTGATAAAAAAAAGACAGAAAAAACAATAAAAAGGCCGAATTGTTGGGCTAGGCCCATGTAGAAAATCGAATTGGACCGGGCTGAATCTTGTGCCACATCAGCTTGCCACGCTGGATGCCTACGTGGCCTGGGGGAGGTTGCTAGTGACCAAAACGCCATAGTAGGAATATTTTGGTCGTAAACGTCTTTGACCATTCCAGAAGAAAGGTCGCTATAGTCAGTTTATGACGGCCAGCTTTTGACCTTCTGTTCTTGGTCACAAAAAGGTCGTAAATGGAAATTTGTGACCTTTCAGTGACCAATAGTGGTGGTCACAAGTTGACATATTTCTTGTAGTGTGAAACGAGCATCACTGGAAAGCCCAAAATAAGTCTAGGAAAATGCGGGTACTAGTGCCAAGTCTAAGATTTGAATCTTGGTGGGTCGACTCCACCACAAGAAAGGTAACCATCTAAGATACACTTTGTTCACTCTTATTTTCTTTTTCTAGAACTCTGTTTCTCTTTTATTACGCTTCATTTTGATGTAGATATTGAGGGATTTTATATTGAATTGGAGTGTCAAAATCAAAGTCAAAGAGAAATGGAAATGGCCTCCAATGCCAAGGATGTTGCTTGGATGTGTATGTAATTGTTTTTTTTTGGAATCTAGCAATTTCATATCGTGTTTGTATGTACCAAAATGGTATTGGCATTAAATTATCACTTGCCAGAAGTAAAAACATGAAATTATTCTATGGATGGTCATAATGGGAGTGATATTACGAAAAACATGTTTGGAACAACATAGAAAACGTGAACTTTACACGATGTGTTATAGAGGCAATAAGAGAAGCATGCACAATTCCATGAAAGTTACTAGTTCAACAGACACAACTCCACACAAAACTAGAACTTCACCAGAAGAGCAACACTTCAATCTTCTTGATCAGTTCACGTCAAAAACACTACAATCGACATGAGAAACTGAGAAAAAAAATCAACAACTCGAGATTAGGGTTCATGTTGTTGCTCAAGTGGAGAAAGTTGTTAGAGGGAGAGGCGAGGGGGATAAGGAGGGAGATGGGTAGGTGGGATCAGGTGGTGGACAGCGACCTCCATTGTGCCAGTGTATGTCTGTCAGAGGTCGGGGTAAGAGAGGATACTGTTGGGAGACGGGGGGTGGCGTGTGGCATGGGAATACGACGACAATGAGTAGCTCACCACTAGGCCGAGGTGCAAGGCAGCCCGGTGCCATCTTGGACCCGCGCTAGTTGGGGCGCGAGATGGGAATAAACAGGAGGATGAGGTCGGTCTAGATGTGTAGGAGTGAGGGAATAGAGGCACAACGGCACATGTCCAGAGAGACCGAGGGAAAGGATGGAGGTTGGTCGGAGTGCTCTGACCCGCTGTTGGAAATATGCCCTAGAGGCAATAATAAAGTTGTTATTATCATATTTCCTTCTTCTTGATAAATGTTTATTCTCCATGCTATAATTGTATTGATCATAAACTCAAATACATAAACAGACACGGTGTCCCTAGCGAGCCTCTACTAGACTAGCTCGTTGATGATAGATGGTTAAGGTTTCCTAAACATAAACATCATTTAATTAGGAGAATGATGTGATGGACAAACCCAATCATAAGCTTAGCATTGATCGTATCACTTAGTTTAATTGCTACAAATTTCTTCATGGCAGGTATCTGTTCCTTAGACCATGAGATCGTGTCACTCCCTAATACCGGTAGAATACTTTGTGGGTATCAAACGTCACTTTGTAAATGGGTGATCATAAAGGTGCTCTACAAGTATCTCGGAAAGTATTTATTGGGTTGCATGGATCGAGACTAGGATTTGTCACTCTGTGTGATAGAGAGATATCTCTGGGCCCTCTCGGTAGTATGACATCTTAAGTAGCTTGCAAACATGTGACTAATGTGCTTAGTCATGGAGATGTTGTATTACAGAACAACTAAAGAGACTTGCTGGTAACGAGATTGAACAAGGTATGGCGATACCGACAATCAAATCTCGGGCATGTAAATATCGCGAGACAAAGGGAATTGTACACGAGATTATCTGAATCCTTGACATCGTGGTTCAAACCGATAAAGATCTTCGTTGAATATGTGTGACGCCCCCGATTCAATCGTACACTAATCATGCACGCAAATGTGTACGATCAAGATCAGGGACTCACGGGAAGATATCACAACACAACTCTACAAATAAAATAAGTCATACAAGCATCATAATACAAGCGAGGGGCCTCGAGGGCTCGAATACAAGTGCTCGATCATGGACGAGTCAGCGGAAGCAACAATATCCGAGTACAGACATAAGTTAAACAAGTTTGCCTTAAGAAGGCTAGCACAAACTGGGATACAGATCGAAAGAGGCGCAGGCCTCCTGCCTGGGATCCTCCTAAACTACTCTTGGTCGTCGTCAGCGGGCTGCACGTAGTAGTAGGCACCTCCAGAGCAGTAGGAGTTGTTGTCAACGGTGGCGTCTCGATCCTGGGCTCCAACATCTGGTCGCAGCCATCGGGTAGAAGGGAAAGGGGAAAAGCGGGAGAACAGCAACCGTGAGTACTCATCCAAAGTACTCGCAAGCAAGGAGCTACACTACATATGCATGGATATATGTGTAAAGGGCCATATCAGTGGACTGAACTGCAGAATGCCGGAATAAGAGGGGGATAGCTAATCCTGTCGAAGACTACGCTTCTGGCAGCCTCCGTCTTGCAGCAGGTAGAAGAGAGTAGACTGAAGTTCTCCAAGTAGCATCGTATAGCATAATCGTACCCGGCAATCCCCTCCTCGTCGCCCTGTTAGAGAGCGATCACCGGGTTGTATCTGGCACTTGGAAGGGTGTGTTTTATTAAGTACCCAGTTCTAGTTGTCATAAGGTCAAGGTACAACTCCAAGCCGTCCTGTTACCGAAGATCATGGCTATTCGAATAGATTAACTTCCCTGCAGGGGTGCACCACATAACCCAACACGCTTGATCCCATTTGGCCGGACACACTTTTCTGGGTCATGCCCGTTCACGGAAGATCAACACGTCGCAGCCCCACCTAGACCAACAGAGAGGTCAGCACGCCGGTCTAAACCTAAGCGCGCAGGGGTCTGGGCCCATCGCCCTGAGCACACCTGCATGTTGCGAGGGCGGCCGGAAGTAGATCTAGCCCCCTTAATACAAGAGCGAGCTTACGATCCAATGCGGCGCGCGCCACTCAGTCGCTGACGTCATGAAGGCTTCGGCTGATACCACGACGTCGGGACACCCATAACTACTCCCGCGTAGATGGTTAGTGCGTATAGACCAAATGGCTAGACTTAGATCAAATACCCAGATCTTGTTAAGCATGTTAAGTAACCGCGAACGCCGACAGGCCCAGGCCCACCTCTCTCCTAGGTGGTCTGAACCTGCCCTGTTGCTCCGCCACAAAGTAACAGTCGGGGGCCGTCGGGAACCCAGGCCCACCTCTACCGGGATGGAACCACCTGCCCCTTCAGCCCCCATCTCTGAACAGTATCACAGGTAATGCAACAGTGTAAAGTATATAGTATATGCCCGTGATCACCTCCCAAATTGATCACGGCCCAGTAGTATAGCATGGCAGACGGAGAAGAGTGTAGGGCCACTGATGGAACACTAGCATCCTATACTAAGCAGGTAGGATTGCAGGTAAGGTATCAACAGTAGTAACAAGGACAGGCTATGCAACAGGATAGGAATAACGAAAACAGTAGCATGCTACACTACTCTAATGCAAGCAGTATAGAGGAGAGTAGGCGATATCTGGTGATCAAGGGGGGGGGCTTGCCTGGTTGCTCAGACAAGAAGGAGGGGTCGTCGCTGACGTAGTCGACCACAGGGGCATCCGCATCGTCATGGGGTCTACCGAAGAGAAGAGGGGGGAGAAACAGTAAATACATAGCAAGCAAGTGCATAACAGGACAACAGGCAGAGCTAGACGTGTTCTAACGCGGTATGAGGTGGTACTGGTGAAGGGGAGAAACATCCGGGAAAATATCCCCGGTGTTTCGTGTTTTCGGCCAGAAGAGCCGGAGGGGGAAAGTTGCGAGTTCGATAGGTTAGGGGTGCGTGGCGGACGAACAGGCTGCGTATCCGGGTTCGTCTCGTCGTTCTGAGCAACTTTCATGTATAAAAATTTTTCATCGGAGTTACCGATTATTTTCTATGATTTTCAAAGTTTTAACAATATTTCGAAATTATTATTAATTCGAAACAAGAGGAGAAATTGCTATGTGCACCCAGCAGAGTGCACACAGCAAAGCCACCGGAGGCTGACAGTGGGTCCAGGGGTCCCTGTTGACTCAGTCAACAGTGCAGTCAACAGTGCAGTCAACAGTCAACTGTTGACTGTTGAAACTGTAGATGGGGCCCAGGTGTCATTGACACATATCTTGCACTTTTTTTAAGTGGATATTTAGAGGAGGGGGGGTCCACCTGTCATTTGCACTATACCTAACCACTGATTAGACTAACTAGTACTAGGAGCACTAATCAGCTAACGGAGAGCCGGCCGGCCACCACACACAGAACACACACACGCACACACAATGCTAGGGTTAAGAGAAGATAGCATTTTGTGATTTTTGTAGGATTTAAACCATGCATCAAATGAATTTGGTCCACTAGAGTAATATGAAGTTTATCAAGTGTACATTCTACTCATATTTATTTTTGGCCTGTTAGTAGTTGTTTAATCACTGATTAGGGGATGTTTAGGGGGTCAATCAGTGTAAAATCCCTAAAGCTAGCCATATAGCTACACTAATTAGCAGCAGTAGATTCAGTAGAGCAGTGCTGCGAGCAGCAGCAGGCGATGGCGAGGCCACGCACGGGCGTGCGGGCAAGGGCCGCTGGGTGCAGGCGGTCGCGGCCAGGACGGGCGAAGCAGGCGCGGGGCGGCTACAGGGTGCAGTCCAAGGACGTGGCCACGGCGGGCGCGAGCAGAGACAGGGCGCGGTGGGCGGCAACGCAGGGAGCGGCGATGCGTGGGGCTCGCGTGCGTGTGAGGTCCACGGCAGGGGCGCATGACCGCGCGCGGGAGCGGAGCTCCGGCCATGGCGTCCGAAAGGCCGGCCGGCGATGAGCAGCAGCAGCAGGACGGTGGGCTCGACGGAGGCACCGCCACGCGCGGGCGAGCTCGAATGGGGACGCGGTCGGGTGGATGTCGAGGCGCGGGCAGCAGGCACACAAGGCCGCGGCGGTCGTAAGTACGGAGCAGGTGGGGGGGGGGAAACTAATGGCTCGTGCGGTCGCGGACTACGGCGGGACACAGAGAGGAGGGGAAGGAGGGGGTAGCTCACATCGGAGCACATGGAGGCTCAGCGACAACTTAGGAGCAGCAGGGGGCGACGAAACCGACTCGGCGGAGCCCGGTGGTTGGAGGTTGAAGACAACCTCGTCCTCGGCGTTGTGGTGGCGCTGAGCTCGAACGAGGCGAGGTAGTCGACGTAGGCGAGGAAGAGGGAGATCCTAGATGCGGCGGCGGACGACGGCGGCTGGTCACAGCGTCGGGCGCGAGGAGGATTCCCCGATCCAGATCGAGAAAAAAGGGGGGGGGGAGTGACGTGGGGTAGCTAGGGTTTGGGTGCCGGGGAGGGGCGCCGGCCATATGTAGGCAGGGGGGCACGGTGGATGGGCGGCATCTGGCCGACGCCATGGCCGATGCCCTCCGCGACCCCCCTCGTGAACAGGAGGAGGAGGGATGGGTAGGTGGGCCGGCCTGGCCTGTTGGTTGGGCCAAGGTCCAGGGTGAGGGGGGAAGGCTTTTCTCTTTTGTTTCTATTTTGGTTTCTCCCTTTTTTGTTTTAAGTCACTTTAAAATATTAAGGCCTCTTGTAAAAGTGTGGTACCTTCACCTTAAATACCTAGGCATTAATTGGCACACTCCGAACATTTTAGTTTTTATGTTTGAAAACTATTGTTGTTTGCCATATTTTGAATTTGATTTCTAGACCGGTATTTTAACTAACGAGAGATTAGTAACAGTATCTGAGGTGACGTGATCATTAGTGTGAGATAACTGTAGCCTAATTATCCGGGCGTCACAATATGTGGGAGTCAGTATGGCCATCCAGGTCCTGCTATTCATTATGGATCGGAGAGGTGTCTCGGTCATGACTGCATGTTCCCAAACCCGTAGGGTAACACACTTAACATTCGGTAATGCTAGGCTGGTATTGGGATATTCATAATGGCGAGTCTGATGGTAGTTTGGAGTCCCGGATGGGATCCGGTACATCGCGAGGAGCTTCAGAATGTTTGAAGATAAATATTCATATATGGGAAGTGTTTTTTGGGGTCCTGAAAAAGTTTGAGAATTTACCAGCATTATATTGGAGGTCCCGGAAGGGTTCCGAGGGTCCACCAGTGGCGCCCACCTGCCCCGGAGGAGCCACATGGACCCTTAGGGGCGCCCTAGGGCTACATGGGCCATGGGCGCCGTACCCCACCAGGCCCATGCGGCCAAGGGGGAACCCTAAGGGGGTGCCCCTAGCCTTGGGGGGCAAGCCTCCCCACTTGGTCGCCGCCCCCTTGGCTTGGAGGGGGCTAGGGCTGGCATGCCCTCACCCCTATTTAAAGAGGGGAGGCGTAGGGGGAAGTGCCATCCCATTGTTGGCTACCGCCCCCTCTCTCCTTCTCATTTCCTCCTCTAGTTCACGCTTGGCGAAGCCTGCCGGAGCTCCGCTGCCAATACCACCACGTCGTCGTGCTGGCCTAGATCCCATCTACCTCTCCACCCCGCTTGCTGGATCAAGAAGGAGGTGACGACACCAAGCTTTACATATGCACAGCTCAGAGGTGCTATTCGTGAAGAGCCGGATCGGATTGGACCGTGAAGGGAGTATGACTACGCCAACCATGTTCATTAGAATGTTAACACTTTCGGTCTACAAGAGTATCTACCCTCTCCCTCTTGTAGCTAGCATCTCCTAGATTAGATCTTGGGTTGTTTCATAGGATTTTTGTTGTTGTGCATGCATTGATCCACATTGGTGGTATCAGAGCTAGGTCTATGTGTAGATGTTATGCACAAGTAAAACACAAATTGGTTGTGGGGTTGATATTCAGATTGCTTAACTCCTTTGTTATTTTGGATTCGGCGATATTGTGGGATGGCGGCCCGAACCAACTTTACTTGTTCACGCACAAGACACCGGTTCCGCGAATGAGATGCAACTTATATTGCATAAAGCGGCTGGCGGGTGTCTGTCTCTCCCACTTTAATTAAATCTGATTTGACAACGTTAGTCCTTGTAGAAGGTTAAAAGGCAACTTGTAGATCACCGTTGTGGCTTTGCGTAGGTAAGAACAATTCTTATACGTTGCCCTATAAGCCACGTAAAATTTGCAACTACAAAGTAGAGGACATCTAACTTGTTTTTGCAGGGCATGTGATGTGATGTGGTTTTGATATGATATGATATATCACTACAAAAAAAGGCACATCCGTGACATTTTGGCCAGAACAAAAAAATTGTCATGGTTATGACACTTCTATGACGATAATTGTGACAAAAACACGTATCATCATAGATGTGGTGGGCTCCTACTTCTATGACTAAAAATCATGACACAAAATGGGCTTTTCATCCTGGGCGGGTTGGGCACGCACATGCATGACATTCTTTGGGCCGTCCATGTTGGAAAAAAATCATGGTAGAAGCGAGGGCGAGGAAAATATCAGGGAGTTCCCGGTTACGGTGGGTGGTCGGGGCCGAGCGATGCACTGTGGTTTGCGTGTTTCTCTCGTGTACGAGCATGCGTGCGAGGCGTTGGCTAACTGAACAGGAGCGATCGCACTAGCTACGTTACTGAACCCGAGTGATCGGTCCCTTGGCTGTTAACTGAACACGAACGATTCCTTCGCTACTAACTGAACCCGAGCGATTCCTTCGCTTCTGCTACTAACTGAAGCCAATCGAACCTTCCTCTTGATGAACGATGACCGTTGTTGGGGGTTGGATGAACAGTTCCCAGTGGTGGTTGGATGAACAGGACCCCGTGGTAGTAGGCCGTTGCTACTGGATGAACAGGACCCAGAGGAGGCCGCCACACCCGAGCCGGTGGCAAGGTGGATGAACAGGACCCCATGGAGGGCTGGTTGAATAGTAAACCGTGGAGGCTGGATGAACAGTAGCCCGTGGATGAACAGTAGCTGGTGGAGGTAGGAGGAAGACGCATTGTATGAACAGTAGCAGGTGGAGGCTAGAGGAAGTCGACAGTGGATGAACAGTAGCCCATGGAGGCTGGAGCGAGGCAGTAGACGGTGGATGAACAGTAGCCCGTGGAGTCCCGTTTTGCGGTACGCCACCCCCTCCCTATGAACAGGACCTCGTTTCGACCATAGGTGCTCCAACTGAAGTCCGTTTCCTCCATTTTGCGGTATGCCACACCCCTCCTGATCAACAGGACCCCGTTTCGATCGTAGGCACTTGAACAAAAGTCCGTTTCCTCCGTTTTGCGGTACGCTACACCCTTCCTAATGAACAGGACCATGTTTCGACCGTAGGCGGTCAAACAGAAGGTCGTTTCCTCTGTTCTGCGGTAAGCCAGGCCCCATTTCGGCTATTCCGTCCAAGCTGGTTGGCTCCCATTGAACAGGAAACATTACGACCGAGTCGGTTGCCTCCTGATGAACACAATGCTATTTCCTCTGTTCCGACCCAGCCAGTTGGCTCCGCATGAACAGCGCATCATTGCTGCCGCCCGTATGCACGAGTACGTGTTTGAGACCCTGCCTGGATGTGCGTACGTGGCCGTATTTTTTGGCATGTGGTTGTGCGTATGTGTACATAGTTTAGAAGGGACTGCCTAAACTTCTACGTCGGGGGCTCTACTACTACACGTGCCGCTGCTTACTCGGCCACGGTTCATCGTTGCAGAGAGACCGATCAACTAGTATGTATGTACACATTTGTGACTAGACAGACAACACTACGTACGGTTCGATTGGGTGGGTCCCAACTGTCAGGGAGGATAATGAGAAACTTCTTTGCGTGCGAAGATATAACTGGTGGGTCCCAACTGTCAGGGGGAAGAATCATTTTTTTGCCTGTAATATGGACACACTTCGTTGCGTGCAAAGATGTAGCTGGTGGGTCCCAACTGTCAGGGGGAAAAGTTTTTTTTTCTCAAAATGTAGAGGCCCTTCCGGTGGGTCCCCGTTATCAGGTGGAGGAATAATAATTTTGCGCGTAATAAGGAGGCACTTCCTTGCTGCGGCCGTGGACCACAGTCCTCTTCCGATGGAAGTCGTTCCTTGACCACGTTGACCACGCCGCGCCGAGAGCACCAAGGCGGTGGATGACGGCGAGGCCTAGGAAGGGAATGACCCGGAGCCGGGGAAGACTCGGTAGTTGTTTCCCATGTGGAGGGGAGTACGAGGGTTTACTGGTTCGGCTGCAGTGTGAGGCTGTCATCGCCGAAGAATAACAAGAGGTCTGGGTGAGCACAGGGTTGGCAAGTCCAACGATGGGAGTAGCATGGGGCGATGAGGCCTGCGCGGCAGCACATCTGGCCATGGAAGGCAGGAGCAGGTGGCACAACTGGCACTGGTTTGAGCGGCTGGAGCAAGAAGACCAGAGGTTGAAGAAGCACGACGGTCGTTGGATGGACATTGTACGGTCACCGCAACTAGAATCATTTATATTGACTAATTTGACAAAGGCCTGCGTCCGCATCAACTTAGTAGGCCCACAAGTCAGCCTCCAAATATGGTGGGTCCCACCTACCAGCGGGGGTATTCATTTTTTGTGTGTAATAAGGAGGCACTTCCTTGCGTGCGGAGATATAGCTGGTGGGTCCGAGCTTTCAGCAGGGGGGGGGGCTTTTTTGCGAAATACAAAGGCCCTTCCGGTGGGTCCCCACTGTCAGGTGGAGGAATCATTATTTAGCGCGTAATAAGGAGGCACTTCCTACTCACAAAAAAAG
This sequence comes from Aegilops umbellulata, assembly GCA_032464435.1. NCBI lineage: Eukaryota > Viridiplantae > Streptophyta > Magnoliopsida > Poales > Poaceae > Aegilops > Aegilops umbellulata. The sequence goes on from CP136060.1 coordinate 225,495,660, forward strand.
GAGGCACTTCCATGCGTGTGGCCGTGGACCCAACTGTGAGCCTCTGCATGTACAGTCCTCTTCCAATGGATGTCGTTCGTTGACCATGTTGACCACGCTGCACCGAGAGCACCAAGGCAGTGGACGACGGCGAGGCCAAGTAAGGGAACGACCTAGAGCCGAGGAAGACCCGACAGTTGTTTCCCACACGGAGTGGGTACGAGGGTTTACTGGTTCCGCTACAGTATGAGGCTGCCGTTGCTGGAGAATAACAAGAGGTGTGGGTGAGTAGAGGGATGGCCAGGCCAGGAATGCGAGTAGGGTGGGGCCGTGAGGCCTGCCTGGTAGCACAGCCGGCCACAGGAGGCGGGAGCAGGCGATTCCGCCGGCGCTGGTTTGGGCGTCTGGAGCAGGAAGATCAGAGACTGAAGAAGCACGATTGCTGTTGGGTTGACATCTAATGGCCTGACGCTGGTAGAGTCGATTGTTGACTAAGTTTCTTTTTTTTGAGAAACCTTGTGTACGAATGAACTTAGTAGGCCCACAAGTCAGCCTCCAAATATGTGGCAGACAACATAGAGCCCATTTGCTATTTTTTTAATAATTTGCAACCCATTTTCTAATTCTTAAGGAATTTATTACAACCCATTTTCTGCGTTGCTTTATCGGTGGGTGCAAAATTGCTATCTTCTTCAATCTCATGTAGGCATCATCATACGTATTCAAGCCCAGCCAATCCGGAAGGCCGATCCCAATGGTGGAGAAGGGGTCTACGAGAATGGCCGCACTGCTATGGATGTTGTGCAAAAATGATGGTGGTATCCAACCGGAGGTACGCAAGCCAATCTCCATTGGCACCAACCCAAACCTATATATAAGACAGTGTGCAGCGGAGAAATTATGGAATGGAATAACTAAGTACTATATTTAGAATATACACTACATGGTCAAACTCCATGACTGACCTGCTCATCGGACAAAATCCGACTACCTCTCAACATCAGCAACTCTAGCGGAGTCAACATGCGAGCACGGCCACGTTGCGGTGGACTATTCAATGGATTGCCCCATCGAATAACCTTCTCCTCGAGGACGCATGAAGACCAACAAGCATGGCCTTCTCCCAAGCCTGTTTACACACCGTCCTAAAAAAGTTGGTGCAGGAGCCATCGAGTCTTGCGGAGGTGAGGAAGTCAGAGCGGCGTGCGATTTCTACCAGAGAATTGTCGTCCAAGGTCTCCCAGCCCTGACGAGGAGGAGAACCGCCTGGCGAATCCATGGCAGCAGTGACGAACTGCCTTGGTCTCTTTGAGGGGAGGGGAACTGGCGAGGAGGAGGTAAGAGCATAACCGCAGGGCCTCATCCCTTTGTTAAGGAAGTTATGTGGGAATGCATAGTGGTAGTGCTATGGTGCGGTTATTATTTACTAGTATGTAGTATTGTAGCAGTAGTACTTTCTCTATGTACTACTATACTAGTAGTACTTCTATAGCGCACCAGTTTTGAACTCTTGAATCTCAAGGCCAAGGAGCTACAGTTGCAAGTGGAGGGTACTACTGTTCTCGAGAACCCCATCGATGTACTATCAATGCAGGGAAAGTACACCTGTGTACTCTCCCTGCTCTACACAAGCGCGTAGCTGTCCTACTCAGCCGGTCCTCTCACGCACACACTAGCAGCCTATTTATCAGCAAAGGTTACTACGGGGGTAGAACATTTGAGTTCTTTGATACAACCAGAGTAGGCTTTTCGCTTCCATTTGTGGAGGTGTAATGGATCTTGCCAAACTTTGTTTGTTGGTCCTTCCTTCTTTATTAATGAGATGAGGCTAAGCTTTTGCCTCCATTTCAAAAAAAAATCGCGTCAAGAGTAATTTTTTATAGAGCTTAGAGCCGATAACGGAGCGAAGTCCATGCATGCAATGCCACAAGCTATAGAGTAGTACTAGTAATGTATGTCTAGAGCCATATCCCACAGTTCCCAATGCCACGCCAGGCTTTTCTGGCTCCTCGGGCTTAATTGGGAGGCGCTAGTTTAAAGATGGTAGCTGACGAGGAAGCAGCAAGCAAGGTGTGGCTAGGGCGAGCACCCAGGCGAGAAATGTTGCACGGTGTGAATTGATATATAGGAGTACTACTACTTTACATAGTACTACTACTCTAGTACGCGAGCCACGAGATGATGAGAGGGAAAACCCATTCACATGGCTGGGCTATCCAGTGCACCCAAATTGTCGTGCGACACGTCCATTCGACTTCAAAAGTCAAACTACCAGTGTACTACTCCCTCCGTCCCAAAATAAGTGACTGAAGTTTGTACTAACTTTAGTACAAAGTTAGTACAAAGTTGAGTCACTTATTTTGGGACAGAGGGAGTGCATTATTGGCTTGCAGCGAGGTTAGTATTTAAAAAGAAGAGTAAAATACACTGGTAGTCATTGAACTTATGTTGATAGCTCACTTTGGTCACTATACTTAAGAATACGATCAATACGGTCACTATATACTACTGTTGGTGATTATACGACCACTGTCTCACCGTATAGCTTCATATTTTGCTTAGTTGACTGGTCTTACAGTCCAAGTGGCACCCCATCAGTTCATCTTCTCTCTAACTTATGTGGGCCCCACATGTCAGTGGGTTAATAAACTAGCATGTAGTAATACGGATGCACGCGACACACACCAGCACACAGAACGCACGTACATATATTAAAAAAAGAACGCACAGACGACAAGTCTTGACACACTGACGCATCCATGCAGCCACTCTCGTCGTCAGCTAGCATTCGATGACTAAAATGAGACGCACACACAAGCATGCATGCATGTTCTCTCGATCGAGGAGTTGCGGCCAGTTGGACATACGTACTCCTACGAACTATGGATTTGATCGATCCATCTAACACACTCTGGTATGCGATGGGTACAATGATCAATCATCATGATACATAGCTACCCGTCGTACCCTCTTTTGCTGGGCTATATATGGACTGGGGTTGTGATACCAAGATCGCGATGGGTGATATAGGTGAGGGTGGCGCCTAGCCACGTCATCTCGTCGTGTGCATAGAGTTGTGGCTAACATCGAGGAGGTAGGCAGCCGCCACTTGGCAATATTGTTCGCCACTGAGTCCACGATCACCACAACTAATATGGAGCCGAGCCAGGTGAACACATGGTCGGCAGGTGACACAGTATCGCCGCTGGCTCCATGAGCAAGACACCAAGAGGTGATGTATGTGCATGCATGGAAGGAGAGCGGACACATGTGCGTATACTGCTGTGTGCACCCATGCTTGTCCTGCGTGTTGTTCTATGTGTGTGCGCTGAAGGAAACTTAGAGGCAATAATAAAGTTGTTATTTATATTTCCTTATATCATGATAAATGTTTATTATTCATTATAGAATTGTATTAACCGGAAACTTAGTACATGTGTGAATACATAGACAAACAGAGTTTCACTAGTATGCCTCTACTTGACTAGCTCGTTATTCAAAGATGGTTAAGTTTCCTAGCCATGGATAAAGAGTTGTCATTTGATAAACGAGATCACATCATTAGAGAATGATGTGACTGACTTGACCCATCCGTTAGCTTAGCACGATGATCGTTTAGTTTGTTGCTATTGCTTTCTTCATAACTTATACACGTTCCTATAACTATGAGATTATGCAACTGCCAAATACCGGAGGAACACTTAGTGTGCTATCAAATGTCACAACGTAACTGAGTGATTAAAAAGATGCTCTACAGGTGTCTCCTATGGTGTTTGTTGAGTTGGCATAGATCGAGATTAGGATTTGGCACTCCGAGTATCGGAGAGGTATCTGTGGGCCCTCTCGGTAATGCACACTGCTATAAGCCTTGCAAGCATTGTGACTAATGAGTTAGTTGCGGGATAATGCATTATAGAATGAGTAAAGAGACTTGCCGGTAACGAGATTGAACTAGGTATTGAGATACCGACGATCGAATCTCGGGCAAGTAACATACCGATGACAAAGGGAACTACGTATGTTGTTGTGTGGTTTGACCGATAAAGATCTTTGTAGAATATGTAGGAACCAATATGAGCATCCAGGTTCCGCTATTGGTTATTGACCGGAGATGAGTCTTGGTCATGTCTACATAGTTCTCGAACCCATAGGGTCCGGACGCTTAACGTTCGGTGACGATTGGTATTATGAGTTTATGTTTTTTGATGTACCAAAGGTTGTTAGATGTCCCGGATATGATCACGGACATGACGAGGAGTCTCGAAATGTTTGAGACATAAAGATCGATATATTGGATGACTATGTTTGGACATGGGAATGGTTCCGGGTGAGTTCGGGCATTTACCGGAGTACCGGGGGGGGGGGGGGGGTACCGGAACCCCTCGGGGAGTATATGGGCCCTAATGGGCTTTACTGGAGAGAGAGAGGGGCGGCCAGGGTAGGCCACGCGCCCGCTCCCCCTTGTGTCCGAATTGGACTAGGGAGGGGGGGGCTCCCCCCTTTCCTTCTCCCTCTCTCCTCCTTCCTTCTTTCTATTCCAACTAGGGAAAGGGGGAAATCCTACTCCTGGTGGGATTAGGACTCCTCGCAAGGCGCGCCATAGTGGGCCGGTGTCGGTGTCAAAACCGGCGGATCTCGGGTAGGGGGTACCGAACTGTGCGTCAAGGTCAGATGGTAACAGGAGACAAGGGACACTTTATTTTACCCAGGTTCTGGCCCTCTCGATGGAGGTAAAACCCTACTCCTGCTAGATTAATATTGATGACATGGGTAGTACAAGAGTAGATCTACCACGAGATCAAGGAGGCTAAACCCTAGAAGCTAGCCTATGGTATGATTGTGTATGATGATGGTTGTCCTACGGACTACAACCCTCCGGTTTATATAGACACCGGATAGGGTTAGGGTTACACAGAGTCGGTTACAATGGTAGGAGATCTTGAATATCCGCACGCCTAGCTTGCCTTCCACGCCAAGAACAGATCCTTCCGGACACGGGACGAAGTCTTCAATCTTGTATCTTCATAGTCCTGGAGTCCGGCTGAAGGTATAGTCCGGCTATCCGAACACCCCCTAATCCAGGACTCCCTCAGTAGCCCCTGAACCAGGCTTCAATGACGACGAGTTCGGCGCGCAGATTGTCTTCGGCATTGCAAGGCGGGTTGCTCCTCCAAGTTCTTCAAGAAGATTACAAACACCAAAAATAGTGTCCGGCTCTGCTGACGTATTAGCACAAATCAAATCTGCTGACGTATTCCGCAGTGCGTCACGACACTGCGGCCAAGCTCTTTATATAAATCGTTTTCATTGTTCCTCCTCAGTGTGTTTAGCGAGGCGGTTTCCTTGGCACGTCTTGTCAAAGCAGAGATCGTGTGCCCCTTTTAACGGGATTCTCATCAATACGGACGTGGATAACCCAATCGCGCCATTTACCACGGCGCTTGGGAGGCAAGTGAGTTTTATTAGGTAGGTGGGGACGCCAAACCCACCCGCTTGTATAAAGGGATAAGGATTCACCTTTTTAACCTACGCCTTCTTCCTCCTTTGCCAATCCATCTCTCGCGCACTCAAGCTCCAGCGCCCAAGTCCGCTCTTCCTTCCTCAACCTTCTCCAACAATGTCCGGAGCGGGAGGCAAGTGGATGGCCTCCTCCGTTACGGAGGCCCAAGTAAAAAAATCTAAGGAAAGCTGGATACTTGTCCAAGGACATCCCGATCGGCTTCCTGAGAAGGGGCAGCTTCTGCCTACCCCAGGGCCCCATGAGAGGGTAGTTTTTCTTCCCCACTTCCTCCGCGGACTGGGCTTTCCGCTTCACCCATTTGTCCGGGGCTCATGTTCTACTACGGCCTGGATTTCCACGATCTGGCCCCGAACTTTGTCCTCAACATCTTGGCGTTTATCGTCGTGTGTGAGGCCTTTCTCCGCGTCCGCCCCCACTTCAGCCTCTGGCTCAAGACCTTCAATGTCAAGCCCAAGGTGGTGTCCGGCACCCAGGCGGAGTGCGGAGGCGCTATGGTCGGCAAGATGGCCAACGTCCTCTGGTTCGATGGCTCCTGTGTGGAGTCCCTAAAGGGGTGCCAGGCCGGGTGGTTTTACATCACCGAGCCACGCGATCCGAAATGGGTCGCAGCCCCCGAGTTCAGATCCGGACCCCCCACGCGGCTCATGTCCTGGAAAGAGACGGGCCTGTCATGGGGCAACGAGGAAGAAGTGACTGGGTTGCAAATGTGCATCCAGTCCCTGGTGAACAAGCCAATCCGGCTGATCAATGTGATCCAGGTCATGCTCGTTCGCCGGATCCTCCCGTGCCATCAACGGGGTTTTACTTTGTGGGAATTCAACCCGGCGCAACACCAAACCCTCAGTAGGCTCTTCGACACAACATATGAAGACGTCTGGAAGGTGCTGACCAAAGGCGCCGAGTCCCCCTCATCCGCTTCCGAGGACCGCGGATACAGCTCGCAGCATCATGCCAGCGAGGTGAGCTATCTATACCTTTGATAGGTTTGTTAAGCTCTTCTTCATAGATTAAATCTATGCGGGATCTAAACTCCCTTTACCTTTGACAGGCTTGGCAGGCTGTATCCGGACCAATTAACTGTCTGGCTCCCCTGCCCGAAGACCCAGCCCCAGCTCTCTTGGTGAAGCTGATGGCTCCGGCACCTTATGTGGTGCCGGAGAAGAAGGCCAAGAAGAAGAAAACCACCAGGACTCGAAAAAGTTCCCGCAACATGGTGGTGTCGGACTCGTCATCTAACGAGTCCGCGTCGCTCTCCTCTCGTGAAAACGAGGAGGAGGAACAAGAAAGCTCTCCCCCCCCAGCGAGGGGAGCAAAGAAGAAGAAGGCCACCCCAACGGGGGAGGCCGAGGGGTCGAGGAAAAGGAAGACCCCTCCGCCGGACTACTCCCACGACGCCGAAGAGGGCGGAGAGGAGTGGACGGACAGAACCAAGCGTCCGGCGAAATCGTAAGTATTCATATACCAGAGTGACTCATGATATTCTTTTAATGCGCGGCTTTCCCTAATATCGCTCGTCATTTATGCAGCCCGCCCCGGGCCGATCTCGACGATTCGTCGAGCGGCTCCCTGGATTCGTCGGACGTGAACTCTGTTCTGCCCGCTGTCTCCCCCCGCAGGGCGGACGGCGCTGAAGTGGCGTCCCGCCAAGCAGGGCAGGAGGAGATAGTCCTGGAGGAGCCGCAAGGCAATCCTCTGGACCCCAGGAGTAAAGGGGATGAAACCCCCCAGGGCTCCAAGTCCGGCTTTGTGCCGGACACCGCGCCGGACTCGACAGTCCTGGTCCGCGGTGGGCGAACTCCTTCCAAGAGGAGTAAGCCGTCTGAGCCGGCGGCCTCCGTCCAACCGGAGGCGCCGGACAATCTGCTGGAGGTGCTTAAGGGCGCCGCCATCGATGAGGAGCACCGTACTGTTATGAGTACGGTGATCCAAAGGGTTCAGTCCGCCAAAAGCGGACTGACTGAAGCTTGCGCTAGCCTTCTAACAGGCTTCGAGGTAAGTAAAAATATGTCAAATTATTTACCGCATAGACAGTAGCCCCTGATGCTCTGTTCGGTGTTCGGAAAGAAAAGCCGAATAGAGGATCTAGTAATATTCGTAGGAGTCTAACAACAAAAAGTCACATATGCGTATGCAGGCTTCGCTGCTGTCCATCGCCGCACTGACTACGCAGGTGGATGTCCTTAAAAAGGACCTCGGGCGGACCGAGCAAGAGCTCGGCCTTGCCAAACGGTAGCTCGAGGAGAAAGAAGGTAAGAAATACCCTAAAAAAAGAAAAAAGGTGCCTATAGAGAGGCTTGATTGCATAAAGAAATAACAGGATTGTACTGCTTATTGTAGGGGCCACAACAGAGGTGGCAACCCTGAAGCAGGCGCTGGATGAAGCCGGAAAGAAAACAGCCGAGGAGCGCGCCGAGCAAGAAAGGCTTGGGGTTCAGGTCGGGGAGGTGCAGCAAGAGCTGCAAGCTCTCATGAAAAAACATGAGAGTTTGGAGCTTGAGTCAATAGCGCAAGCATCCGAGCTCGCGTCGGCCCTTGAGACCGCCAAGAGTGCCAAGGCCGAAGCCCAAAAGGCCCTCCAAGAATTGGAGGAGATGAAAAAGATAGCAACGGGTAAGGCATTCTTAATGCAAAGTAGGAATATAAAAGTAAACTACCTATTACTTACCCGAATCCGGAGTTCTCCAGGGGCGTTCGTCGATCTTCCCCGCAGCGTATCCGACACCGCCGCGTTCTACCGAGCTGAAGAGGGCAGCTCGACGGAGAGTGTGTTCTGGTCTCAGTATTCTGAGGCCGGACACCCTGTGCCTTTGAGCGATCAGCTGAAACAGCTGGTCGAGCTCCACAAGGCGGCCGAACAAGCCATGAAGGGTTTACTAGTTCGGCTGTGGCCTGGAGAGGCCCTGCCTGGGAGCTATTTCGGGCTAGTGCGGCGGCTGGTGGAGGCCTGTCCACGGCTTGAGGTCATAAAGCGCTCCGCCTGCATTGAAGGTGCCCGGAGGGCCCTTGCCCGTGTAAGGGTACACTGGGGTAAGCTGGACGGAGAGAAGCTGGTGAAGGACGGGCCGCCTCAGGGGAAGGAGCATCGCAAGCCCGAGAACTACTACAAGGAAGTTCTTGCCGGAGCCCGCCTTGTCACGGATGAATGTACTAAAGATGTAGTATTTGAATGAACTCGCTCGTTTGTATCCTGTGGGCTGAAAACTTGTTCATATGCGCTAAGCAATGCTTATTGAATTTAAAATATTATTTTCTATGCGGCCGTTTATCAAAAATTGAGAGATGGCCAGTCGTCGGCTTCTGCCCCCATGCCACTAGTGCTGGGGTGTTCGGGATAAACCCGAGGGCTCTTTTTCCCGTGGTTGGGTCCTTCGAGGGAGGCGCTCAGCACAACGAACCAGGCAATCGGACTATAATGCTTGAACACTCTCACTTAGCCATAGAACGTTATAATTTTAAATTTCGGCGAAGCCCCTAGTTCGGAAGGCCGTATTCGGGGCGCTATCCACGCCTTTGGCCGGAAATAGCCAGCTCCTCGCTCGAAGCGGCATAATTCTTTAAGGACTCGAAAAACCTCTCAAACAGTGACCGGTCTCATGCCTTATCATGACAGTCTGTTTTAGCTTTCTCCACTGAGGTGCTTAACCCACCTGAACTGGGGCACAATCACAGTGGTTCTCCTAGTGCTACCTTAGCCGATATAGCGGAACGTAAGGCACCAAAACATAGGAGCCGGGCAAACCCAACATGTGACCAAAATCATGATTCGGAGCCGATGCATATAGTGCTATAAGTTCAGGGTGCCGCACTTGTGAAAGTGTACGGTCTTCTCACACCAGATAGAAGGGTAATGAAGCCCCTGGCGTGTTTTGCCATACCATGGTGTACGGTTGCGATCATGTTTTTTTAATGAACATATATATTAAAAGAGGACAACGCAAAAAATAGGTGAAAAGCTGTGCATTGTTTATAGAGAGGCTATTTATCAAAGCCGAACGATACAAGTAGTGCGATAAGCAAAAAATATATTAGACTATTTAACATGTCCTGACCAGGCGCAGGCCGCGGAATTTAGAAACAGATATATCGCTCGAAATAGAGACCACCTGAGAGTTCCGTAATGCGGCGTGGCTTTGTCTGCTTTCCTGGGTCTTGCATCGTCTGTGCGGCAGCAAAGCCGAACAGGTTATCCAGACTGTGGAGTCCTGAAAGTAAAAAAAAGAATCCGGCAGCCCCTAGTACGTTTGACACCGTGTTGTAAGCATGCTGTTGATGTGCCCCTCCCCCTGTGCCCATGGAATTTCGAGGGCGTAATTGTGTACTCAAGGTACTAGCTCCGCTATGTTGCGATGGCTGGGGTTGGGGCCGTAATGCTACGCTTGCTCCGAACGTGCCAGGCGGTCTTGTTGCAGGTTACTCTGGGCGCGCTTTGCATTGTCCAGCTTTTTAACGGCCGGACTGGAGAGTTGCCTTGAAAGGCTGCTTTGTACTTCCGTTGCGAGGGCCGCCGTGTGCTCCTCCGTATGGATGGAGCGTTCTGTGTTTCCGTTGACCGTAATTACTCCTCGAGGGCCTGGCATCTTGAGCTTGAGATATGCATAGTGCGGCACCGCATTGAATTTAGCAAATGCGGTTCGTCCGAGCAGGGCGTGATAGCCACTGCGGAACGAGACTATATCGAAGATTAACTCTTCGCTTCGGAAGTTATCCGGAGATCCGAAGACCACATCAAGTGTTACCGAGCCTGTGCAATTGGCCTCTACACCTGGTATGACGCCTTTAAAGGTCGTCCTTGTGGGCTTGATCCTTGATGGATCTATGCCCATTTTCCGTACTGTATCCTGATAAAGCAGGTTCAGGCTACTGCCGCCTTCCATGAGGACTCTTGTGAGATGAAATCCGTCAATGATTGGGTCAAGAACCAATGTGGCAAAACCGCCGTGACGGATGCTAGTGGGGTGGTCCCTTCGATCAAAAGTGATCGGGCAGGAGGACCATGGGTTGAACTTTGGGGCAACTGGCTCCACCACGTATACGTCCCATAGCGCACGCTTCCGCTCCCTCTTGGGAATGTGGGTCGCGTATATCATGTTCACCGTCCACACTTGTGGGGGAAACCCCTTCTGTCCATTGTTGTTCGGCGGCCTGGGCTCCTCCTCGTCGTCGCTATGCAGCCCCTTGTATTTGTGTTCGGCTCTTAACTTGCCTGCCTGCTTGAACACCCAACAATCCCTTTTGGTGTGATTGCCTGGCCTTTCGGGGGTGCCATGAATCTGGCACGAGCGGTCGAGTATCCGGTCCAAACTGGACGGGCCCTGGGTATTCTTTTTAAATGGCTTTTTCCGCTGACCGGATTTATAGCCTCTGAATCCGGCATTTACTGCCGTATCCTCATTGCTGTCGCTGCTAACGCGGCGCTTTTGCTTATTTCGACGTGCCCAGCCACTTTTGTCCTTGGTATCCGAATTACCAGGGTTCTTCGATAAGTTGTTGTTGCGAGCTAGCCAGCTATCTTCGCCCGCGCAAAAGCAGGTCATGAGTGTCGTGAGGGCTGCCATAGATTTCGGCTTTTCCTGTCCCAGGTGCCGGGCAAGCCACTCGTCGCGGATGTTATGTTTGAAGGCTGCTAGGGCCTCTGCGTCCGGACAATCGACTATCTGATTTTTCTTTGTTAGGAACCGTGTCCAGAATTGCCTGGCCGATTCTTCTGGCTGCTGAATTATGTGGCTTAGGTCGTCGGCGTCCGATGCCTGTACATATGTCCCCTGGAAGTTGTCGAGGAATGCGGCTTCCAGGTCTTCCCAAGAACCAATTGAGTCCGCTGGTAGGCTGTTAAGCCAGTGCCGGGCTGGTCCCTTGAGCTTATGGGGTAGATATTTGATGGCGTGTAGATCGTCACCACGTGCCATGTGGATGTGAAGGAGATAATCCTCAATCCATACTGCCGGATCTGTCGTACCATCGTACGACTCGATGTTGACGGGTTTGAAACCCTCTGGGATTTTATGATCCATTACTTTATCTGTGAAGCATACTGGGTGTGCGGCGCCCCTGTACTGGGCTATGTCACGACGCAGCTCGGAAGAGCTATGCCTATTGTGTTCGGCCCGACCGGATTTATTGTGTCTGGAGTGAAGATCATCACGTGTCGTCGGGCGTCTGCGCGATCCATAGATCGATCTTGTTTGCCTTGCTTTATCCTCCAGTACGTCTCGCAGGTCTGGCTCATTTTCCCGTGCCTTAGTTGAGCGGCACCGGGGCATGGCTTGTTTAGAGGTTCGATAGGCCTCTCTGTCGCGGCCGCGAGGTGGCCGGTCTTCCATGTCATGCATTGGTGATGTAGGTATTTCCCCTCTGATTGGGGTAGCGGCCTGCGCTTAGGATAATTTTTGGAGGGGCGCTCGAGTTCATACTCTTCGGCCGCAAGGACTTCAGTCCATCTGTCAGCTAGCAAATCTTGATCAGCTCTAAGCTGTTGATGCTTTTTCTTTAGGCTATTCGCTGTGGCTAGAAGCCTGCATTTAAAACGCTCTTGTTCGGCGGGGTCTGATGGTACGACGAATTCGTCGTCGTCGAGGCTTGCCTCGTCTTCGGAGGGAGGCATGTAGTTATCATCCTCAACCTCTCGCTCTGCCGCTCTCTCATGAGGGCCGGCTTCTCCATCTTCCTGTGCCGAATCTTGCTGGATTTGGTGTTCTTCGGCGCTATCCGGGGTAGTATTATCTCCCGTGCTGGAATCACCGTTTCTGCTGTGGCGGGATTTAGAGAGGCGCCGTTGACGCCAACGTTTTGGCTGTTTTTTCGAGGTGTCATCCTCCGCCGTTCCATCGCCATCTCCATCCTTTGGAGCGCCCACCATATATATGTCATATGAAGAGGTGGCGGTCCAGCGCCCTACAGGTGCTAGTTCTTGTTCGTCTCCTCCTTCGTCGTCCATACCGTCGAAGTCTTCGGAGCCGTAGTCAAGTATGTCGGTTAAATCATCGACAGTGGCTATTAAGTGGGTGGTGGGTGGGCTTTGAATTTCTTTGTCATATGAATCCCAACCTCGCAGACCATAGTCCGGCCTGGGCTCTCCTGATAGAGAGAGAGAGACTTGAGAGAATTCAGGATATTCCCGAAAGGTGAGTGCTGAAAGATGTCCGTGGCGGTGAACTCCATTATAGGCGCCCAATCGGATTCGATCGGCAGGGGCACGGGAGGCCCGGAGTTCGGAGAAGAATCCGGCTCCTTGGAGTCATGGGCCGTACGGAGTACGGGGCTGGTGTTCGGCTCGATCGCCTTCAAGATCGCATCCCCTAATGTGACGTCCAACCGTTCATCCTCAAAGAACGCAGCGGGCTCCGAGTCGAGGATCGGGGCCAGTGCGTGTGCGGCCTCCAGGGCACTATTCGGTGGCAGAGCTATATCATGCCCCTCGAGGTAGTGCGGCGCGCTTGGCTATGGCTCGAACCCATCGACGATCAAGTCTCCGCGGATATCTGTCGTGTAGTTTAAGCTTCCAAACCTGACTTGATGGCCAGGGGCGCAGCTTTCGATCTGCTCCAGACGACCAAGCGAATTGGCCCGCAGAGCGAAGCCGCCGAAGACGAAGATTTGTCTGAGGAGGAAAGTCTCACCCTGGACCTCATCATTGTTGATGATCAAAGGAGCCATCGGGCCTAGAAGCGACGACACAGAGGAACTCTCAATGAAAGCACCAATGTCGGTGTCAAAACCGGCGGATCTCGGGTAGGGGGTCCCGAACTGTGCGTCAAGGTCAGATGGTAACAGGAGACAAGGGACACTTTATTTTACCCAGGTTCGGGCCCTCTCGATGGAGGTAAAACCCTACTCCTGCTAGATTAATATTGATGATACGGGTAGTACAAGAGTAGATCTACCACGAGATCAAGGAGGCTAAACCCTAGAAGCTAGCCTATGGTATGATTGTGTATGATGATGGTTGTCCTACGGACTACAACCCTCCGGTTTATATAGACACCAGATAGGGTTAGGGTTACACAGAGTCGGTTACAATGGTAGGAAATCTTGAATATCCGCACGCCTAGCTTGCCTTCCACGCCAAGAACAGATCCTTTCGGACACGGGACGAAGTCTTCAATCTTGTATCTTCATAGTCCTGGAGTCCGGCTGAAGGTATAGTCCGGCTATCCGAACACCCCCTAATCCAGGACTCCCTCAGCCGCCCTCCCCCTCCTCCACTCCTTTATATACGGGGGAGGGGGGCACCCCATAGACACACAAGTTGACAGTTGTCTTAGCCGTGTGCGGTGCCCCCCTCCACAGATTCCACCTCGGTCATATCGTTGTAGTGCTTAGGCGAAGCCCTACGTCGGTAACTTCATCATCACCGTCATCACGCTATCGTGCTGACGAAGCTCTCCCTCGACACTTAGCTGGATCGAGAGTTCCTAGGACGTCACCGAGCCGAACGTGTGCAGAACGCGGAGGTGCCATACTTTGGGTACTAGGATCGGTTTGATCGTGAAGACGTACGACTACATCAACCACGTTGTCATAACGCTTCTGCTTACGGTCTACGAGGGTACGTGGACTACACTCTCCCCTCTCATTGCTATGCATCACCATGATAGATCTTGCGTGTGTGTAGGAAATCTTTTGAAATTACTGCGTTCCCCAACAGTGGCATCCTAGCCAGGTCTTTGCGTAGATGTTATATGCATGAGTACAACACAAAGAGTTGTGGGCGATAATAGTCATACTGCTTACCAACATGTCATACTTTGATTCGGCGGTATTGTTGGATGAAGCGGCTCAGACCGACATTACGCGTACGCTTACGCGAGACTGGTTCTACCGACGTGCTTCGCACACAGGTGGCTAGTGGGTGTCAGTTTCTCCAATTTTAGTTGAATCGAGTGTGACTACGCTCGGTCCTTGTTGAAGGTTAAAACAACACACTTGACGGAAAATCATAGTGGTTTTGATGCGTAGGTAAGAACGTTTCTTGCTCAGCCCGTAGTAGCCATGTAAAACTTCAACAACAAAGTAGAGGACGTCTAACTTGTTTTTGCAGGGCATGTTGTGATGTGATATGGTCAAGACATGATGCTAAATTTTATTGTAGGAGATGATCATGTTTTTGTAACAGAGTTATCGACAACTGGCAGGAGCCATATGGTTGTCGCTTTATTGTATGAAATGCAATCACCATGTAATTGCTTTACTTTATCACTAAGCGGTAGCGATAGTCGGCGGGACGACAACGATGCTTCGACGGAGAAGAAGGTGTCAAGCCGGTGATGATGGTGATCATGACGGTGCTTTGGAGATGGAGATCAAAGGCACACGATGATGATGGCCATATCATATCACTTATATTGATTGCATGTGATGTTTATCCTTTATGCATCTTATTTTGCTAAGTTCGACGGTAGCATTATAAGATGATCTCTCACTAAATTTCAAGGTATAAGTGTTCTCCCTGAGTATGGACCGTTGCTACAGTTTTCGTCGTGCCGAGACACCACGTGATGATCGGGTGTGATAAGCTCTACGTTCACATACAAAGGGTGCAAGCCAGTTTTGCACACGCAGAATACTCGGGTTAAACTTGACGAGCCTAGCATATGCAGATATGGCCTCGGAACATTAAGAGAGAAAGGTCGAGCGTGAATCATATAGTAGATATGATCAACATAGTGATGTTCACCATTGAAAACTGCTCCATCTCACGTGATGATCGGACAAGGTTTAGTTGATATGGATCACGTGATCACTTAGATGATTAGAGGGATGTCTATCTAAGTGGGAGTTCTTTAGTAATATGATTAATTGAACTTTAATTTATCATGAACTTAGTACCTGATAGTATTTTGCATGTCTATGTTATTGTAGATAGATGGCCCGTGCTGTTGTTCCGTTGAATTTTAATGCGTTCCTAGAGAAAGCTAAGTTGAAAGATGATGGTAGAAATTACACGGACTGGGTCCGTAACTTGAGGATTATCCTCATTGCTGCACAAAAGAATTGCGTCCAGGAAGCACCGCTAGGTGATAAACCCACTGCAGGAGCAATGCTAGATGTTATGAACGTCTCGCAGAGCAAAGCTGATGACTACTCGATAGTTCAGTGTGCCATGCTTTACGGCTTAGAACCGGGACTTCAACGACGTTTTGAACATCATGGAGCATATGAGATGTTCCAGGAGTTGAAGTTAATTTTCAAGCAAATGCTCGGATTGAGAGATATGAAGTCTCCAATAAGTTCTACAACTGCAAAATGGAGGAGAATAGTTCTGTCAGTGAACATATACTCAGAATGTCTGGGTACCAGAACCACTTGACTCAATTGGGAGTTAATCTTCCTAATGATAGTGTCATTGACAGAGTTCTTCAATCACTGCCACCAAGCTACAAGAGCTTCGTGATGAACTATAATATGCAAGGGATGGAGAAGACAATTCCCGAGCTCTTCGCAATGCTAAAGGCTGCGAAGGTAGAAATCAAGAAGGAGCATCAAGTGTTGATGGTCAACAAAACCACCAGTTTCAAGAAAAAGGGTAAAGGGAAGAAGGGGAACTTCAAGAAGAACAACAAGCAAGTTGCTTCTCAAGTGAAGAAGCCCAAGTCTGGACCTAAGTCTGAGACTGAGTGCTTCTACTGCAAAGGGACTGGTCACTGGAAGCGGAACTGCTCCAAGTATTTGGTGGAGAAGAAGGATGGCAAAGTGAAAGGTATATTTGATATACATGCTATTGATGTGTACCTTACCAATGCTCGCAGTAGCACCTGGGTATTTGATACTGGTTCTGTTGCTAATATTTGCAACTCGAAACAGGGGCTACGGATTAAGCAAAGATTGGCTAAGGACGAGGTGACGATGCGCATGGGAAATGGTTCCAAAGTCGATGTGATCGCCGTCGGCACGCTACCTCTACATCTACCTTCGGGATTAGTTTTAGACCTAAAAAATGTTATTTGGTGCTAGCGTTGAGCATGAACATTATATCTGGATCTTGTTTGGTGCCAGATGGTTATTCATCTAAATCAGAGAATAATGGTTGTTCTATTTATATGAGTAATATCTTTTATGGTCATGCACCCTTGATGAGTGGTCTGTTTTTACTAAATCTTGATAGTAGTGATACACATGTTCATAGTATTGAAGCCAAAAGATATAAGTTTAATAATGATAGTGCAACTTATTTGTGGCACTGCCGTTTAGGTCATATTGGTGTAAAGTGCATGAAGAAACTCCATGCAGATGGACTTTTGGAATCACTTGATTATGAATCATTTGATGCTTGCTAACCATGCCTCATGGGCAAAATGACTAAGACTCCGTTCTCCGGAACAATGGAGCGAGCAATGGACTTGTTGGAAATAACACATACTGATGTATGCGGTCCGATGAGTGTTGATGCTCGCGGCGGGTATCGTTATTTTCTTACCTTCACAGATGATTTGAGCAGATATGGGTATATCTACTTGATGAAACATAAGTCTGAAACATTTGAAAAGTTCAAAGAATTTCAGAGTGAAGTGGAAAATCATCGTAACAAGAAAATAAAGTTTCTATGATTTGATCGTGGAGGAGAATATTTTAGTTACGAGTTTGGTCTTCATTTGAAACAATGCGGAATAGTTTCGCAACTCACGCCACCTGGAACACCATAGCATAATGGTGTGTCCGGACGTCGTAATCGTAATTTACTATATATGGTGCGATCTATGATGTCTCTCACTGATTTACCGCAATCGTTTTGGGGTTATGCTGTAAAGACGACTGCATTCACGTTAAATAGGGCACCATCTAAATCCGTTGAGACAACACCTTATGAAATATGGTTTGGCAAGAAACCCAAGTTGCCGTTTCTTAAAGTTTGGGGCTGCGATGCTTATGTGAAAAGCTTCAACCTGATAAGTTGGAACCCAAATCGGAGAAATGTGTCTTCATAGGATACCCAAAGGAGACTGTTGGGTACACCTTCTATCACAGATCCGAAGGCAAGATATTCGTTGCTAAGAATTGATCCTTTCTAGAGAAGGAGTTTCTCTCAAAAGAAGTGAGTGGGAGGAAAGTAGAACTTGATGAGGTAACAATACCTGCTCCCTTATTGGAAAGTAGTTCATCACAAAATTCAGTTCCAGTGATTCCTACACCAGTAAGTGAGGAAGCTAATGATGATGATCATGAAATTTCTGATCAAGTTACTACAGAACCTCATAGGTCAACCAGAGTAAGATCCACACCAAAGTGGTAGGGTAATCATGTTCTGGAAGTCAAGTTACTTGGCCATGACGAACCTACAAACTATGAGGAAGCGATGATGAGCCCAGATTCCTCAAAATGGCTTGAGGCCATGAAATCTGAGATGGGATCCATGTATGAGAACAAAGTATGGACTTTGGTTGACTTGCCCGATGATCCGCAGGCCATAGAGAATAAATGGATCTTCAAGAAGGAGACTGACGCTGACAGTAATGTTACTGTCTACAAAGCACGACTTGTTGTGAAAGGTTTTTGACAAGTTCAAGGAGTTGACTACAATGAGACCTTCTCACCCGTAGCGATGCTTAAGTCCGTTCGAATCATGTTAGCAATTGCCGCATTTTACGATTATGAAATTTGGCAAATGGATGTCAAAACTGCATTCCTTAATGGATATCTTAAAGAAGAGTTGTATATGATGCAACCAGAAGGTTTTGTCGATCCAAAAGGTGCTAACCAAGTGTGCAAGCTCCAGTGATCCATTTATGGACTGGTGCAAGCCTCTCAGATTTGGAATATACGCTTTGATAGTGTGATAAAAGCATATGGATTTATGCAGACTTTTGGAGAAGCCTGCATTTACAAGAAAGTGAGTGGGAGCTCTGTAGCATTTCTAATATTATATGTGGATGACATATTGTTGATCGGAAATGATACTGAATTTCTGAATAGCATAGAAGGATACTTGAATAAGAATTTTTCAATGAAAGACCTCGGTGAAGCTACTTATATATTGGGTATCAACATCTATAGAGATAGATCAAGACGCTTAATTGGACTTTCACAAAGCACATACCTTGACAAAGCTTTGAAGAGGTTCAAAATGGATCAAGAAAAGAAAGGGTTCTTGCCTGTGTTACAAGGTGTAAAGTTGAGTCAGACTCAATGCTCGACCACTACAGCAGATAGAGAGAAAATGAAAGTCATTCTCTATGCTTCAACCATAGGTTCTATCATGTATGCAATGCTGTGTAACAGACCTGATGTGTGCCTTTCTATTTGTTTAGCAGGGAGGTACCAAAGTAATCCAGGAGTGGGTCACTGCACAACGGTCAAGAATATCCTGAAATACCTGAAAAGGACTAAGGATATGTTTCTCGTTTATGGAGGTGACAAAGACCTCGTCGTAAACGGTTACGTCGATGCAAGCTTTGACACTGATCCGGATGAATCTATGTCACAAACCGGATACGTATTTTTATTGAATGGTGGAGCTGTCAGTTGGTGCAGTTCCAAGCAGAGCGTCGTGGCGGGATCTACGTGTGAAGCGGAGTACATAGCTGCTTCAGAAGCAGCGAATGAAGGAGTCTGGATGAAGGAGTTCATATCCGATCTAGGTGTCATACCTAGTGCATCGGGTCCAATGAAAATCTTTTGTGACAATACTGGTGCAATTGCCTTGGCAAAGGAATCCAGATTTCACAAGAGAACCAAGCACATCAAGAGATGCTTCAATTCCATCCGTGATCAAGTCAAGGAGGGAGACATAGAGATTTGCAAGATACATACGGATCTGAATTTGCAGACCCATTGACTAAGCCTATCTCACGAGCAAAACATGATCAGCACCAAGACTCCATGTGTGTTAGAATCATTACAATGTAATCTAGATTATTAACTCTAGTAAAAGTGGGAGACCGAAGGAAATATGCCTTAGAGGCAATAATAAAGTTTTTATTTATATTTCCTTATTTCATGATAAATGTTTTTTATTCATGCTAGAATTGTATTAACCGGAAACTTAATACATGTGCGAATACATAGACAAACAGAGTGTCACTAGTATGCCTCTACTTGACTAGCTCGTTAATCAAAGATGGTTAAGTTTCCTAGCCATGGACAAATAGTTGTCATTTGATAAACGGGATCACATCATTAGAGAATTATGTGATTGACTCGACCCATCCGTTAGCTTAGCATGATGATCGTTTAGTCTGTTGCTATTGCTTTCTTCATAACTTATACATGTTCCTATAACTATGAGATTATGCAACTCCTGAATATTGGAGGAACACTTAGTGTGTTATCAAACGTCACAACGTAACTGGGTGATTATAAAGATGCTCTACAGGTGTCTCCGATGGTGTTTGTTGAGTTGGCATAGATCGAGATTAGGATTTGTCACTCCGAGTATCGGAGAAGTATCTCTGGGCCCTCTCGGTAATGCACATCACTATAAGCCTTGCAAGCATTGTGACTAATGAGTTAGTTGTGCGATGATGCATTACAGAACGAGTAAAGAGACTTGCCGGTAACGAGATTGAACTAGGTATTGAGATACCGACGATCGAATCTCGGGCAAGTAACATATCAATGACAAAGGGAACTACGTATGTTGTTGTGCGGTTTGACAGATAAAGATCTTCATAGAATCTGGAGGAACGAATATGAGCATCTAGGTTCCGCTATTGGTTATTGACCGGAGATGAGTCTCGGTCATGTCTACATAGTTCTCGAACCCGTAGGATCCGCACGCTTAACGGTATTATGAGTTTATGTGTTTTGATGTACCGAAGGTTGTTCGGAGTCACGGATATG
Source organism: Aegilops umbellulata (assembly GCA_032464435.1). Classification (NCBI taxonomy): domain Eukaryota; kingdom Viridiplantae; phylum Streptophyta; class Magnoliopsida; order Poales; family Poaceae; genus Aegilops; species Aegilops umbellulata. The sequence continues at coordinate 225,515,932 of CP136060.1, forward strand.
ATCACGGACATGACGAGGAGTCTCGAAATGGTCGAGACATAAAGATTGATATATTGGATGACTATGTTTGGACATCAGAATGGATCCGGGTGAGTTCCGGCATTTACCGGAGTACGAGGGGGTTACCGGAACCCCCCGGGGAGTAAATGGGCCCTAATGGGCTTTAGTGGAGAGAGAGAGGGGCGGCCAGGGCAGGCCGCACGCCCCCTCCCCCTTGGGTCCGAATTGGACTAGGGAAGGGGGGCGGCTCCCCCCTTTCCTTCTCCCTCTCTCCTCCTTCCTTCTCTCCTACTCCAACTAGGGAAAGGGGGGAATCCTACTCCTGGTGGGAGTAGGACTCCTCCTAGGGCGTGCCATAGAGGGACGACCCTCCCCCTCCTCCACTCCTTTATATACGGGGGAGGGGGGCACCCCATAGACACACAAGTTGACAGTTGTCTTAGCCGTGTGCGGTGCCCCCCTCCACAGATTCCACCTCGGTCATATCGTTGTAGTGCTTAGGCGAAGCCCTGCGTCGGTAACTTCATCATCACCTTCATCACGCCGTCGTGCTGACGAAGCTCTCCCTCGACACTCAGCTGGATCGAGAGTTCGTGGGACGTCACCGAGCCAAACGTGTGCAGATCATGGAGGTGCCGTAATTTCGGTACTAGGATCGGTCGGATCGTGAAGACGTACGACTACATCAACCGCGTTGTCATAACGCTTCCTCTTACGGTCTACGAGGGTACATGGACTACACTCTCCCCTCTCGTTACTATGCATCACCATGATAGATCTTGTGTGTGCGTCGGAATTTTTTGAAATTACTGCGGTCCCCAACATGTGCGTGCGTCAGACATGTGTGAGATTTCTTGCTTGCGTGCGTGCCTAATATGTGTTCGCTCAACCTGCCTAGCATGAACGATTTTGTGCTCAGTTGACTACTGTGCATGGTTTGCAGCGGAGGTCCCTGGTTCAATTCCCCGAGCACATACTTTTTGTTTTGTTAATTTATTTCCTTATTAACCACTGACATGTGCGACCCGATAGGCAGAGAGAGAACACAACACGGCTGATGAAGTGTCACTTTAACCGTTTGACCGGTCAACTAGACAAAGTACGAAGCTCTACGGTGAGGCAGTGACCGTGTAATCACCAGCACACGTATATAGTGATCATATTGACCGTATTCTTAAGTATAGTGACTAATGTGAGCTATCAACACAAGTTCAATGACTATTGATGCATTTTACTCTTTAAAAAAAGGTCGCCGTGCGTTCGGCCGGGATCGAACCCACAAAACGAGCTATACACTCCTGCGACCACTAGTAGTACAACGCTACCTAGAATCGCCTTTTGTTGCTAGTAATTTTTCCTTACAAGAAACCACTACCAAGAAACTACCACTTCCCAACCATCCCTAGCAAGAAACCACTACTCTACAAAAATTAGCAAAAACATACCAAGAATTTCTTAATCCGTTGCAATAAACTACCAAGTGCCGTTATAGGCACGTTTAAACCCATGTTGCCCCTTAAGTCAACGCCATCTATTTGACCGACAAGTTAGGCGTTATGACTTTGGGACCTACATGTCAGTCTGGACAAAAATTCCCGAGTCGCCTCCTACCTCCGGCCCATCCACCTAGTGATCCTCGGCCATGGGAGGTAGCTACCGCTGCCGGCAGAAGGCGAGGTCAAAAGCGTCAGCGGCGCAGAGCCCATCTTGTGGAAGCCCGGATGCCAGCTCCGTGCAGCGCTCGTGGCCGCTAGCTAGCCAAGCTAGCACACACCCTGCTGGATGCATCCAGTTGCTTGTGTGCAAGGTTTTATAGCTAGGTTGGCACAGAGGTGTCGCAGCTAGTTCACGCGCGCCATGCTAAGGCCAGCCATCTGGCTCAAGCGAAGGTCAGCACGGCGGCTTGCTCGCGTGTGAGCCATGCTCGGGCCAGCCAGCCAACCCATGCGGAGGCCAGCACGGTGTCCGGCCCGTCTGGCAGAGCAGCGGCCAACTCGCTCATCACCGGTGCCAGTGACGAACACGCATACAAACTGTTTGAAGTAATATTTAGGAAAAATAATGATTGGAGGAGGAAGAAGAGGATAGATGCTTAAATGTGGGTCCCTCATGTCTTAACAGTCAAAAAGACGGTGTTGGTTTAAGGTGCCTCGTCAGCATGAATGTGTGGGCCAACCCTATCATAAACGGGTTTAAACGAGCCTAATCGGCACTAGGTAGTAGTTATTTGGCGCGGAATAAGAAAATTGGGTATGTTTTTGCTATTTTTTGTATGGTAGTTTCTTCCTAGGGCTGGTTGAAAGTGGTAGTTTTTTTGTTAAATACTCTATATACTGCAAGTAGGAGTGAAAGTTAAGCGTTGGAATTCAATAAGCACGGCTAGTTACATAGTGCCTATGCGTATGTAATTCAAACTAAATATCGACCATGAGTGACTAATATCTTGATGGACAACTCGAAACTATGGAAACACTAGCAATGTGCACGTGCATTGCAATGGATCATAAGTAGAATAATACTTATCACAAACTTGATAGAAACACTCTAATTTTGATATACATATATCACTAAAAATATATTATGTTTTAGTTAGAATATATTCCTTGGGCTGTTTTGATGAGGTGAGGGAGGGATGTGGTTGGTTTTAAGATACTAAGGGGTTTTCTGCAAATTGGGGTAGAGAAGTGGGATGTTGTAGCGAAAAGGCAACAACTTACCTCACAATCACTAGATGTAGATCTAATGGTTAGAAATGACGGATGGCAGACACACCATCATCACCAATTAAGTCTTTTATAGGAGTATAAGTATGGAGATACAAATGTATTATCGATACTTGTTTCCATAAAATTGGATCTACGTTCGATTCAATGACTGAGCATGTGGGGCCTTAGCACGATGGCTTCCCGACTGTGTAAAACAAAGGTTTTCCCGTCACCGATAAGGAGGGGGTGGCGGCGGCACGCTTTCAGCTCGCTCTAGTCCTCGTAGTCATACTAGGCGGTCTACAGACGTGTAGATGTATTCTTTTTCATGTCTCATGTTCATCGTACTGCCATGACTGTTTATGAATATACGGTAAGTTATTCACGAGAAAAAGTTGGTTGAGCGTGCGTGTGAGAGAGAGACAGCGTGTGTGTGTGATATGGAGAGACTGAGGCAATGATAAGAGATTCTTTGTGTGTCTCTGTGTGTGGAGGATAGAGAGAGACATGTGCATGGGGCTTTGTGTTGTGTAACATGGAGACACATAGACATAATAAGAGAGTGAGTGTGTGAGATACACATGCGGACATGGGGAGAGATGTGTGAATTAGAATGACGGAGAATTTTGGTGCGCATGTGAGGTAGAGAGGGGGCTATATATAGCTAGAGCTGGAGAGAATATGCAAGGGTGTGTGTCTTAAAAGAAGGATCCAGATAGATGGGTGTTGTGCGTGTCTGTGTGTGTTTGTGCGCGCTCGTGTGTGAGGGAGTGTGTGTATGTGGAGAAGAGAGGCCACTAATTATGTAAACCTAGTAGGGAAGGGGGAATGGTGTGAGATGTGTGTCCATGAGAGAGAAAGGCATGTGTAGTAGTGGGATAGCATGGGTGCGGGCGGGAAGTAGACTATTTGGAAGAGACATCGTGTGTGTGGGAGAGGGGTGTGAGAACAGGAGAGAGAGCGAGTGAGGGGGAGATAGAGGAAGAGAGGGGGCTAGAGAGGGGTCGTTTGTGTCCGGAAGTGGTGTATAGATAGGGAGACAAGGTTGATGTTGTTCGAAAGTGGCCTATGTACGGAGACGCAAGGAAAGTGAGTCATTGTGTTCGTGATAGAAACTTCATGAGAGATCTAGAATAGATGGTGGAGAGAACAACATGCGAGATTGAGATCGATGACACACTAGGGAGCTATGGAAAGAGTCATGACATATATGTATATAGGGAAGGAGCTGGGTTGGATCCGCATGTGGGAGAGATAGAAAGAGGAGAGTGGTGCACAAGGAGACAAAGGGTGCTTGTTTGTAGTGGGGGTGGTGAGTGAGGTGTGTATCAATTAATGCGAGCGAGAGAGAGATAGAGAGATGGTGAAGAGTGTGCAAGAACCACATAACGAGAGAGTTAGACGTTTGGGGGCGACGTTTTGTGTGTATGGGAAAGATACACTGCTATATAGTGCGTGTGCTTGGGAAAGAGAGATGTTGGGAGATCTAGGGAGTGGGGGGAGAGATGTGTGGATGCCCGAGAGACAAAGTGAAAGATACCTATATTGGGGTTCGGACTTAGAAGAGAGAGAGGGGGGGGGGTAATGTGCTCCCGTGTTTGTGTCCGGGGTAGATAAAGGCATGTGGGGGGAGTGGGGACGGGGTGGTGGGCTTCAGATAGAGAGTGAGGTGCCTATATTTGAGAGCATAAGCGTAATTGAGATATATATGGTCAAAAGTGTGTGCACTCATGGTTGATTAATTTGTTTCACGTTTTGTACTAGGAGACAACGATACTTTTGAACATGCGTGATATACTTTGAAGTACCAGAATTACAAACCTAAGATTGCAATTTTGGAATTTGACTCCATTATTAGCTTTTGTAATTCATTTAAACGGGGTACTTTTTTTTAAGCTGGGATTCCGTGATTTCAAATTCATATATCAAATCTATAGATATACACATATGGTCATGTTCAAACCTTATAATCATCCACTTTATTCATATACATACACATACACATTTTTGTTTTTGTCATCGTATTTAGGATAAACACATTTGGAATTTCATTTGAATTGGAGCATATGATGTTATTTGCTTCCACTAGCTCAATGATCCATATTTGAATTGAATGGACAATCTAAGTTTCGAGTTGGAGACATTGATTTTCGAAACTTGCACTTTTTTGCGTGCACAACAAATAAATTAGTGGCCATGATATCATAGTCGGCCGTACAAGACTAGAACACTTAGTTTCAACCGCCAAAAGCTTTCAAACTTCCTGCTCACACCAAAATATCTCGTGTCTGAAAGGTTAGCCCTGCGATATTCCTATTTTACCCCTACCACATGAATGGAAAATGGCTGCTTTGGTAACTCCATTGTTTTCCCCTCTTTGCCCCCAACATGCTTCCCAGATCCCTTCCCCTTCCCCTCCCCGCCTCCTTCCCCCAACCCCCCAAGCCGCCAAATCTAGTCCTCCGCCGTAGTGGTAGACCTCACACCTTGTAATCCCCAACTGCACCGGAGCCACTTCAGCGACTGGCTTGTCCACCGCTCCAGTTCTCCTTGACCGCCATCATGGTCCACCGCACAGGATCAGCTTCACCGGCGCCCTCGTCGACCACAGTGTAGGCGCTTTACCGACTCCCTCATCCGCCACATCGCTGGCCCTTCATACAAGCACTCGTCCGCCGCAACAGATCCGCCTCACTGAAAGCACTGTACACCGTGCTGGATGTGCTTCGCCGATGCCTTCGTCCACTACAGTGGACCCACTCCACGGACGCCATATTCAACTCCACCGGTCCTACTTTACTTCCATCGTAGCCTCATCAGGTTATTTCGATTTATAGTCCTTCGTTTTTTCTCTTCTTTATCGTGGAACTGTTCACTTACCATAGATCAGCTTTCTTGTATGTCGACAGGCGCCGCAACCGAAGCACCGGAGCCGCTTCAGCAACGACGATAGCCGGCCCAAACTCAATCGCAACACGAGCACCATCGACGATCCTTAGCTTTCACGTATGACAATGATGCCCATATGCCGCCGAGAATCAGGTACTATTATCCAACGGCCGATGCCTACGTTCACTTTATTAGCATAAGCACTGCACCTTCGAATTTCTTCAGGGCATCATTCAATATTTCATGAGAAACGTTATTCTGCTTGCACCTGTATGTCCATACGTGTCGCAGTGAATAGGTTACATGTGCTAAATTACAAACCAGTGCACATATAGTTACAATGCTTTTGTTTTGTCCTAAGTATTATTGTACTTCCTAGATATCACTGCCTACTATTTTACTTCTTGCATGCTATATTTATGATAATGGTGTTGTTCTGATGCCAAATGTTGGTCACAATTATTGTACTGGACTGCTTCTATGTTCTCTATGCTTAATTACACATCAACAAATTAGCTTGTGGTTCCGCTGCTTTTTGTTTGTTTTAACCTACATATTTGATGTAGCTATTACTGCTCCAAGCCTCTGTTCATTACTTTTTTTGCGTTCTTGATCTTCCCAAGTTGCATGACTAATTTGATGCTTCTATTCATTATGGAGCTTCCAACCCCATCAAGCAAAATACTTTTTATTTTGGGGCTGGCACCTCGAACAAGCATAAAAATATAGTGCACCACATATATTGTCGTGTAAGCACACAACCTTCTTTCATTACTTTAGATTAAACATTGATGATCAATTCGAACCAGTGCATGTGATTAAAATTAGTTTTTACCTAAATAGAGGGGGAAGAATAAACTACAACGACTAGATTTGCAACCACGGGATGCTAACGATATCTTCAAAGAACATTGCAACAGCAGCGAGGCTTCACAACAACATATGGTAAGCCAGTGTGTTTTAGTACATGTGAAATGTAATGTGTGTGGGCTGCTTTCTTGGCTTGTGCTCTCAACCTGTAATCCTACAGAATTACGAATAGTTCAGTCGTCTGCTTTGCTGTATTGCTTGATTCGAATGCTTGTTTGTTACTTGTTAGGCTATACCCGAGTTGGCCAATATGTCAGCAGTGTCTGCTATACTATCGTAAAGAAATGCATGCCTAATTCATTTGACTCCTTAACTTGTCCTATTAACTTCATCACAAGATTGTCTTCGTAGTTTATATGAGGCCACACTGTTTAAGTGATTTCTCAGATTATTTCAACTGCTTATATGCCTCGGCAACTTAAATATAGTCGTGGTACATTGCCTTTCATCTTACCATTTTAAATTGTTTTCAAGTGATGCTGTTTCGAACCATTTAAATAGAGCTTGCCATGCTCATCAATAATTCTTATGTCGTTTACCATGTAAGCTTACTTCCTGGATCATGCAATAACTATCTCTTACTTATGTCCAGCGGAAACCTTTCAGGATGCCGTTCACACTAGGACACAATGTACAACCCCAGAATCTATTTGTGGAAGCAGTGTGTCATCCATGTTATTGGATGGTAGTAGTTCAACGGCAACACCGTTGGAGAGCAGTCTGAGAATAAATATTATAGTTCTTGAGGCTCTACTAGAGGCAGAAAGAGATGGTGTGGCTTCCCTGAATGAGGCAATCTTGATCTTGAGGCTAGAAATTATGCAATTAGCTACACGCATTATGAAAGCAAGCCAAGAATTAGAGGACTTAGTAAGAATGTTGCATTTGAAGACGGATGAGGTCCTGCTGCTTCTGCTATCTGAAGCCCAGGGTAATCCCAGTTCTTCTTTAGATACCAGTTGAAATTGTCATTAGATTAGTATACTTGCATGTTGTGTCATGTCTCTGAATGTATTATGTTGTAAGACCCCTTTGTTGTCCATGTGTTGTAATGATCTGAATTTTTTAGGCGAGGTAATGCTCAATACTTGTATGATGGACATAAGGTGAACTATTTTTCGTGTGAGCAGATTTTATTGGATGAAATAACTGTTTGACTCAAAGTGTATCCAACCTACTGAATTCAAAGATCGAGACATTTCTAAATCATATTCATATATAAAGGTGGAATAAATCTTTGTTGTGGTTTTGAAGAAATAAATAACAAAACATAGAATGATGTATGGATATTCGTAATCAAATATAAGTTGATTTGAATTTAGTTTCCAGGGCCTAGGGTAAACGTGAATGCTAATTCTCCCAAAATTTGAACGAAGCGGCAAAACACCCACTCTCTTTTGTCGGCTGCCCGAAGCCAGTGTTTGCGAGATGGAAATTACTGTCTACCCTTGACACTTCACATCCTAATTGGCCTGATTTCCACTGCTGTCGATAGGGGTAGTGTTGTGGTTTTGTCACGACAGATGTCCTAGTGTGAGGACTTAGTCGTGAGGCCATTGCAACTAGGTTATTGCTTGTCGGGGTTGAGTGGGACGAGAGACACAGGTTTACCCAGGTTCAGCCCCTCACGATGGACGTAAAAGCCTACTCCTGCTCTTGTTGCTTATTGCTTGAGTATTGATTACAAGGGAGCGGATTCGCTTGACCTAGCTATCGGTTCATTATAATTTGCCCTATTCTATGCCGGGGACTCACCTTTATATAGAGGTCGAGGTCACCTGCTTACAAGAGTCCGGGTCGGGTTACGATCCGTGACCGAGCCTGACTCTAAGTCGTCTTGCCTTATAAGACAAGTCATCATATGACAACTTACACCTCCGGGCCGCTTTCTCACTTAGGGCCCTAAATTGACCCATCTTGTGAGCCGCCCTTTTAGTCCTGGATCCGTACTGTCTTGGCCTATCCGAGGCCCATCTTCATAAGTCGCAAATGATCTGACACGGTCCTATTAGGGCAGGTTATACCGTGGAATTATATCCCCAACATTAGGCCCCGGATTCATTTCAACTTGCTCAAGTCAATCTTCAATTCTTTAGTCTGGCGAGTCTTCTCCTTGAGTCTTTGCAATCTCAGTTCTAAAAAACCTTCGTAATCCGACATATAAAAAGATGATGTCATCTCCATAATTTCAGGAAAATCCTCATGACGTCATAATGAATCTTGTGTAAATCCACTGATTCTGAAAAATGAGGCGTCTTTTTGTTTATATCAAGGCGTTTGTTTGTTCCCACAATTACTGCGCCTCCTCGTTTCTTGCACCTTCCATTTACTGTTATCTTTCCCTTATAACTAGGCATGGGGGTCCCCCTTCTTATTTTTACCTTATCTCCTCCATTTCTTCTTCTTCCTCGCGAAAACCCCCTGCCACTTGAGCTCTGCCGTGTCCGACGACCTTCGCCGACTGCCATGCTTGGGCCCGCAGCACCGCTCCGCTTACGCCGGAGTCCAGCCGCACGTCTCCGCTCTTAGCTTCTACAGCCAGGTACATAAACCTCCTTTTCTCAGATCCACATTACCTCATCGGACTTCATAGGGTTCCTTGGTGTTCTTCCATTGTTCCCCATAGTTCTTGAGTAGATCTTGTTCTTTTTCTGATATGCACATATAAATGCCACAATAATAGATTCAATAACAATCATGCCTTCAAATAGATCACGCCTCCACTAGATTCCATGAGCAACTCATCAGTATTTCTGCTACCACCGTTTAGGTTCAGCATTTATTTTTCTTATTTGAACTGCCCATAGATCCATAAATATAGTTGTTCAATCTAAAACTTGTTCACTCCACACTTAGCAGAAATTAAAAAATCCCAGACTTTAGCTAACCCTCCCTTGCATCATGGGCGGCTTACCAACATATCTTCAACTCACAAATGTTCTAGAAACTGCATTATATAACCCGCCACTTGTTTTAAGATGACTTACCATTATGCTGTCTTCTTTATATAACTGTGACGATGGGTCAAACTTTGTCCAATAACTCGCCACATTTTATTTCCGGTCTTCCCTCATATTTAGGCGACTCAATATGTCAAAGAACACTATCTGTAATTGGGTGCCTTCCTTAGTTACTGAGGCCATCTTAAAGATTATCTAGACCAAGGTCTCTTGGCGACCCAGGAACAAATTGGATGGTGAGACAGCCAAGGAGAGGATGTTCCTAAACCTGAGGAAGGAGAAGTAGTGGTTTTTACTGATCACATCCTCAGAGGCTTCACACCTCCTGGGTCAAAGTTCTTTCGAGACATATTGCACTATTTCAATCTTCATCCTCAAGATATAGGTCCAAATTCAGTATCAAATATCTTCCACTTTCAAATTTTCTACGAAGCATATCTGCAAATAGAGCCCACTGTCGCTCTCTTCAAAGAATTCTTCTATATGAACGGCAAAACTGAATGTGCGGATGGCCCGAGTCAAGAATTGGGCGGAATCTCAATCTAGAGACACGGAGATGGCGGGTTTCCTTCAGCCACCCTACCAAGCCACCCTAAGGATGGGTTAAAACTTGGTTTTATTGCAAGAATACTGCCCCAGCTGACGAGAACCATCTACCGGGTTATAGGGCTGAACATCTTCCCATAGATTTTGAGCCACCAAAAAGATTCTTCCAGAGGAGCATGCTGAAGCGCTCCCATTTTATTGAAAGGTAAAGGCCTTTCTAGCCAATGGATTAACTGGAGTTGACTTGGCTCGATGTTGGGTCTCGTGGAAAATGCTCCCCTGAAGCCGCCACTCCAGCTTAATGTGTGACTATTCAGGCGGGTCAAATGGCCCTCAGTGGTATAGTTCTAATAATTTTACTGCTAATGGGGTAAATAAAATTATGAAGAGCTTGCTTGGGAAGTCTCAAGATAATTGTAACAAGACAGGATTGTTACCGTTCTTCAAGCTCAACCCGGCCCCACCTGTAAGTACTCATTCATATCCGGCTTAAATATCTCTATTTTATCCTGTATCCCATTTGCTAATACTTCTTCATTACACAATCCAGCTCTCCTTTTTGGAATAAGAAGACAAAGAAAGCTGCAGCTAAAACCAGGACTGCCCCTTTCGAAGGAAGAAGAAAACCACTGCCGTGACCGACCTGGCTACTGTAGGCGAGTTAGCACACGCTGATGACCAATCAGAGGTAGAACTCGATTCTCTTGGCCGCCTCTTTATCGACTTGGCTGACGCCTCTTGATCTCAGGATGAGGTAGCTACAAGCCGGGCTGAAGACACTAAGGTAATTCCCATCTCTTCTGGCTCAGACTCCGGGCCTCCAGAGAAAATACAATGCGTCGCCCAAAAAGTAAAACTCATGTAGGGTAGAACCCTAGATTACCAATATTTCATGATTGGAGGAGATCTTGTGAAGAACATGAAGAACACGAGGGGAAACACGAGAGGAAACACTCAACGTAACAAGATTCGATTACACATGTGCTAGATCCTCAAAACACAAAGAGATACACGATCCACGATCAACAAAGGACAATACAAGTAGCAAGTTCTTCTCTGAGGAGGCCTTGAGGGGGTCTTCCCGTGAGGTCTCTTGATATCCACTTGGGGGATCTTCTCCGAAGAGGTCGTGAACTCCAATGGAGAAGGGTATCAAGTGGATGAGAAAAGCTCTATCTCTCAATGAGCTAATCCTTTGCTAACCCTAGAATGGAGGAGGGGGATGAGTATATATAGTGGTAGCCACGAAGGGGTAAGTGAGGGGCGAAAGGGTACATGGGCTTCGGCCCGAGTGTCTGCCCGCAGAGGGCCGGAGGCAGGGCCGGAAGTTCCGGGCAGGTTCTGGCCGGGTTCCGGGCTATCCAGAGAGTTGGCAAACTCGGGGCTGGTCTGAACTCCGGGGGCCGGAGGTTTTGGGAAGGCTGAAAGGTCCAGGGGACGGACGTTCCGGGCAAAGGCCGAAAGTTCCGGGCTTTCCAGAAGCTTGTCCATGCTTCTTCTTCCTTCTCTTCCATGCTTCCCTCGTGGATGGTGTAGTTGTTCCTTGGCGCTTGCACTCCTCTCCGACATCCATGAAGCTCCGACAATACCTATACATGCATGATGGAGGTTCAAGTAGTATTGTCGGATCTGGGGTTCCGCAGACCCTTGAGAGGTTCGAACTCTGGGGTGCGTGCAAAGAACTCTATCTTCCATATCTGCCTACTCGATGATCCTACAGCCTAGCTCGACGAACCCAAGGGACAAGTGACATAGCAGTTTATCCTGGTTCGAAACACCTTGCGGTGTAATACCCTACTCCAGCTTTGTGGTGGATTTCCTCAAGGGGCTGAGGTTGGACTGGTATAGTGGATGAACAGCCTCGAGGGGTTGAGGTTGGACTAGTATAGTGGATGAACAGCCTCAGGAGGTGAGGTGTTCTTGAGCTCGATGAGCTGGTGGGTGAGAGGATGGTCTGAATGATCTCCCCTATCTATGGTGGTGGCGAAGTCCTATTTATAGTGGCCTTGGTCCTCTTCCCAAATGTAGGCGAGAAGGGATCCCACAATGTCCAAATTCAAAGGGGGACAACTAGTACAAGTTATCCTCACAAAAAGTAGTCATCGCCTGCAAAGGCTCTGGTGGTGACGCTGCAGTGGGCTCTGCAATGACCTCCGTCCTGTCGTCCTGGCGGTCTTGGTCTTGTTGCACAGACATGCAAACCTTTGCTTGATTCCTCGGGACTCCGCTCCCGCGCTTGCCTCCTTGGCACCAAAGAGGAAACTGGTACACTACGCCCACTGGCGCCTGCCTGGCCTTGGTCGTCATGGCTCACGTCATATGAGCCTCGCAGGGTGCATCTTGCATTGATATCTCCGCTCCTTATGAGCCAGCCTAGTGAGGCCGCCCCCAGGGAGGTCTTGATGTCGCCCGCCTCGCGAGGCCTAGCCCCTCGCAAGGGTCTTGAGTTGTTGCTGCTGAAGCTCGGCCGTACCGGGCCGGCGATGGAGCCACGTCATGGGCCGCAGGGAGGCAAGTCTGGGTACCCCCGTTCCTAGGACGTCGACAGTAGCCCCCGGGCCCAAGGCACGCTCAAACTTGCCTTCGAGGCAAAGCCAGAGGACAAGTGCGGAGCGCCGCGGGCCCCAACCGCATGCGGCCTTGGTCGACGCGTGGCAATTGACGGGACGTGGGCGCCTCCGCTTCCCCATGCTGCCTCGGCAACCGCTCGACTTGACGAGACCCTGCTGCATGCAGAGGAAAACCATCAATACGTGTGGTCGTGGAGGCCGGCGGTTGGCCTCTTCTTTGCTATCAAATGAGGGAAGGGGCGGAGCCCCCTTACTCATCTCTGTCTCCTCGCAGTCCACTTCTTCTTCTTCTTGCGGCCTTGCTGTAGCATCCATGGCGCCGATTAGGAGGTTTTACGCAGCGGAAAAAGGAAAGACCCCCCTCGGGGAGCCTGAGCTGCTCCAGCCGAAGAAGAGGTCCAGACACCCTCACGACGTCGGGGAGAGGCAGGAAGTGACGCGCACCACCTGGTTTCCCACTCCCCTTGTACACCTGAGTGCAAAGCCCGAGAGAAGGTGGTAGTGCTCCATGCCGTGTGAGCCGTGGCCGCGGGAATCAGGCTGGGGCTGCGCGGCTGACCGACCCACGATCCCACGCCGAAGGCTCTTCGCATGAGTTCGTGATGTGCGCGGTGATGCCACATCGCACGTGGATCCGGTTCCCGTAGTTCTTAGCCGAGGAGATGCCGCCGAGGGGGCCACTCGAGCTCTGGCTGCAGCATGCCGGGTGCTGCAGTCTAGCCATGGGGGCGAAAGTCGAGGTTGTCCCCCAAGGCAAGATCTTCATGACCCGAGGATGGGGTGAGGTCGCCCGCGCTTGCTGTGCGGAAGGGCCCCTCACCATCCACTTCGAGTACAACGACATCTCCATGCTATTCTTCAAGGTCTTCGACGAGGAAGGCCGATGCCTGGAGTGCTGTCCTGGAGAAGGCCGCCAAGAGGACGCGTCAGCAGGCGTTGAGCCCGCCCCCGGTCCTGCCGACAGCTTTTCCAGTAGCAGCGACGACTCATGGGAGTCCAGCGACTATCCTGAGCCTAGTGAGTCCTCGGAGTCGAGCGGCGACAGCTACGTGCCTCCTAGATCTTGCCGTGCTCGGAGCACAGCAGCGGCAGCCGCTCTGCGTCGCTGATGACTTGGATGGGGTTGGCATCGGCCTCTCGTGGCCCACTGTTGATGATGGCGTCGACGCCCGTAGTCAGGGCTCCTTAGGGTTTTCTTCTTTTGTTCCCCGCGAGGAATCTAGACGAACCCCGTGGGGGTGTGTAAAGAACCTGTAAAGCTTTTGCTTCAATGTTTATTATTCCTACTATAAGGTTGTGGTTGCGTATCTTTCTTCGGCATTGTTCCCCCTTTTCGTTCTCGCGGTAGCTTAGCGCTCTACGCTGGCAGGTCCCAGTCCCCAGGTAGGCTTCAGCCGTCGCCTGTATGCCAGGTCGTGATACCGTGGTCAAGGCCAGGAGGTGAGCGGCCCAAGGTTCGGTAAGATCTCCCGAGGCGCGATACTCAAGAGGTCCCCTTTGGCGTGCAAGTAGCTCCCTGGAGGCCGAAAAGGGAAGCAGCCCTGCCGGATTGAGTTTATGAGAGCAGAGGACTTCAGACAGAGAGATTTGCTTTATTATGCATGGGTAACTTATCTTTAGGCAAGCCTGTGGCGATTCCTTGTGCAACGCCCGAATCACGCTTCAGTGGCGATGCTACTAGGTAAGACCATGTCGGTCTCCCCTTTCCTCGCTCATATGAGTGCTCTGCGTCCTCGGGTCCTGACCCTCGAGCGAGGCTCAGCCGCCGCTGGTATGCCAGGTTGCGGTGCCGTGGTCAAGGCCAGGGGGTGAGGGCTGGAGAGTCAGTAAGAGCTCCCGAGGTGCGATGCTCGGGAGCCCCCCTTTAACGCGTCAGCGAATCGCGCGGAAAGGTTCGTAGGTTCCTGCGAGTTAGTCTAGAGAGAGAATATAACCCATAATCGCCTGTGCTATCCTACCTCTAATCCTTCTGCAAGAGGATGAAGGCACTGAGGACCTGGTGAGGTGACGTGCGCGGGGCGGGCCGCGAGCCAGAGCTCGATCTCTCAGGTTTGTCAGCGTTGCAGGGACGAACCCGAGCACAAGCATCGTGCCAGCATGTGTAGCCCCCATTGCGGGATGAGAAAGAGGCCGGTCAGCATCGCGGGAGGGCGCGAAGGGCAACAGACAAGCAGGTAACCAGGCGATAATCATAAGTCAGCTTATGGGAGGAGGTAAAGCTAGTTTAAATAAATGCAAGAACAACATACGCCGCATGGACAGACCCACACGGCCTGGGGATGATGCAGCCCGAGGGGCGCCCCCACTAGAACAACTGGAAGATGCAAGAAAGATACAAGCCGCATGGACAAGCCCGTGCGGTCTGGGGATAATGCAGCCCGAGGGGCGCCCCCAACAGGGTAAACTGGAAAATGTCACCTAGCACCGTTGCTGAAGGGATACTGAAGTAGCTGAAGATGCGTGCTGAAGATGTTGCTCCTCATGAGTCGCCGTGGTCCTCAATGATGAGGACATCAATACTATTGTTACACCCAGAGCCCCTACTGTTACATATACTGGACCAATTACTAGAGCTCGCGCACGCCAATTAAATTACCAGGTACTTTCGTTTCTTGGTAATGATTCTAATGTTCATGGGAATATGATACTGCCTAAATTGGATACATTTGTTTTGCTTACAAATGAAGGGCCTAGCTTGGAGAAGGATGAACATTGGAGCAAGAACACGCATGGAGTTGATGGCATGCGCAAGGGGATCACGAACGGATTTACAAGTGATGATTTCAGGACTTTGAAGCCACCATAAGGAGTGCATGAAGCCTTGGACGAAATATACAAGATGCCACTTCATAATATTCGTCCATACGCTATTCTAGGTGCTGCGTCACCTTATTATTGGGCCAGGCCCATGTAATTTCAAAATACTTAAGTATAGGCTATTTTTAGAGTCCGTATGTGTGGGGAAACAAGAGTTAGGGTTGGTTTCGGACCCCATCCTCAAGGGCCACGAAATTCCCTCCTCTTCCTCCATATATACAGCCCTTAGGGCGTCGTTTAGACTTTGGGTTTTGTTTAGATCAAAAGTTCGCCGTAGCTGCAACTTCGCGTACTTCGTTTGTGTTCAACGACCAGACCAAGGCGTCACAGAACCCCACCATCATTAATAAAGCTTTCCTCTTATATTCGCAATATCTAGATTGCAATCTTAGTTTCTTGCTTGTTCTTCGTTGGCTCGCAGGAAACAGGCCCTCGTGGTCAGGTTGATCGTGCTCCGGCGTGGTCAATAACCCTCGGAAGTTGGTTTAGCGATTGCTAAGGCGCGATGTCTCGCACGTTCGTAGTCGGATCGTCAAGGTCGACTCCCACAGAAACGATAGCCACCATCTCATCGAAACATCGGGACACCTTTGCCTCTATCAAGTGGTATCCGATTTTCAGGTTGCTCGGTGAGATTTTACAGTTTTTCATAGGTTAGATCGAGTCTGTTCTTCATACCTAAAGTCCACGAAAAAGCCACAAAAAAAATTAGGGTTAGTTCATCATATCCGAACCAATCTGAGCCTTTGCATAATCTTTTTAGGGTTTTTGCTTTGTTGAATTTGCGGTTGCATCGTCGTGTCAAGTTGCTGGTCTTAGAGTCTAGTCTTTTAGAGTTTCAAGTTCTGGTCATAAGTTGTCACGCTGCCGCCGCACCATCATCATTGCCTTGCCATCTACCACCATTGCTTCTCCGCCACCGCTCTGAATCTGTATCCATATACCACCACCGCTACTATAGACCACCACCGCTGCCATATACCACCACCATATATCCACCACCAATCCGAGTTCTTCTCATATTAGGTTTGTTTTCGAGGTCCATCTAAATTCCGATTCGTGTTTCCTTGCCTCCGTAGGTCTCGGAAAAAAAAAGAGTCTGGAGACCCCCAGGCAGTTTTTAGGCCAAAATTTCGGCGACCGAAAATATTTTTTCACTATCCAATTTTTAGGCTCTTCCGAGTCTTTTGAGACACTTGCCATCATAGTGATTTTTGGTCGCACTTTTTCGTCGTCGCTGCCCTGATTTCCGAAAAAGAAAATTGTCAAAAAAATTCGTACCCATCCTGTCAGTTTGACATGGGAAGAGTTTTGAGACACTCGCCATTATAGTGATTTTTCGCAAAAAAAAGAGGAGCGCGAAAAAAAAGAGCGCAAAAAAAAAACAAAGCGATTTTTTCTCCAGATTGTGCTTTTCCCTTGTTTCCGTGCAGCGCCGTGATTTTTTTAGTGTTCTAGGCTCGTGTCTCTAGCACGGTCTAGCCTAGGACCAGCACAGTACCGTCGTTGAGCGTTTATTCAACTTTGCATCTCTGAATTGATTATTGCTGACCTTTTTGCTACCATACTATAAGCCTTCCCAGCTCCACATACATCTACGTCATGCGTTTGACTCTCCCTGGCAATCGCTCTATCCAAGCTTTTGAGAGTTTTGACTACAACGGTTGTCGTTCACCGCCTGCTGCTGGGTAAGAACTGGTAAGAATTTGAGATTTGCTTGACGGATTTGTGACTGTCCACCACACCACCACCACCACTTCCTAGTAGTCTGTCGAATCATATTATTGTGTGTTTCTATTGCTGCTAACCATGGCAGGATCACAAGCCGACGAGACTAACTGGGAGAACATGACAAACAAAGCGTTACATGATAAGTTTCAACAAATGATGAGTGGACAGGTGGAAGATGTGCTAAATAGATTTGAAGAGGCCATGGAGAAGATAGATGGCATTGAGAAGGCGTTTGAAACAAAGCTCGATAACAAGTTTAATGAATTGCTCGCGCGTCTACCACCACCACCACCGGCTGCACCTAACGCACCTCTACAACAGCAACAACGACTACCTCCACATCGTGAAACAGCCCTCTGCCGAGCGACCCGTGTCCCTCTTCAGCCTGGCCAAGCTGCTGGTGCTGCTGTTGATACTTCTGTGGCTCTTGCTGCTGATGTGGGGGAGGATGATTATGTGGGAGATTACGAGGATGAGATTGATCAACATCTGAACTACGTGCAACCACCAGCACCACAACCACCAGGTCGTCCACATGCAAATAATGGCAATGTTAGGGCTCACCCTCATGTACGAGATCATGACCATTTCCCTAAACTGAAATTGAATATTCCACCATTTGAGGGTAGATATGTTCCTGATATATATCTTACTTGGGAGTTTGAAACTGAACAACGATTTACATGTTTACAATATCCGGAGGAGAGACGTGTTCCTGCTGCTGTTTGTGCTTTCACTAGCTTTGCATGTGTTTGGTGGTCTGAACATTGTACATTATATCCTGTTCCAGCTACTTGGGCTGCTTTGAAAACTGCTATGCGTACTCGTTGGGTTCAACCATATTATCAACGTGAATTACATAAAAAATTGCAGCGCTTAAGACAAGGAAAAAATTCGGTAGAAGAATATTATCAGGAATTACAAACTGGCTTGATTAGATGTGGTATTGTTGAGGAGAATGAAGCTATGCTTGCACGTTTTCTGGGTGGATTAAATAGAGAGATTCAGACCATTCTAGACTGTAAGGATTATAATAATATCACTCATTTATTCCATCTTGCTTGTAAAGCTGAACGTGAAGTGCAGGATCGACAGGCATTGGCGCGAACTAACTTTTCTACAGGTCGACCTTCATCATGGACACCACGTGCATCATCTACTTCCACACATTCTGCTACACCGGCACCTCCGTCGGCTGCCACCTCCAACCGTGATACAGTAAAGCAGTCACAATCACCACTATCTGCCAAGAGCACACCTTCTGGGCATGCAAAGAGCTCTTCTTCATCCATGGCATCAACAGGGCAAACACATGATATTATTTGTCGACGTTGCAAGGGTGGAGGTCATTATGCGAGAGAATGCCCATCTAAGCGTGTGATGATTGTTACTAAGGATGGTGGGTATGAGTCCGCTAGTGACTATGATGAGGAGACTTTGGCTCTTATTACACATGAAGAACACGGTGGAGATGATTCTGATCATGACACGCAATACATGGCTGCTGAAGATGCTGACAGGTATGAATGTTTAGTTGCTCAACATGTTTTGAGTGTGCAGGTTACACAAGCTGAGCAAAATCAGAGGCATAATTTGTTCCATACAAAGGGAGTTGTGAAGGAACGTTCTATTCGCGTCATCATAGATGGAGGGAGCTGCAACAACTTGGCTAGCATGGAGATGGTGGAGAAGCTATCTCTCACCACAAGACCACATCCACATCCTTACTACATCCAATGGTTCAACAACAGCGGCAAGGTTAAGGTAACACGTATTGTTCGTGTGCATTTTAGTATCTCTACATATGCTGATTATGTTGATTGTGATGTGGTACCTATGCAAGCATGTTCCTTATTACTTGGTAGACCATGGCAATTTGATAAAAATTCTGTACACCATGGTAGAAACAATCAGTATACTCTTGTTCATAAGGATAAAAATATTACTTTGCTTCCTATGACTCCTGATTCCATTTTGAAAGATGATATTAATAGAGCTAATAAAGCAAAACAGGAGAAAAATAAGAGTGAAAATCAGATTGTGGCAAAAGAATTTGAGCAACAAATGAAGCCTAATAATAAACCATCTAGTGTTGCTTCTGAAATTAAATTGAAAAGTGCATGTTTACTTGCCACCAAATCTGATATCGATGAGCTAGATTCTAGCAAATCTGTTTGCTATGCTTTTGTGTGCAAAGAGGCATTATTTTCATTCGAGGACGTGCCTTCCTCTTTGCCCCCTGCTGTCACTAACATTTTGCAGGAGTTCGCTGACGTCTTCCCACAAGACGTGCCACCGGGATTACCACCTATTCGCGGGATTGAGCATCAAATTGACTTAATTCCTGGTGCACCGCTACCCAACCGTGCACCATACCGTACCAATCTAGAGGAGACGAAGGAGATTATGCGTCAAGTACAGGAGCTGCTCGACAAAGGTTATATACGCGAATCTCTTAGTCCTTGTGTTGTTCCTATTATACTATTGCCTAAAAAGGATGGTACATCATGTATGTGTGTTGATTGTAGAGGCATTAATAATATTACTATTCGTTATCGTCATCCTATTCCTAGGCTATATGATATGCTTGATGAATTGAGTGGCTCTACAATATTCTCCAAAGTTGATTTGCGTAGTGGATACCATCAAATTCGTATGAAATTGGGAGATGAATGGAAAACAGCATTAAAAACAAAGTTTGGTTTATACAAGTGGTTAGTCATGCCTTTTGGGTTAACTAATGCAGCTAGTACTTTCATGAGACTAATGAACGAAGTTTTACGTGCTTTCATTGGACGATTTGTGGTAGTCTATTTTGATGATATACTGATTTATAGCAAATCTTTGGAAGAACATTTGGAACATTTACGTGCTGTTTTTAATGCTCTACATGATGCACGTTTGTTTGGTAACCTTGGGAAGTGCACCTTTTGCACCGACCGAGTGTCTTTTCTTGGCTATGTTGTTACTCCACAGGGAATTGAAGTTGATAAAGCCAAGATTGAAGCTATTGAGAGTTGGCCGCAGCCCAAAATGGTCACACAAGTGAGGAGTTTTCTTGGACTCGCTGGTTTCTATAGGCGTTTTGTGAGAGACTTTAGCACCATTGCTGCACCTCTCAATGAGCTTACAAAGAAGGACGTGCCTTTTGTTTGGGGTACCGCACAGGAAGAAGCCTTCACGGTATTGAAAGATAAGTTGACACATGCTCCTTTACTTCAACTTCCTGACTTTAATAATACTTTTGAGCTTGAATGTGATGCTAGTGGAATTGGATTAGGAGGTGTGTTATTACAAGATGGCAAACCTGTTGCATACTTTCCTGAAAAATTGAGTGGGCCTAGTCTGAACTATTCTACTTATGATAAAGAATTATATGCTCTTGTTCGGACTTTAGAGACATGGCAACATTATTCATGGCCCAAAGAATTTGTTATACATTCTGATCATGAATCTTTGAAACATATTAAAAGCCAAGCTAAACTGAATCGTAGACATGCTAAATGGGTTGAATTCATTGAGACTTTCCCTTATGTCATTAAACACAAGAAGGGTAAAGAAAATGTTATTGCTGATTCTTTGTCTCGTCGCTATACTATGCTTTCACAACTTGACTTCAAAATATTTGGTTTGGAGACCATCAAAGATCAATATGTGCATGATGCTGATTTTAAAGCAGTAATGCATAATTGTAAAGAAGGAAGAACATGGAACAAGTTCGTTGTTAATGATGGTTTTGTGTTCCGTGCTAACAAGCTATGCATTCCAGCTAGCTCTGTTCGTCTTTTGTTGTTGTAGGAGGCGCATGGAGGAGGATTAATGGGACACTTTGGCGTGAAGAAGACGGAGGACGTACTTGCTACACATTTCTTTTGGCCAAAGATGAGACGGGATGTTGAGCGTTTTGTTGCTCGCTGCACTACATGTCAAAAAGCTAAGTCATGACTCAATCCTCATGGTTTATATATGCCTTTTCCTGTGCCTAGTGTTCCTTGGGAGGATATATCTATGGACTTTGTTTTAGGTTTACCTCGAACAAAGAAGGGGAGGGATAGCATATTTGTTGTCGTGGATAGATTCTCGAAAATGGCACACTTTATACCATGTCATAAAAGCGATGATGCTGTTAATGTTGCTGATTTGTTCTTTCGTGAAATTATTCGCTTGCATGGTGTGCCAAATACTATTGTTTCAGACCGTGATACTAAATTTCTTAGCCACTTTTGGAGATGTTTATGGGCTAAGTTGGGGACTAAACTGCTTTTTAGTACTACCTGTCACCCCCAAACTGATGGACAAACTGAAGTAGTCAATAGAACATTGTCTACGATGCTTAGGGCTATTTTGAAGAATAATAAGAAAATGTGGGAAGAATGCTTGCCTCATATTGAATTTGCTTATAATCGTTCGTTGCATTCTACTACTAAGATGTGCCCTTTTGAAATTGTGTATGGTTTCCTACCTCGTGCACCCATTGATTTGTTGCCTCTTCCATCTTCGGAGAAGGTTAATTTTGATGCTAAACAACGTGCTGAATTGATCTTAAAAATGCATGAGTTAACTAAGGAACACATTGAGCGTATGAATGTTAAATATAAACTTGCTGGAGATAAGGGTAGAAAACATGTTGTCTTTGCACCTGGAGATCTTGTTTGGTTACATTTGCGTAAGGATAGGTTTCCTAATTTGCGCAAATCAAAGCTAATGCCACGTGCTGATGGTCCATTTAAGGTGTCAGAGAAAATAAATGATAATGCATATAAACTTGAGCTGCCTGCAGATTTTGGGGTTAGTCCCACTTTTAACATTGCAGATTTGAAGCCTTATTTGGGTGAGGAAGATGAGCTTCCGTCGAGGATGACTTCATTTCAAGAAGGGGAGGATGATGAGGACATCAATACTATTGTTACACCCACAGCCCCTACTGTTACATATACTGGACCAATTACTAGAGCTCGCGCACGCCAATTAAATTACCATGTACTTTCATTTCTTGGTAATGATTCTAATGTTCATGAGAATATGATACTGCCTAAATTGGATACATTTGTTTTGCTTACAAATGAAGGGCCTAGCTTGGAGAAGGATGAACATTGGAGCAAGAACACGCATGGAGTTGATGGCATGCGCAAGGGCCTCAAGAATGGAGTTACAAGTGATGATTTCAGGACTTTGAAGCCACCATAAGGAGTGCATGATACCTTGGACGAAATATACAAGATGCCACTTCATAATATTCGTCCATACGCTATTCTAGGTGCTGCGTCACCTTATTATTGGTCAAGGCCCATGTAATTTTGAAATACTTAAGTATAGGCTATTTTTAGAGTCCGTATGTGTGGGGAAACAAGAGTTAGGGTTGGTTTCGGACCCCATCCTCAAGGGCCACGAAATTCCCTCCTCTTCCTCCATATATACAGCCCTTAGGGCGTCGCTTAGACTTTGGATTTTGTTTAGATCAAAAGTTCGCCATAGCTGCAACTTCGCGTACTTCGTTTGTGTTCAACGACCAGAGCAAGGCGTCATAGAACCCCACCTTCATTAATAAAGCTTTCCTCTTATATTCGCAATATCTAGATTGCAATCTTAGTTTCTTGCGTGTTCTTCGTTGGCTCGCAGGAAACAGTCCCTCGTGGTCAGGTTGATCGTGCTCTGGCTTGGTCAATAACCCTCGGAAGTTGGTTTAGCGATTGCTAAGGTGCGACATCTCGCACGTTCGTAGTCGGATCGTCAAGGTCGACTCCCACAGAAACGATAGCCACCATCTCATCGAAACATCGGGACACCTTTGCCTCTATCACTGAACCTCGGGAGGCTCTGGAAGTCCGGGGGGCTCGCGAAGAACCGTCGCCATATCCGCCAGGAGCACGTGGTGCCTGGCCTCCTGAGCTGCCATGATGCTTCGCAGGCGGCGCTGGAAGGTAACAGCCGCGCTCGACAGGCCAAAAGGCATGCGAACATAGCTGTGAGGTGAACCCTCGCACCGACCAATGCGCGAAGGCCAGAAGCACTCCTGGGATGCGACCCTATTGAGCCCTGGGATGTTGACGCATACGCGTAGCTCGTCGTACTCGCCAGGATAAGGAGCTGCGCCATGTGGCGGGCGGCGGTCGCCGCGCATGGCTCTTGCCTCTTGAAGCTCCTCGGTTGTCTTGGTGATGAACTCCTGAGCACCTGGCACCCCATGCCTTGTGCCCTCATGAGGGAAGCGTGCAATGAAGCATGCCTCCAAGTGGTGCCCGAGCGCCTCCCTCGTGACGTTGGCTAAGTCAGAGGCCCTCCAAAAGAGAGCCCCCGAGCCTAGCCTGAGGAGGGCGCCGGGCATGCCTTCCTATGCGAGAGAGGGAGGCACCACATACGTGGGCACAGGTCCGGAGGTGGTGCGGCTGGACACACCACTCCCCGAGGCTCTTGGCGGAGCAGCTGCTTCTTCTTCTTGGGGATAGCCTCAAGAGGGTAGATGGCGCCTTCGTTGTCTGGGTCTTCAATCGCCGCAGCCTGGTAGGCGCGCTTGAGGGAGCACACCGTGTCCTTCTCCTTGCAACTGATCGTGATGATGTCGTGGTTCCCTGGCATCTTGCGGATGTTGTAGGGGTCACCGCCATGAACTTGGCCAGGGCCGGATATCCAAGGATGGCGTTGTATGGGAGGCAGATGTGAGCGACGTCAAAGTCGATGAGCTTGGTGCAGTAGTTGTCTGATGACCCACAAGTATGGGGGATCTATCATAGTCCTTTCGATAAGTAAGAGTGTCGAACCCAACGAGGAGCAGAAGGAAATGATAAGCGGTTTTCAACAAGGTATTCTCTGCAAGCACTGAAATTAGAGGTAACAAATAGTTTTGTGATAAGATAAATTGTATCGAACAATGAGTAACAAAAGTAAATAAAGTGCAGCAAGGTGGCCCAATCCTTTTTGTAGCAAAGGACAAGCCTGGACAAACTCTTATATAGAGAAAAGCGCTCCCGAGGACACATGGGAATTATCGTCAAGCTAGTTTTCATCACGTTCATACTATTCGCGTTCGGTACTTTGATAATTTGATATGTGGGTGGACCGGTGTTTGGTGCTGTCCTTACTTGGACAAGCATCCCACTTATGATTAACCCCTATTGCAAGCATGCACAACTACAAAAGAAATATTAAGGTAAACCTAACCATAGCATGAAACAGGTGGATCCAAATCAGCCCCTTACGAAGCAATGCATAAACTAGGGTTTAAGCTTCTGTCACTCTAGCAACCCATCATCTACTTATTACTCCCCAATGCCTTCCTCTAGGCCCAAATAATGGTGAAGTGTCATGTAGTCGACGTTCACATAACACCACTAGAGGAGAGACAACATACATCTCATCAAAATATCGAACGAATACCAAATTCACATGACTACTAATAGCCAGACTTCTACCATGTCCTCAGGAACAAACGTAACTACTCACAAAGCATACTCATGTTCATAATCAGAGGGGTATTAATATGCCTAAAGGATCTGAACATATGATATTCCACCAAATAAACCAACTAGCATCGACTACAAGGAGTAATCAACACTACTAGCAACCTACAGGTAACAATCCCAGACTTAGAGACAAGAATTGGATACAAGATATGGACTAGGGTTTGAGAGGAGATGGTGCTGGTGAATATGTTGATGGAGATTGGCCGCCTCCTAATGAGAGGAGCATTGGTGATGACGATGGCGATGATTTCCCCCTCCCGGAGGGAAGTGTTCCCGGCAGAACAGCTCCACCAGAGCCCTAGATTGGTTATGCCTCATGGCGGCGGAGTCTCGTCCCAAAAGCTTGCTTATGATTTTTCTTCGGACGAAAGACTTCATATAGCAGATGATGGGCACCGGGGGGCCAACAGGGGGCCCACGAGGCAGGGGGCGCGCCCAGGGGGGTAGGGCGCGACCCCACCCTCGTGGCCAGGGTGTGGGCCCCCTCTGGTATTTCTTCCGCTCAGTATTTTTTATTATTTCCAAAAATAACTTTCGTGGAGTTTCAGGACTTTTGGAGTTGTGCAGAATAGGTCTCTAATATTTGCTCCTTTTCCAGCCCAGAATTCCAGCTGCCAGCATTCTCCCTCCTTATGTAAACCTTGTAAAATAAGAGAGAATAGGCATAAGTATTGTGACATAATGTGTAATAACAGCCCATAATGCAATAAATATCGATATAAAAGCATGATGCAAAATGGACGTATCAACTCCCCGAAGCATAGACCTCGCTTGTCCTCAAGCGAAAGCCGATAACGATAAATATGTCCACATGTTTAGAGGTAGAGGTGTTGCTAAAATAAAATACGGACATGAGGGCATCATGATCATTCTTATAATAGCAACATATATGGATATTGTGATATGATTTCTTATGCTCAAGTAATAATCTATTCACAATGCAAAGTATGAATCAGAAAAACTTTATTGAGAACCAACAAACTATAATCTCAGTCATTGAAGCAACTGCAATTTATCATAACATCAGAAAGAGTCTATGTCAGAGCTTTTCAGCAAGTCCACATACTCAACTATCATTTAGTCTTTCACAATTGCTAACACTCACGCAATACTTGTGGTTACAGAGTTTAATCGGACACAGAGAAAGATAGGGTCTTATAGTTTCGCCTCCCAACCTTTTACCTCAAGGGTAATGTCAACAATAATAGTTCATGCTAACTTACATCCAATCAGATATATGTATCAGGATATTTCCAACGCACTCTGCTTGACAAAGGATAAAATGTAAAAAAAAAAGAAAGGTGAAGATCACCATGACTCTTGCATAAGGTAGAAGATAATAATAAAAGATAGGCCCTTCGCAGAGCGAAGCAGAGCTTGCCATGCGCTTTCAGGGTTGGATGCACAAAATCTTAATGCGAAACAACGTCACTTTATATTGCCACTTGTGATATAGACCTTTATTATGCAGTCCGTCGCTTTTATTTCTTCCACATCTCAAGATTGTATAAAGCTTATTTCCTCCACACCAATCAATCATACATATTTAGAGAGCAATTTTTATTGCTTGCACCGATGACAACTTACTTGAAGGATCTTACTCAATCCATAGGTAGATATGGTGGACTCTCATCGCAAAACTGGGTTTAAGGGTATTTGGAAGCACAAGTAGTATCTCTACTTGGTGCAAAGAATTTGGCTAGCATGAGGGGGAAAGGCAAGCTCAACATGTTTGATGATCCATGACAATATACTTTATTTCAGATATAAGAAAACATAACCCATTACGTTGTCTTCCTTGTTCAACATCAACTCTTTAGCATGTCATATTTTAATGAGTGCTCCCAATCATAAAAGATGTCCAAGATAGTATATTTATACGTGAAACCTCTCTCTCTTTATTACTCCCTATTAATTGCAAC
Organism: Aegilops umbellulata; assembly: GCA_032464435.1. Classification (NCBI taxonomy): domain Eukaryota; kingdom Viridiplantae; phylum Streptophyta; class Magnoliopsida; order Poales; family Poaceae; genus Aegilops; species Aegilops umbellulata. The sequence continues at coordinate 225,542,402 of CP136060.1, forward strand.
GATGACCAAAACTATGTTCGCCAACTCTCAACAATTTTTAATCATCATACTCTTTCTATGTGGAGTCATTACTCTTCATAATATCAATATGATCTCTTTGTTTCTTTTTATTCTTTTCTATTTTCTTTTATTCACTCAAGATCATAGCAAAATAATCAAGCCCTTGACTCAACACTACTCTTTATTATATAGCTCATGGACTCGATTACATAAAGGGATCATAAAGCAAAACTCAAAACTAGATCATACCAAAAACTTTATTCTACTAGATCAAGATAATACTAAAATGATCGAACTAAGAAAAATGGTAAAAATAGGAGTGTGATGGTGATACGATACCGGGGCACCTCCCCCAAGCTTGGCAGTTGCCAAGGGGAGTACCCATACCCATGTGATTATATCTCCTTTGTTGATGAGGAAGGTGGTGGAGTTGTTGATGATGTGGGCTTGTCGTCCATCTTCCAAGGCATAGGCTCACCATCATAGAAGGATGATCGAGTCTCCTGGATCCTCAAATCTACAGCCAAACTCATCCTCTTGAATCTATATTCATACTCACAGTTTTAGTTTTGCAGGTCATAGATTTGGGCTTGAAGGTGCTCGATCTTCTCGTGAAGCTTGAAGATGGTATCCCCAATGTTCTAGGCATCCAGCTTGTGGTTGTTGGTGAACTCCACGATCATCATGTGGTTGGAGTTGAGTCCATGTTCCACCATCCCCTGGCACTTGAAAACTTGTTGCTCCATTGCTTCGAGCCTCGTCTCCACGCTTCCGGTCACCTTCGGTCCCTCAACATCGCAGATGTGCAGCAACCCATCACGTATCTCAATGGTTTGAGGGTGTCACAGCACCTCCGCGAGGTAAGGGTTGATGACCTTCTCGAAGAACTTGTCCTTGGGGGCGCTTGGAAACGTCATGATGATCTAGATCTGTCAGAAAAACAGCTCGAAACGAAAATAGAGGATATTTGGTGATACAGGAGTCAAAACCTTCGAGAGATTATATAATGAATTTTTACTGACCAAAATACATAACATGCAAGAAACGGAGTCCGGAGAGCACACGAGGTGCCCACGAGGCAGGGGGTGCGCCTTCCACCCTCGTGGAGCCCTCGTGTCCTTCCCGAACTGCTACTTATTTTTCTATTTTTCTAAATATTCCAAAACAGAGAAAGATTGCCATTAGAACTGTTCTGGAGTCGGTTTACTTACTGAGGGAGTCCTGGATTAGGGGGTGTTCGGATAGCCGAACTATACCTTCAGCCGGACTCCAGGACTATGAAGATACAAGATTGAAGACTTCGTCCCGTGTCCGGAAGGTTCTTTCCTTGGCATGGAAGGCAAGCTAGGCGTGCGGATATTCAAGATCTCCTACCAATGTAACCGACTCTGTGTAACCCTAACCCTATCCGGTGCCTATATAAACCGGAGGGTTGTAGTCCGTAGGACGAACACATCATAACCATCATCATACCCTTAGGCTAGCTTCTAGGGTTTAGTCTCCTTGATCTTGCGGTAGATCTAATCTTGTACTACCCATATCATCAATATTAATCTAGCAGGAGTAGGGTTTTACCTCCATTGAGAGGGCCCGAACCTGGGTAAAATAAAGTGTCCCTTGTCTCCTGTTACCATCCGACCTTGACGCACAGATCTGGACCCCCTACCCGAGATCCGCCGGTTTTGACACCGACATTGGTGCTTTCATTGAGAGTTCCTCTGTGTCGTCGCCTTTAGGCCCGATGGCTCCTTTGATCATCAACAACGATGAGGTCCAGGGTGAGACTTTTCTCCCCGGACAGATCTTCGTCTTCGGCGGCTTCGCTCTGCGGGCCAACTCGCTTGGTTATCTGGAGTAGATCGAGAGCTACGCCCCTGGCCATCAAGTCAGGTTTGGAAGCCTAAACTACACGGCAGATATCCGCGGAGACTTGATCTTCGACGGATTCGAGCCACAGCCATGCGCGCCGCACTATCTCGAGGGGCATGATATAGCTCTGCCTCCGAATAGTGTCCTGGAGGCCGCATACGCTCCGCCCCCGATCCTCGATTCGGATCCCGCTGCGTTCTTTGAAGATGAACGGTTGGACGTCACCTCGGGGGCTGCGATCTTAAAGGCCATTGAGCCGAACGCGAGCCCCGCGCTCCGCATGGCCTGTGACTCCAAGGAGCCGGACTCTTCCCCGAACTTCGGGTCGTCCGTGCCCCCGCCGATCGAATCAGATTGGTCGCCTGTAATGGAGTTCACCGTCGCGGACATCTTTCAGTATTCACCTTTTGGTGATATTCTGTATTCTCTCAAGTCTCTCTCTTTGTCAGGAGAGCCCGGGCCGAACTATGGCCTGCGAGGTTGGGATTCGGACGACGAAGAAATTCAAAGCCCACCCACCGCCCACTTAATAGCCACTGTCGACGATATATCCGACATGCTCGACTTCGGCTCCGAAGACTTCGACGGTATGGACGACGAAGGAGGAGACGAGCAAGAATCAGCACCTGTTGGGCGCTGGACCGCCACCTCGTCATACGACATATACATGGTGGATGCTCCAAAAGATGGAGATGGCGATGGAACAGCGAAGGATGGCACTTCGAAAAATCCTCCAAAACACCGACATCAGCGGCGCCGCTCGAAATCCCGCCACAGCAGAAACGGTGATTCCGGCACGGGAGATAATACTGCCCCGGACAGCGCCGAAGAACACCAAAACCAGCAGGATTCGGCACAGGAAGATGGAGATGACCTCCCTCATGAGAGAGGGGCAGAGCGAGAGGTCGAGGACGATAACTACATGCCTCCCTCCGAAGATGAGGCAAGCCTCGGCGATGATGAATTCATCGTACCATCAGACCCCGCCGAACAAGAGCGCTTTCAACGCAGGCTTTTAGCCACGGCGAACAACCTAAAGAAAAAGCAGCAACAACTTAGAGCTGATCAAGATTTGCTAGCTGACAGATGGACTGAAGTCTTTGCGGCCGAAGAGCACGAGCTCGGACGCCCCTCCAAAAACTATCCTAAGCGCATGCCGCTACCCCAATCAGAGGAGGAAGCCAAAGACATGGCAGATCGGCCACCTCGCGGCCGCGACAGAGAAGCCTGTCGAACATCCAAACAAGCCATGCCCCGCAGCCGCTTTACCAAGGCACGGGAACACGAACCAGACCTGCAAGACGTCCTGGAGGACAAAGCAAGGCAAACAAGATCGATCTATGGATCGCGCGGATGCCCGACGGCACGTGATAGTTTTCACTCCGGACACAATAAATCCGGCCGGGCCGAACACAACAGGCACAGCTCCTCCAAACTGCATCGAGACATAGCCCAGTACAGGGGCGGCGCACACCCACTATGCTTCACAGACGAAGTAATGGATCATAGAATCCCAGAGGGTTTTAAACCCGCCAACATCGAGTCGTACGATGGTACGACAGATCCGGCAGTATGGATTGAGGACTATCTCCTCCACATCCACATGGCACGTGGCGATGATTTGCACGCCATCAAATATTTACCCCTTAAGCTTAAGGGACCATCCCGGCACTGGCTCAACAGCCTCCCCGCAGATTCGATCGGCTCTTGGGAGGACCTGGAGGCCGCATTCCTCGACAACTTCCAGGGGACCTACGTACGGCCACCGGACGCCGACGACCTAAGCCACATAATCCAGCAGCCAGAAGAATCGGCCAGGCAATTCTGGACACGGTTCCTAACAAAGAAAAATCAGATAGTCGATTGTCCGGATGCAGAGGCCTTAGCAGCCTTCAAGCATAACACCCGTGATGAGTGGCTTGCCCGGCACCTGGGACAGGAAAAGCCGAAATCCATGGCAGCCCTCACGACACTCATGACCCGCTTTTGCGCGGGCGAAGATAGCTGGCTAGCTCGCAGCAACAACTTATCGAAGAAGCAAGGTAATTCAGATACCAAGGACAAAAGTGGCAGGTCGCGACGGAATAAACAGAAACGCCGCGTCAGCAGCGACAACAATGAAGATACGGCAGTAAACGCTGGATTCAGAGGCCATAAATCCGGTCAACGGAAAAAGCCATTCAAAAAGAATACCCAGGGCCCGTCCAGTTTGGACCGAATACTTGACCGCTCGTGCCAGATTCACGGCACCCCCGAAAGGCCAGCCAATCACACCAACAGGGATTGTTGGGTGTTCAAGCAGGCAGGCAAGTTAAGAGCCGAAAACAAAAACAAGGGGCTAGACAGCGATGACGAAGAGGAGCCCAGGCCGCCGAACAACAACGGACAGAAGGGGTTTCCCCCACAAGTGCGGATGGTGAACACGATATACGCGACTCATATTCCCAAGCGGGAGAGGAAGCGTGCGCTACGGGACGTATACGCGATGGAGCCAGTCGCCCCAAAGTTCAACCCATGGTCCTCTTGCCCGATCACCTTCGATCGAAGGGACCACCCCACTAGCATCCGTCACAGAGGTTTCGCCGCATTGGTTCTTGACCCAATCGTTGACGGATTTCACCTTACAAGAGTCCTCATGGACGGCGGCAGTAGCCTGAACCTGCTCTACCAGGATACAGTGCGGAAAATGGGCATAGATCCATCAAGGATCAAGCCCACAAGGACGACCTTTAAAGGCGTCATCCCAGGTGTAGAGGCCAATTGCATAGGCTCCATAACACTTGATGTGGTCTTCGGATCTCCGGACAACTTCCGAAGCGAAGAGTTAATCTTCGACATAGTTCCGTTCCGCAGTGGCTATCATGCTCTGCTTGGACGAACCGCATTCGCTAAATTCATTGCGGTGCCGCACTACGCATATCTCAAGCTCAAGATGCCAGGCCCTCGAGGTGTAATCATGGTCAGCGGAAACACCGAACGCTCCATCCGTACGGAGGAACACACGGCGGCCCTCGCAGTAGAGGTACAAAGCAGCCTGTTAAGGCAGCTCTCGAGTCCGGCCGCTACAAAGCAGGACAAAGCAAAACGCGCCCGGAGTAACCCGCAGCAAGACCGACTGGCGCGTTCAGAGCACGCGTAGCAATACGGACCTGTCGGTGTACTAAAGTAGGGGTACCTTAGTACCCCAGACTTGTGCACGGGCAGTCGTAGCACCCTGCGGCAAGGCCCGCCCCGGAAGCGCCAAGAGAAGACCAAGCATTCAAGACAAGGCCCCCGGCAAGAGGAGCTTGCCGGGCCAAGAAGACAAGGCCCCCGGCGAGAGGAGCTTGCCGGGCCGAGAAGACAAGACCCCGGCAAGAGGAGCTTGCCGGGACGACTGAGCCCATGTAAGGCCATCCAAGAACAAAGTATAACGAGACAGAAGATCGAGCCCCCGACAAGAGGAGCTTGTCGGGAAGGCCGAACCCAGGCATCACAAGAGAAGCCAGCCGTGGCGCGCCAAGCGCCCCGGCAAGGCCTGATAGCTGGCACGCTATCAGGCACAGGAAGACGACCCCCGCGGCAAACCACTTGCCGCGGCAAGATCGCCACCTCAAGACTGCGCCCCAGCTCGCCCGCCACGCGTCGCTCCGGGGCTTCCCCCGAGGACACGTGGCGAGGCACCGCGCAGCCTGAGGCATGCGGTGGCATGCAGCCGCCATCGTGGCGAACGGTGGCGCACCTAACGGTCCGCCTCGGTGCTGTCCGGGCGACCGTGACGGGCATTTAATGCCCTTGTCCCCTACCGTCAGAAGTAGGTATGATAACACTGTGCCGCACTGTAGCACCACCGTTCCCGCACTATTACAGCTACCACCCCTTTTACACTTTTACCCCTTTCTCCTACGTTGACACCTGTCGGTGACCCCTTTGCGCTATAAAAGGAGGCCCGTGTGCAACGTAGAAGGGGTTCCGGGGTTCGGAGAATCGGCACCCAGACGGCCATACGCTCGGTGCAGCTAGCTCCCCAAGCTCCCGAGCTCCCCAGTTCAATATAACTAAGCAGGAGTAGGGTTTTACGCGTCCATCGCGGCCCGAACCTGGGTAAACCGCCCGTGTGCTCGCTTCGATCTGCTCTCCGCGCTCCCTCCGCCCCCCTCGCCGGACAACGAAAGGGGCTCCGGCCCCATAGGTGCTCGCGGGGGGACGCCCGTCCGCCCCGACATCTTTGGCGCGCCAGGTAGGGGGCAGCGTCGAGGTTGTGCGGATCTGATCCAGGCGAACACTGGTAAGCTCAGGTATGAACAGGTACCTTTCCGCCCCGCTCCGCGGGGCGGAGGCATTCCTCCCTACGGAATCGTGCACGGCCCTCCTCGAGTACCCACTCACGCAGAGTTCGGGCAAGAAGCAGCTGCTCCTTGAGGAGGACCGCCTTCCGGCCGCTGGGCGAACCGATCGCTTCCAGCGAACCCTGCGCCGCTCCTGTAGCCGCAGCGGTTAGCGCCGGAGGCCGCGAAAAAGGCGACCTCGTTCTTCGGCGCGCTTCGTCCGCCAAGATCCAAACGAGTCGACGCCGACCGTGGGAGGAGTTTCGCCAGCGCGGTTGCCGGAACCCGTTCCGTCAACCAACCTCCCCGCCCAAGTCTTGCCGCAGTTGCATGTGATCCTTGGCGCTGGGGGCGGGCGCAGACCCCGCACATCAGTGAAAGCTCCTATGCTTTGCGCTTTTTGCCTTCTACATGCTCCTCTTCGTTATTTGCATGTATTATTTGGCATCCTGCGTAACACGCATGTCCAGTGAGCATCAGCACGCCGAAAGGCCATGTGCTTGCTTCCCTCTTTATTTTCCTCGCCTCTTAGGCAGAAGGAGCGTTCCTCGCGCACAAAGTTTGCCGGGGGAAGGAGATGGGAGAGGAACCAAGTGCTGGAACCAAGTGCTGTCTGAGAAAAAGAAGCCTCGTCGAGGGACGAGCGTTATGCATAAGCTAAGTTATTAGAATTTGAGCAGTTCAGATTCTTAATTTTCGGTTGTCTTCCTTGGACGGTCACGCTTTGTACGGAAAACCTGTGCGCGGAGGAACCTACCCGCGGCTAGCCGCACCCTCACCTTGTTTCGAGTACGCTCAACGATTCAAGCGAGCTGCGATGAGCGTCGCGCCCTTGTTTCGTTTCCGAGCTCACTCAACAAGCGGAGCGCGATTGCGACTGGCTGCGGCGAGGTTGCTTCCCGGTGAGGCCTTGGCCAGCAGGCTGCTATAAGCCCAAGGGCTCCTTGCCGGGAAGCTCCCCGGGAGCGTAGGGCGAAAAACGTACAAAGTAAAGGGCCAGGACAAGGAAGATAACGATGCACTGATTGGTCCAGCTAAGGTAGAAACCTTACGTGACTTGTCACAGTGACTAATGAGCTCGTAACGCCGTGTGCAGCTACAAAAAGAGATAAGATAAAGGGGGCCTAGTCTACGCGGTCGCCCTCGATCCTGGAGATCTTGCCCACTCTGGCGATGATGTCGGCGACCTGCTCCTTCAGCGCCTCCATGTCAGCGTCGGCCGGCAGGCTGCGGAGAACGTTGATGAGATTTATACCGGGGTTGCGGTATACAATCTTCGTCAGCACGCGCTCCAAGGTTCCCGCGCAGGCCCGGCGCGTCTCCTCGGCCAGTTGCGCGGGGATCTTCTTCCGAAGATCCGCGAGAGCCGGCGCGACCCCTCTGAAGAAGAGGCTGAGCTTGGCGCTGTGAGGGAGGTCCGGGTCCGGAGAGTAGATGAGGTGTTCCAACTTCAACGCCAGCAACTCCTGGTCGATGTTGGATGCAGAGGACACCAGGTCCTCGGTCCACACCGCGACGGTCCGACGGAAGTCTTCGGCCGCAGTGTTGGCGCTCTCCGCCAAGCTTCGCTCCTTGCGGAGCCCCTCCTCCAGCGCGGAGACTTTCAGCTCCAGGGCCTCGATGGAGTCCTTGGCGGCCTTCAGCTCGTCGCCCTGCTTGGAGAGACGCGCCTGGAGTTCGGAGTTGGCGTGGGCGTCCTTCTCCCGCTCCGCATTGAGCGCGCCGACCCTCTCCGCGCTCGCCTTCAACGACTCCTCCAGCTGCGTGACCTTGGCGGCAAGCTCCTCCCTGGCGGCCTCCGCGGCAGCCGCGGCGGCTTTCGCCCCTTCCAGCTCCTCGCCAAGGGCCCGCTCCCGAGCGGCAAGTTCCTCCTCATGGGAGTTGAGGTTGGCCTGCAGCTGGGCAAGCGCTCCCTCTCGCCGGGACAGCTCCTCCCCGGCGAGCCGCTGCTGCTCTTCGGCGTCGGCCTTCTGCAGCACCCACTCCTGGTACTCCCCGGCGAGCCTCTCGCGCTCCTCCGCCACGCCGCGGAGGGCAGCTTGGTTGGCGGCGCGGAGCTCCGTCGCACGCTTCTCCATCTCGACGGCGGCCTCCGCAGCGAGGGCCTCCCGGGAAGCAAGCTTCGCCTGCCGAGCCCGGTAAAGGGCCAGGAGCCGGCGAAGCAGCTTCTCCTCCTCGGGCTCTTAGGCCCCGCCGGGCGCCTCGACAATCTTCAGGCCCGCGGAGGCGAGGACCTCCCCATCAAGGGCCTCGCCCTCCGCGGGGGCCCGCGCAGAAGAGCCCCATGGCACCTGGATGAAGATGCCGTTGGGGGCTTCAAGGTAATGGCCCGCCCGCTCCTTTTCGGCGGAGGGGTCGGCGGCCGGCGCAGCACCTGATGCTCCTGCTGCCTCCGGGTCGGCAGTGCGACCGCCGTCCCCCTCCCCGGCCGTTGCGGCCGACGCTGGGGCGGTCTCCTGCGCGGATGACTCGGCAGCTTCCGCCGCGTCCTCGGCGACAGGAGTGTCGCCGCTGCCGCCGCGCGCGCCCTCCTCCTCCTCGATGATGATGACCTCCGTCTCCATCTGCTCGGGGGGAGGGGAATCTAGAAGAAGGAGAACAGAGAGCAAAAGAAATTCAAGCAAACATCCAAAAGGCAAAGACGAACCCAAGATGACTAAGTCACAGAGCTTACCTTGGCAGACGTCATCAGCGGCGGGTTCCCTCGCCGGGGAGCTCTGCCTTGGCGGGGTCACCACCCTCGCCGGGCTAGCCCCCCCTGGCGGGGTACTCGCCCTCGGCGGAGTGCTCGCCCTTGGCGGGGTGCTCCCCTTTACCGGAGGACTCGGCCTTGGCGGGGACGGCGGGGCCCGCGGCTCCTCGGGGGCGGCTTCTGGCCGCTCCTGCGGCTGCGGCTCCACCTCTGCGCGAGACAATATTATCAAGATACCAGCGCGGGGACGGTCCCTCAAACGCGCCCGACAGGCGAAAGTACGGAACCCAGACTTACGCTGAGGGCCGCGCTGGGGGCTACGCAGAGGGCCGCCCCTCGGAGCAGCGCTCGGATCCGGCAGGCTGGGCTCCGGCACGCCCCCAGTTGCCGCGGTGGGCGAGTCGCCCGCAACCTCGACCGCGGGCGCCTTGGCTTTCTTCGCCGCTCGCTCCGCCAAGGTCCTGAAGTTAAGACAAGAAACAAGATCAGAGCCTGCGACAGTCAAGGCCAAGTCCATGAAGATGCGAAGCCTCAAAAGCTCTTACTCCTATTCGTCCTCGTCGTCGTCGTCACTCAGGGCGGAGAAATCAAACTCCACCTGACGCACGGCCACGCGGGGAGCGGGCAGCGGGGTCTCCCTCGGGCGCTTGGCGGTCCCGACGGTTGCCGGGGCCCGGGGAGCGGGCGGAGCCGCCGCTCCACCCTCCAAGGGCTCCTTTCCGTGCGGCGCTGCCTCACGGGGCGCCCCTGACGTAGCTGACGCGCCGGGCGCCCTCGTCGCAACCTGGCTCCCCCGGGAGGCTCGTGCCGCTTGGCGGGGTGGTTGTTGCCGGGAGGCCGGCGCCCTTGCCCCCATCGCCGTCCTGCGGGGACGCTTCGCTGGAGAGCGCCGGGGGCTTACACAGGATGAAGAGGCCTCCGACGCTGAGGGAGGGTCATCGGCGTAGAGCTCCCAGGATCCGTCGGAGTCGTCGTCACCACCGACCTCCTCCTCCACCCCGGCGAGCCCGCTGGACCCAGCGTCCTGCGCTGTGGCTCCTTGTCCTCCAGCGGTGGTGCCCCTCGCCGCGGCCTCAATCAAGATCCCCTGGATCCCGGAGTGCCTCAGAGAGGGAACCCCGGCGAGCTCGTCGGGGGGCAGCTTCAGCAGTTCGCAGATCTCCGCCACCTCCGCTTGGCGGGACGCCTCCGCAGCCTCCGCCTCTTCGGGCGAGAAGCCGAACTCCCCGGCCGCTGCGGCTGCGGTGGCCTCTTCAGCCCAAGAAGCTATGCATGCTGCCTCTCGCGCGGTGGTGTCCCGCGTCAGCCCCTGGGCCTCGTCCTTCTTCTTCGCCACCTCCGCCAGGTTGTCGAAGAAGTTCAAGATGACGTCTGGCCTGGGCGGAATCCACGTGCGGTCGACGCCGTGCGAGTCGCACGCGGGCATCATGGCGCGAAGGGAATCCCGGGCCGAGCTGTTGCAAAGAGGCACAACTCCCCGGGGCTCCTTGAACCACTCTGGGTGGGCCGGGTCATGCTTGAATAGCTCCCGGACCATCCCCTTCAGCTCCACCGACGTGAAGTTGAAGTTGAGCCCGGGGCGCAGCCTCATTATGTCCGCCGCGTTGCTATACTCCCAGGCTGGCCTCTTCCTGTCTTGAAGAGGGGCGATGCGACGGCGGAGGAAGTCTGCGCCCACCTCTCCGACGGACAGCCTCGCTGTCCGAAGACGGAGAATCCTGATGATGGCGGCGTTGAGCTTGCCGTCGTCCGAATCCAGCTCGCTCCATTCCTTGCCGCGCATGACAGGAGTTGTGCGCGGCGCGGTGAAAGATTGCGGCTGGTCCTCGACGACCCAGCACCAGTCGGCGCGCCACTCCTCCCATTTGCCGCGGAGCTCCCCCGGCAAGTAGGAATCCTTCTTGTTCAGGCGGAAGACCCAAGATATCCCTCCAGCGAGGGGGGCGCCGGCCTCTACTCTAGGGATGAAGAAGTGCCTAAAAAGCGCGACATTTGGATGCACCCCAATATAGTTTTCGCACATATGCGCGAAAACCGCCATCGTGAGGACGGCGTTGGGAGTGAAGTCAAGAAGATGGAGGCCGAAGGTGTTCATTATGTCGCAGAAGAAATCAGAAAAAGGAGGGCAAAGACCGCAGTGGAAGAAGGCTGCGAAGAAATAATACCCGCCGGGGTAGTTGCCCTTGGCGGCGGCCGGATAGACTCGGGTGCGGGGATGCGCCTTGGTCTCCTCGGCCCAGAACAAGTAGTACTTGTTCCAGAGCTCCCGCGCGCCGAGCTTCGGCGCGAAGACGAGGTTCTGCTTCCGCAGCAAGGTGAGCATCGCCGCGTGCTCCGATTTCTCCTTCTTGGTTTTCTCCGCCCTCGCCTTCTCAGTCTTCGGGGCCATGGCGGAGGCGGCGAGGGAAAGGAGACGAAGAATCCGGTAGCTCCGCAAGTGCGCGCGAGCGGCGGAGGAAAAATGGAGGCGGAGCGCAGATGGGATCTCTGGAGAAGGGAGAGGACGCAGTAAGGGCGAAGGAGGGGAACCGCTCCCGCTTCCTCCGCCTTATATGGGGAAGGGGCGGACACTCCGTTCTCGCCATCGAGGAATCGTGCGCGACGTGACGCGCGCCTGTGCGGTTCAGCCCCGCGCACGCCACCCACGTCACGCTCACCCCGCACGCCCCGCCCCCACGACGCCGCGGTAAGCGCGCGCCGCCTGGGGAAGGCGCGGCGGATGCGGAGTTAAAGAGCAGCGCGACCAAGACCATGCGTGCCCGTGCACCGTTAGGGCCTGGCCCAACAACGCTCGGCACCATGTGTGGCCCAGGCCCGGGGGCTCCTGTCGGTGTACTAAAGTAGGGGTACCTTAGTACCCCAGACTTGTGCACGGGCAGTCGTAGCACCCTGCGGCAAGGCCCGCCCCGGAAGCGCCAAGAGAAGACCAAGCATTCAAGACAAGGCCCCCGGCAAGAGGAGCTTGCCGGGCCAAGAAGACAAGGCCCCCGGCGAGAGGAGCTTGCCGGGCCGAGAAGACAAGACCCCGGCAAGAGGAGCTTGCCGGGACGACTGAGCCCATGTAAGGCCATCCAAGAACAAAGTATAACGAGACAGAAGATCGAGCCCCCGACAAGAGGAGCTTGTCGGGAAGGCCGAACCCAGGCATCACAAGAGAAGCCAGCCGTGGCGCGCCAAGCGCCCCGGCAAGGCCTGATAGCTGGCACGCTATCAGGCACAGGAAGACGACCCCCGCGGCAAACCACTTGCCGCGGCAAGATCGCCACCTCAAGACTGCGCCCCAGCTCGCCCGCCACGCGTCGCTCCGGGGCTTCCCCCGAGGACACGTGGCGAGGCACCGCGCAGCCTGAGGCATGCGGTGGCATGCAGCCGCCATCGTGGCGAACGGTGGCGCACCTAACGGTCCGCCTCGGTGCTGTCCGGGCGACCGTGACGGGCATTTAATGCCCTTGTCCCCTACCGTCAGAAGTAGGTATGATAACACTGTGCCGCACTGTAGCACCACCGTTCCCGCACTATTACAGCTACCACCCCTTTTACACTTTTACCCCTTTCTCCTACGTTGACACCTGTCGGTGACCCCTTTGCGCTATAAAAGGAGGCCCGTGTGCAACGTAGAAGGGGTTCCGGGGTTCGGAGAATCGGCACCCAGACGGCCATACGCTCGGTGCAGCTAGCTCCCCAAGCTCCCGAGCTCCCCAGTTCAATATAACTAAGCAGGAGTAGGGTTTTACGCGTCCATCGCGGCCCGAACCTGGGTAAACCGCCCGTGTGCTCGCTTCGATCTGCTCTCCGCGCTCCCTCCGCCCCCCTCGCCGGACAACGAAAGGGGCTCCGGCCCCATAGGTGCTCGCGGGGGGACGCCCGTCCGCCCCGACAGGACCCAACCCCAGCCATCGCTACATAGCGGAGCTAGTACCTCGAGTACACAATTACGCCCTTACAATTCCATGGGCATAGGGGAAGGGGCAGATAAAACGGCATGCCAACAATACGGCGTCAAACGTACTAGGGGCTGCCAGGTTCTTCTTTTCTTTCAGGACTCCATACTCTGGATACAGTGTTCGGCCTCGCTACCGCACAGACGATACAGGACCCAGGAAAGCAGACAAAACAACGCCGCATCATGGAACTCTCAGGTGGTCTCTATTTCGAGCAATATATCTGTTTCTAAATTCCGCGGCCTGCGCCTGGTCAAGACATGTTAAATAGTCTAATTTTTTTTTCTGCACTACTTGTATCGTTCGGCTTGAATAAACAGCCTCCTCATAAATAATGCATAGCTTTTCGTCTATTTTTTGCATTATCTTCTTTTAATATACATATGTTTACTCAAATAACATGATCGCACCCGTACACCATGGTACGCAAACCACGCCAGGGGCTTTATTACCCTTCTATCTGGTGTGAGAAATCCATCCACTTTCACAAGTGCGGCACCCCGAACTTGTAGCATTATATGCATCGGCTCCGAGTCATGATTTTGGTCATATGTTGGGTTTGCCCGGCTCCTATGTTTTGGTGCCTTACGTTCCGCTCTATCGGCTAAGGTAGCACTAGGAGAACCATTGCGATTGTGCCCTAGATCAGGTGGGTGAGCACCTCAGTGGAGAAAGCTAAAACAGACTGTCATGATAAGGCGCGAGACCGGTCGCTGTTCGAGAGGTTTTTTGAGTCCCTAAAGGCTTATGACGCTTCGAGTGGAGAGCTGGTTAAGTCCGGCTAAAGGCGTGGATAGTGCCCCGAATTCGGCCTTCCGAACTAGGGGCTTCGCCGAAATTTAAAATTATAACGTTCTATGGCTAAGTGAGAGTGTTCAAGCATTATAGTCCGATTGCCTGGTTCGTTGTGCTGAGCGCCTCCCTTGAAGGACCCAACTATGGGAACAAGAGCCCTCAGGTTTATCCCGAACACCCCAGCACTAGTTGCATGGGGGAAGAAGCCGACGACTCGCCATCTCTCAGTTATTGATAAACGGCCGCACAGAAAATAATATTTTAAATTTAGAAAGCATTGCTTAAGCGCATATGAACAAGTTTTCAGCGCACAGGATACAAACAAGCGAGTTCATTGAAATATTACATCTTTGGCACACTCATCTGCGACAAGGCGAGCTCCAGCGAGAACTTCCTTGTAGTAGTTCTCGGGCTTGCGATGCTCCTTCCCCTGCGGCAGCCCGTCCTTCACCAGCTTCTCTCCGTCCAGCTTGCCCCAGTGTACCCTTACACGGGCAAGGGCCCTCCGGGCACCTTCTATGCAGACGGAGCGCTTGATGACCTCAAGCCGTGGACAGGCCTCCACCAGCCGTCGCACCAGCCCGAAGTAGCTCCCAGGCAGGGCCTCTCCAGGCCACAGCCGAACTAGTAAGCCCTTCATGGCCTGTTCGGCCGCCTTGTGGAGCTCGGCGAGCTGCTTCAGCTGATCGCTTAAGGGCACAGGGTGTCCGGCCTCAGAATACTGAGACCAGAACACACTCTCCGTCGAGCTGTCCTCTTCAGCTCGGTAGAATGCGGCAGCGTCGGATGCGCTGCGGGGAAGATCGAAGAACGCCCCTGGAGAACTCCGGATTTGGGTAAGTAATAGGTATTTCACCTTTATATTCCTACTTTGCATTAAGAATGCCCTACCCGCTGCTATCTTTTTCACATCCTCCAACTCTTGGAGGGCCTTTTGGGCTTCGGCCTTGGCACTCTTGGTGGTCTCAACAGCCGACGCGAGCTCGGATGCTTGCGTTTTTGCCTCAAGCTCCAAACCCTCATGTTTCTTCATGAGAGCTTGCAGCTCTTGCTGCACCTCGCCGACTTGGACCCCAAGCTTTTCTCGCTCGGCGCGCTCCTCGGCCGCTTTCTTCTCGGCCTCAGCCAGCGCCTGCTTCAGGGTTGCCACCTCGGTTGTGGCCCCTACAATAAGCAGTACAATCCTGTTATTTCTTTTTGCAATGAAGCCTCTCTATAGGCACCTTTTTTTTCTTTTTTCTCTCTTCTAAGGGGTATTTCTTACCTTCCTTTTCCACGAGCTGCCTTTTGGCAAGGCCGAGCTCTGGCTCGGACCGCTCGAGGTCCTTTTTCAGGACTTCCACCTGCGCAGTCAGTGCGGCGGTGGACAGCAGGGAAGCCTGCATACGCATATTAGACTTTTTTTAGACTCCTGCGAAAATTGCTGGATCCTCTATTCGGCTTTTCTTTCCGAACACCGAACAGAGCATCAGGGGCTACTGTCTATGCGGTAATGAACTTAGCATATTTTTTGCTTACCTGGAAGCCTGTTAAAAGGCTAGTGCAAGCTTCATTCAGTCCGCTCTTGGTGGACTAAACCCTTTGGACCACCGCACTCATAACAGTACGGTGCTCCTCGTCAATGGTGGCACCTTCAAGCGCCTCCAACAGACTATCCGGCGCCTCTGGTTGGACAGAGGTCGCCGGCTCAGACGGCTTACTCCTCTTGGAAGGAGTTCGCCCACCGCGAGCCAGGACGGTTGAGTCCGGCGCGGTGTCCGGCACAAACCCGGACTGGGAGCCCTGGGGGGTTTCATCCCCTTTACTCCTGGGGTCCTGAGGATTGCCTCGCAGCTCCTCCAGGACCACCTCCTCCTGCCCTGTTCGGCGGGACGCCGCTTCGGTGTCGTCCGCCCCGCTGGGGAGACTGGGGGCGGGACAGAGTTCATGTCCGACGAATCCAGGGAGCCGCTCGATGAATCATCGAGTGCGGCTCGGGGCGGGCTGCGCAAATAGCATTCGACATTAGGGTAAGCTGCGCACTTGAAGATACTATGAGTCATTCTGGTATGTGAATACTTACGATGTCGCCGGACGCGTGGCTCTGTCCGGCCACTCCTTTCCGCCCTCTTCGGCGTTGGGGGAGTAGTCCAGCGGAGGGGTCTTCCTTTTCCTCGACCCCTCGGCCTCCCCTGTTGGGGCGGCCTTCTTCTTTTTTGCTCCCCTCGCTGGAGGGGGAGAGCTTCCTTGTTCCTCCTCCTCATTTTCACGAGAGGAGGGCGTCGCAGACTCGCCAGATGACGAGCTCGACACCACCACATTGCGGGCACTCTTTTGAGTCCCGGTGGTCTTCTTCTTCTTTACCTTCTTCTCCGGCACCACATAGGGCGCCGGAGCCAGCAGCTTCTCTAAGAGAGCTGGGGCTGGGTCTTCGGGCAGAGGAGCCGGACAGTTGATTGGTCCGGCTATCTTCAGCCACGCCTGTCAAAGGCAAAGGGAGTTTTTAGATCCCCCATAGAGTTAATCTATGTAGAAAAGCTTAAACGAACCTGTGAAAGGTATAAATAGCCTACCTCGCCAGCGTTGCGCTGCGAGCTGTATCCACGGTCCTCGGAAGCGGATGTGGGGCACTTGGCGCCTTTGGTTAGCACCTTCCAGACGTCTTCATACGTCGTGTCGAAGAGCCTATTGAGGGTTTGGTGCTGCGCCGGGTCGAATTCCCACAAAGTGAACTCCCGTTCTTGGCACGGGAGGATCCGGCGAACGAACATGACCTGGATGATGTTGACATGTCGGATGGGCTTGTTCATCAGGGACCGGATGCAAGTTTGCAGTCCGGTCACTTCTTCTTCGTTGCCCCATGATAGGCCCGTCTCTTTCCAGGACATGAGCCGCGTGGGGGGTCCGGATCGGAACTCAGGGGCCGCGACCCATTTCGAGTCGCGTGGCTTGGTGATGTAAAACCACCCTGCCTGCCACCCCTTGAAGGACTCCACAAAGGAGCCATCGAACCAGAGTGCGTTGGCCATTTTGCCGGCCATAGCACCTCCGCACTCCGCCTGGGTGCCGGACACCACCTTGGGCTTGACGTTGAAGGTCTGGAGCCAGAGGCCGAAGTGGGGGCGGATGCGGAGAAAGGCCTCACACACGATGATAAACGCCGAGATATTGAGGATAAAGTTCGGGGCGAGATCGTGGAAGTCCAGGCCGTAGTAGAACATGAGCCCCCGCACAAAAGGGTGAAGTGGAAAACCCAGTCCGCGGAGGAAATTGGGGATAAAAACTACCCTCTCATGGGGCCTTGGGGTGGGAAGAAGCTGCCCCGCCACGGGAAGCCGGTGCGGGATGTCCTGGGACAGATATCCGGCCTTCCTAAGCTTTTTGATTTGACCCTCCGTAACGGAGGAAGCCATCCACTTGCCACCCGCTCCGGACATTGCTGGAGCAGGTTGGGGAAGAAAGAGCGAACTTGGGCGTTGGAGCTTGAGTGCGCAGGAGATGGATGGGCAAAGGAGGAAGAAGGCGTAGGTGAAAGAGGTGGATCTTTATCCCCTTATATAGGCTGATGCCGTTATGCGTCCCCACCTACCTAATAAAACTCGCTTGCAGCTCACACGCCGTGGTAAATGGCGCGGTTGGGTTACCCACGTCCGCATTAATGAGAATCCCGTTAAAAGGGGCACACGATCTCTGCTTCGACAAGACGTGCCAAGGAAACCGCCTCGTTGAACGTGCTGCGGTGGAACAACAAAAAATAATCCATACAGAAGGCTTGGTCGCAGTGTTATGACACACTGCGGAATACGTCAGCAGATTTGATTTGTGTTTGTATTATTCTCTATATGGCAATACGTGGAAACTTGTTTTGCAGAGCCGGACACTATTTTTTGGTGTTTATTATCTTCTTGAAGAATTTGGAGGAGGAACCCGCCTTGCAATGCCGAAGACAATTTGCGTGCTAGACTCATCGTCATTGAAGCCTGGTTTAGGGGCTACTGAGGGAGTCCTGGATTAGGGGGTGTTCGGATAGCCGAACTATACCTTCAGCCGGACTCCAGGACTATGAAGATACAAGATTGAAGACTTCATCCCGTGTCCGGAAGGTTCTTTCCTTGGCGTGGAAGGCAAGCTAGGCGTGCGGATATTCAAGATCTCCTACCAATGTAACCGACTCTGTGTAACCCTAACCCTATCCGGTGCCTATATAAACCGGAGGGTTGTAGTCCGTAGGACGAACACATCATAACCATCATCATACCCTTAGGCTAGCTTCCAGGGTTTAGCCTCCTTGATCTCGCGGTAGATCTACTCTTGTACTACCCATCTCATCAATATTAATCTAGCAGGAGTAGGGTTTTACCTCCATCGAGAGGGCCCGAACCTGGGTAAAATAAAGTGTCCCTTGTCTCCTGTTACCATCCGACCTTGACGCACAGATCGGGACCCCCTACCCGAGATCCGCCGGTTTTGACAACGACACTTACCGTACCACATATCTATTCCTTTTCAGAGTCTGAAACATTCCGGAAAGTGTCCCTTATGTATTCCTCCGGGTTACAGTTTCAATAACATTGGTTTCAACATTTATAGGATTACCTGAGATATAATGGTTGATTCTTTGACCGTTCACCACCTTCGGATTTGTGCCTTTGAAGTTTTTGATTTTTATGGCACCAGAACGATAGAACTCCTCGATAACATAAGGACCTTCCCATTTAGAGAGAAGTTTTCCTGCAAAAAATTTTAGACGAGAGTTTTATAGGAATACATAATCACCTACATTAAACTCACGCGTTTCTATCCTTTTGTCATTCCATCTTTTAAATTTTTCTTTAAACAAGGCATTTTCATTGGCTTGGGTTCTCCATTCATCAAGTGAGCTAATGTCAAATAACCTCTTCTCACCGGCAAGTTTGAAATCATAATTGAGCTCTTTAATGGCCCAATATGCCTTATGTTCTAGTTCAAGAGGTAAGTGCCATGCTTTTCCATAAACCATTTTATATGGAGACATACCCATAGGATTTTTATATGCAGTTCTATAGGCCCATAATGCATCATCAAGTTTCTTGGACCAATTCTTTCTAGATCTATTAACAACCTTTTGCGAAATTAATTTGAGTTCTCTATTACTCAATTCTACTTGACCACTAGACTATGGGTGATAAGGAGATGCAATTCTATGATTAACATCATACTTAGCAAGCACTTTACGGAAAGCACCATGAATAAAATGTGAACCACCATCAGTCATTAAATATCTAGGGAATCCAAACCTCGGAAAAGTAACTTCTTTAAGCATCTTAATAGAGGTGTTATGATCAGCACTACTAGTTGGAATAGCTTCTACCCACTTAGTAACATAATCAACATCAACTAAAATATGTGTGTATCCATTAGAGGCAGGAAAAGGTCCCATATAATCAAAGCCCCAAACATCAAATGGTTCAATAACAAGTGAAAAATTCATAGGCATTTCTTGACGTCTACTAATATTACCAATTCTTTGACATTCATCACAAGATAAGACAAACTTACGGGCATCCTTGAAGAGAGTAGGCCAATAAAAACCGGATTGCAGTAACTTATGTGCAGTTCTATCTCCAGTGTGGTGTCCTCCATAAGCTTCAGAGTGACACTTGCGTAGGATCTGTTCATGTTCATGCTCAGGTACACAACGTCTAATGACACCATCTACTCCTTCTTTAAAAAGATGTGGGTCATCCCAAAAGTAATGTCTCAAATCATAGAAAAACTTTTTCTTTTGCTGGTATGTGAAACTAGGTGGTATAAATTTAGCAACAATGTAATTAGCGTAATCAGCATACCATGGAGCAGTATGAGCAACATTTATGACATTTAATTGTTCATTAGGAAAGCTATCATCAATAGGTAGTGGGTCATCAAGCACATTTTCTAACCTAGACAAGTTGTCTGCAACGGGGTTCTCAGCTCCCTTTCTATCAATAATATGCAAATCAAATTCCTGCAGCAAGAGAACCCATCTAATAAGTCTAGGTTTAGCATCTTTCTTTTCCATAAGATATTTAATAGCAGCATGATCCATGTGAATAGTTACCTTAGAATCAACAATATAAGGTCTGAAATTATCACAAGCAAATACAACTGCTAAGAATTCTTTTTCAGTAGTAGCATAATTTCTCTGAGCATTGTCTAGAGTTTTACTAGCGTATTGAATAACATTTAATTTCTTATCAACTCTTTGCCCTAGAACAACACCTACAACATAATCACTAGCATCACACATGATTTCAAAGGGTAAATTCCAATCAGGTGGTTGAACAATGGGTGCAGAGATCAATGCTTTCTTAAGTATTTCAAATGCTTCTAAACAATCATCATCGAAGACAAATGGTATATCGTTTTGTAATAAATTAGTCAGAGGCCGAGAAAATTTTGAGAAGTCCTTAATGAACCTCCTATAAAAACTGGAATGACCAAGAAAACTTCTTATACCTTTGATGTCCTTGGGACATGGCATCTTTTCAATAGCATCAACTTTAGCTCTATCAACTTCAATACCCTCTTTCAGAAATTTTATGCCCCAAGACAATACCTTCATTAACCATAAAGTGGCACTTTTCCCAATTCAAGACTATGTTAGTTTCTTCACATCTCTGCAAAACTCGATCAAGGTTGCTCAAGCAATCGTGAAAAGAGGATCCATAGACGGAGAAATCGTCCATGAAAACCTCACAAATCTTTTCACAAAAGTCAGATAATATAGCCATCATGCATCTTTGAAAGGTAGCAGGTGAATTAAATAAACCAAAAGGCATACATCTATAAGCGAAAGTACCGAAAGGGCAAGTAAAAGTGGTCTTAGCTTGATCATCAGCTAACACAGGTATTTGAGAGAAACCAGAATAACCATCTAGAAAGCAAAAATGTGTATGCTTGGATAATCTTTCTAGCATTTGATCAATAAAAGGTAAGGGGTAATGATCTTTTTAGTAGCCTTATTTAATTTGCGGAAATCAATTACCATCCTATAACCTGTAATAATTCTTTGCGGAATCAATTCATCTTTATCATTAGGAACGACAGTAATACCTCCCTTCTTAGGGACACAATGTACATGACTTACCCACTGACTATCAGCAATGGGATAAATTATACCTGCCTCAAGGAGCTTTAGTATTTCCTTTCTTACAACTTCTTTCATCTTAGGATTCAGCCGTCGTTGGTGATCAATAACTGGTTTGGCATCTTTCTCCAAATTTATTTTATGTTGACATAGAGTGGGACTAATGCCCTTAAGATCATCAAGAGTATATCCAATAGCAGCACGGTGTTTTTTCAGAGTTTTCAATAATTTTTCTTCCTCCTTCTCTGAAGGTTAGCACTAATAATAACAGGATATATCTTCTTTTCATCAAGATAAGCATATTTAAGAGTATCATGCAATGGTTTTAGCTCAAACACGGGATCACCCTAGGGTGGAGGAGGATCACCTAAGATTTCAATAAGCAAGTTGTGTTTCTGAATAGGACCCTGTTTAAAGAACACTTCATCTATTTCCCTTCTTTCATGCATAAACATATCATTTTCATGGTCTAGCAAATATTGTTCTAAAGGATCACTAGGAGGTACGACAATAGAAGAAAGACCAGTAATTTCATCTTTACTAGGCAATTCTTCTTCACGGTGTCTACGAAATTTAGAAAAGTTAAACTCGTGAGACATATCACCCAGACCAATAGTAACAACATCATTTTCGCAGTCTATCTTAGCATTAACAGTGTTTAAGAAGGGTCTACCAAATATAATGGGACAAAAGCTATCTTGTGGGGAACCAAGAACAAGAAAATCAGCAGGATATTTAATTTTCCCACACAAGACTTCGACATCTCTAACAATTCCAATTGGTGATATAGTATCTCTATTGGCAAGCTTAATAGTGACATCAATATCTTCTAACTCAGTAGGTGCAATATCATGCATAATTTCTTTGTATAAATCAATAGGTATTGCACTAGCACTAGCACCATATCACATAAACCATGATAACAATGATCTCCTATTTTAACAAAAATAACAGGCATGCCTACCACAGGTCTATGTTTATCTTTAGCACAAGGTTTAGCAATTCTAGCAGTCTCATTACAGAAATAAATAACATGCCCATCAATATTATCAGCCAAGAGATCTTTAACCATAGCAATATAAGGTTCAACTTTAACTTGCTCAGGAGGTGTATAAGTTCTAATATTGCTTTTACGAACCACAGTTGAAGCTTTAGCATGATCTTTTAACCTAATAGGAAAAGGTGGTTTCTCAACATAAGCAGTAGGAACAATAGGATCATTATAAGTGATAGTCTTTTCTTCAACTTTAATAGGTGCAACTACTTTTACTTCTATGGGAGGATGATATTTAAACCACTTCTCCTTAGGGAGATCAACATGAGTAGCAAAAGATTCACAGAAAGAAGCTACTATCTCAGAGCCAAGTCCATATTTAGTGCTAAATTTACGGAAAACATCGGTATCCATAAAAGATTTAACACAATCAAACTTAGGTGTCATACCTGACTCCTTACCTTCGTCGAGATCCCAATCTTCAGAGTTGCGTTTAATTCTTTCCAATAAATCCCATTTGAATTCAATAGTCTTCATCATAAAAGAGCCAGCACAAGAAGTATCGAGCATGGTGCGATTGTTGTTAGAAAGCCGAGCATAACTTTTTTGAATAATCATTTCTCTTGAGAGCTCATGATTGGGGCATGAATATAACATTGATTTAAGCCTCCTCCAATCTTGAGCGATGATTTCTCCTTCGCGAGGCAAGAAATTATATATATAATTACTATCACGATGAACAAGATGCATAGGATAAAACTTGTGATGAAATTCCAATTTCAATCGTTTGTAGTTCCATTACCCCATATCATCATATAGCCTATACCATGTCAATGCATCTCCCTTCAAAGATAAAGGGAAGACCTTCTTCTTGATAACATCATCGGGCATACTTGCAAGCTTAAATAATCCACAAACTTCGTCCACATATATTAGGTGCTCATCAGGATGTAATGTTCCATCTCCTGCAAAAGGATTAGCTAGCAGTTTTTCTACCATACCTGAAGGAATTTCAAAGTAGACATTTTCATTTTCAATAGGTTCAGTAGGTTGAGGAGCAACTCTTTGCTCTACTGGTCGGGGTGAAGATACCCTGAACAAGCCCCTCAGAGGATTACTTTCCATAGTAACAAGTGACAGTAAATTTTAGCACACTACATAAATTTTTCCTTACCAAATTCCGCTTACTAATAGCCAGACTTCTCCCATGTCCTCAGGAAAAAACATAACTACTCACAAAGCATATTCATGTTCATAATCAGAGGGGTATTAATATGCATAAAGGATCTGAGCATATGATCTTCCACCAAATAAACCAACTACCATCAACTACAAGGAGTAATCAACACTACTAGCAACCTACAGGTACCAATCCCAAACATAGAGACAAGAATTGGATACAAGAGATGAACTAGGGTTTGAGAGGAGATGGTGCTGGTGAAGATGTTGATGGAGATTGGCCCTCTCCCGATGAGAGGAGCGTTGGTGATGACGATGGTGATGATTTCCCCTCCCAGAGGGAAGTGTCCCCGGCAGAATAGCTCCACCAGAGCCCTAGATTGATTCCGCCAAGGTTCCGCCTCGTGGCGGCGGAGTCTCGTCCCGAAAGCTTTCTTATGATTTTTCTTTGGAATAAATACTTCATATAGCAGAAGATGGGCACCAGAGGGCCAACAGGGGGCCCACGAGGCAGGGGGCACGCCCATGGGGGTAGGGCCCACCCCCACCCTCGTGGTCAGGGTGTGGGGCCCCTCTGGTATTTCTTCCGCTCAGTATTTTTTATTATTTCCAAAAATAATTTTCGTGGAGTTTCAGTACTTTTGAAGTTGTGTAGAATAGGTCTCTAATATTTGCTCCTTTTCCAGCTGCCGGCATTCTCCCTCCTTATGTAAACCTTGTAAAATAAGAGAGAATAGGCATAATTATTGTGACATAATGTGTAATAACAGCCCATAATGCAATAAATATCGATATAGAAGCATGATGCAAAATGGACGTATCATTGTTGCGCTGGCCGAAGCTGGCAGGGAGGCGGATCTGCCCTATCGGGGTGGTGGAGCCATCGGTCACTCGTGAGAAAGGCTTGGTGGGCTGCAACTGATCATATGGCACTTGGAGGCGGTCGAACGTCTCGATGGAAAGAAAATTGAGCCCCACACCGCCATCGATGAAGGTCTTGGTGACAAGGACGTTGCTGATGATGGGCCTGCAAAGCATAAGGAGGGCACCGACAGTTGCCACGCACTTGAGTTGGTCGGACGATCTGAAGGTGATGGTGCACTAGGACCACCTGAGTAGACGCATGGCCTTGATACGTCTCCGTCGTATCTATAATTTTTTATTGTTCCATGCCAATATTATACAACTTTCATATACTTTTGGCAACTTTTTATACTATTTTTGGGACTAACATATTGATCTAGTGCCCAGTGCCAGTTCCTGTTTGTTGCATGTTTTTTGTTTCGCAGAAAATCCATATCAAAGAGAGTCCAAACGGGATAAAAACTGACGAGATTTTTTTTGGAATATATGTGATTTTTGGGAAGAAGAATCAACGCGAGACGATGCCCGAGGGGGCCACGAGGCAGGGGGCGCGCCCCTGATCCTCGTGGCCACTCCGTAAGGTGGTTGGTACCCTTCTTTCACCGCAAGAAAGCCAATATCCGGATAAAAATCGTGTCCAAATTTCAGCCCAATCGGAGTTACGGATCTCCGGGAATATAAGAAACAGTGAAAGGGCAGAAGCAGGGAACACAGAAACAGAGAGAGACAGAGAGATAGATCCAATCTCGAAGGGCCTCTCGCCCCCCCCCCCCATGACATGGAAGCCAAGGACTAGAGGGGAAATACTTCTCCCATCTAGGGAGAAGGTCAAGGAAGAAGAAGAAGAAGGGGGGCCCTCTGCCCCTCTGTTCCAATGGCGCCGGAACGCCGCCGGGGCCATCATTATCACCGCAATCTACACCAACACCTTCGTCATCATCACCAACATCTCCATCACCTTCCCCCATCTATCTACGACGGTCCACTCTCCCTCAACCCGCTACACCCTCTACTTGAACATGGTGCTTTATGCTTCATATTATTATCCAATGATGTGTTGCCATCCTATGATGTCTGAGTAGATTTTCGTTGTCCTATCGGTAATTGGTGAATTGCTATGATTGGTTTAATTGCTTGTGGTTATATTGCTATCCTTTGGTGCCCATCACATGCGTGCGCGCGTGGATCAGACCATAGGGTTAGTTGTATGTTAATAAGACTATGTATTGGAGGGCAAGAGTGACAAAAGCTTCAATCTAGCATAGAAATTGATGCATACGGGATTGAAGGGGGACCAATATATCTTAATGCTATGGTTGGGTTTTACCTTAATGAACGTTAGTAGTTGCGGATGCTTGCTAATAGTTCCAATCATAAGTGCATAGATTTCCAAGTCAGGGATGACATGCTAGCAGTGGCCTCTCCCACATAAAACTTGCTATTGGTCTAGTAAAGTAGTCAATTGCTTAGGGACAATTTCGCAACTCCTACCACCACTTTTCCACACTCGCTATACTAACTTTATTGCTTATTTATCTAAACAGCCCCTAGGTTTTATTTACGTGCTCTTTATTATATTGCAAACCTATCCAACAACACCTACAAAGTACTTCTAGTTTTATACTTGTTTTAGGTAAAGCGAACGTTAAGCATGCATAGAGTTGTATTGGTGGTCAATAGAACTTGAGGGAATATTTGTTCTACCTTTAGCTCCTCGTTGGGTTAGACACTCTTACTTATTGAAAGAGGCTACAATTGATCCCGTATACTTGTGGGTTATCAAGACATTTTTCAAGCATAGTTGCCGGGGAGTTATAGCGTGGGGTGAATATTCTCATGTGTGCTTGTTTGCTTTCTCTCTAAGTAGTTTTTATTTTGTGCTCTTGTTTTCTACCTTTAGTTATGGGTAGGAAACGCAAAATACCAAAAAAATTAGTGGTACCTACTAAACCAATGGTTGAAGAAGCACTCAAAATCTATCACACTCCTGAAGCTTTTTACTTGGATCATCTTCGATCCCTATGTGCTCGTGCTGAAACCCCAACTAGCTTAGTTGAGGGCAATTCTATAGATGAGCATGCTTGTTATGTGCGACACCGCTTATCTCAGAAAGGTAAACTTTTACTGTATCGAATTCATCGTTTGCAATGCTATGCTTGGAATTTATGTGAAATATATGATGTTACTTGTTGTTCTGAAAACCCTAAGAAACACCTTCCCTACCAATGTGAGTTTAGTGATAACAGAATCGTATCTTCTCATGCTAAGGGTGTTTATAATTACTATGATGTTCAACAAATTGAAGAATTTGTTGTTTTTAAGGGTGCTTATGAAATTGCTTCTTTGATTGGAAAGTATGATGCTAATCTTTACAAATCTGAAATTTTTGCCATAATTAAATATTATTATGATAATTATGCTTCTAATTCCTATATTAAACCATATATTGAGGACTCCAAAGCTATCCAAGAAGAGACTAATATTTTGCAGGAGTCTATGGAAGAAGGAATTGATGAAACTGTGGGCTCATTAGATGAAAAAGATGATGAAGAGGCGAAGAACAAAGGAGAAAGAGCAGATTAGCTACCCGTGCCCACCTTCTAATGAGAGTGACTCTTCAACTCATACATTGTTTAATTTCCCTTCGTACTTACCGAAACATGATGCTATGATGATTGTTATGATCCCGTTGATTCTTTTGAAATGTCCCTTTTTGATGATGCTTGCTATGCTTGTGGCCTAGATGCCAATATGAACTATGCTTATGGAGATGAACTTTATATAGTTCCTTATGTTAAACATGAAATTGTTGCTATTGCACCCACACATGCTAGTCCTATTACCTTTTTGAATTCTCCCGACTACACTATATCGGAGAAGTTTGCCCTTATTAAGGATTATATTGATGGGTTGTGTTTTAGTACTCCACATGATGATTTTGATAGATATAATATGCATGTGCTTGCTGCTCCTACTTGCAATTATTATGAGAGAGGAACTACATCTCCGCCTCTCCATGTTTCCAATATGATAAAATTGCAAGAAACTGTTTATACTATGCATTGGCCTTTACTATGTGTGCATGAATTGTTATTTTATGACATGCCGATGCATAGGAAGAGAGTTATAATTCGTTGTTGTATGATATACTTCCTCCATTCCTAAATATAAGGTGTATTAGTTTTTTCAAAAAGTCAAACGTATCCTATGTTTGACCAACTTTATAGAAAAATATAAAAAGATTTACAATACTAAAAATATAAAATATGAAAATATATTTCATGGGGATTCTAGTGATAATGATTTGGTAGTCTAGACATTGATATTTTTGTCTCTAAGCTTGGTCAAAGTTAGACAAGTTTGACTTTCTGAAAAAATAATACACCTTATATTAAGGAGCGGAGGGAGTATGTTACTTTGTGCTCACTACTAAATCAAAAATCATTGTTAATTAAAATTGGCATTGATATACCTTGGGATCCGGCTGGATCCATTACTTGAGCACTATATGCCTAGCTTAATGGATTTTTATGTGCGACACCGCTTATCTCAAAAAGGGAAACTTTTACTGGATCAAATTCGTCGTTTGCAATGCTATGCTTGGAATTTATGTGAAATATATGATGTTACTTGTTGTTCTGAAAACCCTAAGAAACACCTTCCCTACCAATGTGAGTTTGGTGATAATGGAACTGTATCTTCGTATGCTAAGGGTGTTTATAATTACTATGATGTTCAACAAATTGAAGAATTTGTTGCTTTTAAGGGTGCTTATGGAATTGCTTCTTTGATTGGAAAGTATGATGCTACTCTTTACAAATCTGAATTTTTTTGCCATACTTAAATATTGTTATGATAGTTATGCTTCTAATATCTATGTTAAACCATATATTGAGGATTACTCCGCTGTCCAAGAAGAGACTAATATTTTGCAAGAGTCTATGGAAGAAGGAATTGATGAAACTGTGGGCTCATTGGATGAAAAAGATGATGAGGAGAGCGAAGTACAAAAGGAGGAAGAGAGGATTAGCTACCTGTTCCCACCTTCTAATGATAGTAAATCTTCAACTCATACATTGTTTAATGTCCCTCCGTGCTTACCGAAGGATGATTACTATGATGATTGTTATGATCCCGTTGATTCTTTTGAAATATCCCTTTTTGATGATGCTTGATATGCTTGTGGCCAAGATGCCAATATGAACTATGCTTATGGAGATGAACTTGCTATAGTTCCTTATGTTAAACATGAAATTGTTGCTATTACACCCACGCATGCTAGTCCTATTATCTTTTTTAATTCTCCTGACTACACTATATAGGAGAAGTTTCCCTTATTAAGGATTATATTGATGGGTTGCATTTTACTACTACACATGATGATTTTGATAGATATAATATGCATGTGCTTGCTGCTCCTACTTGCAATTATTATGAGAGAGGAACTACATCTCCGCCTCTCGATGTTTCCAATATGATAAAATTGCAAGAAACCATTTATACTATGCATTGGCCTTTACTATGTGTGGATGAATTGTTGTTTTATGACATCCCGATGCATAGGAAGAGAGTTAGACTTCCTTGTTGTATGATATATGTTACTTTGTGCTCACTACTAAATCACAAATCATTGTTAATTAAAAGATGATTTGATATACCTTGGGATCCAAGTGGATCCATTACTTGAGCACTATATGCCTAGCGTAATGGCTTTAAAGAAAACGCTACCAGGGAGACAACCAGGAAGTTTTAGAGAGTCATTTATTTCTGTCATGTGCTTTTATAAAGTTTAAAAACAAAAATAATGTGCCAAGATTTGCCTTTAGGATGTTTACATTGCTTGTTGGTTTGTGCGGTGCAAAACAGAAACTTTGGCTGTAGTGCGTGATTTTACATTTTTTATTGGAATGTCAAACGGTTCTGAAACATTTAGCACTGTCTTTCTATACAAATTGTTTATTTTTCCTAATTGTTTCAGAATTTTTGGATTACCAGAAGTATGGTGAATGTTCATATTACTACAAACTATCCTGTTTATGACAGATTCTGTTTTTGATGCATAGTTTGCTTGTTTTGATGAAACTATCGATTTCTATCAGTGGATTAAGCCATGGAAAAGTTATATTACATTAGCTTGTCGGTGTACTAAAGTAGGGGTACCTTAGTACCCCAGACTTGTGCACGGGCAGTTGTAGCACCCTGCGGCAAGGCCCGCCCAGGAAGCGCCAAGAGAAGACCAAGCATTCAAGACAAGGCCCCCGGCAAGAGGAGCTTGCCGGGCCAAGAAGACAAGGCCCCCGGCAAGAGGAGCTTGCCGGGCCAAGAAGACAAGACCCCGGCAAGAGGAGCTTGTCGGGAAGGCCGAACCCAGGCACCACGAGAGAAGCCCGCCACGGCGCGCTATGCGCCCCGGCAAGGCCTGATAGCCGGCAAGCTATCAGGCACAGGAAGACGACCCCCGCGGCAAGCCACTTGCCGCGGCAGATCGCCACCTCAGGACTGCGCTCCAGCTCGCCCGCCCACGCGTCGCTCCGGGGCTTCCCCCAAGGGCACGTGGCGGGGCACCGCGCAGCCTGGGGCCTGCGGTGGCATGCAGCCGCCATCGTGGCGAACGGTGGCGCACCTAACGGTCCGCCTCGGTGCTGTCCGGGCGACCGTGACGGGCATTCAATGCCCTTGTCCCCTACCGTCAGAAGTAGGTATGATAACACTGTGCCGCACTATAGCGCCACTGTTCCCGCACTGTTACAACTACCACCCCTTTTACACTTTTACCCCTTTCTCTTACGTTGACACCTGTCGGTGACCCCTTTGCGCTATAAAAGGTGGCCCGTGTGCAACGTAGAGGGGGTTCCGGGGTTCCGAGGTTCGGAGATTTGGGACCCAGACAGCCATACGCTCGGTGCAGCTAGCTCTCCAAGCTCCCGAGCTCCCCAGTTCAATACAACCAAGCAGGAGTAGGGTTTTACGCGACCATCGCGGCCCGAACCTGGGTAAACCGCTCGTGTGCTCGCCTCGATCTGCTCTCTGTGCTCCCTCCGCCCCCCTCACCGGACAACGAAAGGGGCTCCGGCCCCATAGGTGCTCGCGGGGGACGCAGTCCGCCCCGACATCTTTGGCGCGCCAGGTAGGGGGCACTCGGGGGGACAGCCCGCTCCTGCGGATCCCAGGATCCGTCCAGTCGAAGCAGGTGTCCCCGATAAGCCTTGCTCCGGCAAGCAGATCAGCAGTCTGAACGCTGAGGAACAGTCCGCTCCTGCGGATCCGAGGATCTGTCCAGTCGAAGCGGGGGTTCCCGACAAGCTTTGGCATTCCTTCCCACGGGCTCGTGTGCGGCCCTCCTCGAGTATCCACTCGCGCAGAGACTGGGCAAGAAGCAGCTGCTCCTTGAGGAGGACCGCCTTCTGGCCGCTGGGCGAACGATTCGCCTCCAGCGAACTCTGCGCCGCTCCCGTAGCCGCAGAAGTTAGCGCCAGAAGTCACGAGAAAGGCGACCTCGTCCCCCGGCGCGCCTCGTCCGCCGGGGTGCCGAACGAGTTGACGCCGACCGTGGGAGGAATCTTGCCAGCGCGGTTGCCGGAACCCGTTCCGCCAACCATCCTCTCTGCCCAAGTCTTGCCGCAGTTGCATGTGATCCTTGGCGCAGAGAGGGGCGCGGATCCCCAAGCATAGCTACGCCTAGCTCCGGAGGGTCGTGAGGCCCTGCGCCTTTGCTTACCCCCAGGATGGGCTGGATGCTGCCCAAGGAGGTTTTACCCTACCGGGCGGCAAGCGATAAGAAAAGATAAGTTGCCGGAGCTCGAGCAATTGCCCCATCAATTTTTAAGAGTTATCTCCCTCGAACGACCGAGCCTTGGTTGAGAGGCCTGAGCGCGGAAGGACCGGCATGAGACTGGTTGCGCCCTCATTTCGTTTCGAGTCCGCTCAACGACTTGAGTGTGCTACACCCCGAGTAGCGTCCTCACTTTGTTTCGAGCTCGCCCGGCACCCTAAGCGTGCTGCGACCGCAGTCGCACCGCTTACTTTGCCTTGAGCCTGCTCAACAACCTGAGTGAGCGGCAACCAGCCGCGGCGAGGTTCCTTGCCGGTGGTAGCCCCGCCAGCGGGTCGCTGACGTCCCGCACTCGGCGCCCGTGGCAAGGCGGAGGCCTACGCCGGCAAGTCCCCGAAAGCGTAGGGCGGAAACAAACAAGGCGCCGGTCAAGTAGAGGAGATAACAGTGCGATGCATTGCCTAAGATAAAAAGTTATATTACAAAATTCCTTACTGCTGCTCTAACCAGCCGTTTCCATGGCATATTTAACAGCGGCAGGGAAAGGAGATAAAAGAAAGGGGCAGGCGGCCTAGTCCACGCGGTCGCCCTCGATCCTCTTGACCCCGGCCGCCTTCTTGACGATAGGGGCGATGAGGGCCTGGATCCCCGTCAGGTCTGCGTTCTCCGGCAAGGGCCTGAGGACGTTGGTAAGCCTGATGTCGGGATTGCGGAAAACGATCTTCACCAGCACCCTCTCGAGGGCCCCGGAGATGGCCTCCCGCGTCTCGTCGGCCCGCTCCTTCGGAAGCGACGTTCGGAGGTGCTGGAGCGCCCGCACCACCCCCTGGAAGAAGGAAGTGAGCTTGGCGCTGGGCACGACGTCCTCGTCGGTGAGGGGCTGGTGGCCCTCGATCCCCAGCAGCGTCAGCTCCTTGTCGATGGTGGCGGCGATGTCGACGAGGCCCTCGGTCCACCGCTCCACTGTATCCCTGAAGGTGTTCTGGGAAACGGCGGCGCGCCTCAGCAGCTCCTCGTTGCCGTCGACCTCCTTCCGTAAAGCCGCCTCCCGCTCCTTAGCGCTGTCCAGCGCCTTGCCGAGCGCCTCCAATTTCAGTTCCAGAGTGGAGTTGGAGTTCTTGGCGGCGTCAAGCTCCCGGATCTTCTCGGCGAAGCGACCCTGAAGCTCACCGAGGGTGAGCGCACCCTTCTCGCGCTCCTGCCGGAGCGCGGCGAGCTCCTCGTCCTTCGCCTTGAGGTCGGAATCGAGCTGCGCCACCCTCGCCTCCAGCCCCTTCTTGGTGACCTCAGCGGCTGCAGCAGCGTCCTGCGCCTTCTTCAGGTCTCCGCTGAGCGTCCGCTCGCGCGCGGCAACCTCCTCCTCGTGGTTGGCGAGGCTGGCCGTTTTCAGCACCAGCTCGCCTTCCCGCGCGGATAACTCCGCGGCAGCGAGCCTCTGCTGCTCCTCGGCCTCCCCGTCGCCCGCGGGGATATCAACGCCGTCCGCCTCCCGAGCGCCGGCAACGTCGTCGGCATCGCCATGCGCGCCCTCCTCGACGGCGACCTCATCCTCTATCGAATCCGAGGCGGGCGGGTCTGAGGGAAGGAGAAAGATCAATCGAACGAGTCAAAGGAAGAAAAGACCAAGGGGAGCTTTCCTGCGCAAGGGAGAGTTACCGGCGACGGGGTCCGAAGCCGCGCTCGCCGCGGCTGGGGGATCATTGGCCGCGTCCCCCGTCGGAAGGTCCTCCCTTGCCGGGGGCTCCTCCCTCGTCGGGGATCTCTCCCTTGGCAGGGTAGTAGACGCGGTCGGCACGGCGGGGGCGCCCTCTGGATGCGCCCGCTGGAGCTGCTCCGCTCCTGCCCAAAAGCAACAACTTCGCATCAACAACAAGAAGAAGGAGGGCTCGCGTACGCGCCAAGCGGCAGGAGCAAGTCATGTGCTCACGCTGGGGGCTGCGTTGCGGGCTGCCCTGAGGATCCCCTCCCGGGTCCGGTAAGGACGCCTCCGACACGACCTCGCTTGCCGGGGGAGATTCGTCATCAAGGATGACCCACGGGATCCTCGATCTCTTCGCTCTCCTCTGAGCCAGGGTCCTGAAAAGGGGACCGGGTTAAGGGAAGGGCGAACGAGCTGTCGAACAGGACGAACCATCAGGGAAAAAGATATGAGCTCCATGGGGAACTTACTCTCCGTCCTCCTCGTCGTCGGAGCTGAGCGCATAATAGTCGAAAACCGGCTCGGCCCTGACGCGGGGGGGCAGGGGAGTGGGCTCCCGAGGCCGCTTGGCGGGGGCAGTAGATGACTCCGCCCCCGTCGACGCTGCGGCGCGGGGCGTAGCGGCAACCGAAGCCCCAGCCCGCGAAGACCCCGCTCCCGCTGCCGACCCGGCCCTGCGGAGGCGCCTCCTCGGCTGGGCCGGGGGCTCCGCCTGCGGCGAGCCGCCCGGAGGCTGCAGGAAGGCAACGCCGACCTCCGGCAAGCCGCTCGCGCCTTGGGCAGACTCGTCCTCGCCGCCGTGCCCGGCTGGTTCCCCCTGGTCGACAAGCTCCGACGGGTCGGCGAGGCTCTCTGCCTCCGCCGCCTCCGCCTTGGCCTCGGTAAACCCAGCTTCGCCCGCGGCCGCGGCGGCCGCCGCCTCCTCCATCCTGGAGGCAATGTAAGCCAACTCCGCCGCGGTGGTGTCTCGGATGAGGCCATCCTTCTCGGCAGGATCGACTGGCTCCTCCTCCAGGCCGTCGAAGAAGGCCCGCACGACATCCTCCGGCGGCTCCTGCCAGGTCGCGTTGATCCCATGCGAGTCGCACGATGGCATCATCGCAAGGATATGGCTGAGCGACGAGTTGTTGCACAAGGGAACGACGCCCGGCGGCAGCCAGAACCACTCCGGGTGGTCGGGGTCGTGCTTGAACAACTCCTTCAACATCGCGTCGTGCTCCAGCACGGTGAAGTTGAAATTGAGGCCCGGACGCAGCCTCATGATGTCCGCCGCATTCTGGAATTCCCAGGCCGGCTTCCCCCTCTCTTCCAGGGGGGCGATCCGGCGGCGAAGGAAATCCGCGCCGACGGCGCCGACGGTGAGACCGGCGAGCCTGAGACGCAGGATCCGGGTGATGGCGATCTTCAATCTGACATCGTCCGGGGACACCTCGCTCCAGCCATCGCCGCGCACCACTGGAGTTCGGCGCACGACGGTGAACGGCTGCGGATGGTCCTCGACAATCAAGCACCATTCCGCCCTCCACTCCTCCCACCTGCCGCGGAGGTCCCCATCCAAGTAGGCCTCCTTCTTGCCGGACCGGGAAACCCAGGCGATCCCACCGGACAGCGGCTCCCCTTTCTCCACCCGAGGGACAAAGAAGTGCCGGAAGAGGGCCACGTTGGGACGAACTCCGACGAAGTTCTCGCAGAGGTGCGTGAAGACCGCCATTGTGAGGACGGCATTGGGGGTAAAGTCGAGGAGGTGGAGGCCATAGGTGTTCATGATTTCACAGAAGAACTCCGAGTAAGGCGGCCAGAGCCCGCAGTAGAAGAAGACGACGAAGAAAGGATACCCGGTCGGGTACTGCTTCTGGGCTTCGGCGGGGAGCACCCGCGTGCGCGGATGCGCTCGCGTCTTCGTTGACCAGAAAAGGCAGTACTTGTCCCTCAGCTCCACCGCACCGAGCTGGGGGGGGGGGGGAACGTCGCCGTCTCCTTCCGAAGCGCTTCAAGCCGTAGCGCCTCGGCCGATTTCGCAGCCTTCCCCTTCGCCTTATCGCTCTTCGGGGCCATGGCGGGGGCGGGGGAGGGGGATCGTCGAAGTTGACGACGCCGGGCGCTCCAAGGACAGATCGCTGCTGCCTCTGGGAGAAGGTGGCAGAGGTTTTAGAGAGGTAGCAACCAAGGGAAAGGCGAACCGCCCCTGCTTTCCTCCGCTTATAAGAGGAAGAGGTGGGGGGGGGGACGCTTCGCCTCTCCGAATAAAGAGATCGTGCGCGACGTGACGCGCGCCTGCGCGGTTCAGCCCCGCGCACGCCACCCACGTCACGCTCACCCCGCACGCCCCGCCCCCACGACGCCGCGATAAGCGCGCGCCGCCTGGGGAAGGTGCGACGGGTGCGGAGTTAAGGAGCAGCGCGACCAAGGCCACGCGTGCCCGTGCACTGTTAGGGCCTGGCCCAACGACGCTCGGCACCGTGTGTGGCCCAGGCCCGGGGGCTCCTGTCGGTGTACTAAAGTAGGGGTACCTTAGTACCCCAGACTTGTGCACGGGCAGTTGTAGCACCCTGCGGCAAGGCCCGCCCAGGAAGCGCCAAGAGAAGACCAAGCATTCAAGACAAGGCCCCCGGCAAGAGGAGCTTGCCGGGCCAAGAAGACAAGGCCCCCGGCAAGAGGAGCTTGCCGGGCCAAGAAGACAAGACCCCGGCAAGAGGAGCTTGTCGGGAAGGCCGAACCCAGGCACCACGAGAGAAGCCCGCCACGGCGCGCTATGCGCCCCGGCAAGGCCTGATAGCCGGCAAGCTATCAGGCACAGGAAGACGACCCCCGCGGCAAGCCACTTGCCGCGGCAGATCGCCACCTCAGGACTGCGCTCCAGCTCGCCCGCCCACGCGTCGCTCCGGGGCTTCCCCCAAGGGCACGTGGCGGGGCACCGCGCAGCCTGGGGCCTGCGGTGGCATGCAGCCGCCATCGTGGTGAACGGTGGCGCACCTAACGGTCCGCCTCGGTGCTGTCCGGGCGACCGTGACGGGCATTCAATGCCCTTGTCCCCTACCGTCAGAAGTAGGTATGATAACACTGTGCCGCACTATAGCGCCACTGTTCCCGCACTGTTACAACTACCACCCCTTTTACACTTTTACCCCTTTCTCTTACGTTGACACCTGTCGGTGACCCCTTTGCGCTATAAAAGGAGGCCCGTGTGCAACGTAGAGGGGGTTCCGGGGTTCCGAGGTTCGGAGATTTGGGACCCAGACAGCCATACGCTCGGTGCAGCTAGCTCTCCAAGCTCCCGAGCTCCCCAGTTCAATACAACCAAGCAGGAGTAGGGTTTTACGCGACCATCGCGGCCCGAACCTGGGTAAACCGCTCGTGTGCTCGCCTCGATCTGCTCTCTGTGCTCCCTCCGCCCCCCTCAC
Source organism: Aegilops umbellulata (assembly GCA_032464435.1). Classification (NCBI taxonomy): domain Eukaryota; kingdom Viridiplantae; phylum Streptophyta; class Magnoliopsida; order Poales; family Poaceae; genus Aegilops; species Aegilops umbellulata. Next base: position 225,578,002 of record CP136060.1, read on the forward strand.
CGGACAACGAAAGGGGCTCCGGCCCCATAGGTGCTCGCGGGGGACGCAGTCCGCCCCGACATAGCTACAATGCAAAAACAAAATATGAATTGGTTTGCAATAGTACTTAGAGTAGTGATTTGCTTTATTATACTTACAGATCTTACCAACTTTCTGTTGAGTTCTGTGTGGATGAAATGTTCGAAGATCGAGGATGTCTTGATGTGAGGAGAAGAAGGAGAGGCAAAAGCTCAAGCTGGGGATGCCAAGGCACCCCAAGTAAATATTCAAGGAGAGTCAAGCGTCTAAGCTTGGGGATGCCCCGGAAGGCATCCCATCTATCTTCAACAAGTATCGGTGTGATTTCGGTTTCGTTTCATTCATGTGATATGTGCAAATCTGGAGCATATTTTGCATTTAGTATTCACTTCTCTTTTATGCACCATGCTGGTATGAGATAGTCCATGGTTGATTTATAGAATGCTCATTGCACTTCACTTATATCTTTTGAGTATGGCTTTATAGAATGCTTCATGTGCTTCACTTATATCATTTGAAGTTTGGATTGCCTGTTTCTCTGCTCATAGAAAACCGCCATTTGTAGAATGCTCTTTTGCTTCACTTATATTTGTTAGAGCGTGGGCATATATTTTGTAGAAAGAATTAAACTCTCTTGCTTCACTTATATCTATTTAGAGAGATGACAGGAATTCGTCATTCACATGGTTAGTCATAAAATACTACATAAAACTTGTAGATCACTGAATATGATATGTTTGATTCCTTGCAATAGTTTTGCGATATAAAGGTGGTGGTATTAGAGTCGTGCTAGTTGAGTAATTGTGAAACTGAGAAATACTTGTGTTGAGGTTTGCAAGTCCCGTAGCATGCACGTATGGTAACCGTTGTGTGTCAAATTTGAAGCATGAAGTGTTTCTTTGATTGCCTTCCTTATGAGTGGCGGTCGGGGACGAGCGACGGTCTTTTCCTACCAATCTATCCCTATTGGTGGAAACGACACCTATGGAATCACTAGGATCCCTTTTACGGTTGGCGGGCGCGGGATTGTGCAAAGAGTGGGTCTAGGAGCTAGCACAAAGGTCGTTTACGCAGGTTCGGGCTGCGAAGATGCGTAAACCCCTAGTCCTGATTTGGTGTATATTTGAGTGTTCTTGAGCTCCCGAACTACCTACGGTCGTGCGTAGTCCAAATGATACGAATCCCCCTCCAGTACGCGTCGGGCCTCCTTTTATAGAAAAAGAGGTCGCCACAGTGGCACACAGGAGGTGGAAAGGTATACAGTGTACAAGCTTATCGCCTGTCATTACGGGACAAGACGCATTAAATGCGCTCCTTAGGTGTCCCGTTTCTTTATTGGGGGCGGCAACGAGGCCCATCCCGTCCGTCGCCGCTTCGTCTTGCTCCGACACGCGTCCAGGCCAAGGAGGCATGCAGCGCCACGTAGGCTGGCAGGCTGCTGAGGTGGCGTGGTGGTAGGGTCTTCACCAAGATCTGCATGCCACCACATAGGTGTTTGCTGAGTTGGCCTGGAAGCCGCACGTCGCCATGCAGGTGCCTGCCCAGCTGGTTGGGCTGGGCGCTGTATGGGAATGGCGGTGGAGTCTCGGCAGATGCGGGCCTGGCTGCGGCCTCGTAGGTGTCTTTGGCAAGGGCCTTGCCGGGCCCCAACAAGGGTCTTTCCATGGCATCGCGGTCGTCCCAGGCAAGGATCTTGCCGGGGGTCTCGTGGATTTCCTCGGCAAGGATTTGCCGAGGATTGTTGTCTTCTGGTCCTCACCCGACCTTGTGTGTTTTTGATCTTGACAAAGATCGGCATGCTACCACGGAGGTGCCTCCCAAGCCTTTGGTTCCAATGTGGTTGTTTGCGGTGTTGGAACCCTTGGGCTCAAGGGTGGCACACCCTGCTGGCGTTGGGCAAGTTGCCCCGGTAAGACTCTTGCCGGGGCTGCGGAGGCCGCCCCGGCAAGTGTCTCGCCAGGGGAGTCCACCTCGCCCTCTTGCTCTTTGTGTTTCTGGTCCTGGCGTTGCTTAGCCCGTCTCGTGCCTTCCTTTGCCCTACTTACTGTGGCCACGGGCGCGGCTCTGACTGCCCATGCACAGGTAGAGGGGTAGAAAAAGGGCCCCTACTTTTGTACACCAACAGGAGCCCCCAGGCCTGGGCCACACATAAGCGCAACGCGTTGTTCGGCCAGGCCCAGAACGGTGCGCGGGCAGGCGGTGCGGAATTTTACCGCGGTAATTCCCTCGCCCGTCGCGCTTTCCCATGATCCGTGTTGAACGCGTGACGTGGGGGTCATGCGTGGGGCGGTTGCTGCTCTCATGCATCACATCACAGTAAATGGTAACGAGGCGGCCCACGCCTTCCCCATAAAAAGGAGGAAACCGCAGGCGCGACGCCCATTTACCCTCTGTGCCTTCTCCGATCTCGGAACCGCCGTTCTTCCGCTCTTCCTTCTCAAACCCTCGCTTTCGCTCGCCGCCGCCGCCGCGCCCTTGCCGTCCCTCATCTGTCGTCTCCCCCAACCACCATGGCACCCAAAACTAGCAAAGGCAAGGGAACAACAAAGGACGCCGGGGGGAAGGAGGCGCCAGAGAGCGAGTTGGCGGCGCGGCGGACGCAACTCGCCTACTTCCCTTCGACGGTCGACGCGGTCCACCTCCGGGACTACTTCAAGCCTGTGTGGGGGTGCAAGACGAAGGGGCACCCTGCCATGTGCATCATCCCCGCCGGTTTTGCCGAGGCCGTCCCGAATCAGTACCCTTTCTTCGTTGACTACTTTTCTTGCGGGCTCTGCCCCCCTTTCTCTGATTTCTTCAACGACATCATGCACACCTATGGCTTCCACCTTCTGGATTTCACTCCAAATGTCGTGGCGTGCATGGCCTTTTTCGCCCATCTCTGTGAGGGCTTCGCTAGAGTGCATCCCAGCACGGCGCTCTTCCTCCACTACTTTTATCCTCGGATCCAAAAGGGGGGCGCCATTTCCGGTTGTGTCGCTTGGATTCCAAGGAACCAGGAGAAGGGGACATATCCGGAGGGCACCCAGAAGGAGAGATGGGAGGAGTGGTGGGGCCGGCGGTGCTTTGACGAGGAGGACCCACATGAATTTTGCCGGGTCCACCAGGTGCTGCCGGTTCGTAGAGATGATTGGGGCGAGGTCGACGTCAATGATGTGAAGCTCATGATCGCCACCACCAGGATCCATCACCTCACTGTGGCCAGGCTCACCCTTGAGATGATTGGGGTGGATTTCATCCGCCACCAAATCGCTCCATTGCACAACAAGGGGAGGCCGACCTGGCTTTTCAGGAACGCGGCTGACATCATGAGGCTTTGCCTTGGCTTGAACCATAACTTCACGGTGATGAGGCACGAGCACCTTTGCTAGAGGCTTTTTCAGCTTGACGTGTACCACGATGGCAGGGGCGGCAGGTCTGGTAAGGCTACGAAGGCTGACAAGGTCATCAAGGGGCCCTTGTTTGGGCTGCCGGCGGGAGTGGTCCCGCTAAGCAACAACTCTCGCCAGGACGACATCATCGCCATGATGCTGTACTTCAACACGCACGGCCTTGACCCAAGTTGGGCCGAGCCAGAGGCGGAGCAGGCGCAGGAGTTCTTCGACAAGCTGTCAGAGAAGTATGTCCATGCCAAGCCATTGCTCATCCAGGACACTACGCAAGTGGAGCTAGACTACATCGCCGCCAGGGCGGCGGAGGCGGAGGTCGCCAAAGAGACTGGCAGCACCGGCCACATGGAGGACGAGGCTGAGGCTGCCGCGGAGGAGAAGGAGCTTGTCGGGTGGGCGGAGTCCGCTGGGGAGGCCAGCAGCGCCGACACCGGGCCCCCTCTCGTTGAAGAAGTGGTCGACGAGTTGAACGAGGAGGAGGCCGAAGCTGATGATCCTCCAGCCTTGGAGAAGAGATGCGTCCTACGGCGGGCCACCTCTGGCGAGCCGGTCCGGCCCGGTAGGACCGAGCAGTGGCAAGAGATCCAGGGGGAGTCCGTGCGCCTGACGAGGGCCGCAGCAGCGAAGAAGGTGGTGAAGGCTGTGGTGGCGAAGAGGAAAGTGACTGCCTCTTCTTCGTCCAAGCGTCCTCGGACTCCACCCGCTTCCCCTCCTCTAGCGGATGTCGACACGGAGGTCGTCTTCGACCTTGGGTCTCTCAGCCCGAGGAGGAAGAGGAAGGCAATGGAAGAGGAGGCAGAGGATGAGTAAGTATCTTGTCTCTTGTCATCTCTGTCCCCTCGGACCGTGCCGCTTTTCTTGACTTGTCTTCATCTTTGCAGGGAGGGGGAGACGCTGGCCCAGAGGGTGGCGAAGAGAGCCAAGGCCTCGACGGGTGGCCAGCCCTTGGCGGGCACCTCGAGTACGCCGCTGGTGGTGGATAGCAGCCCCCGGCGCAGCCACCAGCGTGCGTTCATCACTCGCTTCCTATCAACGTGTGTTGGGGTACGATCTCTTGGTGCTGACCTTGCCATGGTTGCAGGAGGAGGACGACAGTAGGAGGAGCCACTGAGGGCAACCCCCAACATGCCGCCCCCACCAACCACGCCGCCCCGAGGGGCCTCCCCGGCAAGGGCGCCTAGCACCGAGCCCATTCGCACGGAGGAGGAGGAGGAGGAGAACCCGGGCACCGACGGCTTCGTCCCGGCACCGAATGTTGGTGGGGAGGGGGCCACTTCTTCCCAGCCTGGCATGGGTGAGTTATTTACCTTCTGTCCCTGTTCTTGCTTCTTCTTTTGAATTTTGGTTCGGCTTTGCCTCATCCTCCTTCTTGGCATCTAGGGGCTCCCTCGGCGGACCATGAGAACATCGATACTGTCATCGAGGAGGTCGCCAGGGACGCTGAGGCCGAGGCCAGCAAGATCGCCGCTGAGGAGGCCGCCAAGGGTGCTACTGAGGGTGTCGCTAAGGAGCCGGCCGGGGAGACCGGCAAGGCCGCTGCCGAGGAGACCGGCAAGGGGCCTGCCGGGGAGGCCGACAAGGCCACTGCCGAGGAGGGGGCGGTCGACGACCAACCTTCCTCCGCTGCCTCTGGCTCGGCAAGGTACCTGAAGGTGAGCGAAAACCTGTTCTTCCACCTCCTAGGGGTGGCGAGCACCGGGGCGCTCATAGAGGGGGAGGTGTTCGATGACGAGGTGCTTGCCGCCGCCGGGCTTGAGGTAGTTGACGAACCGAGTGCCGGTTGCGGCGGTTCCCAAGAAGAGCGGCTCCTCCAGGCCATGAGCGCCAACTTCTAGAAGCTCCAGGCGCTTCACGGCGCCCACCTGGACAAGGCGAAGTCCAGGATGGCGGTGGTGGACAAGGTGGAGGCGGACCTCAAGGAGCGCGTCGCCGAGACACAGGCTTGGTTCTGCGAGGCCCGCAAGGAACTGAAGGCCGCCCAGGATGTGCTAGCTCAGCGCAAGCTGGAGCTTGTCATGAAGCAGACCGACATCGAGAAGGCCCAGGAGCTAGCGAAGGAGGAGGCCGCCAAGGATGAGGCCGCTCGGCACCAGCACTAGGCCGGGCTAAACTCCTGGGAGGAGGACCTTGCCGCTCGTGAGGAGAAGCTCGCCGCAACACTCCGCGGCAAGGATGAGGAGGTGGAGAAGCTTGTCGTGCAGCGGACCTAGGAGCTGGAGCAGAGGCACGAGGAGGCACTCAATGCTCAGGACCAGGTCCAGGCCAACAAGGTGAAGGAGCTGGAGGTGGAGTGGGATGGGCTAAAGGACCAGGTCCTGAAGCTGACCAAGGAGAAGGACATGCTCAACGGTGCTCTGGTTGAGGCGCAGGCCGCAGTCCTCGGTAAGGCTGAGCAGCTCTCCAAGGCCAATGACTCCATCAAATACCTGAAGCTAAAGCTGGAGGGTCTTGAGGGGACGCTTTCGGAGGTCAAGACTCGGGAGGAGACCCAGACCAAAGCCCTGGAGGACGAGAAGCAGCTGCAGAAGAACGACGCCGCCAACCACGAGGATTTCATGAAGGGCGAGAACCTCTGGCTCAGCCACCTCGCCGCCATCATCGACAGGACCACCATGCAGCTGGCTACCATGGGGATGTGGAATGTGAGGTACGCCCCGGAGCCGAACTTGAGTCCCAACTTCAACCTGACCCTATTCTTCGAGAGGGTTATTAGAGCCCTGGAGCAGCTCCGCTCATTCGGGCGGCCTCTCTGGCCAATGAGGCCCGGAGGCTCTGCCGGGGTGTCATGACCAAGGTCCTTACCAAGGTGGCGTACTGGAACCTCAACCTCGACTTCGACGCCGCGCTGGAGAGCTTGCCGGAGGATGCGGACCTCGCGGCGCTCTAAGAGCGTATTGAGCTAATCATCAGCCGTGTCGACGGAGTTCGGAGGGTAGAGGGCCAGCGCCGGGATTAGGCACCCCGTTTCTCATCGCCACTGCAGGTTCATGACCAAGACAAATTTTTATCTTTAGTTAGAACCGCAACAACAATTGATGTAATATAACTTTGCAGCACTTTAATATCATTCATGCTATCTTCCTGTTAGATCTTCCTTTGTATGTTCGTACCCTACGCTTGTTGAGATAAGGCTGCCGGTGCATAAACCCATGCCGTGGTGCTTTAAGGACGGATCCCTAGCACCCTGTCGGAAGTGTGCTTGCTGCGGGGAAAGCCACCTTGCCGCCGCCAGCGCGGTCGCTTGAACTGTCGAGCGGACTCGAAGCAGGACAAGAGTGCTGCTGGCAACGGGTAGGCTACCTTGCCGCCGCCGGCGTGGCCGCATGATCTGTCGAGCGGGCTCGAGACAGAAACAAGGGCGTTGCAAATAGAGGAAGGGTCTCACTGCGTGCTGGTTTCCCGTACAAAGAACGAGATCTCTCAGGGAGGACAACCTTATATAAGTGAAAATAACCAAGATTTCGCATGGCTTAGCTTTTCTGTCGCCGCATGAGCGTTCAACATATCCGCCGATGACGCCGCTTGCTCGGTCGCCTTCTTTCTTGGAGCCAAGGCGATGAAGAACTGCTAAACTAACTGCTAGACCAGATTTTCACAACTGCGCCCCTACCTTGCGCGCCAATGATGTCGGTGGAAACAACACCTATGGAATCACTGGGATCCCTTCTACGGTTGGCGGGCGCGGGTTTGTGCAAAGAGAGGGTCTAGGAGCAAGCACAAAGGTCATTTACCCAGGTTCGGGGCACGAAGATGCACAAAACACTAGTCCTGCTTTGGTGTATATTTGAGTGTTCTTGAGCTGTCGAACGAGCTACGGTCATGCGTAGTCCAAAAGATCCGAATCCTCCTGCAGTACGCCTCGGGCCTCCTTTTATAGAAAAAGGGGTCGCCACAGTGGCACACAGGAGGTGGAAAGGTATACACTGTACAAGCTTATCGCCTGTCATTACGGGACAAGATGCATTAAATGCACTCCTTAGGTGTCCAGTTGCTTTATTGGGGGCGGCAATGAGGCCAGTCCCGTCCGTCAATGCTCTGTCTTGCTCCGACACGCGTCCAGGCCAACGAGGCATGCAGCGCCACGGAGGCTGGCAGGCTGCTGAGGTGGCGTGGTGGTAGGGTCTTCACGAAGAGCTGCATGCCACCACGTAGGTGTTTGCTGAGTTGGCCTGGAAGCCGCACATCGCCATGTAGGTGCCTACCCAGCTGGTTGGGCTGGGCGCTGTATGGGAACGACGGTGGAGTCTCGGCAGACGCGGGCCTGGCTGCGGCCCCGTAGGTGTCTTTGGCAAGGGCCTTGCCGAGGTCATGGCAAGGGTCTTGCCGTGGCATCGCGGTTGTCCCCGGCAAGGATCTTGCCAGGGGTCTCGTGGATTTCCTCGGCAAGGATCTTGCCGAGGATTGTTGTCTTCTGGTCCTCACCCGACCTTGTGTGTTTATGATCTTGACAAAGATCTCCATGGCGCCACGGAGGTGCCTCCCGAGCCTTTGGTTCCAATGTGGTTGTTGGCGGTGTTGGAACCCTTGGGCTCCAGGGTGGCGCGCCTTGCTGGCGTTGGGCAAGTTGCCCCGTTAAGACTCTTGCCGGGGCTGCGGAGGCCGCCCCAGCAAGGGTCTCGCTGGGGGATTCCACTTCACCCTCTTGCTCTTTGTGTTTCTGGTCTTGGCGTTGCTTTTCCCGTCTCATGCCTTCCCCTTCCCTACTTACTGTGGTCGCGGGCGCGGCTCTGACTGCCCGTGCACAAGTAGAGGGGTAGAAAAAGGGCCCCTACTTTTGTACACCGACAATCCCCCTAGGAGCATGGGCATTGTGCTTGGTTTTGATGACTTGTAGATTTTTGCAATAAGTATGTGAGTTCTTTATGACTAATGTTGAGTTCATGGATTATACACACTCTCACCCTTCCATCATTGCTAGCCTCTTCAGTACCGTGCATTGCCCTTTCTCACCTCGAGAGTTGGTGCAAACTTCGTCGGTGCATCCAACCCCCCCCCCCATGATATGATATGCTCTATCACACATAAGACTCCTTATATCTTCCTCAAAACTGCCACTATACCTACCTATTATGGCATTCCCATAGCCATTCCGAGATATATTGCCATGCAACTTCCATCATCTTCATATACATGACTTGAGCATCATTGTCATATAGCTTTGCATGATCGTAAGATAGCTAGCATGATGTTTTCATGGCTTGTCCGTTTTTTGATATCTTTGCTATGCTAGATCATTGCACATCCTGGTACACTGCCAGAGGCATTCATATAGAGTAATACTTTGTTCTACACATCGAGTTATAATATTGAGTTGTAAGTAAATAAAAGTGTGATGATCATCATTATTAGAGCATTGCCCCAGTGAGGAAAGGATGATGGAGACTATGATTCCCCCACAAGTCGGGATGAGACTACGGACTTTAAAAATAAAAATGAAAGAGGCCAAAGAAGCCCAAATAAAAAAGAGAGGCAAAGAAGCCCACAAAAAAAAACAAAACAAAAAAATGGGAGAAAAAGAGAGAAGGGGCAATGTTACTATCCTTTCAACACACTTGTGCTTCAAAGTAGCACCATGTTCTTCATAAAGAGAGTCTCTTGAGTTATCACTTTCATATACTAGTGGGAATTTTCATTATAGAACTTGGCTTGTGTATTCCGATGATGGTCTTCCTCAAATGCCCGAGGTCTTCATGAGCGAGCAAGTTGGATGCACACCCACTTAGTTTCAGTTTGGGCTTTCATACACATATAGCTCTAGTGCATCCGTTGCATGGCAATCCCTACTCCTCGCATTGGCATCAATTGATGGGCATCTCCATAGCCCGTTGATTAGCCGCGTTGATGTTAGACTTTCTCCCTTTTTGTCTTCTCCACACAACCTCCATCATCATATTCTATTCCACCTATAGTGCTATGTCCATGGCTCGCGCTCATATATTGCGTGAAAGTTGAAAAAGTTTGAAAATGCTAAAGTATGAAACACTTGCTTGGCTTGTCATCGGGGTTGTGCATGGTGGAAGCATTTTATGTGACAAATATGAAGCATAGCCAAACTATATGATTTTGTAGGGATGAGTTTTCTTTGGCTATGTTATTTTGAGAATACATAATTGCTTGCTTGGTATGCTTGAAGTATTATTGTCTTAATGTCAAATGATAGACTATTGCTTTGAATCACTCGTGTCTTAATATTTATGCCATGATTAGATTACATTATCAAGATTATGCTAGGTAGCATTCCACATCAAAAATTATTTTTTTATCATTTACCTACTCGAGGACGAGCAAGAATTAAGCTTGGGGATGCTGTCTCCGTCGTATCTATAATTTTTGATTATTCCATGCCAATATTATACAACTTTCATATACTTTTGGAAACTTTTTATACTATTTTTGGGACTAACATATTGATCCAGTCCGAGTGTCAGTTCCTGTTTGTTGCATGTTTTTTGTTTCGCAGAAAATCTATACAAACGGAGTCCAAACGGGATAAAAACTGGCGGAGAATTTTTTTTGGAATAAATGTGATTTTTGGGAAGAAGAATCAACGCGAGACGACGCCCGAGGGGGGCACGAGGTAGGAGGCGTGCCCCTGACCCTAATGGCCACCCCGTAAGGCAGTTGGTGCCCTTCTTTTGCCGTAAGAAAGCCAATATCCGGATAAAAATCGTGTCCAAATTTCAGCCCAATCGGACTTATGGATCTCCGGGAATATAAGAAACAATGAAAGGGCAGAAGCAGGGAACGCAGAAACAGAGAGAGAAACAATATCGGAGGGGCTCTCGCCCCTCCCTTGCCATGGAAGCCAAGGACTAGAGGGGGAACCCTTCTCCCATCTAGGGAGAAGGTCAAGGAAGAAGAAGAAGAAGGGGGGGCCCTCTCCCCCTCTCTTCCGGTGGCGCCGGAACGCCGCCGGGGCCATCATCCTCACCGCAATCTACACCAACACCTCCGTCATCTTCACCAACATCTCCATCAGCTTCCCCCATCTATCTATACAGGTCCACTCTCCCGCAACCCTTTGTACCCTCTACTTGAACATGGTGCTTTGTGCTTCATATTACTATCCTATGATGTGTTGCCATCCTATGATGTCTGAGAAGATTTTCGTTGTCCTATTGGTAATTGGTGAATTGCTATGATTTGTTTAATTTGCTTGTGGTTATGTTGCTGTCCTTTGGTTCCCATCATATGAGCGCGCGCGTGGATCACATCATCGGGTTAGTTGTATGTTGATAAGACTATGTATTAGAGGGCAAGAGTGACAGAAGCTTCAACCTAGCATAGAAATTGATGCATACGGGATTGAAGGGGGACCAATATATCTTAATGCTATGGTTGGGTTTTACCTTAATGAATGTTAGTAGTTGTGGTGCTTGCTAATAGTTCCAATCATAAGTGCATAGAATTCCAAGTCACGGATGACATGCTAGTAGTGGCCTCTCCCACATAAAACTTGCTATCGGTCTAGTAAAGTAGTCAATTGCTTAGGGACAATTTCACAACTCCTACCACCACTTTTCCACACTCGCTATACTAACTTTATTGCTTCTTTATCTAAACTGCCCCTAGATTTTATTTACATGCTCTTTATTATCTTGCAAACCTATCCAACAACACCAACAAAGTACTTCTAGTTTTATACTTGTTTTAGGTAAAGCAAACATTAAGCGTGCGTAGAGTTGTTTCGGTGGTCGATAGAACTTGAGGGAATATTTGTTCTACCTTTAGCTCCTCGTTGGGTTCGACACTCTTACTTATCAAAAGAGGCTACAATTGATCCCCCATACTTGTGGGTTATCAGGCCTCGAGCCTGGGGAGGGCCACATTCACCTCAGGAACGAACTGCTTGAAGATGCGCTGGGAGGCTGGGGCTTGAGCGCCACCCAAGATGCAAGCGATGGCGCAAGGCTCCTGGAAGCTCCTAGCCCCCTTGTCCTGGTGGTGGTGGTCGTTCCTCCTTGGCGATGATGGCAGCGAAGGGAGGCTCGCATTGCCCTGAGGACGGTCCTCACGAGGCTGATCTCTCCAGGCGCCCTTATGAGGCAGGCCTTGCCAACGGTCCTCACGAGGCTGGTCGTGCCACTCCTGGCGGGGGCTGCGGTCGTCCCAGCGTCCTCCACTTCTGCCTCCTCCATGGTCGTAGCCTCGGTCGTTGCACTCGGGGCGTCGACCAAGGCGCCCGTCGCGGATGACCCTGAGCTCCTGACAGTCATTGATGTTGTGGCTGTGTACGTTGTGGAAGACGCAGAATGGACAGCTGCCCTTGGGTGACTCTGGGTGGTCGCAGCTGCGCTTCATTTCAGGTTCATCCACGAGCACGACAGCCCCCTTGCGCTTCACGTCCTTGACCTTGGCCTTCTTGTCTTCTGGGTCGGCGGCGGGAAGCTCGAGGAGGGAGAGACACCCCTCCTCAGCTCTCGCGCCCTTGGTTGCCATGTTGAACATCTCTAGAACCGTGCACAGGTCTTAATGGATGGCAAGCTCCTCCTTCTTCTTGAGATCACGGGCGCCATCAGAGAACGCCGAGATGATGGTCTCGTCCGAAACCTTGGGGATCTTGTGGGGGACGCTGTTGAAGCACTGAATGTACTTCTGCAGGGTTTCCCCTGGCTGCTGCTTGATGCGCCGCAGGTCACCCGCGGCAGGTGGGCGGTCGCGAGTGCCCTAGAAGTTGGCAATGAAACGCTCGTGCATCTCGCCCAAGGTAGAGATCGATCCTGCGGGCAGATTTAGGAGCCACGAGCGCGCGCCATCCTTGAGGGCCATGGGAAACTAGTACACCATCACCTTCTCGTCGCCGCTGGCCACCTCGATGCTCAGCTCGTAGAGCTGCAAGAACTCCGCAGGGTTGGGGGTGCCGTCATAGCGCGGAGGCAGGTCGGGCTTGAACTTGCTGGGCCAGACGACGCTGTGTGGCTCTGGGGTGAAGGCGCAGCAGCCCGCGGTGGTCACTGGAGCCCGCCGTGGAGGCGGAGCCTGATCTTGGTACTCGCGCGCCACCGCTGCAGGCGGCGCGCGGTCTTGACGTGGTGGCGGAGGGAGTGCTGGAGCACCTTCTTGTGGCCGTTGGACCTCCTGGCAGCTTCCTTCTTCGCGTGCGGGCGCCCTGCACAGTGGGTCGCACCGCGGAGCCGCGCGCCTTGGTCTGAGGACGATGTCTTGACGGGGAGGTGGTGGAGGCGCTCCATGGGCTACGTCGCTCGCAGCAGGCGTCAGATGAGGTAGCGAGAGGGACGGTGCTGGGGAGCCACCAACGGCGCTGACAAGCTCGGAGATGCGATCCAGCCAGTCTTTGTAGAGGTCGTTGACGGGGCGGTAGCACTGGAGCTCATGCGCATGAGCAACGCAGCATGCGCGTTCGCCGTGCCATGACGAGCGAGGGATGACGAGCTAGCCGGAGTCAGCGATGGGGTGGCGGTGCGTTCGTCCCTCCGCACGGAAGGGTGCAGTGACGAGGCTCGCTGCTCGTGCCCTGCCGGGCCGTGGCGGCATTGGAGGCGGATGATGGAGAACGACGGGAAGGCTCGCCGATGGGCGCCGTCTGGGCGAAGCGAGCGGCGAGAGCGGCTCGACGCTCAGCACGGGCTCATGGAGCATCAGCCATGGAAACAGTGGAGCGGTGGCGAGTCAATCGATAGAAGAAAGGCCTCGACGCACCCCTACCTAGCGCACCAAATGTCAGATTCGGGGTTCCGCAGACCCTTGAGAGGTTCAAACTCTGGGGTGCGTGCGAAGAACTCTCTCTTCCCTACCTACCTACTCGATGATCCCACGGCCTAGCTCGATGAACCCAATGGACAAGGGACACAACAGTTTATCCTGGTTCGGGCCACCTTGCGGTGTAATACCCTACTCCAGCTTTGTAGTGGATTGCCTCGAGGGGCTGAGGTTGGACTGGTGCAGTGGATGAACAACCTCATGAGGTGAGGTGTTCTTGAGCTCGATGAGCTGGTGGGTTAGAGGATGGTCTGAATGATTTCCCCTCTCTATGGTGGTGGCTAAATCCTATTTATAATGGCCTTGGTCCTCTTCCCAAATGTGGGAAGGGAGGGATCCCACAACGGCCAAATTCAAAGGGGGACAACTAGTACAAGTTATCCTGACAAAAGTAGTCTTCGCCTACAAAGGCTCTAGTGGTGGCGCTGCAGTGGGCTCCGCGATGACCTCCGTCCTGGCGGTCTTGGTCTCGTTGCACCAATATGGAAACCTTTGTTTGATTCCTCGGGACTCCGTGCTTGCACTTGACTCCTTGGCACCAAAGAGGAAACTGGTACACTGCGCCCGCTGGCGCCCAACTGGCCTTGGTCATCATGGCTCACGTCATATGAGCCTCGCGAGGTGCATCTTGCATTCATATCTCCGCTCCTCGGGGGCCATCCTAGTGAGTCCGGCCCCCAGGGAGGTCTTGATGTCGCCTGCCTCGCGAGGCCTGGCCCCTCGCGAGGGTCTTGAGTTGTTACTGCTGAAGCTGGGCCGTACCGGGCCACAGATGGAGCCACGCCGTGGGCCGCCGGCAAGCAAGTCTGGGTACCCCCGTTCCTAGGACGCTGACAAGTATACCATCCTCGAAGGGGTCATGTGAGCATGTGTAAAGGAGATGATTCACCTTTATGTATGTGAAGTAGATGTCGCACGTGTCACTTGCCGAATAGGCTCTTGACATGGTGATGTCCGTAGGATGCTCTGCGTCAAAAAAATTCTCATCCAGATTCTCACTTAGATCTGTAGTTTACTTCGAGGAAAACTTAGCATGAGTTAAGGCGCCAAACTCTAAGTGGTAGCTCAAGCGATTTGATGGCCGGGCCGACTCATGAACCGTCCCGCAAGCGACCTAACAACGTGCCACATAGCCCAACTTTGTCTTTACGAAAAGCAGGCTTTATCAGACAACCTCTTAACCCATCTGATTCAAATTACAAGGAGTCGCCACCATCTTCGGGCGGCTCATCTTCAACACAGCCACCAGCTTTTACCATAAATCCAGGGTAACTCCTTTTTTTATTAAACTTTGGAGCTTTTGTTATCTACAATTATAACAATTTATCTTCTTTTTGCAGAGCCAAAGCCAAATCCAAGAAAAGGAAGATAGACGAGTCTTTAACAACTCCCGAGATTCCCGAATCTTAAGAGAAAGTATTGGTGACCCTGAGATCAATATTGAAAACCATGAAGACCAGCATACCGATCAGGATGACCCGTCCATACAAACTGAGCTAACGGACTCTGTGGCCATGAACACTGATGCTAACCCATCAAATGATCTTAACCCGCCGAGTCCTATCTTAGCCTCAAGCCCAGTCAAAGCAACTGATGAATTTACTCATGAGAAGAACAATGATGATATTGCTATCATTGAGGTGAGTCAGAAGGCACCTGAGACCTCCAACGTGTTAGCTAAGCACACGACCAAAGAAGAGGCACCCTTGCTGGAAAAGGGATAATCAAAACTTGATCTGCCTAGTTATGAAGACCTCAGTGTTGAAGACCTTCATGCTGGTTACTTAAGCCGCCTAGCTACAATCTGAGATATGGAGGACGGCTAAGTAAATATGATGAAGAGGAAGTATGAGGTACATTCCATTCTCTCCTGTTATATACCCTTATGTAGACCCCAAGTCTTAATCATAGGAGAAAACTTGAGTATGGTTAAGACTTAGATAAAAATATGTATAATCCAAAATGTAGCCCCCAAGGGCTGGCTTATCTTTATGAGATGAGATGGGTCTTCCAATTTGAAGAGACGCCTGTAGCCCCAAAGGGCTGGATTATCTTTATAAGCTAAGTTGGGTCTTTAGACTTTGTTGAAAAGAAAGCATCATGTAGCCCCCAAGGGCCGACTTATCGTCATGAGATGAGCTGGGTCTTTTAGTACGACCAATTTGAGGAATTAGTTGTAGCCCCCAAGGGCTGACTTAACTTCATGAGATAAGCCGGGTCTTCTTCATTATAGATTGAGAAGCGACGTACATTAGCCCCCAAGTGCCAAGGACATTGCTTGCAATGTGTTTGGGACTTGAGTAGATTTTCCATAACATCTCTGCCAAATGCCGACTTAACCAATTTGATAGACTTATTTACTTTTGTAGGAAGCTTTGCCTGGGTGACTGAAACATAGCCAGCTTACATAAAACCGTGGAGTCCGAACGAGCTGAACACACGAAGGCTGAGTCAAGCTTAAAATCTTCTTTGGAAGATTTAGAAAAAATGAAAGCAGACTTTCATAATGAAAGATCCGCCTTTGAAGCCGAAAAAGCTGCTTTATTGAAACATGTGGAAGACGCCAGAAATCAGCTTAAGCTAGTAGCTAAAGAGTTGAGCGGCTTAAAATGCCATATTTCCCTGATGACCGGTGCTATCTTTGGTAAGTAAACCTTATGAGTTAATTTTGAAACAACCCGCCAGACGACTTGATTTGTTTGACTATAACTCGCTTGACAACTATTGTTTGGAATGTATGGCAGGTGCAAGGAGTTCCAATCTTGGGAAAAATATGCTAGTGAAGCTGAAAGCCGTTTACTCCTTGACTGAAAAACTTTATGCTGGAAGCCTTCGCACACTGGTAGCTGCATCCGCCGACAAGAAACTGCCACAATTATCAAAGATGTATTGGATCAACTATCAACAATGCCCAAGAAAATCGAATAACTGAAATTGTCAGCCGCCCGTGCAGGAGCAATAGTCGGGTTACGTCGGGCAAAAGCTTATCAAATAGAATTTGATCCTAAAGAGATGGCTGGCAGGTTTCTGGAATATAATGATGATGGGTCTGTATTCAGTGAAGCAGATTTTGCCAAATGCGTCAAGGAAATGCGGCCATTGGCATGTCAACTTGCACAAGAACTGGATCTGAAGAAGTACCAGCCGGCTTCCAACAATGCCAATACGCGAATAAAGGTTCCTTCCTTTGGCATGGTAGATCTGTCTTCGCAAAGGCGTAAGCATATTTGCGCCTCTGATATCAATACTTCCGTTATCATCAACGATGAAGCAATATTGGAAGCCTTAACTAGTATCGACTGGATGTCAGATAATCTCCAGATAAGAAGCAAAGAAGAGCCTGCTCAGGATGAACCAGAAACCTCTACAACAGGGCAACAACCAAGTGTTAACCCAGAGGGCTCTAACGCGAACGGCACCGAAGCTAGCTCTAAGGAGTATTATAACTCCTTATAAACTTGTTTGAAAAACTTTTGGGCTCAATTGAAGCCTTGTAATAGCCGTACTTAAAAACAATTGGTTGCCTTGTCGTGCCTTCGTGCATGTTGTAATTATTTGATCTAGCACTGTCGTACCAATCCTTGTTGGATGTTCGAGCGAGCTTGCGATACATATTTGCTTTGCACCGCACTTTCAACTTGATCTCTCATCTGATATGTTGACATATAGGCTGTAAGAAGTTATAATATAACTCACCTTTGCTCAAAGTGGCGACTTATAATCGTAATACTTAATTGCTTAAAAGCAATGGCGGGTTAACAACCCAATGGCTCCTTGTCATAAAATTCTTTAAGTTGATAACTTAGCGTCTCAGGACCTCAATAATCTCAATACTGATCAATGCTAACCCGGGCATCTTCTGACCCGGGAATTTCAGAGTTTTGTGCATAAACATGATCAAGAGCATTAAAATTCCTACAAAGACAGAAAATAAACAATACAAACATGTATATCACAATATTTGCAAGTAGGCCTTTTAGGCTTAAAAAAGACTAGCTTTTGTAGCTCGAATCTTGCTTCAAAGAAGCTTGGCTTAATAGCCTTGGTTTATCCTTGCTATCAGTAAGCTAGGCTCTCACATGAATTAAGCCGCCGTTTTGACTTTGACAAGTTCAAGGTCTTTAAAGATTGAGTTGTCAAGCGTATGGTGGTCATCTTGTTCGGAGTAGCATCAAGCATATAGGCAGGTTCAACCAATAATGTGGTGTTTCTGCCAGGTCAAAAGGGTGAGTAAGCTAAACTCGGTGAGTTGGAGGCCCCCAAGTTCCCTTATGATCAATTAATTAGAGACTCATACACAATATATGGGATGAAACGACAGAGGCCCTAAGTTTCAGGGATGCCAGATTTATTACGTTGATTATAAAAATATATACATGATATGTATGTACAATGAGTGGAGATAGTGGCTCAAGTGTAGTAAGGCCGAAGATGAGCAATATTCCAAGGCATGTTGGTCTCCTCCTCAGAGGTATGTGACTTATCGTGTTCACATATGTCGACGAGATAATAAGATCCATTGTTGAGGTTTTTGCTGACCACAAAGGGCCCTTCCCAAGGAGGGCTTTTTGACAAACTGAACTACCATCATTGCTTCACAATTGCTAATTGGCCCTGCTTCAATCCACTTGGTAAACTTATCAACTGCCACCAAGAGGTGTGTTTTCTTGTCTTTAGACCTTTTGAATAGCCTGACCATATCAAGCCCCAAGACTACAAACGGCCAAGTGATCGGAATCATCCGCAATTCCTGAGCCGGAACATGAGCTTGCCTCGCAAATTTTTGACACCCATCGCACTTGCTAACGATGTCCTCTGCATCAGCATGGGCCGCCAACCATAAAACCCCATGACAAAAAGCCTTAGCCACCAAAGATCATGACTCGGCATGATGACCCCAATCACCCGCATGAATTTCTTGTAAGATTTCACGACCTTCTTTAGGAGAAACACAAAATTGGGACATGCCGGTCACACCACATCTGTGTAAATCGCCATTAACAATAGTCATGGACTTGGGCCACCTTGTGACCTGCCCTGCCAGATTTTCATCTTCTGGTATCTCGCCTCGAGTCAGGTAAGCCAGATAAGGCATCGTCCAGTCAGGAATAGCACGAAGAGCCGCCACCGATTGTCCCTCTAGGTCAGGAATAGCGAGATTTTCCTCTAAATGTACTTTAACAGAAGGATTGTGCAGTATATCAAGGAACACATTGGGGCAACCGGCTTACGCTGTGACCCGAGCCAAGAGAGTGCATCAGTTGCCTCGTTTTTCTACTAGTCTATTTGATCCACCTGATAACCTTTAAAGTGACCAGCAATATTATCCAATGCTTGACGATAAGCCGCCATAAGCGGGTCTTTAGAATCTGACTTTCCTGAAACTTGTTGTGCCACCAAATCTGAGTCGCCCAGACATCTAACCCGGCTCAAATTCATCTCGTTGGCCATTCAGAGTCCATGGAGGAAAGCTTCATACTCAGCTGCATTGTTAGTACAAAAGAACATGAGCCCTAGGACTTAAAAAAATTTATCGCCTCGTGGAGATTCCAAAATAAATCCAGCCCCCGAGCCTTCCAGTTGGCTGGACCCATCAAAGTGTATAGTCCAATATGTATTGTCAGGATTCTCCTCAGGTGTTTGCAGCTCTGCCCAATCATTGATAAAATCCACCAAAGCTTGATACTTGATGACTGTTATAGGCACATACTTCAGATGGTGCAGCCCAAGCTCAATTGCCCACTTAGCAACCCGGCATGTAGCCTCTTCTGTTTTGAATTATGTCACCAAGTGGAGCAGAACTGACCACTATGATTGGATGTCCAAGGAAATAATGCTTAAGTTTGCGGCTGGCCATGAACACCCCAAACACCAACTTCTGCCAATGTGGATATCGTTGCTTAGACTCTGTGAGAACTTCAATGACATAGTAAACCGCCACTGGACTGGATACTCTTTACCCGACTCCTTGCACTCTATGATAACTACCACATTGACGACTTTATTATTAGACGCTACGTGCAGGAGTAAAGGTTCTTTGTCGATGGGAGTAGCCAAGATGGGAGGCTCAGCCAACTGCTTCTTGAGCACCTACAATGCATCACTCCAGAAGAAGTGATTGGTCTTCATCATCATCTGATACAGGGGAATCGCCTTTTCCCAAGGTGGCTTATGAATCAGCTCAGGGCTGCAATACGACCCGCCAGGCACTGAACGTCGTTGATACATCCCGGTTTAGAAAGAGAGGTAATAGCCTCAATCTTCTCCGGTTTAGCTTTGATGCCCCGTTCTGAGACCGGGAAACCTAGCAATTTGCCGTCTGGCATGCCAAAAACACACTTGGTCGGGTTAAGCTGTTGGGGAATGTAGCATGCAATTTAAAAAAAATTCCTACGATCATGCAAGATCTATCTAGGAGCTGCATAGCAACGAGATAGGGAGAGTGTCTCCATGTACCCTCGTAGACCGAAACCGGAAGTGTTAGGTTAATGCGGTTGATGTAGTCGAACGTCTTCACGATCCAGCCAATCCAAGTGTGAATCTTTACCTCTCCACCATTTCGAGACTCCTCGTCATGTCTGTGATCTCATCCGGGACTCCGAAAAAACTTCGGTCACCAAAACACATAACTCATAATACAAATCATCATCGAACGTTAAGTGTGCGGACCCTACGGGTTTGAGAACTATGTAGACATGACCGAGACACATCTCCGGTCAATAACCAATAGTGAAACCTGGATGCTCATGGTTCCTACATATTCTATGAAGATCTTTATTGGTCAAACCGCATAACAACATACGTTATTCCCTTTGTCATCGGTATGTTACTTGCCCGAGATTCGATCGTCGGTATCATCATACCTGGTTCAATCTCGTTACCGGCAAGTCTTTTTACTCGTTCCGTAGTGCACCATCCCGTAACTAACTCAATATTCCCATTGCTTGCAAGGCTTATAGTGATGTGGATTACCGAGAGGGCCCAGAGACACCTCTCCGATACTCAGAGTGAAAAATCCTAATCTCGATCTATGCCAACCCAACAAACACCTTCAGAGACACCTGTAGAGCACACCCGGTTACGTTGTGACGTTTGATAGCACACAAGGTGTTCCTCCGATATTTGGGAGTTGCATAATCTCATAGTCAGAGGAATATGTATAAATCATGAAGAAAGCAATAGAAATAAAACTAAACGATCATAAAGATAAGCTAACGGATGGGTCTTGTCCATCACATCATTCTCTAATGATGCGATCCCGTTCATCAAATGACAACACATGTCTATGGTCAGGAAACTTTAACCATCTTTGGTTAACGAGCTAGTCAAGTAGAGGCATACTAGGGACACTCTGTTTTGTCTATGTATTCACACATGTACTAAGTTTCCGGTTAATACAATTCTAGCATGAATAATAAACATTTATCATGATATAAGGAATTATAAATAACAACTTTATTATTGCCTCTAGGGCATATTTCCTTCAGTCTCCCACTTGCACTAGAGTCAATAATCTAGATTACATAGTAATAATTCTAACACCCATGGATTCTTGGTTTGATCATGTTTTGCTCGTGGAAGAGGCTTAGTCAACGGGTCCACAACATTCAGATCTCTATGTATCTTGCAAATCTCTATGTCTCCCTCCTTGACTTGATAGCGGATGGAATTGAAGCGTCTCTTGATGTGTTTGGTTCTCTTGTGAAAAAGATTTTCATTGGACCCGATACACTAGGTATTACACCTAGATCGGATATGAACTCCTTCATCTAGACTCCTTTGTTTGCTGCTTCTGAAGCAGCTATGTACTCCACTTCACACGTAGATCCCGCCACGACGCTCTTCTTGGAACTGCACCAACTTACAGCTCCACCATTCAATATAAATACATATCTGGTTTGCGACTTAGAGTCATCCGGATCAGTGTCAAAGCTTGCATTGACGTAACCATTTACGAAAAGCTCTTTGTCACCTCCAAAAACGAGAAACATATCCTTAGTCCTTTTTAGGTATTTCAGGATGTTCTTGACCGCTGTCCAGTGATCCACTCCGGGATTACTTTGGTACCTCCCTGCTAAACTTATAACAAGGCACACATCAGGTCTGGTACACAGCATTGCATACATGATAGAACCTATGGTTGAGGCATAGGGAACGACTTCCATTTTCTCTCTGTCTTCTGCAGTGGTTGGGCATTGAGTCTGACTCAACTTCATACCTTGTAGCACAGGCAAGTACCCTTTCTTTGACTGATCCATTTTGAACTTCTTCAAAACTTTATCAAGGTATGTGCTTTGTGAAAGTCCAATTAAGCGTCTTGATCTATCTCTATAGATCTTGATGCCCAATATATAAGCAGCTTCACCGATGTCTTTTATTGAAAAATTCTTATTCAAGTATCCTTTTATGCTATTCAGAAATTATGTATTATTTCCAATCAACGATATGTCATCCACATATAATATTAGAAATGCTACAGAGCTCCCACTCAATTTTTTTGTAAATACAGGCTTTTCCAAAAGTCTGTATAAAACCATATGCTTTGATCACACTATCAAAGTGTATATTCCAACTCCGAGATGCTTGCACTAGTCCATAAATGGATCGCTGGAGCTTGCACACTTTTTTAGCACCTTTAGGATCGACAAAACCTTTTGGTTGAATCATATACAACTCTTCTTTAAGATATCCGTTAAGGAATGCATTTTTGACATCCATTTGACAAATTTCATAACCATAAACTGCGACAATTGCTAACATGATTCGGACAGACTTAAGCATCGCTACGGGTGAGAAGGTCTCATCATAGTTAACTCCTTGAACTTGTCGAAAACCTTTCGCAACAAGTTGAACTTTGTAGATAGTAACATTACCGTCAACGTCAGTCTTCTTCTTGAAGATCCATTTATTCTCTATGGGTTGCCGATCACCGGGCAAGTCAACCAAAGTGCACACTTTGTTCTCATACATGGATCCCATCTCAGATTTCATGGCCTCAAGCTATTTCACGAAATCTGGGCTCATCATCGCTTCATCATAGTTCGTAGGTTTGTCATGGTCTAGTAACATGACTTCCAGAACAGGATTACCGTACCACTCTGGTGCGGATCGTACTCTGATTGACCTACGAGATTCGGTAGTAACTTGATCTGAAGTTTCATGATCATCATCATTAGCTTCCTCACTAATTGGTGTAGGAATCACTGGAACTGATTTCTGTGATGAACTACTTTCCAATTCAGGAGAAGGTACAATTACCTCATCAAGTTCTACTTTCCTCCCACTCACTTCTTTCGAGAGAAACTCCTTCTCTAGAAAGGATCCATTCTTAGCAATTAATATCTTGTCTTGGATCTTTGATAGAAGGTGTACCCAATAGTTTCCTTTGGGTATCCTATGAAGACCCATTTCTCCGATTTGGGTTCGAGCTTATCAGGTTGAAGCTTTTTCACATAAGCATCGCAGCCCCAAACTTTAAGAAACGACAGCTTAGGTTTCTTGCTAAACCACAGCTCATATGTTGTCGTCTCAACGGATTTAGATGGTGCCGTATTTAACGCGAATGCATTCGTCTCTAAAGCATAACCCCGAAACGATAGCGGTAAATTGGTAAGAGACATCATAGATCACACCATATCTAATAAAGTACGGTTACGACGTTCGAATACACAATTACTTTGTGGTGTTCCAGGTGGCATGAGTTGCGAAACTATTCCACATTGTTTCAAATGAAGACCAAACTCATAACTCAAATATTCACCTCCACGATCAGATCGTAGAAACTTTATTTTCTTGTTACGATGATTTTCCACTTCACTATGAAATTCTTTGAACTTTTCAAATGTTTCAAACTTTTGTTTCATTAAGTAGATATACCCATATATGCTCAAATCATCTATAAAGGATAGAAAATAATGATACCCGCCGCGAGCCTCAACACTCATCGGACCGCATACATCAGTATGTATTATTTCCAATAAGTCAGTTGCTCGATCCATTGTTCTGGAGAATGGAGTCTTAGTCTTCTTGCCCATGAGGCATGGTTCGCAAGCATCAAGTGATTCATAATCAAGTGATTCCAAAAGCCTATCAGCATGGAGTTTCTTCATGTGCTTTACACCAACATGACCTAAACGATAGTGCCACAAATAAGTTGCACTATCATTATTAACTTTGCATCTTTTGGCTTTAATATTATTAATATGTGTATCACTACAATCGAGATTCAACAAAAATAGACCACTCATCAGGGGTGCATGACCATAAAAGATATTACTCATATAAATAGAACAACCATTATTCTCTGATTTAAATGAATAACCGTCTCGCATCAAACAAGATCTAGATATAATGTTCATGCTCAACGTTGGCACCAAATAACAATTATCCAGGTCTAGAACTAATCCCGAAGGTAGATGTAGAGGTAGCATGCCGACGGTGATTACATCGACTTTGGAGCCATTTCCACGCACATCGTCACCTCGTCCTTAGCCAATCTTTGTTTAATCCGTAGCCCCTGTTTCGAGTTGCAAATATGAGCAACAGAACCAGTATCAAATACCCAGGTGCTACTATGAGCATTAGTAAGGTACACATCAATAACATGTATATCAAATATACCTTTCACTTTGCCATCCTTCTTATCCGCCAAATACTTGGGGCAGTTCCGCTTCCAGTGCTCATTCCCTTTGCAGTAGAAGCACTCAGTTTCAGGCTTAGGTCCAGGCTTGGGCTTCTTCCCTTCAGCAGCAACTTGCTTGCTGTTCTTCTTGAAGTTCCCCTTCTTGCCTTTGCCCTTTTTATTGAAACTAGTGGTCTTGTTAACCATCAACACTTGATGCTCCTTCTTGATTTCTACCTCCACAGCCTTTTGCATCATGAAGAGCTCAGGAATTGTCTTTTCCATCCCCTGCATATTATAGTTGATCACGAAGCCTTTATAGCTTGGTGGCAGTGATTGAAGAACTCTGTCAATGACACTATCATTAGGAAGATTAACTCCCAGCCGAGTCAAGTGGTTGTGGTACCCACACATTCTGAGTATGTGTTCACAGGTAGAACTATTCTCCTCCATCTTGCAGCTATATAACTTGTTGGAGACTTCATATCTCTCAACTCAGGCATTTTCTTGAAATATTAACTTCAACTCCTGGAGCATCTCATATGCTCAATGACGTTCAAAACGTCTTTGAAGTCCCGATTCTAAGTCGTAAAGCATGGCACACTGAACTATCGAGTAGTCATCAGCTTTGCTCTGCCAGACGTTCAATCTAGAGGCTCCTGGCAGTTGTCGATAACCTTTAGAAAACATGATCATCTCATACAACAATTTATATCTCATCACGTCTTGACCATATCACATCACAACATGCCCTGCAAAAACAATTTAGACGTCCTCTACTTTGTTGTTGAAAGTTTTACGTGGCTGCTATGGGCTTCTAGCAACAACCGTTTTTACCTACGCATCAAAACCACAACGTTTTTTCATCAAGTGTGTTGTTTTAACCTTCAACAAGGACCGGTCGTAGTCAAATTTGATTCAACTAAAGTTGGACAAACAGACACCCGCCAACCACCTGTGTGCGAAGCACATCGGTAGAACCGGTCTCATGAACGTGGTCATGTAATGTTGGTCCGGGCTGCTTCATCTAACAATACCGCTGAATCAAAATAAGACGTTGGTAGTAAGCAGTATGACTATTATCACCCACAACTCATTGTGTTCTACTCGTGCATATCATCTACGCATAGACCTGGCTCAGATGCCACTGTTGGGGAACGTACATGCAATTTCAAACAACTTCCTATGATCACGCAAGATCTATCTAGGAGATGCATAGCAACGAGACATGGAGAGTGTGTCCACGTACCCTCATAGACCGAAAGCGGAAGCGTTCGGTTAACACGGTTGATGTAGTCGAACGTCTTCATGATCCAACCGATCGAAGTACCGAACATACGGCGCCTCCGTGTTCAGCACACGTTCAGCTCGATGATGTCCCTCGAACTCTTGATCGAGTAGAGGGTTGAGGGAGAGTTCCGTCAGCACGACGGCTTGGCGACAGTGATGGTGATGTGATCTGCGTAGGGCTAAGCCTAAGCACTACGACGCTATGACCGGAGGAGTAAACTGTGGAGGGGCGCACCACACACGGCCAAGAGAATAACTTTTGTGTCTTTGGGGTGCCGCCTGCCCACATATATAATGGAGGGAGGAGGTGGTGGCCGGCCCTAGGGGTGGCGCGCCATGGGGGGAGTCCTACTAGGACTCCACTCCTAGTAGGATTCGACCCCCTTCCTTCCAACGGAGAGGGGAAAGGGGAAAGGGGGGATAGGGAGAAGGTAAGGGGGGGCAGCGCCCCAACCCCTTGTCCAATTCGGATTGGGCAGGGGGAGGCGCGCGCCTCCTATTGTGGCCTTCCTCCCTCTCTCCAATATGGTCCATGAGGCCCATTAACTTTCCCGGTGGGTTCCGATAGCCTCCCGGTACTCCAATAAATCCCCGAACCTCTTCGGAACCATTCCGGCGTCTGTATACAACCTTCCAATATATGAATCTTTAGCTCTCGGCCATTTCGAGACTCCTCGTCATGTCCGTAATCTCATCCGGGACTCCGAACAAACTTCGGTCACCAAAACACATAACTCATAATACAAATCGTCATCGAACATTAAGCGTGTGGACCCTATGGGTTAGAACTATGTAGACATGACTGAGACACATCTCCGGTCAATAACCAATAGCGGAACGTGGATGCTCATGTTGGTTCCTACATATTCTATGAAGATCTTTATCGGTCAAACCGCATAACAACATACGTTATTCCCTTTGTCATCGGTATGTTACTTGCCCGAGATTCGGTCGTCGATATCATCTTACCTAGTTCAATCTCGTTACCGGCAAGTCTCTTTACTTGTTCCGTAGTGCATCATCCCATAACTAACTCATTAGTCACATTGCTTGCAAGGCTTATAGTGGTGTGCATTACCGAGAGGGCCCAGAGATACCTCTCCGATACTCGGAGTGACAAATCCTAATCTTGATCTATGCCAACCCAACAAATACCTTCGGAGACACCTGTAGAGCATCTTTATAATCACTCAGTTACGTTGTGATGTTTCATAGCACACAAGGTGTTCCTCCGGTATTCGGGAGTTGCATAATCTCATAGTCAGAGGAATATGTATAAGTCATGAAGAAAGCAATAGCAATAAAACTAAACAATCATAAAGCTAAGCTAAAAGATGGGTCTTGTCCATCACATCATTCTCTAATGATGTGATCCCGATCATAAAATGACAACACATGTCTATGGCCAGGAAACTTTAACCATCTTTGATTAACGATCTAGTCAACTAGAGGCATACTAGGGACACTCTCTTTTGTATATGTATTCACAAATGTACTAAGTTTCCGGTTAATACAATTCTAGCATGAATAATAAACATTTATCATGATATAAGGAAATATAAATAACAACTTTGTTATTGCCTCTGGGGCATGTTTCCTTCATAAGCATCATCTTGTACACCCTCAGATTATCAAAGGTTTCTTTCTTCCTTGATTTAACCACAATGTCATCCACATAAGCATGAATGTTCCTACCAATCTGCTTATGAAAGCAATTCTGAACACAACACTAGTAAGTCGCCTGAGCACTCTTGAGCCCAAAAGGCATAG